>CM061747.1:107395966-108625965 GCA_030979885.1 Lolium multiflorum
TTCGATCATCCTCGGAGACCCCCTTGCCTCGTCGATGGAAAACATTCGGGCACTATCGGCAACATTTGGTTGTCTCGAGTAAACCTCGTCAAATACCGCAATCATGGCTTTGCATAACTTGAAAATCGCGTCAAGGCATGTGGTCTCGCTCATCTGCAAGCACTCATCATTGAGAACGCCAAACACTCCATATGAAAGCATGCAAATAGTTGATGAGCACTTTTGTAAGAGGTGAAGCCTAGCTTACCCGTGGCATTGGACTTGCATCTGAAGTAGGGGGCCGTTGTCCCTCACGCCTCGTAGAATAGCCAATAACAATTCTCTTAACATGCGATAGCGGTGCCTGAATAGGTGCTCTGGGAAAGACCGGATTGATCGGGTAGAAAGTAATCCTTGAAGAGCCTATAGTGGCCAGCTTCGTAATTGCGCTTGATGTTGGCCTTGTGTGGCTTCATCGAGCTCATGTGCACAACATCTGACTATCGGTGTGCTCATGGATGAGGGAGGCCACATCAGTCATGAAGTCGGAAGAGGTGTCCGAGTCCGAGTCATCCGACGAGGTGTCGACCGGGTTCTGCTAGAAGAACTAAATCATCTTTCTCAGGTCCATCTACGCTCAACACGGATGGATCAATGGCGAATATCATATACGCAAATGGCCGGTAAATGGTACAGGATTTGTAATTTAAACTCAGCCGCACAAATGGCCGAACAATTGCTGGGTTTCGATGCCGGTGGGCGAGTACGAGCCGACAGGCGGTGCGCGGGGACCTGTCACGTTGGCGGCAAGTGCTCGCGAGGACACCAACACGATTCTTGGCCTCCGGCGAGCAGCGGCCCCAACAGACGATGCCAACAATGGTGAGGGGTAGCACAAGCAGCGGCAGCGTTTTGTTGCGGAGGGAGGGAGTGAGTTGGTGTCTGCTGGCTTGTGTGCCACTGCCGGGCGAACCCTAGGGAAAGAGGAGGAGAACACGGGCGGACACGCTTGCTTCTGCCCCGACTCATTGCCAACCTAAATATGGACCATGAATGGATCGGCTAGAAGAGGTTGATCAATTTGCGTCGAGCCGCTGGGTCAGAGGTTTGCCCTCTCCGTGCCCGTGTGGACATCGGTCCGTTTGTGTCACACATAGTGCCGACATGTACTGTCCCTGCGCGCGTTTGTTGCTGTGGTGTGCGCGTCTCTGTTGGATGAAAATGAGACGAAAGGTGGAAGAAAGAGGTGGTGGCAAAGAGGTGGATGACTGGATGTGGTCTCAATTTCATGTTGTCTCGCTCTCATGTCTCACCTGGCATGACATGGCTGATGAGGATGTTTCCAGGCTCTCATCCAGACTTTATAATACTGTACTACAAACAGATGAGATGCGATTGTTCAGCCCAAGAAAAGGGTTAGAGAAAGCAAGAGTCATCACGATCACGGTCATGTCTCGCTCCACTTGAAATGTCAAATGCGCCGTGCTTTAGCTTACTAGTAGGAACATAATTTGGGCTCCAGGGATGCTTGTACTACCCTCCCTGCCTGCCCTTCCATAATTGGGTGTCCTCTCTCTGTCTCTATGACGGTTGCATGCATCATGTCACCCGCAGGGAAAGTGCGGCCGAGTTGTCCCCGTCGTCGGCCTGTTCGGGCAGCCGGCGAGCCACAAGAGCAAACACGTCATGGAAACAAGTCAGGGCTACATTTCAGACCTCCTCAGTTTGAAATATAGGGACGTGTGGTGCAGCGTAGTACTATACAACTCTGAATGGTAGGCATATGTGGGGACGTGGGTTCGCTACACCTGGACTCGGCGTAGATGCGCTCTGAAATCCCGGACAACAGCCACACTTTTATAATCCAGTTTGATGAGAATAATCAGGAGATAGGTAGGCTGGTTTGGAATGTTGCGCTTTTCTAAACGCACCGCTCCAGCGTACTACACATAAAATATACAGCAAAGAACCTTTTAAGAATATAATTTACAGCAAATAAGGAAAATCATGAAAAAGCAAAGAGAAAAGTCCCTGCCTCGGACACCCACCATGGAATAAGTTTCCTTCGGTAGTATACTCCGAACTGATAGCAACACTAATATTTTAAGGCCCAGTTGTTAGAGCAAAGGGGATGCTCCAATGATCAGGCACGGAAGAAACAATAGTTATGATTAACTTTTTGTATTTGCGCAGCTAGGATTTAAGAAACCCCACGGTTTGAATGACTACGATGGACATGGACAATGACTTGGGTTGACCAACATATATACCAGATTTCAGGAAGTATAATTTAGTCCTGGATTAACTGCAAAAACTAGTTAGTAATTACTAACAAATATACATAACTGTAAAATTACGTAGGTAATACACGAGTAAAATTTACTAAACTTACGGACTTACGATGCGCTCGCAGAGGTCACTCAAAATGTCCATTCTAAGTCACTAAGGTCAGCAAAGTGATGCTTAATCGTGCAAATCAGGCCATGGAGCCAAATTAAGACTGTCAGTGTTGAAATATTGGGCCCACTTTTTTAAATTGATTTCGCTCTATAAATCTCAAAGCACATAGTGGCAGCCTGTTTGAGTTGGTGGCACTCACTAGTGAGTGGCAAGTGGTGGGAAGTTTAGTCCCACATGGAAAGTTGGAAGTTAGACCACCTTATAAGGTGGGTTGTTTCACCACTAGTAAGTGAGTGAGAATAGGAGTGCTACACGCGCTCCTCCTCCTCGCTCGTCTCGACTCGACTCGACACGACACGACACGACACGACACGTCACGACGCGCGCCGCGCTCGTGGTGAGTGGATTGTCGGTTCGGGTCGCTCCCGGATCGTGGGCTATCTGTAACCGACTCGAAACGTTCGTGCGACGTGGGCGTGGCCCACGTTGCCTAGGGTTTCCCGAGCCTATATAATCTCTTGCCCGGCTACCGCAGAAATACACCGAATACACGAGTTAGGGTTTCCACCTCTCTCTGCTTGCGCCGCCATCGTAGCCTACTCCATCCCGCGCGCCGACGTGCATCGGCGAACGGGAGAGCAGGTCTCCGGAACCGCTCGTCCTTGCGATCCTGTACGGGAGAGGGCGAATTAGGTTTTTGGGAAGCGCTCTGCGCGACTGCTCAAGCTCTTCATCACGGGTCGCCTTCCGTCCAAGTCGGGCGGTGCTGCCTACCGTCGTCTTCAACGCCGTCTACTTCGACCCGTCGTCCCCGTCGTCAACAACGTTGTCATCAACAACGTTACTGCTGCGACATCATCTGCTACACCTCCACCGCCACCTCCACCAGATCGGTACGTGCGACATATCTCGATCTGTTTAGCGATGGATGCTTTATCGTTTGTGCTGCTGCTACTCATGTTGATTAATGCATCTAGTATGTTCGAGTTTCACATGTTAGTAGTTGCTGTCATCATGTTTTATATTCTGGAATTAATCATGGAAATTGTGCCTAATTATCCAACAATCCAAAAACCTAATTGTAGGCAATTTCCTGAGTTAACTATGGCTGGTTTTGCTGATGCACTGAGGCCGGATAAGTTTACCGGTGTGCACTTTAAGAGGTGGCAGATTAAGGCCACGCTCTGGCTTACTCATCTGAAAGTGTTCCATGTGAGTAATGGTCTTCCTGAAGGAACTATATCTGACCAAGATCAGAACAAGTTCAAGGAAGACAATACTCTGTTTGTCGGATGCGTACTGAGCATTCTTGCTGATCGTCTATGTGATGTGTATATGCACATAGTAGACGGTAAAGAGCTCTGGGATGCACTGAATGCTAAATTCGGTGCAACCGATGCAGGCAGTGAAGTACATCGTGGAGTGGTTCCATGTACCATCGACGATGGTGGTCCCTCCGTGGTGCATGTCAAAACTTTTTCTCGTTTTTGAGGCCACCTAGCCCGACGAAAGCGGCCAAAACGTGGCGTATGGTGGCCCGGGACGTGGTGCATCTCGAAATCTCGGGTTCGCCGGCCGAGTCAACGCAAATCCGCACCGCCGAGGGATGTAGGGCCCAGATGGCAGCCTCTCTGGCATTGTTTTTTTCTAGATCGCGCCATCTCGTTCAACGTTCTCCGATCGAGCCGTTTACGATGCAGGATCATGGGTCCCGCATGTCATCCTCTATGAACCAAAATTCTTTCTATTCTTGGATTTTTTTGACCCCCTGATTTCTGGCTACTTCCTTTTTCTTTTGATCCCTTGCCGCCTTGGAAACGTTGAGACCGCTGCTAAATGGGACCCGCATGTCATCCTCTATGTGCAATCAACTTTCTTTTCTTGGAGTTTTTTTGGCACCTCAAATTTGGTCACTTGCCTTTTTCTTTCGATCCCCTGCCGCCTCTCAAACGGTGATACCGCTGTTTAAGGGGGAAGTGTAACATCCCAAAAATTTCAAAACAAAACAAATGAGTTTCCCTAGTTCCAAATTTTGGAACCAACAAAAACTTTTATTAAATTAAGATTGGTACATAATGATCTTGCTTAATTCTTGTGCTATTGCCATGATTGCTTGTTCCTAGTATTTGAAATAACCTTAAACCCTAAACCTCACCCCTCCTCTCATCATTCTAGTGAAAATAAAGTAAAAGGAAATTAAATAGAAAAAAGGCATATGTGCCTATGGCTACCATTATAAATATTTATCCTAGACCTTTTCACTTTACTTAAAGGATTGGAAAAGCTTTATAAACCTTATATAGTACTTCTTAAATCATCTCTAGGTTGAAACCAAAAAGAATAAAAAGAAAACTAAAAATGCCATAGAGGCATATGAGAGTAAAATAGTAAATAAGGGAATTTAAGAAAATTAACCCTAGGACTTGTTGTGAATGGTTGGATCACCTCCATATATCATTTCAACATTCAACAAAACCAATTGGGCCAAACCAAGTCAAAGTAAAAATAAAATACCACATATGCATAAAAGCATATGTGACACATGGGCATTTCACCAAACATTGACCTATGTCCTTAAACCTTGACCAAATGGTGTGAAACCCTCTCTAAATCTATTATAACTAAATGGACCCTAACCCATGTCCAAGTGAGGCAAGAACAACCCTAGTACAAGTTATGAAAATTGGACACCTCATCCTTATGTATTAAGGCCAAATTTGCAAATCTTTGAACAAGACCATTTGATTTAGTTTCAATGCTCTTAAAATGTTTCTAAACTCATAAGAACCACATTAGAGTCAACCAAAGTCAAATCAAATGGAGAGAAATCAAATAGGGAGAGATTTCCCAAAATTCACTCACATACACATATGCCAAAATGCAAATCCTCCACCAAGGCCAAATTTGCTTGCCCCATTGCTTCTAAAATACTTCAATATGATAAACTAACACAATTGCATCATTGGATCAAGAATTAAATCAAAGCAAAACTCAAATTCAACATACATGTGATAATGGTCATTTTGTCACTTTATAAAATGTTCCCCTCTTTACCCCTCTGGCTTTGACTTTTCTTCAACCAAACTTGGTCAACTATGACCATGTCATCCAAGACCATGTCAAGGTCAACAACTTTCATGTTGACCATCTCTGCTAATGTTGACCAGGTTGACCAGTATAGTTTTGACAAGAGAGGACTTTGAATTAATGTGAAGATCAACCCCAATTTGGAATCTCACAAACCTTTCCAAATTGAGTACCACCACCACCAATACTTCCCATTAATTATATAAAGGAGATTCACCAAAAAAAATTCAACATTTAAAGAAAAGTTCTTGCGGCCATTTGCCCGAACACCTTGCATGCAATAATCCAGAATTGTGTGTCACCCTATTACCCACTGGTTTCTTCACTAAACCTCTTTTAACTTTGATCATTGCACTCCCCTACGACCCCTGCTTCACCCTAGTGCTAGCCCTGATCAAGTAAAGTGAGAGGAGGGAGAAGAAAACCCTAAAACAAAGCTATGCCGTGTACCCCGGCCACCTTTGGGCATCCCTATCTCAGGCCTCCATCTCAACTCTTCCCCTTGTCTTCAAGCATCTCTGGAACACAAGGATCACGCCAGTACCGTTTGATCGATCGCCCATGCACCCCATTGGCCGGAACGAGCGTGCCCAGACGCGCCCGAACCGTGCCAGCGCACGCGGTGAGCGCGGTGACCACGACACTGGACGCCGCAGTACACGTCCTCGCCTGGCGCCTCTCGTCCTCCCTCGCCTTGCCCTCTTGCACACACCATCACCACCCTACCAGCTACCTACTGGACATGCTCACTAGCTCGCGGACGCCTCGTCACCGTCGTCATGATCGACGTTCTGTCGCTCCCGTACCGCGAGGACGCCACCTCGACAGACGTCCTCCCCTTGCTCGTCTCAAGTGCGCTAGCCTCTCCTAGCCGTCGCCTACCTCGCGCGCCCCCTACCTTGCCCCTTCACCGCTCCAGACGGCCGCGCCATGGACGACCTCCACAGCACCCCACGGTCACCTTCCGTCCTATAAATAGAGCCCCTCCCGTGCTTCAAGCTCCACACCAAAATTGCTCCCCTCCTTCTCCTTGTACTCCTCGACCACCTCCCCTCCTCAATTAGTCGCTAGTTCGCCGAAATTTCATCGGAGTCCGCCGCCACAGTAGCTCCCCGACGCCGTTGATCTACTTCACCCCGAGCCCTGCTGCGACCACCCTCTGCCTCGCCGTCGTCTTCCACGTCGAACGCCCGCCTCGCCGAGCCTCGCCGGAGCCCCAGGTACTCCCCTCACTACCTCGCTGTCGCCGGTAGGGTTAGAACCTCGCCGGAGGAGGTGAGCCACCCGATCACTTGGACGCTCCAGATTATGCCACGTCGTTCCCGCCAATTGTCGGTATTTCAAACAAGCCCGTAGTGTAGCTGGGCCGGTCCGTTTAACCTGTTTAGCCCGTTGCTTTCCCGCCAAGCCCAGTTATTCAAACTCGATTTAATCTATTAGTTCAAATTCAATACTGGTGCCAACTTCAAATTTAAATAGTTTAAATTCTACTAAACCAAATTTAGCAAATTTTAGATATTTAGAAAGCTCATGAAATTATCTAAACAATGGCACTGGCCTCATGTCCAAATTCGAAATAAAATTTAAATGATAAAAATAACAAGACAGGACCTTTTCTGACTTCAAATAAATATTAGAAATTATCTAGAAATGATTTTAAGTTGATTCCAACTTTAATAAATCACATTTGACATAATCTAATTGTTTATGCAAAAATATATCATAGTTGTTTTGCATGATCATAAACTAGAGTTAAATAATGACTATGGAACCATTTCTAGAACATTTAATACCTACACATAGAATTCTTTAAATAGTATGAGGGCTTCTCTCTCATTTAAATTGTGATCTTAAGTAATTCAAATAGAGGTACTGACCTAGATCAAATAATTCTCATGATGGGTTAATTAGAGAGGTTAATCATTTAGATGATAGTTTAACTTATATGAGGTATAGCCTCTCACCTAAACTATTAGTCCAAATAGTTCAATAAATAACACATATTTAATGACCCATAGGTTTATATTTGAAAATACTTAATCCTTCTCATAAGTAGTATTTAAATATTTCAAACCTAGTTATTAAATCATATAATAGACTTTGGTCTCATTTAAATCTTACCTCAACCAAATTAATATGAAGTAGATCCCATGGTCAATTAAAATTCACTTTTAATTAATTAATAATAGTAAACCATTACAAGGTGTTACTAAAATAGTATGAGGTGCTCACCTCATTTAAATTATCTTTCTCAAATAATAGGAAGTAATGTGTTGACCTTTACTTTCCTAAGCTCATACTTGCTCCCTTATAAATCTTAAATCTAAATAATATTTAAATTAATTAAAATCCCATGAGATGATGAATCTCATTTAACTCACTTTCTCAAATACTAAGTGTGAAGTGTTGACCTTGGTCAACAAGGGATCATCCCTGGTTATTTAAGAATATTAAATCACCTCAATAATAGTCCTTTAAATTAGTTACAACAATGGGTTAAATCATATGAGAGATATTCCTCTCATTTAAATCTTGTTCTCAAGTAATTCAATATGAGGTAGTAATCATAGTCTAAGTAACCTCATATTGAATTATTGGGTGGCATTAAAACACTACCATGTTAGTATTAAATTGCATGAGGTATGGAACCTCATTTAAATCATTTTCTCAAATGATAAGTATGAAGAGGTTGACTTTGGTCAACCTAGGTCATATATTATTCATAAGAGAAATTAAATCTTAAGAAGATTCAATGAGAGGAAATTATTTTCTCACAAACTAAAGAGAAACCCTAACTCCATTTTCAATGAGAGGAAATTATTTCCTAGTATTAAATAAGGAAACCCTAGCATAATTTTGTAGTAAATGTTAAGTAGTGATGCTAGATCATTGTGTGAGCCACTAAGGCTAATTAAGAGTACTTAAGTATTGTTTGGTGATTGTATCCTCGTATTCGTTTATAGACGCTAGTACCGGAGACTATCAAGAGGAGGAAGTATTCTACCAAGAGGAAGAAGAAGAATACTTTGATCACTTCACCAATCAAGGCAAGCTAGTCTACTGCAAGCTAATATTGATATTACCCCTACAAGCAAGATAATACTCTTGCAAACTAATAAACTTGCTAACCATCAGATGCAAAGCTCTACTAGAGCAAGGCATCATTACATTTTACTTTATGAACCTATCCCAAAGTTTTTACTTTATAAGCTTTACTTGATTTTATTTATCAAAGTTACTTTTTGGGTTATGATTCACTTGGTCTAGAGTAGAACAATACTTGATTTAGATTGGCACCCCTCAAAGCTAGATAGCACCCCTCACATAGTTGCTATTCGCTAATCAATTAAAATTGGACTACTCTAGATGGGAACATGTGACTTTGAAATGAAGTGGAAACCTTGGAATGATGGTTCATTCAATTGAATGACTTTGAAGGTGAATATGACCATGAGAAGATGGTGATTTTTGATATAAAACTGATGGTTGGGTTTGGATGCGATACCATTCCAATTTTGAAAGTACCCCCACAATACCCAAAATGGGTACGGGCTTAACTAGAAATTTATGTGCTTTAGTATGGGTTCCCTCTAAACAAGCGTCATAGGGGTTATGCCAAGGGCTGCCTCCGAAGCAATATGAGGTATTGCGAAATGACGTGATTGAGGTGAATTGTCCGGCCCAAGCCCTGTGCAGTTCCCGGGTTAACAGTTGGTTCTCACCGGGAGGCCAAGCTCATGGGGAGAGGTGCCTGTACTAGAGTATATAAGTGAAAGGTTATGGTTGGTAGTCCGCATACGGAGTATGATAAATCAGGGCCAGCTAACCCTGACGGATTATTGCAAATATTGTGGCACAAGTGTACGACCTCTGCAGAGTGTAGAACTATTCGAATAGCCGTGTCCACGGTTACGGACGATTGGAAAGGCCATACTGTTCCGTCATCAGACCATTTTCAAAAAGGTGACATATGACTGGTGACTTGAAGTTGACCGGTGAATGGTGACTTTGAGTTGGACCACAACAGAGTTGTGGGAATGACACTAATGTTCCCACTTGAGTTAGTCTAGTGATTCAAGCATCTTTACTAAATGTTTATGAAATAAACTTGGCTTTATGCAAATAAACCTAGAGCTTAGTACCCCCTTACCACAATTAATAGTGCTTACACTAGTATTAGTTTGCGAGTACTTTAAAAGTACTCATGGCTTTGTCCCTGGCTATTCAAATGGCCAGACTATGAAGGTGAACAGCTGTACGAGGAAGATGGACAGCAGAACGTCTACGACAACTAGGACCGCTCCTGACGTCAACAGTTGCCTGTGGAACAGATGGACCACGACCGTTACTTCGCTTCCGCTATGTGTTTTGTAATAGGATCTCTAGATCCACTATGTTGTATTAAGACTGGATCATGTGATCCTTTGTTGTAAGACGATTACGTGTTGTAATAAATGATGTGTTGTGATATCAAGCTATTATGTCTCGCAAAAACAATATTCCTGGGATTGCGATGAAGGGCATAATAGGCATCTGGACTTAAAAATCCGGGTGTTGACAAGTTGGTATCAGAGCCATTGTTTGACCTTAGGAGACCCGGAAGGACCTGGAGCTGACACGTGTTCACTCCCACCGTGCCCAGATGGCTTTGGCTCATCATGCTGACGCCATCAGGCTACTCGCCAAGGACCGCAGGTCACTCCGCCTGCAGCGCGCCAAGAATGTCGCTACTATCACCCGTCTTCGCGAGAAGATTCGCACCTTAGAGGTGACTGTCCGGACACAGCAGGACCAGATCCAGGAGATGGAGGAAGATGGAGAAGACATCCAAGGAGGCGATGACTTCCTGAGTGACGACAACGACTTTGAGGATGACGAGTTCACTGATGAGGAGGACTACGAGTTTCTGGAGGCTGCAGAGGATGGGATCATTCCCATCGATGTAGATGAAGACCCTGAGGAATAGTTTCACTAGCTTCACTTACGTAGGTGTGAGTTGTATCCCGCACCATGTATCGTAGATTGTGGAAGAAGGGTTCTTAAAACCCTTAGTGCTTTAACTGGTAGTGTGTGATGTTTGTTGTGAATAAATAAAATATGTGTTATGTTCATCCTGAAAATATCCTAAGTTTAAATTTAAACTTAACTCAAAATAAGCCATAGAAAATTTCCCTCTTACCTCATGATCTATCTACATGTTTAGATGGCCCCACCAAACCGCAACGCAAACCAGGATGCCATGATGCAACTACTGCAAACAATGATGGCAGACCGGGAAGCCGAAAGAGCTGAACGCCAAGCAAACCTTGCTGCACTGCAACAGATAGCTCAGAACAATCAAGGCCATGGAAACCACGATCACCCTGGGTCAAAACTGAAGAATTTCCAGAACACCAACCCTCCAATGTTCAGCAAAACCGAAGAACCCCTCGATGCTGATGACTGGCTCCAGACAATAGAAAACAACCTTGAAGTTGCGGGAGTTGAAGCCGCAGAAAAAGTACTGTTTGCCACCCACTACCTGTCAGGACCTGCAAGAGCCTGGTGGACTAGTGCCCGTGCAATGAATGCAGGACAGATGATGACATGGGAAGACTTCAAGCTGAAGTTCAGCAAGTACCATGTGCCCCAAGGATTAATCAAGAAAATGAGAGACGAGTTTCGTGAACTCAAGCAAGGAAGAATGTCCGTGGTAGAATACCGCGACAGGTTTCTCACTCTGTCAAGGTACGCCCCGGACGAGACCAACACCAATGAGAAGAGAAAGGAAAGCTTTTTGAACGGACTGCATGACGAGATGCAAACGGTGTTAGTGAATATTCCGTTCGCTGACCTCGAAGCCCTCGTAGACTCAGCCATATGATGGAAGGAAAGCTGCATCAGGCCAATGAGAACCGCAAGCGCAGAATGATGAACCCGAGTGGACCCCACCATACCCAGAAGTACCGCAATAACTCCTCTGGAGATTCACCCCCAGAAACAACAGGCCACCTGCTCAGACTTATCGCCCCAACTACAGCAATAACAACGGAGGACCCCCGAAGCCCGGAGGCAACAACAATAACAACCGCAACCCCAACAGACACAACAACAATGGGAACCACACCAACACCAACATTGGCCCAAGGACTGGAAGCAATACCATCCCCGTCCCCCGAAGGACAAATCAACGGTAAACTGCTACGAATGTGGAGTTGTGGGCCACTTTTCCAAAGAATGCCCCAAGAAGCTTGCCAAGATCGCCGCCAACACCGCTGCACCTGTCCAGCAACAGCGTCGCTTCGCAGGTAGAAGGAACCAGAACAACAACAACGTTTCTACCACATGACCGCCACTGAAGCCAGGAAGCACCCCAGACCCTGACAAGTATGCCTTCCTGTTAATCAAAATGCTCAATCTCTCTTAGGAACCTAACTCCTCTTAAAATCTCGGGACGAGATTTGTTTAAGGGGGAAGGGTTTGTAACATCCCAAAAATTTCAAAACAAAACAAATGAGTTTCCCTAGTTCCAAATTTTGGAACCAACAAAAACTTTTATTAAATTAAGATTGGTACATAATGATCTTGCTTAATTCTTGTGCTATTGCCATGATTGCTTGTTCCTAGTATTTGAAATAACCTTAAACCCTAAACCTCACCCCTCCTCTCATCATTCTAGTGAAAATAAAATAAAAGGAAATTAAATAGAAAAAAGGCATATGTGCCTATGGCTACCATTATAAATATTTATCCTAGACCTTTTCACTTTACTTAAAGGATTGGAAAAGCTTTATAAACCTTATATAGTACTTCTTAAATCATCTCTAGGTTGAAACCAAAAAGAATAAAAAGAAAACTAAAAATGCCATAGAGGCATATGAGAGTAAAATAGTAAATAAGGGAATTTAAGAAAATTAACCCTAGGACTTGTTGTGAATGGTTGGATCACCTCCATATATCATTTCAACATTCAACAAAACCAATTGGGCCAAACCAAGTCAAAGTAAAAATAAAATACCACATATGCATAAAAGCATATGTGACACATGGGCATTTCACCAAACATTGACCTATGTCCTTAAACCTTGACCAAATGGTGTGAAACCCTCTCTAAACCTATTATAACCCTAAATGGACCCTAACCCATGTCCAAGTGAGGCAAGAACAACCCTAGTACAAGTTATGAAATTTGGACACCTCATTCCTTATGTATTAAGGCCAAATTTGCAAATCTTTGAACAAGACCATTTGATTTAGTTTCAATGCTCTTAAAATGTTTCTAAACTCATAAGAACCACATTAGAGTCAACCAAAGTCAAATCAAATGGAGAGAAATCAAATAGGGAGAGATTTCCCAAAATTCACTCACATACACATATGCCAAAATGCAAATCCTCCACCAAGGCCAAATTTGCTTGCCCCATTGCTTCTAAAATACTTCAATATGATAAACTAACACAATTGCATCATTGGATCAAGAATTAAATCAAAGCAAAACTCAAATTCAACATACATGTGATAATGGTCATTTTGTCACTTTATAAAATGTTCCCCTCTTTACCCCTCTGGCTTTGACTTTTCTTCAACCAAACTTGGTCAACTATGACCATGTCATCCAAGACCATGTCAAGGTCAACAACTTTCATGTTGACCATCTCTGCTAATGTTGACCAGGTTGACCAGTATAGTTTTGACAAGAGAGGACTTTGAATTAATGTGAAGATCAACCCCAATTTTGAACTCTCACAAACCTGGACTAAATTGAGTACCACCACCACCAATACTTCCCATTAATTATATAAAGGAGATTCACCAAAAAAAAATTCAACATTTAAAAGAAAAGTTCTTGCGGCCATTTGCCCGAACACCTTGCATGCAATAATCCAGAATTGTGTGTCACCCTATTACCCACTGGTTTCTTCACTAAACCTCTTTTAACTTTGATCATTGCACTCCCCTACGACCCCTGCTTCACCCTAGTGCTAGCCCTGATCAAGTAAAGTGAGAGGAGGGAGAAGAAAAACCCTAAAACAAAGCTATGCCGTGTACCCCGGCCACCTTTGGGCATCCCTATCTCAGGCCTCCATCTCAACTCTTCCCCTTGTCTTCAAGCATCACTGGAACACAAGGATCACGCCAGTACCGTTTGATCGATCGCCCATGCACCTCATTGGCCGGAACGAGCGTGCCCAGACGCGCCCGAACCGTGCCAGCGCACGCGGTGAGCGCGGTGACCACGACACTGGACGCCGCAGTACACGTCCTCGCCTGGCGCCTCTCGTCCTCCCCTCGCCTTGCCCTCTTGCACACCATCACCACCCTACCAGCTACCTACTGGACATGCTCACTAGCTCGCGGACGCCTCGTCACCGTCGCCATGATCGACGTTCTGTCGCTCCCGTACCGCGAGGACGCCACCGTCGACAGCACGCTCCCGTCCTTCCTCTGTCGTCTTCTCAAGTGCGCTAGCCTCTCCTAGCCGTCGCCTACCTCGCGCGCCCCCTACCTTGCCCCTTCACCGCTCCAGACGGCCGCGCCATGGACGACCTCCACAGCACCCCACGGTCACCTCCCGTCCTATAAATAGAGCCCCTCCCGTGCTTCAAGCTCCACACCAAAATTGCTCCCCTCCTTCTCCTTGTACTCCTCGACCACCTCCCCTCCTCAATTAGTCGCTAGTTCGCCGGAATTTCATCGGAGTCCGCCGCCACAGTAGCTCCCCGACGCCGTTGATCTACTTCACCCCAAGCCCTGCTGCGACCACCCTCTGCCTCGCCGTCGTCTTCCACGTCGAACGCCCGCCTCGCCGAGCCTCGCCGGAGCCCAGGTACTCCCTCACTACCTCGCTGTCGCCGGTAGGGTTAGAACCTCGCCGGAGGAGGTGAGTCACCCGATCACTTGGACGCTCCAGATTATGCCACGTCGTTCCCGCCAATTGTCGGTATTTCAAACAAGCACGTAGTGTAGCTGGGCCGGCCCAGTCCGTTTAACCTGTTTAGCCCAGTTTGCTTTCCCGCCAAGCCCAGTTATTCAAACTCGATTTAATCTATTAGTTCAAATTCAATACTGGTGCCAACTTCAAATTTAAATAGTTTAAATTCTACTAAACCAAATTTAGCAAATTTTAGATATTTAGAAAGCTCATGAAATTATCTAAACAATGGCACTGGCCTCATGTCCAAATTCGAAATAAAATTTAAATGATAAAAATAACAAGACAGGACCTTTTCTGACTTCAAATAAATATTAGAAATTATCTAGAAATGATTTTAAGTTGATTCCAACTTTAATAAATCACATTTGACATAATCTAATTGTTTATGCAAAAATATATCATAGTTGTTTTGCATGATCATAAACTAGAGTTAAATAATGACTATGGAACCATTTCTAGAACATTTAATACCTACACATAGAATTCTTTAAATAGTATGAGGGCTTCTCTCTCATTTAAATTGTGATCTTAAGTAATTCAAATAGAGGTACTGACCTAGATCAAATAAGTCTCATGCTTGGTTAATTAGAGAGGTTAATCATTTAGATGATAGTTTAACTTATATGAGGTATAGCCTCTCACATAAACCATTAGTCCAAATAGTTCAATAAGAATTAATAACACATAATTAATGACCCATAGGTTTATATTTGAAAATACTTAATCCTTCTCATAAGTAGTATTTAAATATTTCAAACCTAGTTATTAAATCATATAATAGACTTTGGTCTCATTTAAATCTTACCTCAACCAAATTAATATGAAGTAGATCCCCTGGTCAATTAAAATTCGCTTTTAATTAATTAATAATAGTAAACCACTACAAGGTGTTACTAAAATAGTAGGAGGTGCTCACCTCGTTTAAATTATCTTTCTCAAATAATAGGAAGTAATGTGTTGACCTTTACTTTCCTAAGCTCATACTTGCTCCCTTATAAATCTTAAATCTAAATAATATTTAAATTAATTAAATCCCATGAGATGATGAATCTCATTTAACTCACTTTCTCAAATACTAAGTGTGAAGTGTTGACCTTGGTCAACAAGGGATCATCCCTGGTTATTTAAGAATATTAAATCACCTCAATAATAGTCCTTTAAATTAGTTACAACAATGGGTTAAATCATATGAGAGATATTCCTCTCATTTAAATCTTGTTCTCAAGTAATTCAATATAAGGTAGTAATCATAGTCTAAGTAACCTCATATTGAATTATTGGGTGGCATTAAAACACTACCATGTTAGTATTAAATTGCATGAGGTATGGAACCTCATTTAAATCATTTTCTCAAATGATAAGTATGAAGAGGTTGACTTTGGTCAACCTAGGTCATATATTATTCATAAGAGAAATTAAATCTTAAGAAGATTCAATGAGAGGAAATTATTTTCTCACAAACTAAAGAGAAACCCTAACTCCATTTTCAATGAGAGGAAATTATTTTCCTATTATTAAATAAGGAAACCCTAGCATAATCTTGTAATAAATGTTAAGTAGTGATGCTAGATCATTGTGTGAGCCACTAAGGCTAATTAAGAGTACTTAAGTATTGTTTGGTGATTGTATCCTCGTATTCGTTTATAGACGCTAGTACCGGAGACTATCAAGAGGAGGAAGTATTCTACCAAGAGGAAGAAGAAGAATACTTTGATCACTTCACCAATCAAGGCAAGCTAGTCTACTGCAAGCTAATATTGATATTACCCCTACAAGCAAGATAATACTCTTGCAAACTAATAAACTTGCTAACCATCAGGATGCAAAGCTCTACTAGAGCAAGGCATCATTACATTATACTTTATAAACCTATCCCAAAGTTTTTACTTTATAAGCTTTACTTGATTTTATTTATCAAAGTTACTTTTTGGGTTATGATTCACTTGGTCTAGAGTAGAACAATACTTGATTTAGATTGACACCCCTCAAAGCTAGATAGCACCCCTCACATAGTTGCTATTCGCTAATCAATTAAAATTGGACTACTCTAGATGGGAACATGTGACTTTGAAATGAAGTGGAAACCTTGGAATGATGGTTCATTCAATTGAATGACTTTGAAGGTGAATATGACCATGAGAAGATGGTGATTTTTGATATAAAACTGATGGTTGGGTTTGGATGCGATACCATTCCAATTTTGAAAGTACCCCCACAATACCCAAAATGGGTACGGGCTTAACTAGAAATTTATGTGCTTTAGTATGGGTTCCCTCTAAACAAGCGTCATAGGGGTTATGCCAAGGGCTGCCTCCGAAGCAATATGAGGTATTGCGAAATGACGTGATTGAGGTGAATTGTCCGGCCCAAGCCCTGTGCAGTTCCCGGGTTAACAGGTTGGTTCTCACCGGGAGGCCAAGCTCATGGGGAGAGGTGCCTGTACTAGAGTATATAAGTGAAAGGTTATGGTTGGTAGTCCGCATACGGAGTATGATAAATCAGGGCCAGCTAACCCTGACGGATTATTGCAAATATTGTGGCACAAGTGTACGACCTCTGCAGAGTGTAGAACTATTCGAATAGCCGTGTCCACGGTTACGGACGATTGGAAAGGCCATACTGTTCCGTCATCAGACCATTTTCAAAAAGGTGACATATGACTGGTGACTTGAAGTTGACCGGTGAATGGTGACTTTGAGTTGGACCACAACAGAGTTGTGGGAATGACACTAATGTTCCCACTTGAGTTAGTCTAGTGATTCAAGCATCTTTACTAAATGTTTATGAAATAAACTTGGCTTTATGCAAATAAACCTAGAGCTTAGTACCCCCTTACCACAATTAATAGTGCTTACACTAGTATTAGTTTGCGAGTACTTTAAAAGTACTCATGGCTTTGTCCCTGGCTATTCAAATGGCCAGACTATGAAGGTGAACAGCTGTACGAGGAAGATGGACAGCAGAACGTCTACGACAACTAGGACCGCTCCTGACGTCAACAGTTGCCTGTGGAACAGATGGACCACGACCGTTACTTCGCTTCCGCTATGTGTTTTGTAATAGGATCTCTAGATCCACTATGTTGTATTAAGACTGGATCATGTGATCCTTTGTTGTAAGACGATTACGTGTTGTAATAAATGATGTGTTGTGATATCAAGCTATTATGTCTCGCAAAAACAATATTCCTGGGATTGCGATGAAGGGCATAATAGGCATCTGGACTTAAAAATCCGGGTGTTGACATCCTCTATGTACTATAAAACTTTCTTTTCTTGAATTATTTTTGGCACCTCATATTTGGTCACTTACCTTTTTCTTTCGATCCCCTGCCGCCTCTCAAACGGTGATACCGCTGCTGCTAAATGGGACCCGCATGTCATCCTCTATGTACTATAAAACTTTCTTTTCTTGGATTTTTTGGCACCTCATATTTGGTCACTTGACTTTTTCTTTCGATCACCTGCTGCCTCTCAAACGGTGATACCGCTGCTGCTAAATGGGACCCGCATGTCATCCTCTATGTACTATAAAACTTTCTTTTCTTGGATTTTTTTGGCACCTCATATTTGGTCACTTGACTTTTTCTTTCGATCACCTGCCTCTCAAAGTGATACCGCTGCGCTAAATGGGACCCGCATGTCATCCTCTATGTACTATAAAACTTTCTTTTCTTGGATTCTTTTGGCACCTCATATTTGGTCACTTGACTTTTTCTTTCGATCCTCTGCCGCCTCTCAAACGTGATACCGCTGCTAAATGGGACCCGCATGTCATCCACTATGTACTTAAAACTTTCTTTTCTTGGATTTTTTTGGCACCTCATATTTGGTAACTTGACTTTTTCTTTCGATCCCCTGCCTCTCAAACGGTGATACCGCTGCTGCTAAATGGGACCCGCATGTCATCCTCTATGTACTATAAAACTTTCATTTTTTGGATTATTTTTGGCACCTCATATTTGGTCACTTGACTTTTTCTTTCGATCCCCTGCCGCCTCTCAAACGGTGAGACCGCTGCTGCTAAATGGGACCCGCATGTCATCCTCTATGAGCAATCAACTTTCTTTTCTTGGAGTTTTTTTGGCACCTCATATTTGGTAACTTGACTTTTTCTTTCGATCTCATGCCACGTTTGAAACGTTGAGGTACCTGCTGGCTCATGGACCCGCATGTCATCCTCTGTGTGCTATAAAAGTTTCCTTTGTTGGATTTTTTTTCACCCTCTGATTTTTGCCTTGCCTTTTTCTTTTGATCCCCTGCCCCCTTTGAAACGTTGAGTAAGCTGTTTCAAGGGACCCGCATGTCATCCTCTATGTCCATCAACTTTCTTTTCTTGGATTTTTTTCACCCCCTAATTACTAGCTACTTTCTTTTTCTTTTGATCTCAAGCCGCATTACAAACATTGAGACCGCTGCTGCAAAATGGGACCCACATGTCATCCTCTATGTACAATAAATCTTGGATTATTTTTGGCTCCTGATATTTGGTCACTTGCCTTTTTCTTTCGATCTCATGCCGCCTTTGAAACGTTGAGTAAGCTGCTGGCTCATGGGTCCCGCATGTCATCCTCTATGAACAATAAAAGTTTCCTTTCTTGGAGTTATTTTTTACCCCTAATTTCTGGCTATTTGCCTTTTTCTTTTGATCCCCCCCCGTTGAAACGATGAGGACGCTGTTGGCAGGTCGGTCCCACATGTCATCCTCTATGAACAATAAAAGTTTCCTTTGGTGGATTTATTTTTGACCCCTAATTAATTTCTGGCTATTTCCTTTATTTTTCTTTTGATCCCCGCCGCCTTGGAATTGTTGAGAATGCTGCTGCCTCATTTTTCTTTTGGTCCCGTGCCGCCTTGGAAACGTTGAGACCGCTGCTACAAAATGGGACCCGCATGTCATCCTCTATGTACAATAAAGTTTCTTTTCTTGGATTATTTTTGGCTCCTGATATTATGTCACTTGCCTTTTTCTTTCGATCTCATGCCGACTTTGAAACGTTGAGGATGCTGCTGCCTCATGGGTCCCGCATGTCATCCTCTCGAACGATAAATGTTTTCTTTTCTTGTATTTTTTTACCAACTGATTTTTGGCTTTTTTTATTTTCGATCCCCTGCCGCCTTTGAAACGTTGACGACGCTGCTGGCTCATGGGTCCCCGATGTCAGCCTCCCCGTACAAGAAACATGTGATATTTTATTTTGCAGACAATAAACGTTGTATTTCGCTCTGAGCTATTGCAAACGGATAAATTAAATCTTTATATCTACATAAACAAACTTATATGTTGAATCTCCTTGTTTTTTGTTTTTGCGAAGCATAGGACTTTCCTGTTTTTTTTTTTTGAGAAAAATCCGACCTTTCCTGTTTTGGAGTGGGCTGAAATTGTACGAGTCAAAAGGCCCAGCAGGATAGTTCGAAGGCCCAGATGTCCAGATACAGCCCAATTGAAATCTTTCTTTTCTTGGATTTTTTTCACACCCTGATTTCTGGCTACTTCATTTTTCTTTCGGTCCTGTGCCGCCTTGGAAGCGTTGAGACCGCTGCTACAAAATGGGACCCGCATGTCATCCTCTATGTACAATAAAGTTTCTTTTCTTGGATTATTTTTGGCTCCTGATATTATGTCACTTGACTTTTTCTTTCAATCTCATGCCGACTTTGAAACGTTGAGGAAGCTGCTGGCTCATGGGTCCCGCATGTCATCCTCTATGAACAATAAAAGTTTTCTTTGTTGGATTTATTTTTTCCCCTAATTTCTGGCTATTTGTCTTTTTCTTTTGATCCCCTGCCCCCTTTGAAACGATGACGACGCAGCTGGCAAGTCGGTCCCACATGTCATCCTCTATGAACAATAAAAGTTTCCTTTGATGGATTTATTTTTGACCCTAATTAATTTCTGGCTATTTCCTTTTTTATTTTGATCCCCTGCCGCCTTGAAATAGTTGAGGATGCTGCTGCCTCATGGGTCCCGCATGTCATCCTCTCAGAAAGGTAAATGTTTCTTTTCTTGAATTTGTTTACCAACTGATTTTTGGCTTATTTTTTCTTTCGATCTCCTGCCACCTTTAAAACGTTGACGACGCTGCTGGCTCATGGGTCCCCAATGTCAGCCTCCCCATACTGCAAATCCTCTTTCTGCAAAGGTTGTATTTCTAGATAGATAAGGTGGATTCGAATCTGCCATGGTTCAGGCAGCTCAGGTAAGCCTTCTTGCACTAATTAATGGAAGTAGTGTATCGCAAGGTCAAGACATGTGGCTCGGTGTAATGAATCTATATGAATCATGTTGTGGGTTCAATCTGATAGTTCTCTAACAGGTCAGCCAAAATAGAAATTAAGTTTTTTTCTAAAAGGGAAATGCAAATTAAGATGAACACAAACATTAGTTATCATAATAGCTGATCATACATACATACTTGCTAAGAGCAAAAGCTTGCCAGAGTTTTACCACCCATACAATTAATTAGCAGTTCAGATAAGATAACCTTATATAAGTATAACTACAAATGCATTTGCTAAGGGCTCATGGGACAACAGAACTAGACAACCGCGAACTTTATGACCAGCATGTCACAGCGGCATCGAAAGATCTTGACCTTCAACTTTGATCCAATGCGAAGTTTGGCACCGTCAATGAACTTTTTCCACCTGGAAGTAACAGCCAAGCGGCCATCTGTGGGACTGACAGAGTACCGTCCCTCCACGGTGAGACCTTCACTCTCCATGACGAGGGATATCTTGCCCCTTCGGCCAGCATTGAGATCCTTGGAGATACTTTTAGGCAATTTCTGATTCAAAGCAAGAGATACCACCAAAAATTAGTCAATGGCACCAATGCACTGAACCATGTGAGACTTTGAGCAGAGAAGACATCAAGATAAGAGCAGTTATGCTGTCATATACTCACGAACATAGCCTTCAGATGCGTCCTGGTCACCACACGGGTGGCCACAGCAATGAGCTGAGACCTCGGTGATCTGGCTGGGGCAGGTGCATGAGCCTGGGCTGGTACACGAGCTGGTGCTGATGCAGGAGACTGCTGGGCAGGTGCAGTAAACGGTGCCTCTAGAGGAACCGGTGCTGATGCAGGAGACTGTTGGGCAGGTGCAGTAAACGGTGCAGCTAGAGGAACCAGTGCTGATGCAGGAGCCTGCTGGGCATGTGTAGTATATGGGGCCTCTACAGGAACCAATGCTGATGTAGGGGACTGCTGGGTAGATGCAGTAAACGGAGCTGGTACAGGAACCGGTGCTGATGCAGGAGAGTGGGAAGCCGGTGCCGGTGCTGGTGTGGTTGCCCTTTGTGACATCCGCTCCTGTTCCGTCAGGGGATCTGCAGCTTTGATCATGTTAAACCCAGCAAGCTAGAACAGAGGGAATGGTTTAGAACAACTGCTCAGAATGCAGTTATCAAAAGATATGAGTAGAAAAAAGTTACATATTATATATTTGGAAGTGTCTCCAACTCTGTAAGCAGTTACGTATATCTGCCCGTTTGAGTTTCTGATCCTCAGCTCGTCGCCCTTCTTCAGACCGTAGTCAAAAGCAAACTTTCTCCAATCATGTCCATACAAATATGTGATGGCCTGCGTCTTGTAGACATACACCTCATAGACCGTGTAGGTGTTCATCAATTTGCCATTGCCATGCATAGTGAAAGATCCTTCATGCGGACACATCTGGTTAATCATTGGACGAAGTTCACAAGGTACAGTCTGCATGTGAAAATTGATACAAATGTAAGAAGCAGGAAGACTAAAAACAAGACTTTACTATATGCCAATTCATGCTAAACCACTGAGAATACATACCTGTAACTCTGTGAAGGAGCTACTAGAAAGGTAGATAGAGCCATAGGAGGTGTTATATGCGGGGTATGTACATGGGCCCGCCATATTCCCGCAAGCTCGGCATCGGGATGGTGAAGGAAACATGGGAGGTACTACTGGTGCGTAGCGCTGAACGTAAGTGGAAGAATTAGGTTGTGTAAAGTGCATAGTTCAGAGCAATGCAAATGTTGACAAGCAAGTGCATAACACTATGTTACAAACTGAACAGTGAAAAATTAGTGTATGATGAATATAAGCATGCTAATTTGGTGTTTCCGAATTCCAAAAAGCATTAGACAGAGCCAGTGATAATATCAGACATAAATCATGGCATGTATATGTGGCTTAAGAAAATATACCCGAACCCTTGGATGGTTACGGCCCGGCTGATCCTTGGACTTGAGCTTATATAAGCATCCAGAAGGTGGGGCTGACAGTAACTTGGTGGCAGCCTCTGCAGATGCCTCATCAGCAGCAGTTGCAATCCTTTTGACCAATGAAGGCTTAGCAGTTTCAGTCTGCATATAAAAATTGAAGAGCAACAGACATCAGCAGTGATATATAAAATGAATCTATGAGACACTGATGCATATAGTGCTGGATGTAAGTGGAAGAATAGGTGTGTGTGTTTCTGAACTATTGGTAAGCATTAGACAAAGCCGGCAATAAACAGACAAAAATCAAATCATGTATGAGGATTAAGAAAATATACCTGCTTACTGAAAAGGGTACCACCCAGCTGGCCCGTGGCCTTGTGCTTGAGGAGGTTTTCAGAAGATGGTGGCAGCACCATCGTCTTCACAGCAGCCTCATCAGGATCATTTTTTATCCATTTGAGTAGAGGAACAGAAGTTTCATCCTGCATATGAATAGCAACAGAACTCATCATTGATATTTAATAAATCTATGAGATAGACTGATGCAAATAGTGCGGGGTGTAAGTGGAAGAATAGGGTTGTGCATAGAGAACAGTTGACAACAATGCAAATGATTACAAAAGAAGCCAATGGAAATCAACAGTTTATATACTGGATGAGACAGACTGAAAAGTGAAAAATTAGTGTATGATGATTGTAAGCAAACGCAGTGTTTCTGAACTTTTGGTAAGCATTAGACAAAGCCAACAGTAATTAAACAGATAATAATGAAATCATGTATGTGGATTAAGAAAATATACCAGATTCATTAAAAGGTCACCACCCAGCTGGCCCATGGCCTCGTGCTTGTAGAGGTTTTCGGAAGATGGTGCCGGCACCATCGTCCTCACAGCAGCCTCATTAGCCCCATTTTGCATCCACTTGAGTAAAGGCGCAGCAGTTTCAGCCTGCATAAGAATGGGAACAGATCTCAGCAGTGATATTGAATGACTCTGAGACAGACTGATGCATATAGTGCTAGATGTAAGTGGAAGGGTATGGCCGTGTATGGACAACAGTTCACAACAATGCAAGGGTGTGTTCGGTTCTGAAACAGCGTGGAATGGAATGGAATGGTTCCATTTCAGAGGAATGGAATGGTTACATTTTTGTTCGGTTGGGAAAAATGGAGAGCAGAAGAGATCGAGGTTAAACTAACCAATTGTCTCAAAATTGTAATTAACAATTGCAAATGACATTTTAATCTCAAAGTCGTAATTAACAGCGCCTAATGGTGCTCTTTTAATCTAAAAATCGAAATTAACATCATTTTATGTTGGGTTAGGGGAACTGGAGTAGATGAACATTACTGTATGATGATTGTAAGCAAACGAATTTGGTGTTTCTAAACTTTTGGCTTCGAGATCTTATGGGTTTCAACTCTAGCCTACCCCAACTTGTTTGGGACTGAAAGGCTTGGTTGTTGTTGTTGTTGTTGTAAACTTTTGGCAAGCATAGAAAAAACCGACAATAAACAGAGAAAAATCAAGGCATGTTTTGTGGATTAAGAAAATATACCATATTCATTAAAAGATCACCACCCAGCTGGTGCGTGGCCTTGTGCTTGTAGAGGCATTTAGAAGATGGGGGCGGCATCAACATACTGGCAGCCTGATCAGCCGCAGTTTTGATCTTCCTTTTGAGTAAAGGCCCTAAAGTTTCAGTCTGCATATGAATAGCAAAACAAAAGGCAGACCTCAGCAGTGATATTGAATTACTGTATGAGATAGACTGATGCATATAGTGGATGCTCTTAGCCTTTTGCAGCGTGAACACTAGCTATGGACAGACAAAAAACTAGTTAACTCAGCTTTGTCTAGATATGAATGTACTACCACCATCCAAAAGCTTAAGCCTTATTTATTTTTGAGAAATCAAAACAAGCAAAGTTTGACCAAAATTTTAGAACATTCTATCAACAAATATAATACTGTGTAGATACCGTAGGAAAATATATTTTATTATCTATTTAATGATATTAATTTTGTATTTTGCATGTTACTGATTTTTGGTAAAAGCTTAGTCAAACATGGTATAGTTTGACTTTCTAAAAATAATATAAGCCCAAAGCTTTGGGATGGAGGCAGTAGTATCTAGAGCTAAAACACATCTAGATACATCCGTATCTACAGATAGTTGAGTCAATTAATTTGGATCTGAGGGAGTATCAGATTCAGACTACATCATGGTAAGTTGGTTAAAAAAATTACCCCTGGGCGGTCCCTGCCCAGCTCGGCAGTGGCATTTCGCTTCTTGTGCTGCAGATCGGGCCATGCTCCTGCAGCAGGTGGGGCGCTATTCTCGTTCCCCATAGCCTCAGCACGGAACCTGGAGGTACCAACCTGATACAGAGAATATAGAGCATGGTGTCACAGAGGCTTTACGCACAAACAGCTGAAGACATGTGCTACTTTAAGCATATTCCAGAACAGGAACAGATTGAGGATGCAGAGACCAGAGAGACACTTAAAAGGTAAAGAGTGGATAAGCAAACGGAGTACCTGCTTCGCGGGGCTGGGGACGCAGCTCAGGCTCAGCCAACTGCCCACATGCGTGGTGGCCTTACGCTCCATTGCCCCCACCGCCGAGGTCTTACCTTTCCTGTACAAGCTGACAAAAGATACAGTGAGGATCAGCAGAAACTACAAAGGTTGCAAATGTCGACAAATAAAGGAAGAACACCCCAATCCAAGCAAAGGTAGCCCCCGCCCCCACCCCCATCAATCACTCCCAGCTCGAGGGTGACCAGAAAGACACCCCTTTGCCCAGAATAGGAAAGAGATGCGCAAGATATCGAGGAGAGGAAAAAAGAACCGATCTCGAGAAAGGAGAGAACATTACTAGTCCTACCTAATCCGCTTGGGCTAGATGCAGCTTGCCCCTCCAAGCTGGATGCCTGGACGGTGGAGGCGAAAGGAGGGGATCGAGCTAGCGGCTTGCATCCGTCGGCAATCGGCACTCGATCGGGAGAGAAGGGGTGCTACATAAAGGGGAGGGGTAACATATTTTATTACACAGTGAACTTACTGATGTGACTAGTCATTACATGTCTCACTGAAACTAGGGCCCATAGTGTGGCACCCCAAATTTACTTGAAGCTGCCCGGCGGGACGCATTGGCGCGTCAAGAAACCCCCGAATTGTAGCGGGGAAATGAAACATTTCACAAAAATTCGAAATTCAAGCACACCGCCACGCGCCAAGCACGCGGCTGTTCCTTCCTCTTCCTCGGTTCCTCCTCCCCTATCCGAAAAAACCCCAAATCCCAAGCTCAAACCAAAAAAAAAAAAAACAAATGGCCGCCATGCATGTCCTCGTTAACCCGCTGGAGATCGTTCCCGGACGATGCGGACCACCCGCCCTGAGATCCAGAATTCCGTCCACCTCGAGGCACTGCGTGCTGTCTCGCAGCAGCGGCTTGAGGGCGCTGAAGAGGAAGTTCCGCCGGAAAGTGCTCATGGCAACCGTGCAAGCTCACCGGCGTGCTGTATCCCGAGAGGAACTGGTCAAAGCTTTGCTATTCGCCACACAAAAAAAAATTGCGGGCCAAGATCTGGTCAAAGCTTCGTCGATGGCTTGCCGCGAGAGGCTTGGAGTCCAGAGTCAATAAACTAGCTGCTCGAGGACTTGGGCGGTTTACACGGATTCATATTAACTGACTCAAGTTTGTTAGTCTAGTTAACAAATGCATCTAGATACATCCATATCTAGACAGAATTGAGTCAATTAATATGAATCAGAGGGGAGTACCTGAAAGTGTTTCATGCTACCAACTAATGCGCTGGCAGGAATCGCTGTAGAAGTAATTGTGCTACTACTCGTACGATGAACTGATTGTGTGGGTGTCGAATTTTGCAACGCGATCATCCACTGAATGCTTAATCTAGCGCCAAAGGCGTACAAATCATAACATACTACAACACCAGAACATAAGAGTACGAATCATAAAGTAGCTCAACATTTTGCATCAGGGCTGGGTGGTCCTGAGACTACCGGGACGCCCCTGATGATCTCCGGGTGTGCATCCTCTTCAACGCAAAGCTGTGTACTCGGTCCACGGCCTCCTTCTGTAGGCTGGATAATCTCAGGTGCAGGACCTTCGTCTATGAGAGGCTCGTCATCAGTACCATCCACAGGTGCATCAGGGCTGGGTGGTCTTGAGACTACCCGGACGCCCGTGATGATCTCCGGGCGTGCATCCACTTCAACGCAAAGCTGTGTACTCGGTCCACGGCCTCCTTCTGTAGACTGGATAATCTCAGGTGCAGGACCTTCGTCTATGAAAGGCTCGTCATCAGTACCATCCACAGGTGCATCAAACTGAGATTCATCTTCAAATCTCCCATCAAACTGAGAGACCTCTTTAACTCTATGCTTCTGCAATTAGTACATCAACCGATTAGACAAACATCTAAGGGATGCAACCTGAACAAATGCCGTTTTACATATTTACCTTCTCATCTGGCACAGCACATGTCCCAGAGCTGAAACCCGTTTCCTGAAGCAAGCGCTTTTTCTCTCCTTCCCGTCCATCCATCTGCAACAAGTTAAATTTGAGTACAGAACCTTGCACAACAATGCAAACTATTGATTGAAACAGCGGCAGCATCAATATAAATAATTAACTACATATGCCAGCACACATACAGTGTGAGCAAGATCTGCTTCTCCTGCTAAAGGATCATTATATGGTTCACCATGCTAAACCCGCCTAACATATGTGCGGTCCATCCCAAAAATGTGTAAATGATCTGCCACTACAGGGTGAGGCCTCTTCTCACCATTCATACATGTGCAGCGCGGGCAATACACGTCCAGGTTGTGACCATCATGAGCTCTAATAAACCCCATAAAGGGTTGAACACCATTTATATATGAAGGGGAACATAAGTGTCCATGCAGTTTCCAAGTTCTGTCCATCTGTTTAATTATGAGATACAGTGGTTGGTGATTAATTTAAGGCGAAGTAGGAAATGTATATCCATCGAGTACAAAACTATACTACATGATTATGCATTTCAGCAATCATGTCGAGTACAAAACAAAAAATGCCCATCGACATTTTAGCAAACAGATCGTGTACAAAACTCTGCCATGGCATTTCAGCAAATTAACGGATCGAGTGCAGAACTGACTCTATATGCCCACGCAAATGAACAAATTGATCGATGACAAATCGAGCGGAAAACTATAAAGTGCCAATTAGTTCGAGCATACTGACGAATTTTTTTAGCAGCATCAAGAAAATATAAATCGTTAGGCTGTCTTGCCCGATACATGATTGAGCTAGAGATAGCAGCCCTACCGTGGATCAACTTGACCGCCGGTGCGTCTCGAGAAGAACGACGGGGAGGGGAAGCTTCTTCTTCGCACGGACGGGACGGGGAGGGGAAGCTCTTCGCACGGACGGGGATAAGTTGTGTACGGGTGGGTGGGGGGTCATGCGGCCGGGCCGCCGGGGTGATAATTAAGGTCGGTAGGTGGCGTTTAATGGAGTTGCGTGTGTAATTTGCCGTGCACAAGGTTGAGGAATAGGCGGTTCCCTTTGCCGCGCGCACAATTCAAACTATCCCGCCCATGTAGTTTAAATTCGCCATATTTTCGTTAAATCGACATAAAGTCATGTGAGTGGGGGAAAATTAGCAAAGTTGCTTGAAAAATAGTAAAACTCTGGAATTATCCTTTAAATATGCTCTACTTCGTGTGAAAATCGGGGTGTGGAAGCATGTTGAGCTGTTTTATTTGTACTTTCTTCATTAAAACTCCCATTTTATGCACTTTGGATGGAAAGAAATCATTTGTACATAAATTTTGACAACGCCATTTGCAAACACTAATTGTTTACATGCCAAGATGCACCCATCCACCAAATATATATGTGGCAAAAGTTTATCACAATCTAGCAGATATGCATAATTAGTGAGGGACCCCTTTTGATTTTGTGCAATTTCCACTAATTAGGTAGAGATCGAGAAGGGTTAATTAATTAGGCCATGTTAGGGGTTATGTGTTTTAGATTAGGTTGTGTGGATTCAAATACAACTTCTTTATTTGTGTGCTATGATTAATCAAAACTAGATCGATCGACTGCGCACACATTATTAGAGGCGCATGCCTTTGCGCACAAAGTGCATGTGTGTGTTGTTGGCCACCAACGAGAGAGAGAGAGAGAGAGAGAGAGAGAGAGAGAGAGGTAGAGAGAGCTACATACGAGAGAGCGATTGAAATCCCCAAATTAAACACATATATATGCATGGCACATTTAATTTAATTAGAGGACCGCGAGGCACCCCTGGCCTGCTTGATGCATAATTAAGTGTCATTGGCCTATATATATAGGGTTTAATTAGGGTTTAGGGTTTAGGGTTAGGAGGTTAGGGTTTAGGGTTTAATGTTTATGGTGTTTAGGGTTTAGGGATTAGGGATTAGGGTTTATTTAGGGTTTAAGGTTTAGGGATCATCGATCGAGTGCGCACACACACATTATTAGAGGCACACGCGCCTTTGCGCATAAAGTGCATGCGTATATGTGTGTGTTTTTTGGCCACCAACGACATATAGATGATCGAGAGAGAGAGATTGAAATCCCCCAAGAATATGTTCAAATATATATTAAAATATATGCACGAATTAATGCATGCATGGTAGGCCATGCATGCACACTAATTATATATATATTATGAGGAAACTTAATCAAATGTGTTTTCATTCGAGAGAACTTGTCAAAATTCAAGTTAATTAATTTATCATCGATAATTATATAATTAATTAATGAATCTCAGGGAGATGTTATACAACATATGATCGATATATAGGCCATGTATATATTAATTGGTTTTAATCTACCGTTTTTGCTAGCTAGCTGCATGCTATATATAGAGCATGTTTTTATTAGATCGGGTTATAGCTAGTATAGTTTAGGGTTATGTGTTTTAATTAACTAGGGTTTGATTAGCTAGGGGTTAGTTATATATATATGGTTTAGGGTTAATGCATGTCACATTTAATTTAACTAGAGGACCGCGAGGCACCCCTGGCCTGCTTGATGCACAATTAAGTGTCGTTGGCCTATATATATAGGGTTTAATTAGGGTTTAGGGTTAGCTAGCTGGGTTTAGGGTTTAGTGTTTTGGGTGTTTAGCTAGGGTCTAGGGTTTAGGGTTTAGTGTTTACTGTGTTTAGAGGGTCTAGGGTTTAGTGTTTAGGGTGTTTAGGGTCTAGGGTTTAGGGTCTAGTGTTTAGGGTCTGGTTTAGGGTTTAATTAGTGTTTAGGGTGTTTAGGGTTTAGGGTTTAGTGTTTACGGTGTTTAGGGTCTAGGGTTTAGGGTTTAGTGTTTAGGGTCTAGGGTTTAGGGTTTAATTAGTGTTTAGGGTGTTTATAGGGTTTAGGGTTTAGGGTTTAGGGTTTAGGGTTTTAGGGTTTAGGGTTTAGGGTTTAGGGTTTAGGGTTTAGGGTTTAGGGTTTAGGGTTTAGGGTTTACGGTGTTTAGGGTCTAGGGTTTAGGGTTTAGTGTTTAGGGTGTTTAGGGTGTTTAGGGTCTAGGGTTTAGTGTGTTTAGGGTGTTTAGGGTTTAGGGGATTAGGGATTAGGGTTTTAGGGTTGTTTAAGGTTTAGGGATCATCGATCGAGTGCGCACACACATTATTAGAGGCACCCGCGCCTTTACGCATCAAGTGCATGCGTATATATGTGTGTTTTTTGGGCCACCAACGATATATAGATGATCGAGAGAGAGAGAGAGATTGAAATCCCCAAGAATATGTTCAAATATACATTAAAATATATGCACGAATGCATTGTAGGCCATGCATATGCACACTAATTATATATATATTATGAGGCAACTTAATCAAATGTGTTTTCATTCGAGAGAACTTGTCAAAGTTCAAGTTAATTAATTTATCACGATAATTATATAATTAATTAATGATTCTCAGGGATATGTTATACAACATGATCGATATAGGCCATGTATATTTTAATTGGTGTTAATCTACGGTTTGCTAGCTAGCTGCTATATATAGAGCATGTTTTTATTAGATCGGGTTATAGCTAGCTAGTATAGTTTAGGGTTATGTGTTTTAATTAAGTAGGGTTGATTAGCTAGGGTTAGTTACATATATATGGTTTAGGGTTAATGCATGGCACATTTAATTTTATTAGAGGATCACGAGGCACCCATGACCCGCTCGATCGATGCACAATTAAGTGTCGTTGGCCTATACATAGGGTTTAATTGGGGTTTAGGATTAGCTAGGGTTTAGGCTTAGGGTTAGGGTTAGGGTTAGGGTACGTTTAGGGTCTAGGGTTTAGGGTTTAGTGTTTAGGGTGTTTAGGGTTTAGGGATTAGGGATTTAAGGTTTTAGGGTTGTTTAAGGTTTAGGGATCATCGATCGAGTGCGCACACACATTATTAGAGGCACCCGCGCCTTTACGCATAAATTGCATGCATATATATGTGTGTTTTTTGGGCCACCAACGATATATAGATGATCGAGAGAGAGAGAGAGATTGAAATCCCCAAGAATATGTTCAAATATACATTAAAATATATGCACGAATGCATTGTAGGCCATGCATGCACACTAATTATATATATATTATGAGGCAACTTAATCAAATGTGTTTTCATTCGAGAGAACTTGTCAAAGTTCAAGTTAATTAATTTATCACGATAATTATATAATTAATTAATGATTCTCAGGGATATGTTATACAACATGATCGATATAGGCCATGTATATTTTAATTGGTGTTAATCTACGGTTTGCTAGCTAGCTGCTATATATAGAGCATGTTTTTATTAGATCGGGTTATATCTAGTATAGTTTAGGGTTATGTGTTTTAATTAAGTAGGGTTGATTAGCTAGGGTTAGTTACATATATATGGTTTAGGGTTAATGCATGGCACATTTAATTTTATTAGAGGATCGCGAGGCACCCATGACCCGCTCGATCGATGCACAATTAAGTGTCGTTGGCCTATACATAGGGTTTAATTGGGGTTTAGGATTAGCTAGGGTTTAGGGTTAGGGTTAGGGTTAGGGTTAGGGTACGTTTAGGGTTAATGCATGTCACATTTAATTTAACTAGAGGACCGCGAGGCACCCCTGGCCTGCTTGATGCACAATTAAGTGTCGTTGGCCTATATATATAGGGTTTAATTAGGGTTTAGGGTTAGCTAGCTGGGTTTAGGGTTTAGTGTTTTGGGTGTTTAGCTAGGGTCTAGGGTTTAGGGTTTAGTGTTTACGGTGTTTAGAGGGTCTAGGGTTTAGTGTTTAGGGTGTTTAGGGTCTAGGGTTTAGGGTCTAGTGTTTAGGGTCTATGGTTTAGGGTTTAATTAGTGTTTAGGGTGTTTAGGGTTTAGGGTTTAGTGTTTACGGTGTTTAGGGTCTAGGGTTTAGGGTTTAGTGTTTAGGGTCTAGGGTTTAGGGTTTAATTAGTGTTTAGGGTGTTTATAGGGTTTAGGGTTTAGGGTTTAGGGTTTAGGGTTTTAGGGTTTAGGGTTTAGGGTTTAGGGTTTAGGGTTTAGGGTTTAGGGTTTAGGGTTTAGGGTTTAGGGTTTATGTTTAGGGTCTAGGGTTTAGGGTTTAGTGTTTAGGGTGTTTAGGGTCTAGGGTTTAGTGTGTTTAGGGTGTTTAGGGTTTAGGGATTAGGGATTAGGGTTTTAGGGTTGTTTAAGGTTTAGGGATCATCGATCGAGTGCGCACACACATTATTAGAGGCACCCGCGCCTTTACGCATCAAGTGCATGTTGATGCGAAACCCATGGGCAGGATCGGTCAACACCGTAGAGCCGGAACAACTAGGGCTGCTAGCCCACTCGAGCGACGGCCCGCAAAGCCTCCTGGTCGCGCCGATGCAAATTGCAATGCGTGCCACCTGACCTATACCTGGTCAGGAAGGTGTGGATGATGCCTCGCTTAGTTTCCTGCAGGGCACACACGTACACGTTAAATACGAGCCTCGATCGGCTCTCAGGTTGTCCTGTGAATCGGCTCATGGAGCCGATCCACCCATGATTCGTCCGAGGTGGCCGAATATATGGTGGTCCTGCTTGATCATGATAAAGCATATGAGATCCACGACGATCTGGGGTTTTCACCGCATAATCGGATCATCCTACTCACGATTGGGCCTCGCGCTCACGCACGGTAAACGTAAGCCAGCCCTAGACAAGGCCTAAAAACCAACACTAGGTTGATCCTCGGAACGTCCTGTCTAGGGGCAGCAAACTACACCCTGCATGCCGCTGGATCCTCCAACCCTTTGTAAGGCCTAACTATTGCAGATATTAAACTAATCCTTGATGAATCAAGGAGCGACCGTAACGGATCAGATCTACTAAATAACGATCAAGCGGGGTGCCGCCCCTGCACCCATGATGAGGTACAGGGACGGCTAGATGCGCAAGGGTTGCACTACGACAGCATATGATACTAGGAACAATGCTAACCCTAACACATCTATGATAACTACGTTGCTCGCCATCAAAAAGGCTTCAGTACGAGCAACGCATGAACAACTAGGCAGGCTCGTGCTGCCTAGATCGCGAGATGCGATCTAGGCAGCATGGTGCTTACCGGAGGAACCCTCGAGACGAAGGAGTTGGCGATGCGCCGAGATTGGTTTGTGTTGAACGTTGGTTGTTGTTTATTCCATAAACCCTAGGTACATATTTATAGTCCAGGGGACTTTCTAATGTGGGCGTGCACCAAACCGTGCACGGGTAAAACTCTAACTTCTAAACTAAGATGCGATCTAATATGTTACAGATACATGGGCAATTAAGCCCAACTCCAGCGCAAGGCCGCTTCGAAGATGCTCCACGTGTACGTCCTTTAAGCCCATCTCCACTTACGGCCCGTCTCTGATTTGGCCAAAATCAGGTGATAACACATGCCCCCCTGGTTTTGGTAATGATAATATCAAAACCATCTGTTTTTTCCTCGAGGGGTCATGTCGTGGCAGAACCGTCGCAGTTTCCTTCATGATGACGTCTTGCCTCCTCGCCTTCTCTGCACGACTTGACGGTTCTGGCACCACGTCCTCGGGAACTGCTTAGGCATTAAACCAAATATTCCCCCTTTTATTCGGCCACTTCCTGTAGCTCTCTTCCTCATCCTCCAGGCACTAGCACTTCCAAAGAAAAAACCCTCCTGTGCCACCATGTGTCCTCTTCGTCAGACCTTTCTGCGCAGTCCTCCCCCTTCCGCGAGCCGACGCCGGAGTGGAACCCGGAGGAAACCCACGCGGCCAACATTCGCCGCGCCATCGAGGCCGGGGATGAGCCAAGCCACGACTTCTCCACCTGGTCGAGGACGACCGGTCCCCGACCGACGGGGAGAGCGACCTCCTCTTCCTTGCCAAGGAGGAAACGGTGGAGGAAAGCGACGACGACCACCTTCCCTGGGACGGGGTCCCCTCCTCCGAAGAGGAGAGGCCGGAGGAGGAGGAAGAAGATGACAGCTCCTCCGACGAGCCGCCGGCCAAGCGCCACTGCCCCTGGCCCGGCAATCTCAGCGATTTCGACAGCGACGACGACGACGCTGATGAAGAAGACGAGGACAACGAAGGTCCTGCCGGCGGTCGCTACAGCAGCGACGATGAGCCGGCTGGGAGCAGCGCCGACGACGGCGATGATGGCGACGACGACGAGGGCAGCAACGGCCCCTAGATAGGATCTTAGCTCAGGGCCATCAGTAGTAGACGGGCAATGTAGCCCCTAGGATCTTCTTTTGAGAGCAATTAGCTCTTTATGTAAGAACTCTAGTTGATCAATGGAGAATTTCCCCGACTCGATCTTGTCGTCCTTCTTTATGGTAATTTAGCCGATTGCCCTTTATACCGGGCTTGCCGACTGCCAATCTGGTCGGTGCTTAAGGAGCCGATGGCAATGCATCGGACTCTCATGATAAACTCGAGGTAGATCCATCCAGACCTCCACCCCTAGGACGAGCCGCAATCGCGCAAATCCTAGATCCTGGAAATGCAGATTCAACTACACGGACTATTGGACCTCAGCGGCATTCTCATCTACCGGATCTTCTTTGCCACTGTCCTGGTAATGCCTCATCTCTTTGTAGTCACACCTGGTCCAAAGTCCGTCAGCGATCGTTGCTTCTTTCCACTACCTCCAGCCATTCCCGTCTGCAATAATTCACCCTCTCTTGACGAGTTATGATGCAGAGCAAGCCGATTTCAACCAAATCGGCTCCATAGAACAAGGAACCTTAAGGGCGAGCTGCCCCCCGAGCCTTAGTCCAGGCGAGGATAAAAGCAGACCAGCTGATTGGGCCACCATCGGTTTCCCAACTGTATCACTGTGTTAGGCTCAAGGAGCCCCCCGGCTCGAAAGGTCGGCTCCCAAGAACGGACGATCATCGGTTGTTCTCATGACCCTAGACTGATCCGCAGGCTTGCGCAAACACTGCCGATTTGGTGATGGATGCTCCATGAGATCTTTGCCTGTAACCACCATACCCCTTGAGTCGACGGCCAAGCGTCGGCTTTGCCCCATGAGACCTCAAGCAAGATCATGAGCCTTGCTAGCCAATCCAGCGGGCTGGCCATCTGGTTCCGGGCAGGTGCCCACAACAAAGCCCCGTGCGTGTCACTCAATTGGCTTGTATGTAGAAACTGATGTTTCTGGCGACATCAGCATCATTCTTCAGGCAAGCTGAGATGCAGGGCCAGCCGATTGGGAAAAAATCGGCTTCCTATAGTGAAGGACCCTTCAGGGCCAACTGTCTCCCTGAGCTTCTCCCGTTCAAGTCCTGCGTCTCGTCGATAATATCGGCTCATTATCTTTGGCAGGCTGATGCAGCTCTTGGTGAGGACGTTTCCTGATGTTTTCCCCCATTTTGGTCGTGACATGCCGTAGCCGATCGCCTCATCATCGACTATTCTCCTGGTTTCAGAAGAGACATACTGCTTCGCGGGGCCGCGACCCGACATTGTCGACACAATGATCCGCTTGGGGCATCAACAATTCTACTGAGAAGAGCCGCCGGCATATTCGCCCTTCAGTGGAGCCTCGCTGCCTGATGACTGTTCCCTTAAGCTCCTGCGTGTGACGGTCGCATCCCTTGAGTCGATGCCGTGCAGTCGATTTCGTGATCGATGTGCTCAGAAGTTTTGATGTCTTCGATTTTTTGTGGCCGATTTGTTTATGTATCGGCCCCCACACTTGAGCTGCTCTGTTGGAAACTTGACATCCGTCCCAGCTCCGTACCATCCCTCTGTGTGCCCCCCGAGCCGATTCTGTCAAGTAATTGATGGTATCGGCTCTTCAGGCATCCGTTGGATCAATGCTTAACACAAGCGACGGTATGTTGAGGATAATTTCGGCCGATTGCCAAAATCGGCCTCCTTTTTTGTTGCAATGCTTGACGATGGGTGGCAACTCCTTGGATTTACACCGTGGCATGTTGGAGATGAGATTGCTTTTCATTTTTTGAGGGCCGATCGCAGGGATCGGCCTTGCCACGTATGTCCAATGTCTTGGACGTGCTATTCCATTAGGCCGGTGGATAAAACCAGCCTTACCCCGTTCTTTGTCACATCTATGCGTTCGCAGTCATCCAAATTGATGCCCGAGAGTGGTTCTTGGCCTGACGCCTCCCAAATGCCCATGCCGGCTGTTGAAATTTCGGCTGAATCATCGGCGTGGACGACCTCCACTTCATCTCCATCCCACTGTATCAGGCATTGGTGCATCGTGGATGGGATGCAACAGTTGGCGTGGATCCAATCCCTCCCTAATATTACAGCATAGGTGCTTTTGCTGTCAACAACAAAGAACGTCGTAGGGATAGTCTTCCTTCCTACGGTCAGATCCACGTTTAGAACACCTTGCGCGTCAGACGCTTGGCCGTTGAAATCGCTCAAAGTTACATTGGTTTTGATTAAATCCGAGGTGGAGCGTCCCAACCGCCGTAGCATAGAGTAAGGCATAATGTTGACTGCCGCTCCGGTGTCCACCAACATCTTATTGACAAGCTGCCCATTGATGTAACCTCGTAAGTACAAGGCCTTCAGATGCCTGTAGCTTCTCGCGGCTTCTCGAAGATGACCGGCCGTGGGCCGCAGTCCAAATGTGCCACAGGTGCTTCAAATAACCTCGGAGCGCTAAATTCCGCAGGAAGGATGAAGACCATGTTTGTGCCAGCCGATGTTTCATCATCGGCTTTCCTCTGTTTAGGGCGCCACTCTTTTCTTTGTGGCCGACCTTCTTCATCCAGGGTTCGCTGAATTTTGGCGGCCAGGTCAGGCCGTGCCTTCCTCAGCGCGTGCAGATATAACCTTTCGGCTTCTTCCAACGCACGTAGTCGCTGAACCCTTCGTTTTTGGGAGCGGCTGAGCCCGTCAGGACACCATCTTGGCCGATGATACTTATCCTCTTCATCATCGTCCTCTAGTTCCTCGTGATCTCCCATCTGAACGGACTCAGTGTGCTTGCTCCAAGGCGGGAGAGGCCCTAGACGCTCGAACACGGACACCTTGGCTGTACCCTTCTCCTTTTGTTTACATTCTGGGCAATTGCCGATTGTTGGTAATCGGCTCATTCCGGAATCCCAGCAGTGTCTGAAGAAGGGGCAGTCCAGTGCCTATCCATGTTGTCCGGCTCCTCGACCGGCGCGACGTTCGTACCCGTCGTCGTGGCCGTTGTTCTGACGATACCTCCCGCCTGCACAGATCGATGATCCCTTTGATCGCCTTCGCCGTAGCGGCGACGTCGGTGGTATGGCTGATCATATTTGCTGAGGAGATGCTCGGATAATGGGCGTGGATGCCGTATGCTTCTCACCTCCTCCTCGGCCAGGTACCGTTTATCGTCGTCTTGGGGCCGGTCACGTGGAGCGGCCTCGTCTTTCTCTTTGCCACGAGTGTGGCTGCTTTCCGCTTTGTCCGCGTCATGGCGAATCACGAACCCTGCCATATTGGCATCGAAAGAGAACCCTGGTTCCCTTATGGAGTGGCTGAGATCGACCGTGTTGACGCCATGGGAGCGGGCGTCGTGGGAAGAGCCGATGAGGTCGGCTTCGCGGAGGACCCTGACTTCGCCATTCCGATCCTCGTACTCGACCGGGGTGCTTTTCGCCATCTCTGATGTGGATGGCGAGGTGGTTGTCGTTGAAGATGGTCCCACCGGGCGTGCCAGAATGTGTTGACGTCAGAAACCCACCGGCGGGCAGTGACTGGTCAACACCGTAGAGCCGGGAACAACTAGGGCTGCGGCTGGCCCAGTCCCTCAGAGCGACGGCCCGCAAAGCCTCCTGGTCGCGCGCCGATGCAAATTGCAAGGGCGTGCCACCTGACCTATACCTGGTCAGGAAGGTGTGGATGATGCCTCGCTTAGTTTCCTGCAGGGCACACACGTACACGTTAAATACGAGCCTCGATCGGCTCTCAGGTTGTCCTGTGAATCGGCTCATGGAGCCGATCCACCCATGATTCGTCCGAGGTGGCCGAATATATGGTGGTCCTGCTTGATCATGATAAAGCATATGAGATCCACGACGATCTGGGGTTTTCACCGCATAATCGGATCATCCTACTCACGATTGGGCCTCGCGCTCACGCACGGTAAACGTAAGCCAGCCCTAGACAAGGCCTAAAAACCAACACTAGGTTGATCCTCGGAACGTCCTGTCTAGGGGCAGCAAACTACACCCTGCATGCCGCTGGATCCTCCAACCCTTTGTAAGGCCTAACTATTGCAGATATTAAACTAATCCTTGATGAATCAAGGAGCGACCGTAACGGATCAGATCTACTAAATAACGATCAAGCGGGGTGCCGCCCCTGCACCCATGATGAGGTACAGGGACGGCTAGATGCGCAAGGGTTGCACTACGACAGCATATGATACTAGGAACAATGCTAACCCTAACACATCTATGATAACTACGTTGCTCGCCATCAAAAAGGCTTCAGTACGAGCAACGCATGAACAACTAGGCAGGCTCGTGCTGCCTAGATCGCGAGATGCGATCTAGGCAGCATGGTGCTTACCGGAGGAACCCTCGAGACGAAGGAGTTGGCGATGCGCCGAGATTGGTTTGTGTTGAACGTTGGTTGTTGTTTATTCCATAAACCCTAGGTACATATTTATAGTCCAGGGGACTTTCTAATGTGGGCGTGCACCAAACCGTGCACGGGTAAAACTCTAACTTCTAAACTAAGATGCGATCTAATATGTTACAGATACATGGGCAATTTAGCCCAACTGGTAGCGCAAGGCCGATTCAAGATGCTCCACGTGTACGTCCTTTAAGCCCATCTCCACTTACGGCCCATCTCCTGATTTGGCCAAAATCGCATAAAGTGCATGCGTATATATGTGTGTTTTTTGGGCCACCAACGATATATAGATGATCGAGAGAGAGAGAGATTGAAATCCCCAAGAATATGTTCAAATATACATTAAAATATATGCACGAATGCATTGTAGGCCATGCATGCACACTAATTATATATATATTATGAGGCAACTTAATCAAATGTGTTTTCATTCGAGAGAACTTGTCAAAGTTCAAGTTAATTAATTTATCACGATAATTATATAATTAATTAATGATTCTCAGGGATATGTTATACAACATGATCGATATAGGCCATGTATATTTTAATTGGTGTTAATCTACGGTTTGCTAGCTAGCTGCTATATATAGAGCATGTTTTTATTAGATCGGGTTATAGCTAGCTAGTATAGTTTAGGGTTATGTGTTTTAATTAAGTAGGGTTGATTAGCTAGGGTTAGTTACATATATATGGTTTAGGGTTAATGCATGGCACATTTAATTTTATTAGAGGATCACGAGGCACCCATGACCCGCTCGATCGATGCACAATTAAGTGTCGTTGGCCTATACATAGGGTTTAATTGGGGTTTAGGATTAGCTAGGGTTTAGGGTTAGGGTTAGGGTACGTTTAGGGTCTAGGGTTTAGGGTTTAGTGTTTAGGGTGTTTAGGGTTTAGGGATTAGGGATTTAAGGTTTTAGGGTTGTTTAAGGTTTAGGGATCATCGATCGAGTGCGCACACACATTATTAGAGGCACCCGCGCCTTTACGCATAAATTGCATGCATATATATGTGTGTTTTTTGGGCCACCAACGATATATAGATGATCGAGAGAGAGAGATTGAAATCCCCAAGAATATGTTCAAATATACATTAAAATATATGCACGAATGCATTGTAGGCCATGCATGCACACTAATTATATATATATTATGAGGCAACTTAATCAAATGTGTTTTCATTCGAGAGAACTTGTCAAAGTTCAAGTTAATTAATTTATCACGATAATTATATAATTAATTAATGAATCTCAGGGATATGTTATGCAACATGATCGATATAGGCCATGTATATTTTAATTGGTGTTAATCTACGGTTTGCTAGCTAGCTGCTATATATAGAGCATGTTTTTATTAGATCGGGTTATAGCTAGCTAGTATAGTTTAGGGTTATGTGTTTTAATTAAGTAGGGTTGATTAGCTAGGGTTAGTTACATATATATGGTTTAGGGTTAATGCACGGCACATTTAATTTTATTAGAGGATCACGAGGCACCCATGACCCGCTCGATCGATGCACAATTAAGTGTCGTTGGCCTATACATAGGGTTTAATTGGGGTTTAGGATTAGCTAGGGTTTAGGGTTAGGGTTAGGGTTAGGGTACGTTTAGGGTCTAGGGTTTAGGGTTTAGTGTTTAGGGTGTTTAGGGTTTAGGGATTAGGGATTTAAGGTTTTAGGGTTGTTTAAGGTTTAGGGATCATCGATCGAGTGCGCACACACATTATTAGAGGCACCCGCGCCTTTACGCATAAATTGCATGCATATATATGTGTGTTTTTTGGGCCACCAACGATATATAGATGATCGAGAGAGAGAGAGATTGAAATCCCCAAGAATATGTTCAAATATACATTAAAATATATGCACGAATGCATTGTAGGCCATGCATGCACACTAATTATATATATATTATGAGGCAACTTAATCAAATGTGTTTTCATTCGAGAGAACTTGTCAAAGTTCAAGTTAATTAATTTATCACGATAATTATATAATTAATTAATGATTCTCAGGGATATGTTATACAACATGATCGATATAGGCCATGTATATTTTAATTGGTGTTAATCTACGGTTTGCTAGCTAGCTGCTATATATAGAGCATGTTTTTATTAGATCGGGTTATATCTAGTATAGTTTAGGGTTATGTGTTTTAATTAAGTAGGGTTGATTAGCTAGGGTTAGTTACATATATATGGTTTAGGGTTAATGCATGGCACATTTAATTTTATTAGAGGATCGCGAGGCACCCATGACCCGCTCGATCGATGCACAATTAAGTGTCGTTGGCCTATACATAGGGTTTAATTGGGGTTTAGGATTAGCTAGGGTTTAGGGTTAGGGTTAGGGTTAGGGTTAGGGTACGTTTAGGGTTAATGCATGTCACATTTAATTTAACTAGAGGACCGCGAGGCACCCCTGGCCTGCTTGATGCACAATTAAGTGTCGTTGGCCTATATATATAGGGTTTAATTAGGGTTTAGGGTTAGCTAGCTGGGTTTAGGGTTTAGTGTTTTGGGTGTTTAGCTAGGGTCTAGGGTTTAGGGTTTAGTGTTTACGGTGTTTAGAGGGTCTAGGGTTTAGTGTTTAGGGTGTTTAGGGTCTAGGGTTTAGGGTCTAGTGTTTAGGGTCTATGGTTTAGGGTTTAATTAGTGTTTAGGGTGTTTAGGGTTTAGTGTTTACGGTGTTTAGGGTCTAGGGTTTAGGGTTTAGTGTTTAGGGTCTAGGGTTTAGGGTTTAATTAGTGTTTAGGGTGTTTATAGGGTTTAGGGTTTAGGGTTTAGGGTTTAGGGTTTTAGGGTTTAGGGTTTAGGGTTTAGGGTTTAGGGTTTAGGGTTTAGGGTTTAGGGTTTAGGGTTTAGGGTTTAGTTTAGGGTCTAGGGTTTAGGGTTTAGTGTTTAGGGTGTTTAGGGTCTAGGGTTTAGTGTGTTTAGGGTGTTTAGGGTTTAGGGGATTAGGGATTAGGGTTTTAGGGTTGTTTAAGGTTTAGGGATCATCGATCGAGTGCGCACACACATTATTAGAGGCACCCGCGCCTTTACGCATCAAGTGCATGCGTATATATGTGTGTTTTTTGGGCCACCAACGATATATAGATGATCGAGAGAGAGAGATTGAAATCCCCAAGAATATGTTCAAATATACATTAAAATATATGCACGAATGCATTGTAGGCCATGCATGCACACTAATTATATATATATTATGAGGCAACTTAATCAAATGTGTTTTCATTCGAGAGAACTTGTCAAAGTTCAAGTTAATTAATTTATCACGATAATTATATAATTAATTAATGATTCTCAGGGATATGTTATACAACATGATCGATATAGGCCATGTATATTTTAATTGGTGTTAATCTACGGTTTGCTAGCTAGCTGCTATATATAGAGCATGTTTTTATTAGATCGGGTTATAGCTAGCTAGTATAGTTTAGGGTTATGTGTTTTAATTAAGTAGGGTTGATTAGCTAGGGTTAGTTACATATATATGGTTTAGGGTTAATGCATGGCACATTTAATTTTATTAGAGGATCACGAGGCACCCATGACCCGCTCGATCGATGCACAATTAAGTGTCGTTGGCCTATACATAGGGTTTAATTGGGGTTTAGGATTAGCTAGGGTTTAGGGTTAGGGTTAGGGTACGTTTAGGGTCTAGGGTTTAGGGTTTAGTGTTTAGGGTTTAGGGATTAGGGATTTAAGGTTTTAGGGTTGTTTAAGGTTTAGGGATCATCGATCGAGTGCGCACACACATTATTAGAGGCACCCGCGCCTTTACGCATAAATTGCATGCATATATATGTGTGTTTTTTGGGCCACCAACGATATATAGATGATCGAGAGAGAGAGAGATTGAAATCCCCAAGAATATGTTCAAATATACATTAAAATATATGCACGAATGCATTGTAGGCCATGCATGCACACTAATTATATATATATTATGAGGCAACTTAATCAAATGTGTTTTCATTCGAGAGAACTTGTCAAAGTTCAAGTTAATTAATTTATCACGATAATTATATAATTAATTAATGAATCTCAGGGATATGTTATGCAACATGATCGATATAGGCCATGTATATTTTAATTGGTGTTAATCTACGGTTTGCTAGCTAGCTGCTATATATAGAGCATGTTTTTATTAGATCGGGTTATAGCTAGCTAGTATAGTTTAGGGTTATGTGTTTTAATTAAGTAGGGTTGATTAGCTAGGGTTAGTTACATATATATGGTTTAGGGTTAATGCACGGCACATTTAATTTTATTAGAGGATCACGAGGCACCCATGACCCGCTCGATCGATGCACAATTAAGTGTCGTTGGCCTATACAGAGGGTTTAATTGGGGTTTAGGATTAGCTAGGGTTTAGGGTTAGGGTTAGGGTTAGGGTTAGGGTACGTTTAGGGTCTAGGGTTTAGGGTTTAGTGTTTAGGGTGTTTAGGGTTTAGGGATTAGGGATTTAAGGTTTTAGGGTTGTTTAAGGTTTAGGGATCATCGATCGAGTGCGCACACACATTATTAGAGGCACCCGCGCCTTTACGCATAAATTGCATGCATATATATGTGTGTTTTTTGGGCCACCAACGATATATAGATGATCGAGAGAGAGAGAGAGATTGAAATCCCCAAGAATATGTTCAAATATACATTAAAATATATGCACGAATGCATTGTAGGCCATGCATGCACACTAATTATATATATATTATGAGGCAACTTAATCAAATGTGTTTTCATTCGAGAGAACTTGTCAAAGTTCAAGTTAATTAATTTATCACGATAATTATATAATTAATTAATGAATCTCAGGGATATGTTATACAACATGATCGATATAGGCCATGTATATTTTAATTGGTGTTAATCTACGGTTTGCTAGCTAGCTGCTATATATAGAGCATGTTTTTATTAGATCGGGTTATATCTAGTATAGTTTAGGGTTATGTGTTTTAATTAAGTAGGGTTGATTAGCTAGGGTTAGTTACATATATATGGTTTATGGTTAATGCATGGCACATTTAATTTTATTAGAGGATCGCGAGGCACCCATGACCCGCTCGATCGATGCACAATTAAGTGTCGTTGGCCTATACATAGGGTTTAATTGGGGTTTAGGATTAGCTAGGGTTTAGGGTTAGGGTTAGGGTTAGGGTACGTTTAGGGTCTAGGGTTTAGGGTTTAGTGTTTAGGGTGTTTAGGGTTTAGGGATTAGGGATTTAGGGGTTTTAGGGTTGTTTAAGGTTTAGGGATCATCGATCGAGTGCGCACACACATTATTAGAGGCACCCGCGCCTTTACGCATAAATTGCATGCATATATATATATATGTGTGTTTTTTGGCCACCAACGATATATAGATGATCGAGAGAGAGAGATTGAAATCCCCAAGAATATGTTCAAATATACATTAAAATATATGCACGAATGCATGGTAGGCCATGCATGCACACTAATTATATATATATATATATATTATGAGGCAACTTAATCAAATGTGTTTTCATTCGAGAGAACTTGTCAAAATTAAAGTTAATTAATTTATCACGATAATTATATAATTAATTAATGAATCTCAGGGATATGTTATACAACATGATCGATATAGGCCATGTATATATTAATTGGTGTTAATCTACGGTTTGCTAGCTAGCTGCTATATATAGAGCATGTTTTTATTAGATCGGGTTATAGCTAGTATAGTTTAGGGTTATGTGTTTTCATTAAGTAGGGTTGATTAGCTATGGTTAGTTACATATATATGGTTTAGGGTTAATGCATGGCACATTTAATTTAATTAGAGGACCGCGAGGCACCCCTGGCCTGCTTGATGCACAATTAAGTGTCGTTGGCCTATATATAGGGTTTAATTAGGGTTTAGGGTTAGGGTTAGGGTTTAGGGTCTAGGGTTTAGTGTTTAGGGTGTTTAGGGTTTAGGGATTAGGGATTAGGGTTTCAGGGTTGTATAAGGTTTAGGGATCATCGATCGAGTGCGCACACACATTATTAGAGGCACCCGCGCCTTTGCGCATAAAGTGCATGCGTATAGTTTAGGGTTATTTGTTTTAATTAAGTAGGGTTTGATCAGCTAGGGTTAGTTACATATATATGGTTTAGGGTTAATGCATGGCACATTACATATAGTTTAAATCTCAAGAATGTTTATACATGATAGGCCATATGTGCAAAGGAATTTTTTTCCTCGTGAACTTGTCAAAATTCAAGTTTATCAGTGCCAATGGAAACTAGTCCAAAAAATTACATAGAGGACCAAAAGTACTAGACAATAACTAATAGAACCTGCAACTTTACAAAAAGGACCCCAAAACATATAGAAGAAAATCAATCGAGTCCTTCTCGACCGCACATCAGATCTCTGCTCCGCATCCTTTCCAGCAACTCCGTCGCCGGGGACGCACCACTTGGGACGGTGTCGCCGGTAGTCGCCAGGACGAAGGAGAAGAAGGGCCTCAGCAACGGCATATTGGCTCTGAGAAGGGTCGCTGAAAGTCCAAGATGTGCACGGGCAAGACGGATGACGCCGTCGTATGCCCCGAGCTTGTGAACTTTAGCAGCTTGACTTCCCCATTGGCCAGATCTGAAGCACTGACCAAAGCAAGCCTCACCGTTAGCGCCATCACATTGATGGCACCAGATCGGGGTTTGGCCGGCAAGATCCGCCAGATTCACCATAGGCCAGATCTGAAGCCGATGACGAGATCCCCGACTCCATTGCGCCATTCTGCTCATGGGAAACACTGGATCTAAGCTTACAACAACACTAACTCCCTCGGATCCAAATTAGCTGACTCAACTTTGCTTATCTAAATATGGATGTATCCACACATGTTTTTACTCTAGATACATACACGTCTAAGGAAAGTTGAATCAATTAATTTAGTTCGGAGGGTGTACAATATACAGAGAGAAGTCGGCCTCGTCTCCGGCCGGCGAGGCCGCCGGAGAGAAGGGGGAGAGGAGCCGGGGGAGTGGGAGAGACTCGAGAGAGAAAGAGAAGAGGAAGAAATGAGAGCTCCCTGGGGAAGAACATTATTTTTGTCGTTCTGCTCGTACTGTAGCTTGAAACTGAAAATTTCGGCCACGCGCCAAATCATCCCGCCGCATCCATTCGAAAATCCCGTGACCAGTTTTACCCTTTTAACCCTGGTCCGGAAGCTACAACCCACCGACCATGGAGGGCTCATTCGGTAACAATGAAATATCTTGCCTAGATCCCGAACCCTCCCCACAGGCCCACACCCACCCACCAACCATTCGCCCCATTAGCTCAAAAATACTCTCACACGCCAAAGCTCTGACTCTCTACAGTACTAGATCTGCTTCGCCGCCGGCATACTCCTCCACAGCGTAGCCTTGATCGTGTTGGCTGTCCACCCACCTGATCCGCTCCCCCGCCGCCCTCGTCACCGACGGATCTGCTTCACCGCCGACCTCGCCACCGACGGATCTGCTTCACCGCCGACCTCGCCACCGACGGATCTGCTTCACCGCCGACCTCGCCACCGACTACCTCGCCGCAGCGGCTGTATCAACTTCACCGAATACCTTGCCAGCCAACCAGATCTGCTTCACTAACGCCCGCTTCTACTGAAACAGGGTCGATTCATCGTCTCCCGCGTTCGCCGCCGCTGGAATGCAAGTTGCCGCCCCCGTCCACCCCGCCGCAGCTTGGTTAGTACGCTGGCCCGTTAGATCGCGGTGTTTCTTTAGCCATGTTTTGTGTAGTTATTTGCAGATCTCATATGCCGTTAACTTTCTTGATGTGTTGCTTCGCATGAAGTTTGTTTAAATGTTGTACAGTACAAAAGCATTATCCGGTCGCTACCATCCTGTTCATTCTACTGACACCTGTGTGCATCCACATATTTATAGCCTTGTACCCATTCATTTGCTGCCAACTGTTTTTGTACTGCATGCTATTGTCGCACTGCTTTTATAGTCGTGCTATGGGCATTTCCAATCTGCTTGTTCTTATACCACGTCATTAGCTCACCGCTAGCTGTTTTCTCGTGTCTGCTATTCTCACACTGCTTTTATAATCATGCTATGTGCATTTCCAATCTGCTTGCTCTTATACCTCGTCTTTAGCTTATATAGTTATTGCTGCGTGCATGTCTGGTCTTTGTATTATCGTAGACTGACTTGTCAATGTTATTTTTCCTTGGGATTGATCATGCGAACCACTTATTAGAACATCCAACATTAACAGCGGGGACGCTAGGTAAGGTTGGAATCTGAGTTCGTGGTTGGTAATTTTGGCAGTTTACTTCCGTTATTATCTATAACCTATATGCATTGTTCCTTATGCAAGAGATTAACACTTGGAACCCTGCCATAGCAATGCCATTCATGCTTTACTATGTTTCTGCCTATTTGATATGCTTGTCTTGGAGAAACTTCGAGGGTGATTTGAACCTGACATTTGGTCATTCTTAATGCCAGTTTACTTTATGTGTAAAACCTTGGCATTACCCTACTCTAAATCTGAATGTCTGAAATTCGTATCTCATGCAAAGCAACATCTAGTTGGTTTTAATCTGATATCTGGTAACTATTGGCTTATTCATTTGGCAGCTCAAGTTTTTTGTTATTTGAAACCAGCTGACTTGGTCTTAAATGTGATATCTAAACACAGATTAAGGACAATGGAGCAGGAGGATTAGCATTTCACTTGATGGCTGAACCTAAAATGATAGGCATGTTGACCACGACTAGTGCACGCAAGAGAAGGACCTGCAGTGAGCCAGTATGTGCTTAGTACATGCATCTTATCTTATCTTGTGCTTATTTCTGCTACATGCTGTTATCTGATCTCTACATTGCGTAATACATGTTTGAATAGTTAATTGTTGTAACTATGTTTACAATGTTACCAGAATGCAGTTTTAATGAAGCAGTCATCATTAGAAGATAGTCGCCAAAAAAGGATCTGTAGCGACCCTGTGCAACATTATGATGTAAGTTTGTGCTTAGTACAAGTTCCATACATGTCTTATTTATGCAACTTGTTATTATCTTATATCTACATTGCATAATAAATGTTTGCATAGTTCATCGTTTAACTCTTTTTGCATTATTATCAGAATGCAGTTGTGATGAAGCAATCTTCATTACCAGTGAGGCCCACAAAAAGTTCTGATCTTTCTTCTGATGCATCTTCTCATAGCCGTCAACCTAGACCATTTCTTTCATCAGACAGTAAATATCTCAAGGCTGTACTTTATAAAAGACATGGTATTGCTGCTTTAAGATCTGTAGCTGATATGTTGACAAAGAGTACACAAGATTCAATCAAGGCGATTGCCAAATGTCAACGTGTTATTGATGATGCTAATAGAAGTCCTCAATGATTCTATGTAATTTTTTTATTTGGGCACATTAATTGCCTTGTAATTTTCCTATTTGTTTTATTTGTGTATGTAATTGTGTGTATCATTGAAATCAGATTTTAGGCTCATGAAATTTAATGCAAGTTGACTAGTCAAACAAGTAGGGCCCTACAACAGATTGGGCCGGCCCACTTACAGTAGTGTGGGACCCACTTTCATTTTGGGCCGGCCCACTTCTTTAGTAGGCCGGCCCGGTTACACGATAATGGGCTCCACATGCTTATTGGGCCGGCCCACTTGCTCTATGGTGGTCCCACATGGTAAATGGGCCGGCCCTTTAATAGGAAGGTGGGACCCACCTGTGTTTTTGGCCCGGCCCACTATCTTGTTGGGCCGGCCCACTTTCTATATGGTGGACCCAACATACCAAATGGGCCGGCCCACTTTCTATATGGTGGACCCCACACACCAAATGGGCCGGCCCTTTAATAGGAAGGTGGGACCCACCTGTGTTTTGGCCCGGCCCACTATCTTGTTGGCCCACTTTCTATATGGTGGACCCCACATACCAAATGGGCCGGCCCATTAACAGGAATGTGGGACCCACTGTGTTTTTGGCCCGGCCCACTATCTTGGTGGGCCAGCCCACTTGCTATATGGTGGGCCCCACACACTAAATGGGCCGCCCTTTAACAGAAAGTGGGACCCACTGTTTTGGCCCGCCCACTATTTTGGCCGGCCCACTTGCTATATGGTGCACTACAAGAAAAGTTCTGATAGACAACGTCTCAAAATCGTCCGCTAAGGGGTATTTTTCGTCGCCTATGGGCCTAACCCGACGATATGGGTTCTGTTGTGGAAACTGCGTCAGGCAAAGTCCAACGACGATTTTTTCGGTCCGTCGCGCTTGGGCGCCCTTCCGCCACGGAAAATCGGACCGTTGCGGAAGTGTTTTCGGGAGCCCGTTGACTGCTGACGTCATGCAAACTGACACGTGGCAGACGCCGTTAACTGCCAGTTAACGGCGTTAACCGGCTGAAACCCCGTGGTAGATGGTAGGCCCACACGAGGCCTGCCACGTCTTAAGCGGGCCGGGCCAGATGACATAGTTTGACCGGTCAACTATATAGCTGGGCTGGTCCATTAGTTACGTGGGCCGGGCCTAACCTCTAAGGTTGATGGTCAAAACTTAAATGGGCGGCCCATTTAACATGTGGGGTCCACCTTACAAGAATCGGGCCGCCCAAGAAGCAAGTGGACCGGCCAAAAACACAGTGGGTCCCACTTTCCGTTAAAGGGCCGCCCATTTAGTGTGTGGGTCCACCGATAGCAAGGCCGCCCAACAAGCTAGTGGGCCGCCAAAAACATGTGGGTCCCACTTTCCAGCTAAAGGGTCGGCCCATTTCGTTTGTGGGGTCCACCATACAAGAGTGGGCCGCCCAACAAAATAGTGGGCCGGCCAAAAACACGTGGGTCCCACTTTCGTTAAAGGGCCGCCCATTTAGTAAGGGGTCCACCATATAAGTGGGTCCCAAGAAGATAGCGGGCGGCCAAAACACGTGGGTCCCACTTTCCTGTTAAAGGGCCGCCCAATTAGTATGTGGGGTCCACCATATAGGTGGGCCGGCCCAAAAGATAGTGGGTCGGGCCAAAACACAGTGGGTCCCACTTTCCTCTTAAAGGGGCCCATTTAGTATGTGGGACCACCATATAGCAAGTGGCCCCAACACGATAGTGGGTCGGCCAAAAACACATGGGTCCCACTTTCCGTTAAAGGGCCGGCCCAAATAGTATGTGGGGTCCACCATATAGCAAGTGGGCCGGCCCAACAAGATAGTGGGCCGGGCCAAAAACACAGTGGGTCCCACTTTCCTCTTAAAGGGCCGGCCCATTTATTATGTGGGGTCCACCAAAAAGCAAATGGGCTGGCCCAACTAATTAGTGGGCCGGCCCAGTAGTTGGTGGGGTCCACCTTAAAGCAAGTGGGCCAGACCAATTAGTGTGTGGGGTCCACCGTAAATCAAATGGGCTGGCCCAAGAAGTAAGTGGGCCAGCCCGTTTAGTTGCTGTTTATATGCCGGCATAATATGCGCTTTAGGATTTTGCGGGCAGGCACATATGTGATTTCGCTTAATTGGGCCGTTTAAGGGATGGGAATTCGTGATTTAGATACTGAGAATATTTACGCAGCATTGATTTCTCTCGGATAGCCTCACTTACCACAAGCACCAAAGAAAAAATGCGCGAAAGAACTATAAAAACTAACTAAATATTACATCAGCTGCAAGGCATTGAAAAAAATATTACAGAACCCAGAGAAATTGAATGGTAATTAAACCTAGCAATACAATGAAGCGATCCGGCAATCTTTTAAGTTGTCCATGCAGCACCTATATCTGAAACAAAGACATTACAAGTTAAGACAACAACAATGGAAAGGCAAAGACACTACAATATTGTTTGGCAAAGAATTTGGAACTCATCATTTCGTCGTTATAACAAGATCATTGTAATGCGCACAATAAGCAAACAAAGAGTGCATGCCGCATACCAACAGCCAATATAACAGAGCATGTTAGAATGAAACAGCAGACTTACTACTGTCGAGTCCCATGCAAACCAACATGTTCAGGGAGTACAAAATTGGCATGAACAACATAGTAGCAGGCTATAAATTTTGTAACAACGACTGAGCAAGATGAAGTTATGATGGCTACATCTACAGAGCAGGGAATGTAAACCAAAAATAGAAGTTACGATGGCAAAAGCTAAAGAGGAGGGAATGTGAACCAACATGTGCCAAGTGCAATTACTTCACTTTGGCCGTGAACTAAATAATACTCCTGAACTTATAGTGAAGGGGATGCAAATCAAGATGTTTCGGGATATAAACTTGTAATGAGCAACACATGGAGGATAGTTAATGCTGGAGCTTAGGATGGACCAGATACAGAATATAGTGGGATCACCTGTGAACTTGTATAAGAGGGAATGCAAACCAATATGTTCAGCTTTCCATATGTGAGCGTCATGCCAAGTCAGAGAAACAAGTCAATAATGCAGCTTTTGAAGAACAAGATGGCACGCAAAATTATTATCTAGTAGTATGACAAGTTTATTTGTACTACAGGCTAGATAGCAGAGTGATAGCATGCCAAACTAAGTCCTTACTTTGTTAGCTTACAATGAACTAGATACAAAACAATGGCATCACCTGTAGTACAGGGAATGCAAGCCAACATGTTCATGGAGTAAAAAATTGGCACAAACAACATAGTAGCAGGCCATAATTTTTGTAACAACGACTGAGCAAGATAAAGTTATGATGGCTAGATCTACAGAGCAGGGAATGTAAACCAAATATAGAAGTTACGATGCCAAAAGCTATAGAGCAGGGAATGCGAACCAACATGTGCAATTACTTAAAATTGGCCATGAACTAAATAATAGCAGGATGTTACTATAATACCTACAGTATAATTTTTGTAACAACGACTGAGCAAGATAGAAGTTATGATGGCTACATCTACAGAGCAGGGAATGCAAACCAAAATGTTCAATCGCTTAAAGTTAGCAATGAAGTAGAAAATAGCAACGTGTTACGGTCATAGCTAGGAATGAACTAAAAGAGCTTCAGACAAACAAGCATCTGAACCCAGAACATGGCGCTAAAACAAGGGACTTACATTAGGAGAAGCACTCTGTGGGAGTCACAGCAGATCTTCCTGGGGTTGATAGATCCGGTGATGAAGTACGCTACATGTGCTACTTGGGGTTGGAGAGACGGCCATTACACTTCATGGTTACTCATCTCATCTGCAATCGTTAGCACAAACAGGTTCCCCCAAGATTAAACAAGAACTTGCAGGCAAGCAATAGAAAAGCGACAGTAGAAGAGTTTAGATCATGCACGGCGCCGGTGAAGCAGATCCGGTTCATGCACAGCGGTGTCGGTGAGCAAGATACGATGCGGTGGACGACGGATCCGGCGAAGCGGCTCCGGGTGGACGATACCGCAGCTGAAGCGACTGCGGTAGACTGCTGGATGAGCATATGGTTTCGAGGTTCGGCGGGGATGATCCGGTCCGGTTGATGACGGCGTCGATGAAGCGGCTCCGGCAGGCAGCCGGATGACGAGGATCGCGAGGGCTCGGGTAGGCCAGGGAAGTCCGGCGGGGATGTTCCGGTGCGGTGGTCGTGGAGGTGGGAGAGAGGGACTTGGGAAGTTCCGGTGGGTGGTCTGAGGGAAATGAATTTTTTTGGGAGGGTTTCCGGGCTAGGGAGGTGGTGATCCAAAAAATGACGGGCAGACCCCCCCACCAACCGACTTTGCTGTCATCTCCACAGGGGTAGAATGGGAATTTGGAAGCGTACGAAATTTTTGTATTTTGTAGGCGGGAAGTTTTGCCGCTATGAGATTTTGAATTTCGCTAAGGTCCAAGTATAATGATAAAAAATTGTGAGACCGTACTAGTACCTCTGTTCAAGGCCGAGTGCAAAATCAAATCATCATCATCTTGAATATTGGTCACTACCATGGTCATGATCTATCTCTGAAATTAGCGTATCCGCTATATCAAAGTATAATGATAAAAAAAATTGTGAGACCGTACTAGTACTTCTATTCTAGGCCGAGTGCAACATCAAATCATCATCACGTTAAAAATTTGTTACCATGATCATGATCTATCTCTGAAATTGGCGCATCCGCTATATCTTTCAAAGTATAATTATACGAGTAATAAAAATTGTGAGACCATACTAGTACTTCTGTTCAAGTTCGAGTGCAACATTAAATCATCATCACGTTGAAAATTTGTTACCATGATCATGATCTACCTCTGAAAATGGGCGCATCCGCTAAAACTTGCAAAGTATAATGATACAAAATTGTGAGACCGTACTAGTACTTATGTTCAAGGTCGAGTGCAACATCAAATCATCATTACATTGAAAAGTGTGTTACCATGATCACGATCTATCTCTGAATTTGGCGCATCCGCTAAATCTCGCAAAGTATAATGATAAAAAAATTGTGAGATTGTACTAGTACTTCTATTCAAGTTCGAGTGCAACATCAAATCATCATCACGTTGAAAATTTGTTACCATGATCATGATCTATCTCTGAATTTGGCGCATCTGCTAAATCTTGCAAAGTATAATGATAAAGAAATTGTAAGACAGTAGTAGTACTTCTGTTCAAGGTCGAGTGCAACATCAAATCATCATCACGTTGAAAATTTGTTACCATGATCCTCTGAAAATAGGCGCATCCGCTAAAACTTGCAAAGTATAATGATACAAAATTGTGAGACCGTACTAGTACTTATGTTCAAGGTCTAGTGCAACATCAAATCATCATTACATTGAAAATTGTGTTACCATGATCATGATCTATCTCTGAATTTGGCGCATCCGCTAAATCTCGCAAAGTATAATGATAAAAAATTGTGAGACTGTACTAGTACTTATGTTCAAGGCCGAGTGCAGGATCAAATCATCATCATGTTGAAATTTGTTACAACGATCATGACATATCTCTAAAATTGGCGCATCCGCTAAATCTTGCACGTGGCGCATCTCGGTGCGGAGCAACAAGCCGGTGCTATCAAGGTTGAGGCGTCGGTAGCGTCATCGGGCTCTCCTCTTTTGATAGATCTTCTACATGGCGTGGCGCACCGCCCACCGAGAAGCAGTCATATGTGAGATCGAGGTGGAGACGTCGCCGGCATCCTCGAGGCGCGACCGCCCTTCTACGAGCCAGAGTCGACTCAAGGTATGAATCCATGCGCTGTCGCGTCCCTTCTGCATATGAAGTGGAATGCCTTAGATTTATTGTTCTTCTCTTACGATTATTTGCCGGACATGTGTGCTCTTTCTCTGAATATATTGCTTGAAAAGCTAACCAAGTTACTTAAATTCACTTCGTTCTTAATCTTGCGTGCTAATTTTGTTATTTTTGCTGACAGTGGTGCGCGCAAGGAAATTTATTTCTGGGTGTGCTGAGCTGTTAGGCCTAAGTCGAAATCCTCAGCTAAACAAGGCCTCAGCTTAACACATAAAAAGGTGTTCAATCTCGCCCACAATGTCCTCTTCTTTCCTCTTCCTTTATTGGAACTTGTTTTGCAGACAAGGAAAGTGGCACGTGTAATGTGAGTAAAACCCTCTTAGCCAAAATCAGCTACGAGCAAGATTTTATGTATTGTAGATTCCCCAATTGACTCTCATCCCCAATGTAGTCTTTTTTATGTCAGTATAGACTTCTTTACTGGATGTATACTATCGTACATGGCATGCATTTGCCTAATGAGGAGCATTGTATTGCCATTCTAGCCAACCTGATCGATCTGTCAAGCTTCATGCACGAGATGCCATGTTTAATTTACTCCCTCGCTCCGATCCATATTTATTGGTGTAAAATGAATGTGAATCGGAGGGAGTACTCTTCTTAGATAGTACTATACCAGTTCAAAAAAAAGTACTGTACTACTACATCACAAATGCATCAAAAGAGTACTACATCACAAGACCACCACGGTTGTACTAGTAGAGTTTAATGCTTAACTTCCAAAGGGAATAAGATTACACATATGAACTTTAAACAGGCGCTGTCCGATGTCTGCTTGTTTGGGAGCACAACATAAATAATACTACCCCCGTCCATACATAAGTGACTAAACTTTGTCTGAAGATGTTTCATCTATATATGTTTTTAGTGTGTAGATACATCCGTATCTTGAAGGAAAAAGGTGAGCCGCTAACTTTTTGAATAGAGTGAGTAATACAATTCGGATAAACAATGGTGTAGTAAAACAAATACTCCTGCCCATCATAAAACAAAACACAGACTGACTCAAATATATGTACAGATCACAAAAAAGGTTTCATCAGAACCCGAACATATACATGCAGAAATGACCGTTTGATCACATAAAACAAAGGTTTCGTGGCATATTTATGCCCCCAAAACAAGCAGACGTAGGACAGCGCCAACGTACTAGCAGCTAGCACTATGGAGCTGCAGTACAAACAAATGGTGCAGCGACATTTCCACCAGAACGAAAACTAAAAGACATCAGACCAAACAAAAGCTGGGCTATCACTTCTTGCCCACATGCCTTGCTCCTTCATATGCGACTTCCTTTTCTCTTATGGATGTTGAACTTTGAATTAGATGGGTTCCTGACAGCGCGTTCTTTTTCGTGTCCTTGATGTTGCACTCTGGATCAGGTCGGTTACTGTCAGGAAATGAACAAATTGATCAGCAAAAGTCATATGTAAATGAATGCAAAGGTTACATATGAATGACTAACCCGGTCTAACTGAGTAGGGATGTAAAGTGCACCAACGTCTAGCAGAATTGTACTTTCTCCACTGCCAGTTGCTCATATCTAATTGGAATACTCCCTCCTTTGCCCGTACAACCAGCTCATTTTTGTCCTCAAATACGCAGAGTAACCTTACTGGATGTTTCCAATTGTATGGAAATGATGTGTCAAGGCCAAAAAAAGTATCCAATTCAAAATTTATATGACATGTCCATGACTCGTGATCGCCTGTTGATGATCTTGTACTGGTCCATGTTTGTAGGGTGAAGTCTCTTATAACAGCAAGGGCAACATCTCCATTATGTCCCTTGAAGATGTGAATGTTAAGCATGAATATATCATGCGTCTCATGAGGGCACTGAATATATTTCAGAGTCTTCTTTGCATGGTCAAGCTCAATGATATATCTAGACTTCGTTGGCCAGTACAAAATACCCCCTATGAGAGTTGCCGGTCTACGGTCAATCTCTGACAGCATCGGAGTTGATCGAGCTAGAAACTCCCATTCTTTTGAATCTGGTGAGTAGATATGAGCCTGTGCATCGTAACGTTTAGTTGTTATCCAAACAACCGAGAACTTGCCACAATGTGTAAACGGTTCAGAGTTGTTTCTCGAACAGAGAATTGAGCCGCTGCTTTCAATTGTGTGATTGCGCCACAATGGTGGTTCTGGTATCGCTGTGAGAACTTGCCTAATTGGATCCCAGACTGATATATACCCTCTGGATACATTAGAATGGAGTAGCACCATACCATCGCGGCATCCCAGGACATAGATTTTGGGACCGTTCACTTGAGACGGGATTGCCAGCATCTTCAAGATGGCCGGGTGAAGATCATGCTCTGTGATGAATCGATTGTCCTCGGAGTTGTTGGTGAAAAACCCTAGCAACGGGTTTCCTCCGTTGTGTGACACAGTTAGCTTTCTGAAATAATTGCTTCCCATACATTGCCTCCATGCTTTCTTGGTGCCTGATGCAGCTAGTAAGCAGGTTGGATGGGGAGGAAGCCTGACAAGAATCTGAGAGACTACATCTCCAGGCAGATCGTTGATTGTTGTGGGTGTCCTTCGACTGAAGCTGGTAGGATTATGCAAATCGCACGATGCATCGTCAAAATTATGTAAACAGCACACTGCATCATCTATTTTTTAAAACAAAATGCAACATCTAATTTGACTAAGCAGCAAAATGCATCATCTAATTCATCATCAAAGTTTCCTAAACTGCACGGTGCATCAGCAAAATCAAAATAGTGTAAACAGCACAATGCATCAGCAAAATCAAAATAATGTAAACAGGACAATGCATCAGCAAAATCAAAATAATGTGAACAGCACAATGCATCAGCAAAATCAAAATATTGTAAACAGGACAATGCAATTGTAATCCTGTTGCATAATCAATGAAGCCCTTAATTTGCAAAAAAAAAACACCACAAAAATAGGACGCACCAACGGAAGGCAATCTCGCATATACAGTAATAATTGCTAACGTGTCAACACGATTGGAGGAAAAAGAGACCTCTACAGGACCCAAAACGCTGTGGTAACATCAGATGGGGTTAGCTTTGATATAGGTAATAAAATGTAAACAGCACAATACATCATCTAAGTTGACAGCAAAATTCTTCATCGAAATTTCCCACACTGTTCAAGGAATCAGAAAAATTACCTAAAAGGCTAAAAGAGCAAAATGCATCATCAGAGTAAAATATATGTAAACAGTACAATGCATCATCCAACTTTTGGCTAAACAGCAGAGAGCATTAGCTAGGTTGACAGAAAAACAAAAACAAAAAAAACCATGAAAAATTCCTGAAGAGGTGAGTGCATCAGAAAAATTACTACCTAAAAAGCATAATGAATCACCCAAATTACAAAAGAAGCAGAATGCATCATCAAAAATACAAAAACATCTCAATGCATCATCACGTCTGGTTTGGGCAAAAAACCCCAATCCACCAGATCTAACCTCATTGCAGTTGGGGAAGGTAGAACTTACAAAGGGGTTGACGAGTCACGATCATATGCAACAAGCGCCGCCTTAGATGAAGTCACCATCCAAGCTCTCGACGCGTTCAAAGCAGCCAGCTTCGAAGCCTCCGACGGTTCTCCCGGCTGCGCCGCCAAAACTCTCGAAGCACGCGCCAAGACTTTCCAACAAAATGCAGCTTCGATACGAGCATTTGCCAGCGCCACAGCGCCCGGGCCCGTCCTAGCCACCGCCTTCGCCTTTGCCTCCGCATCCGCTTTACATGTCTCCGCCGATGCATGCAGAGCATCCGTCTCCGCTTTCCATGTATCCGCCGACGCAGTGTAGGCATCGAGCGACGCCGTTTTCATTTCCTAGAAAACCCAGTAAGTTACTCACATTGCAATCCCCAAATTAAGGTTATATCGAACACAATGACCGATGAACCTCTGTACTCGCCGGAGGTTGGAGATGTACATACCTGCGAAGATCGGTCCGGTGGTGCTTGACGGTGGTGCGTCGGGGACGGGGGAGAACTCGGCGGGGAGAATGGTGGCGCGGCCCAAGACGGCGGCGCGGAGAGGGGCGACGGTGCGGTCATCGAACCTCGGCAGACAGTATTTTGTATATATATATGAGAAGAAGAATAAAGTCTGGTCGAATGAGGCAGCGCGACCGGCAGAGTACAACCGAAGGCTACTAGTGCTACCTTGGAGTATTGTAGTAATATAACATAATAAAAATAATGGCCTTGTTTAAACCACTCTTGTCAGTGTGGCATCGCTTCCAAATTTAATGCATTCTGTGGAAATCGGAATAATGCTGTAAAAACTCTCATACTAGTGTGGTATATATAGCATGCACCGACACTTTTCAACAAAATGTCGTCTCCATTTCATAGGAGACTGCTTGCACACTGGGATACGATGCTGACATGACGAAGGGCGCAGAAGTATTTTGGAGTATTTCATTCGAGCAGATCGGGGCGACGGTGCGTCTTTGGAGGGAATACCGTGTGGTGTGTCTTTGGAGGGAATACCGTACGTACTTAGGAGTATTTCATTCGAGCAGACTGCTTGCACACTGGGATACGATGCTGACATGACGAAGGGCGCAGAAGTTTGCGAAAATGGTTGTACTACCATCCGACCATTAGTATAATCGAGCAGCCTAGTATAATCATTGCGCGATAGCTTACACGAGAAGGAAAAGAGCCGAACAGCTGTGGATAATAAAAGCATTTGGCTCTTCGAGGATCCTTCTTCTACTGCCTTCTCAAAGGAGTACTACTATTGTAATCTTTTTTTTGTTTTTCTGGGACCTTCGGGTCCCTTCCCCGTTGAAAAGTGAAGTGTTTCGAATACATTCATATGCCTATGTTTCTATTTTTACAAGCAAATAAATAACAAAGGATGACTCAATGCACAAGTTGATCTCATTTTGAAATTTTTTAAAACTTCTTCTATTGTATTCAAATTTGATTAGAAGGAGTCGATCGATTGTACATGCCAATCGTATAGCTTGGTGGGTGGATTGGCATTTGAAGTTTGGTCATTGTGTTCTTGTTTGTTACCACCCTCGCAAGGCACGTCCAAGTATTTCCTGTCAGAATTTATGGCATGTATGTAGTTAAATAACCTACATTATTTCAATTATGAGTTTAATTACTAGGCAAAAGCTTAAAAATCCATATATAGTTCCAGATTAAGATGAACAAATCCTTGAACCTATATCTACAAAATTGATGGCACTAACACATCCTACCAAGCGGAAAGCATGTCTACCCTACTGCTTCCAAAAGGTGGAATTATGACAATAATGTGCAACTGTTAAAATTTGGTAGCCCTCCTTCACAATTAACACACATCTAGCCATTTTTGTACAGTAATAAAAAAGGGAAATCATTCTTTCATGCATGCATATAATTGTTAGAATCTCTTGTTTGTGAAGTTGCTTAAAATACGATCTCTTCCAAACTTGAGGTCATATGATAACTAAAAAGTTTTGTATGGCGGGATTTTGCATCAAAGGACATGCGCACAATACTCACTTGTGGGCAGAAAGCCAAACAAACTCATATTACTAGGTTTGTATTAATTTGTTCAAGAAATTTCACCATCACACATGATTTTGTGCTTGCGTTAATTTTACTTTAAAAACTTCTTCCAAATTCAAATTTTCTTCAAACATGCCAACGGTACATGTCTACCAATTAATAATTAAGGGTACACCACACGTACTGCCTCGTAGGGTACATAAAAAATTATACTATATTTTATGGCATGTACTAATTTCACATAATCTACAACTCAACGTCGAGTTTAATGATCAGCCCAGAACTAGAAAACAAATATACATATAGTTGCAAATTAACCTAGAAAAGCTCTAGTATCCTTTAAAACCCTAGAAAATGGACATGCATGCATGCATCCTACTCATAATAATTAATTAAGGTCTCGATCTCTATACTGCTCACGAAGTTTGGAATTCTGGCAAATATGCAACTTGTTTCATTAATTTACCATGGCGAGATAGATGCATGCACATCGATCACTTAAAAAATATAAAGTTTGTAAAGGATTTGGCATCCATATATGCTCACCGGATATATAGATAAGGCCAAGCAAACACATCGAATATTTCTGAAGAAATGTTTTTGCTAGAACCTTCAAATTTTTAGATTTACATCACACACAAAGAACACACCTTTAATTTCGCCAGGTTTGTGCACTAATAAAGTACTCCTACAGTACTAGAAATTGGATTGTTCTACTCCGGAGTGATATGCTCACCGGAGTATTTTTGGATCTTAGCTGGAGCGGCGTTTGGCGGTTGCACGAAGCCGTGCTGGATGTTAAGCCTGTCGAGGCACGCCTGGTGGAAAGCGTGCGCCACCTTAGCCTCATCGGCGCGCCGCTGCAATGCTGCGTCCCTGGGATTTGCAGCCGCCGCATTCTTAGCCTGCACGAAAGCTTGCAGAGCATCCCGGCATCTATAGAGTGCCGGGAACATCACGTTATATACGAGCTCCTTGGCGGTGTTGCTCCTGCAAAGGGCGTCGCCGTGATGCGCTTCGAAAGAACGGCCTGGCTCCACGGCCGGCACCGCCTGAAGTGCGGTCGGATTAGGCGGCTGGCCACGGGAGCTCCCTGCCTCCGCATCGTTCGCGCCGGCCGGGAAGGGGATCTCACCTGCTGGCAAAGAAAACCATGCGGCATGCGCGGGCGGAAAAGCCGGCCAGGGCCGAGCGGGCGTCGCATGCGGGGTTGCGTGGGAGATCCCTGCCTCTGCATCCATCGGCCCGCACGGGAAGCGGCTGGCGAGGGGCTCCACGGCCAGCGCCGCCGCCGCGGGCTGAACAACCGGCCAGTGCAGAGCGGGCGGGTTATGCCTTGGTGCGCGATGGACGAAGCGAAGGCGGCGCTGATGCTCCGCTTCCTCGTCGGTGGTAGGACTACGCGCGCGGCGACCAGAGCCAAGTCGGAAGGCCATAGATATGTCGATTGGTCACTTAAGCTGGAGAGGTTCTCTTACCATTTCGGAGAAGCGGAGTAAGAGGAAGTTGTTGCTTATACGGGTTCACTGCCACGTTGGGTTAAGAGGGGCAAAGTTGGTCAATGCCTAGGAAGTTGGAATCGTTTTGGCCCCAATTTTTTAATTACCTTGCGGTTCATCTCTCGGTCTCTCCCACCTCTTCACTATCCCTCCCCTTGCCTCCTTTCATGCTTCATCGTAGTGCATCTTGTTTTTCTAGCACCTTCACAAAAATCATACACATTTGGCCGATTCTGTCATTGTGTGCACTAATAAAGTAAAAAATCCATTATATGTGAATAAACGTTTAATACACTAGCTCGCAAAGATGTTTCTCAAGGCGATATGCACAATGCCTGCCAAAAATGGGTCATGATAACTAAATTTCGTGTTAATTTTTGCATGACATGTACTCACTTGTGTATGAAGCCAAGCAAACTCATAATCTATACCAAAAAAATGTGAAAGAGTTCTTTTTAGTATCCTTCATACATGGGGTTCCTATTTTTACTTTCTATTTTTACTAGTTACAAGTACTCATGCATGAAAACTTTTGAAAATATGTGCATTTTGGGCTGTGTGGAGACATGGTACAATAATATATTCAAGTTGATATACAAAGTCTAGACATATTCAAACTAGACAAATAATGTATCTAACCCCCTAACCCTAAACTCTGTCTTATGAAGTCAAGCATGCATGAAGAGAATTGGTTTTGGGTTTCAAACATGGAAATTTCAAAATCATCCCAAAAGCTTCATTTTAGAGCGACTAAGAAGGATCCAGGCTTACCTTTCCATTTTCATGTTTTAAACTTGTTTAAATCTTGGTCAAATCCTAGATTTGACCAAGATTCAAATGGGCATAAAATAAAAAAATGAAAAAATGAAAAACCAAAGCGCACATAGTCTTCTTATATGTCATATAGTAAGCATTAAAGTTGGTAAACAAGGTCTAGACATATTCAAACTAGACAAATCATGTATATACCCCCTAACCCCTAAACTCTATCTTATGACGAAGTCAAGCATGAAGATTAAGTGGTTTTGGGTTTCAAACATGGAAATTTTGAAAACCTCCCAAAAACTTCATTTTAGGGTGACTAAGAAGGATACAGGCTTCCCTTTTCATTTTCATGTTCTATACTTGTTTAAATCTTGGTCAAACCTAGGATTTGACCAAGATTCAAATGTGCATCAAAATTCCAAAAAAATCAGAAAAATGAAAAACCAAAGCACATAGTTTTCTTATGTCATATAGTAAGCATTAAAGTTGATAAACAAGGGTCTAGACATATTCAAACAAGAAAAATCATGTATCTACCCCCTAACCCTAAACTTTGTCTTATGTAGTCAAGCATGAAGAGAAGTGGTTTTGGGTTTCAAATATGGAAATTTCAAAAACCTATCAAAAGCTTCATTTTAGAGTGACTAAGAAGGATCCATGCTTGCCTTTTCATTTTCATATTTGAAACTTGTTTAAATCATTGTCAAACCTAGGATTTGACCAAGATTTAAATGGGCATAAAATTAAAAAATCGGAAAAATGAAAAACAAAAGCACATAGTCTTCTTATGTCACATATATATATAGTAAGCATTCAAAAGTTGATAAACAAGGTCTAGCTAGACATATTCAAATAAGACAAATCATGTATCTACCCCTCTAACCCTAAACTCTGTCTTATGAAGTCAAGCATGAAGAGAAGTGGTTTTAGGTTTCAAACATGGAAATTTCAAAAACCTCCCAAAAACTTCATTTTAGAGTGACTAAGAAGGATACATGTTTCCCTTTTCATTTTCATGTTTTAAACTTGTTTAAATCTTGGTCAAACCTAGGATTTGACCAAGATACAAATAGGCACAAAAAATGAAAAACAAAAAGCACATAGTGTTCTTATGTCATATCGTAAGCATTCAAGTTGATAAACAAGGTCTAGATATATCCAAACCAGACAAATCATGTATATATGTACCCCGTGTCGATCTTATGAAGTCTAGCATGAAGAAAAGTCGTTTTGGCCGGGTTTCAAACATGGAAATTTCAAGAACATCCCAAAAGCTTCATTTTAGAGCGACTAAGAAGGATCGAGGCTTACCTTTCCATTTTCATGATTTAAACTTGTTTAAATCTTGGTCAAATCTTGCTCAAGCATGAAGATAAGTGGTTTTGGGTTTCAAACATGGAAATTTCAAAAACCTCCCAAAAACTTCATTTTAGGGTGACTAAGAAGGATACAGGCTTCCCTTTTCATTTTCATGTTCTATATATACTTGTTTAAATCTTGGTCAAACCTAGGATTTGACCAAGATTCAAATGTGCATCAAAATTCTAAAAAAATCAGAAAAATGAAAAACCAAAGCACATAGTCTTCTTATGTCATATAGTAAGCATTAAAGTTGATAAACATGGTCTAGACATATTCAAACCATACAAATCATGTATCTACCCCTAACCCCTAAACTATGTCTTATGAAGTCAAGCATGAAGAGAAGTGGTTTTGGGTTTCAAACATGAAAATTTCAAAAACCGCCCAAAAACTTCATTTTAGAGTGACTAAGAAGGATACATGCTTCCCTTTTCATTTTCATGTTTTAAACTTGTTTAAATCTTGGTCAAACCTAGGATTTGATAAACATGGTCTAGACATATTCAAACCAGACAAATCATGTATCTACCCCCTATCGACCCTAAACTTCGTCTTATGAAGTCAAGCATGAAGAGAAGTGGTTTTGGGTTTCAAATAACATGGAAATTTCAAAAACCTCCCAAAATTAAAGCTTCATTTTAGAGTGACTAGTTAAGAAGGATCCAGGCTTACCTTTTCATTTTCATGTTTTAAACTTGTTTAAATCTTGTTCAAACCTAGGATTTGACCAATATTCAAATGGGCATAAAAAAAAAAAAACCAAAGCACATAGTCTTCTTATGTCATATAGTAAGCATTCAAGTTCATGAACAAGGTCTAGACATATTCAAACCAGACAAATCATGTACCCCCTAACCCTAAACTTTGTCTTAATTATATATGAAGTCAAGCATGAAGCAGAGAAGTGTGGTTTTGGGTTTCAAACATGGAAATTTCAAAAACCTCCCAAAAAGCTTCATTTTAATTAGACGGGCTGGTTAATTAAGAAGGATCCATGATTAATTACCTTTTCATTGTCATGTTTTAAACATGTTTAAATCTTGGTCGAACCTAGGATTTGACCAAGATTCAAATGGGCATAACAATTCAGAAAAAAATCGAAAGAATGAAAAACAAAAGCACATAGCCTTCTTATGTCATATAGTAAGCATTCAAATTGATAAACATGGTCTAGACATATTCAAACCAGAAAAATCATGTATCTACCCCTAACCCTAAACTCTGTCTTATGAAGTCAAGCATGAACAGAAGTACGGTGGTTTTGGGTTTCAAACATGGTAAATTCAAGAACCTCCCAAAAGCTTCATTTTAGAGTTACTAAGAGAAAGATCCAGACTTAATTACCTTATCATTTTCACATGTTAAACTTGTTTAAATCTTGCTCAACAAACCTAGGATTTTACCAAGATTCTCAAATGGGCATAAAAATCAAAAAATGAAATACCAATGCACATAGTCCTCTTATAAGTCATAAAGTAAGCATTCAAGTTGATAAACAAGGTCTAGACATATTCAAACAAGACAAATCATGTATCTACCCCCTATCGACCCTAAACTTCGTCTTATGAAGTCAAGCATGAAGAGAAGTGGTTTTGGGTTTCAAACATGGAAATTTCAAAAACCTCCCAAAATTCAGCTTCATTTTAGAGCGACTAAGAAGGATCGATGCTTACCTTTTCATTTCCATGTTTTAAACTTATTTAAATCTTGGTCAAACCTAGCTAGGATTTGACCAAGATTCAAATGGGCATAAAAATTCAGACAAAAAATCTAAAGAATGAAAAACCAAAGCACATAGCCTTCTTAATTATGTCATATAGTAAACACTCAAGTTGATAAACAAGCTAGGTCTAGACATATTCAAACCAGAAAAATCATGTGTATATCTACCCCTAACCCTAAACTCTGTCTTATGAAGTCAATCATGAAGAGAATTGGTTTTGGGTTTCAAACATGGAAATTTCAAGTACGTCCCAAAAGCTTCATATATTTTAGAGTGACTAATTAAGAAGGATCTTGGCTTACGTTTTCATTTTCATGCTTGAAACTTGTTTAAATCTTGGTTGAACCTAGGATTTGACCAGAATCAAATGTGCATAAAATTCTTAAAAAAAATAGAAAAATGAAAAACAAAAGCACATGGTCTTCTTATGTCATATAGTAAGCATTCAAGTTGATAAACAAGGTTTAGACATATTCAAACCAGACAAATCATGTATCTACCCCCTAACCCTAAACTCGGTCTTATGAAGTCTAGCATGAGGAGAAGTCGTTTTGGGTTTCAAACGTTTAAGCCAAAAGCCCCATTTCAAATATTTCAAACTTATTCAAATTTGAAAGACACACAAGTTATAGCACACATAGTGCATACATTCTCACACATACTGCACTAGATGCTAACCCGGCCTATAGTTTGAGGCCATTGGATGAGGTCGAAAAAATCTTGGATTAGAAATGGGGTTGTTCGAACCCCGTAGTTGGATTTTTTGAACCTTGATCTGTAGTACTGGGCAAAGCCCTAGTTTAACCTATTTAATTATAGATTCGTAGGTCGATTTTTCTACCTTTTTATTATTACTATGCAGCACATGTGTGTTTGCCCGTCGAGTGAAACTCGGAGGAAGAGGGATCACTCGGAAGGAGAGAAGAAGGGAGAGAATTATGGTGTCTCCCCTTTTTCGGGTGATGATGTTGACTTTTGTGCAGGGTTTGTCAGTGAGCAGGAGGTGCGAGCGAGCGAGCGGAGCGAGTCGAGCGAGGCCGAGAATGAGAGAGATTTGTTTTTTTTTTTTTTTTGAGAGGGACGACCGAAGGATCCAGAAGGACCCACAGACTTCCAATACGCATCCTGATGCGTCTTCTCTTGACAAAGAAAATGTCTGGGAGTTTGCGTACCTATTGCACGTGACTTGTGCTCACTGAAGTGTGGGACCTCACGCATGGGCACCACACGTAAGTGACAGACCTGTTGGTGTAAAAACTCGGTTGATTATTATAGTGCATTAGAACAAAGTTTCCTATGGATTCAAGGGTAGGAAATCCAAGTTAACTCATTTACATGACATTATTTTTTCCATGAAGCAAAGTTAACGCACCTATCAATTGGTACATTTTGGAGTGACTAAGAAGGATCCAGGCTTACTTATTCGTTTTCACGTGTAAAACTTGTCTAAATCTTGGTCAAACAAAATTGGCAGAAAATTCAAAAAAACAGAAAAATGAAAAACCAAAGCGCACATAGTCTTCTTATATGTCATATAGTAAGCATTAAAGTTGATAAACAAGGTCTGGACATATTCAAACTAGCTAGACAAATCATGTATCTACCCCCTAACCCCTAAACTCTGTCTTATGACGAAGTCAAGCATGAAGATATATAAGTGGTTTTGGGTTTCAAACATGGAAATTTCAAAAACCTCCCAAAAACTTCATTTTAGGGTGACTAAGAAGGATACAGGCTTCCATTTTCATTTTCATGATCTATACTTGTTTAAATCTTGGTCAAACCTAGGATTTGACCAAGATTCAAATGTGCATCAAAATTCCAAAAAAATCAGAAAAACGAAAAACCAAAGCACATAGTTTTCTTATGTCACATACATATATATAGTAAGCATTCAAAAGTTGATAAACAAGGTCTAGCTAGACATATTCAAATAAGACAAATCATGTATCTACCCCTCTAAAACCATAAATAACTCTGTCTTATGAAGTCAAGCATGAAGAGAAGTGGTTTTTGGTTTCAAACATGGAAATTTCAAAAACCTCCCAAAATTAAAGCTTCGTTTTAGAGTGACTAGTTAAGAAGGATCCAGGCTTACCTTTTCATTTTCATGTTTTAAACTTGTTTAAATCTTGGTCAAACCTAGGATTTGACCAATATTCAAATGGGCATAAAATAAAAAAATAGATAAAATAAAAAACCAAAGCACATATTCTTCTTATGTCATATAGTAAGCATTCAAAAGTTCATAAACAAGGTCTAGACATATTCAAACCAGACAAATCATGTACCCCCTAACCCTAAACTTTGTCTTAATTATATATGAAGTCAAGCATGAAGCAGAGAAGTGTGGTTTTGGGTTTCAAACATGGAAATTTCAAAAACCTCCCAAAAAGCTTCATTTTAATTAGACCGGCTGGTTAATTAAGAAGGATCCATGATTAATTACCTTTTCATTGTCATGTTTTAAACTTGTTTAAATCTTGGTCGAACCTAGGATTTGACCAAGATTCAAATGGGCATAACAATTCAGAAAAAAATCGAAAGAATGAAAAACAAAAGCACATAGTCTTCTTATGTCATATAGTAAGCATTAAAGTTGATAAACATGGTCTAGACATATTCAAACCATACAAATCATGTATCTACCCCTAACCCCTAAACTATGTCTTATGAAGTCAAGCATGAAGAGAAGTGGTTTTGGGTTTCAAAAATGAAAATTTCAAAAACCGCCCAAAAACTTCATTTTAGAGTGACTAAGAAGGATACATGCTTCCCTTTTCATTTTCATGTTTTAAACTTGTTTAAATCTTGGTCAAACCTAGGATTTGATAAACATGGTCTAGACATATTCAAACCAGACAAATCATGTATCTACCCCCTATCGACCCTAAACTTCGTCTTATGAAGTCAAGCATGAAGAGAAGTGGTTTTGGGTTTCAAATAACATGGAAATTTCAAAAACCTCCCAAAATTAAAGCTTCATTTTAGAGTGACTAGTTAAGAAGGATCCAGGCTTACCTTTTCATTTTCATGTTTTAAACTTGTTTAAATCTTGTTCAAACCTAGGATTTGACCAATATTCAAATGGGCATAAAATAAAAAATAAATAAAATAAAAAACCAAAGCACATAGTCTTCTTATGTCATATAGTAAGCATTCAAGTTCATGAACAAGGTCTAGACATATTCAAACCAGACAAATCATGTACCCCTAACCCTAAACTTTGTCTTAATTATATATGAAGTCAAGCATGAAGCAGAGAAGTGTGGTTTTGGGTTTCAAACATGGAAATTTCAAAAACCTCCCAAAAAGCTTCATTTTAATTAGACTGGCTGGTTAATTAAGAAGGATCCATGATTAATTACCTTTTCATTGTCATGTTTTAAACATGTTTAAATCTTGGTCGAACCTAGGATTTGACCAAGATTCAAATGGGCATAACAATTCAGAAAAAAATCGAAAGAATGAAAAACAAAAGCACATAGCCTTCTTATGTCATATAGTAAGCATTCAAATTGATAAACATGGTCTAGACATATTCAAACCAGAAAAATCATGTATCTACCCCTAACCCTAAACTCTGTCTTATGAAGTCAAGCATGAACAGAAGTACGGTGGTTTTGGGTTTCAAACATGGTAAATTCAAGAACCTCCCAAAAGCTTCATTTTAGAGTTACTAAGAGAAAGATCCAGACTTAATTACCTTATCATTTTCACATGTTAAACTTGTTTAAATCTTGCTCAACAAACCTAGGATTTTACCAAGATTCTCAAATGGGCATAAAAATCAAAAAATGAAATACCAATGCACATAGTCCTCTTATAAGTCATAAAGTAAGCATTCAAGTTGATAAACAAGGTCTAGACATATTCAAACAAGACAAATCATGTATCTACCCCCTATCGACCCTAAACTTCGTCTTATGAAGTCAAGCATGAAGAGAAGTGGTTTTGGGTTTCAAACATGGAAATTTCAAAAACCTCCCAAAATTCAGCTTCATTTTAGAGCGACTAAGAAGGATCGATGCTTACCTTTTCATTTCCATGTTTTAAACTTATTTAAATCTTGGTCAAACCTAGCTAGGATTTGACCAAGATTCAAATGGGCATAAAAATTCAGACAAAAAATCTAAAGAATGAAAAACCAAAGCACATAGCCTTCTTAATTATGTCATATAGTAAACACTCAAGTTGATAAACAAGCTAGGTCTAGACATATTCAAACCAGAAAAATCATGTGTATATCTACCCCTAACCCTAAACTCTGTCTTATGAAGTCAATCATGAAGAGAATTGGTTTTGGGTTTCAAACATGGAAATTTCAAGTACGTCCCAAAAGCTTCATATATTTTAGAGTGACTAATTAAGAAGGATCTTGGCTTACGTTTTCATTTTCATGCTTGAAACTTGTTTAAATCTTGGTTGAACCTAGGATTTGACCAGAATCAAATGTGCATAAAATTCTTAAAAAAATAGAAAAATGAAAAACAAAAGCACATGGTCTTCTTATGTCATATAGTAAGCATTCAAGTTGATAAACAAGGTTTAGACATATTCAAACCAGACAAATCATGTATCTACCCCCTAACCCTAAACTCGGTCTTATGAAGTCTAGCATGAGGAGAAGTCGTTTTGGGTTTCAAACGTTTAAGCCAAAAGCCCCATTTCAAATATTTCAAACTTATTCAAATTTGAAAGACACACAAGTTATAGCACACATAGTGCATACATTCTCACACATACTGCACTAGATGCTAACCCGGCCTATAGTTTGAGGCCATTGGATGAGGTCGAAAAAAATCTTGGATTAGAAATGGGGTTGTTCGAACCCCGTAGTTGGATTTTTTGAACCTTGATCTGTAGTACTGGGCAAAGCCCTAGTTTAACCTATTTAATTATAGATTCGTAGGTCGATTTTTCTACCTTTTTATTATTACTATGCAGCACATGTGTGTTTGCCCGTCGAGTGAAACTCGGAGGAAGAGGGATCACTCGGAAGGAGAGAAGAAGGGAGAGAATTATGGTGTCTCCCCTTTTTCGGGTGATGATGTTGACTTTTGTGCAGGGTTTGTCAGTGAGCAGGAGGTGCGAGCGAGCGAGCGAGCGAGCGAGTCGAGCGAGGCCGAGAATGAGAGATTTGTTTTTTTTTTTTTTTTTTGAGAGGGACGACCGAAGGATCCAGAAGGACCCACAGACTTCCAATACGCATCCTGATGCGTCTTCTCTTGACAAAGAAAATGTCTGGGAGTTTGCGTACCTATTGCACGTGACTTGTGCTCACTGAAGTGTGGGACCTCACGCATGGGCACCACACGTAAGTGACAGACCTGTTGGTGTAAAAACTCGGTTGATTATTATAGTGCATTAGAACAAAGTTTCCTATGGATTCAAGGGTAGGAAATCCAAGTTAACTCATTTACATGACATTATTTTTTCCATGAAGCAAAGTTAACGCACCTATCAATTGGTACATTTTGGAGTGACTAAGAAGGATCCAGGCTTACTTATTCGTTTTCACGTGTAAAACTTGTCTAAATCTTGGTCAAACAAAATTGGCAGAAAATTCAAAAAAAAAACAGAAAAATGAAAAACCAAAGCGCACATAGTCTTCTTATATGTCATATAGTAAGCATTAAAGTTGATAAACAAGGTCTGGACATATTCAAACTAGCTAGACAAATCATGTATCTACCCCTAACCCCTAAACTCTGTCTTATGACGAAGTCAAGCATGAAGATAAGTGGTTTTGGGTTTCAAACATGGAAATTTCAAAAACCTCCCAAAAACTTCATTTTAGGGTGACTAAGAAGGATACAGGCTTCCATTTTCATTTTCATGATCTATACTTGTTTAAATCTTGGTCAAACCTAGGATTTGACCAAGATTCAAATGTGCATCAAAATTCCAAAAAAATCAGAAAAATGAAAAACCAAAGCACATAGTTTTCTTATGTCACATACATATATATAGTAAGCATTCAAAAGTTGATAAACAAGGTCTAGCTAGACATATTCAAATAAGACAAATCATGTATCTACCCCTCTAAAACCATAAATAACTCTGTCTTATGAAGTCAAGCATGAAGAGAAGTGGTTTTTGGTTTCAAACATGGAAATTTCAAAAACCTCCCAAAATTAAAGCTTCGTTTTAGAGTGACTAGTTAAGAAGGATCCAGGCTTACCTTTTCATTTTCATGTTTTAAACTTGTTTAAATCTTGGTCAAACCTAGGATTTGACCAATATTCAAATGGGCATAAAATAAAAAAATAGATAAAATAAAAAACCAAAGCACATATTCTTCTTATGTCATATAGTAAGCATTCAAAAGTTCATAAACAAGGTCTAGACATATTCAAACCAGACAAATCATGTACCCCCTAACCCTAAACTTTGTCTTAATTATATATGAAGTCAAGCATGAAGCAGAGAAGTGTGGTTTTGGGTTTCAAACATGGAAATTTCAAAAACCTCCCAAAAAGCTTCATTTTAATTAGACCGGCTGGTTAATTAAGAAGGATCCATGATTAATTACCTTTTCATTGTCATGTTTTAAACTTGTTTAAATCTTGGTCGAACCTAGGATTTGACCAAGATTCAAATGGGCATAACAATTCAGAAAAAAATCGAAAGAATGAAAAACAAAAGCACATAGCCTTCTTATGTCATATAGTAAGCATTCAAATTGATAAACATGGTCTAGACATATTCAAACCAGAAAAATCATGTATCTACCCCTAACCCTAAACTCTGTCTTATGAAGTCAAGCATGAACAGAAGTACGGTGGTTTTGGGTTTCAAACATGGTAAATTCAAGAACCTCCCAAAAGCTTCATTTTAGAGTTACTAAGAGAAAGATCCAGACTTAATTACCTTATCATTTTCACATGTTAAACTTGTTTAAATCTTGCTCAACAAACCTAGGATTTTACCAAGATTCTCAAATGGGCATAAAAATCAAAAAATGAAATACCAATGCACATAGTCCTCTTATAAGTCATAAAGTAAGCATTCAAGTTGATAAACAAGGTCTAGACATATTCAAACAAGACAAATCATGTATCTACCCCCTATCGACCCTAAACTTCGTCTTATGAAGTCAAGCATGAAGAGAAGTGGTTTTGGGTTTCAAACATGGAAATTTCAAAAACCTCCCAAAATTCAGCTTCATTTTAGAGCGACTAAGAAGGATCGATGCTTACCTTTTCATTTCCATGTTTTAAACTTATTTAAATCTTGGTCAAACCTAGCTAGGATTTGACCAAGATTCAAATGGGCATAAAAATTCAGACAAAAAATCTAAAGAATGAAAAACCAAAGCACATAGCCTTCTTAATTATGTCATATAGTAAACACTCAAGTTGATAAACAAGCTAGGTCTAGACATATTCAAACCAGAAAAATCATGTGTATATCTACCCCTAACCCTAAACTCTGTCTTATGAAGTCAATCATGAAGAGAATTGGTTTTGGGTTTCAAACATGGAAATTTCAAGTACGTCCCAAAAGCTTCATATATTTTAGAGTGACTAATTAAGAAGGATCTTGGCTTACGTTTTCATTTTCATGCTTGAAACTTGTTTAAATCTTGGTTGAACCTAGGATTTGACCAGAATCAAATGTGCATAAAATTCTTAAAAAAAATAGAAAAATGAAAAACAAAAGCACATGGTCTTCTTATGTCATATAGTAAGCATTCAAGTTGATAAACAAGGTTTAGACATATTCAAACCAGACAAATCATGTATCTACCCCCTAACCCTAAACTCGGTCTTATGAAGTCTAGCATGAGGAGAAGTCGTTTTGGGTTTCAAATGTTTAAGCCAAAAGCCCCATTTCAAATATTTCAAACTTATTCAAATTTGGTTCAAATTTGAAAGACACACAAGTTATAGCACACATAGTGCATACATTCTCACACATACTGCACTAGATGCTAACCCGGCCTATAGTTTGAGGTTTTTGAAATTTCCATGTTTGAAACCCAAAACCACTTCTCTTCATGCTTGGCTTCGTAAGATAGAGTTTAGGGTTTGGGGTAGATACGTACATGATTTTTCTAAGTATTTTTACGCCCATTTGAATCTTCGTCAAATCCTAAGTTTGACCAAGATTTGAACAAGTTTAAAAACATGAAAATGAAAAGGGTAAGCCTGGATCCTTGTTTAGGGTTAGGGGGTAGATACATGATTTTTGTGGTTTGAATATGTCAGACCTTGTTTATCACCTTGATATATGACATAGGAAGACGGTGTGCTTTTGTTTTTCTTTTTTTTGAATTTTTATGCCCATTTGAATCTTGGTCAAGTCATAGGTTTGACCAAGATTTAAACATGTTTAAAACATGAAAATGAAAAGGTAAGCCTGGATCCTTCTTAGTCACTCCAAAATGTACCAATTGATAAATGAGTTAACTTGGCTTCATGGAAAAAATAATGTCATGTAAATGATTTAACTTGGCTTTCGTACCCTTGAATCCATAGGAAACTTTGTATAAATGTAGTAGTATAATAATCAACCGAGTTTTTACATCAACAGGTCTGTCACTTACGTGTGGTGCCCATGCGTGAGGTCCCACACTTCAGTGAGCACAAGTCACGTGCAATAGGTACGCAAACTCCCAGCCATCTGGGTCTTCTGGATCCTTCGGTCGTCCCTCTCACAAAAAACAAATCTCTCTCATTCTCGCCCTCGCTCGCTCGCTCGCTCGCTCGCACCTCCTGCTCACTGACAAACCCTGCACAAAAGTCAACATCATCACCCGAAAAAGGGGAGACACCATAATTCTCTCCCTTCTTCTCTCCTTCCGAGTGATCCCTCTTCCTCCGAGTTTCACTCGACGGGCAAACACACATGTGCTGCATAGTAATAATAAAAAAGTAGAAAAATCGACCTACGAATCTATGATTAAATAGGTTAAACTAGGGTTTTGCCCACTACTACAGATCAAGTTCAAAAATATCCAACTACTAGTTCGATTTTGGGCTACTAATATAAAATTAAAATAAGTTGAACTAGTATTCCTCTAAAAAATCATTTTGGTATGCATTGTTTGATACTTTTCATAGCTATAGTGCATCACAAATTTATGATTTCATGCTTTGCTTTGCCAATTTCGATTTTTTCTAACCACCTTCTCTTTGATTTCAAATTTAGGTCAAACTATCGATGCCTACTATGTGTTCTACTTGAATTGGATGCAGCGTGCGCACATGTTTTGCCATTGTTCTGGGCTTCCACACATCTTTGGGGCATCCAAGTATTTAAGTTACCTTGTTTTTTTGAATTGTAATTCATACCCTTCCTCCCAATTTTTATGCCCATTTGAATCTTGGTCAAATCCTAAGTTTGACCAAGATTTGAACAAGTTTAAAACATGAAAATGAAAAGGTAAGCCTGAATCCTTCTTAGTCACTCAAAAATGAGAAGCTTTTGGGAGTTTTTTGAAATTTCCATGTTTCAAACCCAAAACCACTTCTCTTCATGCTTGACTTCATAAGACAGAGTTTAGGGTTAGGGGGTAGATACATGATTTGTCTAGTTTGTTGTTTAGACCTTGTTTATCAACTTGAATATAATGCTTACTATATGACATAATAATACTATGTGCTTTGGTTTTCATTTTTTTTGATTTTTTCTGAATTTTTATGCCCATTTGATCTTGGTCAAATCCTAGGCTTAACCAATATTTAAACAAGTTTAAAACATGAAAATGAAAAGGTAAGCCTGTATCCTTCTTAGTCACTCCAAAATGAAGCTTTTGGGAAGGTTTTTGAAATTTCCATGTTTGAAATCCAAAACGACTTCTCTTCGTGCTTGACTTCATAAGACAAAGTTTAGGGCTAGGGGTAGAAACATGATTTTTCTGGTTTGAATATGTCTAGACCTTGTTTACCAACTTGAGTGCTTACTATATGACATAAGAAGGCTATATGCTTTGGTTTTTCATTTTTTTGAAATTTTATGCCCATTTGAATCTTGATCAAATCCTAGGTACAGTTTGACCAAGATTTGAACAATTTTAAAACATGAAAATAAAAGGTAAGCCCAACCTGGATCCTTTAGTCACTCTAAAATGAAGCTTTTGGGGGGTTCTTGAAATTTCCAAGTTTGAAACCCAAAACCACTTTTCTTCATGCTTGACTACATAAGACAGAGTTTAGGGTTAGGGGTAGATACATGATTTTTCTTGTTTGAATATATCTAGACCTTGTTTATATCAACTTTAATGCTAACTATATGACATAAGAAAACTATGTGCTTTGGTTTTTAATTTTTCTGATTTTTTATTTTGATGCACATTTGAATCTTTGTCAAATCCTAGGTTTGACCAAGATTTAAACAAGTATAAAACATGAAAATGAAAAGGGGAAGCCTGTATCCTTTCTTAGTCACTCTAAAATGAAGTTTTTGGGATGTTCTTGAAATTTTCATGTTTGAAACCCAAAACCACTTCTCTTCATGCTTGACTTCATAAGATAGAGTTTAGGGGCTAGGGGATAGATACATGATTTGCCTAGGTTTGAATATGCATGTCCAAACCTTGTTTATCAACTTGAATGCTTACTATATGACATAAGAAGACTATATGCTTTTGTTTTTCATTTTTCTGATTTTTTTAAAATTTTATGCCCATTTGAATCTTTTGGTCAAATCCTTGGTTTAATTTGACACGGATTTAAACAAGTTTAAAATATGAAAATGAAAAGGTGGTAAGCAGGCATGGATCCTTCTTATATATATTAGTCACTCTAAAATGAAGCTTTTGGGAGGTTTTTGAAATTTCCATGTTTGAAACCCAAAACCACTTCTCTTCATGTTGTTGACTTCATAAGATAGAGTTTAGGGGTTAGGGGTATAGATACATGATTTGTCTTGTTTGAATATGTGTCTAGACCTTGTTTATCAACTTTAATGCTTACTATATGACATAAGAACACTATGTGCTTTAATTTGGTTTTTATTTTTTTTAAATTTTGATGCACATTTTGAATCTTGGTCAAATCCTAGGTTTGACCGAGATTTGAACAAGTTTAAAACAAGAAAATAAAAGGTAAGCCCGCCAGACTGGATCCTTCTTAGTCACTCTATAATGAAGCTTTTAGGGGGGTTGTTGAAAATGTAAGCATGTATCCTTCTTAGTACGTCACACCACAATGCTTTTGGGAGGGTTTTTGAAATGTCCATGTTTGAAACCCAAAACGACTTCTCTTCGTGCTTGACTTCATAATTAAGACAAAGTTTAGGGTTAGGGGTAGATACATGATTTTTCTGGTTTGAATATGTCTAGACTTTGTTTATCAACTAGCTTGAGTTTTGGGTTTCAAACATGGAAATTTCAAGAACCTCCCAAAAGCTTCATTTTAGAGTGACTAAGAAGGATCCAGGCTTACCTTTTCATTTTCATGTTTTAAACTTGTTTAAATCCTGGTCAAACCTAGGATTTGACAAAGATTCAAATATATGGGCATAAAATTCAAAAAAAATAGAAAAATGAAAAACCAAAGCACATAATCTTCTTATGTCATATAGTAAGCATTAAAGTTGACAAAAAAGGTCTAGACATATGCAAACTAGACAAATCATGTATCTACCCCCTAACCCCTAAACTCTGTCTTATGAAGTCAAGCATGAAGAGAAGTCGTTTTGGGTTTCAAACATGGAAATTTCAAGAACATCCCAAAAGCTTCATTTTAGAGTGACTAAGAAGGATCCATGATTACCTTTTCATTTTCATGTTTTAAACTTGTTTAATCTTGGTCAAACCTAGGATTTGACCAAGATTCAAGTGGGCACAAAATTTAAAAAATCAGAAAAATGAAAAACCAAAGTACATAGTCTTCTTATGTCATGTAGTAAGCATTCAAGTTGATAAAATGGTTCATGCAGGCGTCTTAGCTCCTAAAAAAAATTATACACCAATTGATTTGACGAATTGATGATTTACTCTAGTCTGCTTCTAGACCATGCAGCTAGCGAGTATTCATATGTACTGCATGGAGCCCCCAACTTTTGACTTCCCGTGTCGGAAAAGGCCTGTCTAATAATGTGGGGCAGTGAGGTATCCCGAAGTATCTAGAGGGTTCCAGTGTTTCAGGCTTTCAGCATCGCCAGTCCAAGGGAAGGATGGGTGACGAATCCGTGCATTCACAGCCGTTTAGATCTGAAGAGTCCTTGTATGATGAGCGGTAGATAGCACCTCTAAGCTGCAAATCAACAGCTTCAATTACTTCAAATGAGCATTGGCCGGAAGGCTGACAGAGTGAAAAAATTCAATTTCAAAAACTCATGTATAGAATAGAAAAAAATAAAAAACATGTAGATAGAATAGAGGTATAGATAGATTAGCCCAAAAAAGAAGAGGACGGGGAAATTTCGAACGCTCGCCTTTAACTCAGCACAGCAGACACCTCCCTCGCGCACCTAAACTTTCGAACGCGCGCCCAATATTTCGAACGCTCGCCTTTAACTCAGCACCCAGCCCACCTTGTTCTTCTCTAGACACCTCCTTCGGCGCCCTGTTCTTCTCTAGACACACCCTCGGTGAACCAGGCCGCGCACCAAAACTTCCCCACGCTGTCTATCAGCCGCGTCAGCCGGCGACTGCTGGTGGCGCCGTTCTTCTCCAGCCGCACCGGCAGGCGCGGTCAGCTGGTAGATCCTCACGGTATGCATGCTATCTTCAGGCCTGGGCAAGTACGATTCATTATAGCTCAATCGAAGTCAGTCGCCGTCGCCCAGCCCTTATAAGTTCGTTAGTTCGTTCGAATCGATCGGTTGATATTGTTTTCCTCTCGATGTGTTTGTTTGACATTGTTTTCCGCTTTACCTATTTGCTCGAATTCGTTCGTACTGTACACTGTACTGCTCACCATTGCCCAATGTCTGTAGTCGTCGCTTGGTGCCAGTCCTCTATGGACCTGTTTGTAATCTTATTACTTCTGGGTTCTTTGCACTGCTAATACATCGGTGGATTTACGGCCAAAAAGAAGAAAGAATTTGTTGGTATTATATTGCTTTCGATTGATCTGTTCGCCCCCAAGCTTTTACAGAAGCCGCAAGAGATTCAAGGATGAAATGGCTCTCCTTGTTTGCGGTGGCGGATCTACAGGGTATGCCGTATATGCCACGGCATACCCTGCGTCCAAGCCGTGCAAGATCTTTGATAGTTTAATGAGCTGAGCAATTAATCAAGATGAGTGATGTATATGTATACATGCGGTGCTAATACATGTGGCGTGCAGCCATGCGAACACTGAGCTAGTGCATGTAACCGATTGATTAGACATCCGATTGATTTGGCCAAAATCCGGTGATAACACATGCCCCCCTGGTTTTGGTAATGATAATATCAAAACCATCTGTTTTTCCTTCGAGGGGTCATGTCGTGGCAGAGCAGAACCGTCGCAGTATTCTTCATCATGACGCCTTGCCTTCTCAACTTCTCTGCACGATTTGACAGTTTTGAATATTTTATGATTTGCCACACTTTTCTTAAAAGTGTCTATTATTTGCCACATGACCACCACATGTCTCTTTTTATTTAACCGCATCGAACAGTTCACTTCTTCATCCTCCTGCTTCAAACCAGCCATCGGCCCAAAAACCCTCCTCCTCTGTAACCATGTCTTCCTCTTCCTCCTCCCAATCCTTTTCCTCGAGTGAGCTGGAGCCAGAGGTCAGCCAGATGGAAGCGTACAATAGGCGCGCTCCCAAGCATTGGGACGAGCAAGAGTTCGACTTCGACTTCGTACCAGAGGGTCGACCCGAGGACCTCGTCTGGTCGGATGGCGACATGCCCCTGACTGACGGGGAAGATGACCTCCGATTCCTGATTGACGGAGAACTGGAGGCGGAGAGCGACGACGACGACCCTCTCTTCCGGGGTAAATTCACTTCCTCCACCAAAGAAGAAGAAGAAGAAGAAGAGGACGACGAAGACGAAGACATCTCCTCCGACACGAAGAAGGAACCAGAGGACGACACCTCCTCCGATGAACCGCCACCAAAGCGCATCCGTGGCTGGGCCTGGTCCGATGAGGAGGATGATGATGAAGAGGAAGAGGCCTCCGCTGAAGGTCACAGTAGCAGCGACGAGGAATTCGTCGACAGTAGCAATGACGGCAGCTACCCCAGCGACGACGAAGACGGCAACAGCCCTTAGAGTAGGGATTTACTAGCATAAGACTAGCCGTAGCAATCTGTTCCCCTTTTGTTGAGCAATCAGCTTCTCCTTGTAAGAAATCCCCTTTTAAATCAATGAAGATGGATAGATTCTTCCTTTTGAGGGCAATCAGCTCTTCTATGTAAGAAATCTGATCATCGATGAAGAATTTCCTCTAATTTGACTTTGTCGATTTTCTTCAAATTGATTTAGCCGATTTTCCCTCAATACTCCACTATAATAAATATAGCATATCTATGATAGTACTCTATGATACCACCCACTATGCACCCATGTTCCAAACACCACTCCCGCTGACTGTACCTTATTGTATCGAGCGATAAGCTTGATGAGCAACCCAAACAAACAAAAAAAAGACTGTACCTTATTGTACTTGCTCTTACCCGTATCTTCTCTTTCTCTTTCATCGCGAGTGCAGCTAATTCAGTTAGTCTTCCAATGAATATTAATATTTTGTCTCAATGATGTCATGTTTCGACTAACAATTAGCACTTTTGAATTCTTAGATTGCCTTTTCACACGATGCACTTCTTTTAATTTATTTTACCACATTTCAATGTGAACCTTGACCAAATAAATAGGACAACAATATCACGATCATATAATACATAAGCAGCATTGTTAGAATCGTGTTGGAAAATACTTTCTAATGATACCAGTTTTATATCAATTTTTTTATATACTTCATCCTGAAAAATATGTTTCAACTTCATCAAAACTTGCATGTATCTGCAAACTAAACTCATCTAAATACATGTATATCTACATAAAATTGAAACATCATTTTTAAATAGAGAGATATAGATTAATATTTTTTCGAAGATAAAATACGAAAAACAAGGGTGCATTGTTTATTGAAATGGAGTGAGTAGTATATATAAAATCATTTTAGTTGCCAATGATCATGTTGAGGGCCTCTATTTCTTGTTTTGCTCAGGCCCTCCGTATTCTCAGGTACGGCCCTGGTGGTCTATGAACCTGTATGTAATCTTATTACTTTTGGCTTCTTTGCACTGCTAATAGATCGGCGGAATTACGGCAAAAAAGAAGAAAGAATGTGTTGGTATTGTATTGCTTTCGATAGATCTGTTCGCCCCTCCCCCCCAAGCATTTATAGATGGCACAAGAGATTCAAGGATGAAATTGCTCTCCTTGTTCATAAGGCAAAGAGGAAATCATATCATGGGTAGAACATTATATATATATTTTGCTGCTTGGGATCTATGATCCTTTTAGTTGCTGCTCTCCAGCAACTTTTGTACATATTTCCCTCTTTTTATTAATAAAAAAATAATAAGTGGGGAAACCCAGTGGTCAGCCTAAAAAAATCTGTTCGCTAGGTAGCCGTAGTTTTGCACTCAGTTTGTTTGCTGAAATCGGCTCAAATAATGTAGCATTTATAGTTTTATATTCGACCTGTTTGCTCAGGTATGCTTGCTTACATTCGTAGGTGACCTGTTTGTTGAAATAGCTTATCGCTTCTCTGACCATCTATCTCCTCAACAGATGGACAGAACTTGGATATTATTTGACTCATTAACCACACCAACATATTTGAGTGGTATTGAAGACTTCATGAAGCACGTTAGTGATTTTACTGACGGCGACAAGACAAAGGAAGTGATTTGTCCATGCCGCGTATGTTTGAATATTGGGTCCAAGCCTCAACATGTAGTCTCAGATCATTTATTCGTTTATGGGATGGACCAGACATATATCAGGTGGATTAACCATGGTGAACACTATGATCAGCCTGACATTATTGATCCTCTTTATTCTGATGGTTATCAGCCTGAAGATCTCGTCCAGGATGAGGCTACTGCTAATTTGTTACGGGATCTGTATCCATATGCAAGCCAACAGCCCCATGGTTATCACAAAAAGCCTCTTTTCCATGACCTGATAGAAGATGCTAAGCGCTTAGTGGCCCCTGGTTCTGTTGTGTCAAGATTCGAATTAATTGTGAAATTACTTCATGACAAGTCATACCAGGGGATTACCAATAAAGCGTTCAATGCAGTTGCGAAGACATACAGCGATGCACTCCCTGGGGCTGGACTGCCAAAATCCTTTTATGAGGTGAAGCAGTACATCAAGGTACTGGGACTTGGATATGAGAAGATTGATTTTTGCAAAAATAACTGTGCACTGTTTTGGATGGAGTATAATGACCTCGATGAATGTCCAGTATGTAAGGAATCAAGATGGAAACATGATGGAGCTGGTGGTAAGAAAAAGATTCCTTGGAAGGTTCTGAGATACTTTCCACTTGTACAAAGATTGCAGAGGTTGTTTGCTTCAGAACAAACATCTCGGGAAACAAGATGGCACAAAGAGATTCTCACGCCCGACCCTGATTTACTGAGGCATCCTGCTGATGGCGATGAATGGAAGCAATTCGACCTGGATCATCCAGATTTTGCTGCAGATCCAAGGAACCTGAGACTTGGCCTTGCTACAGATGGATTCAACCCATTTGGCAACATGAGCAACTCGTATAGCATGTGGCCAGTACTAGTTACACCTTACAACCAGGCTCCCTGGACATGCACCGATCAGTCGAACTGTATGATGGCCTTACTCATCCCAGGTCCCAAATCTCCTGGGAAGGATTTTGATGTGTTCATGCAGCCTCTTATTAGAGACTTGCAAACATTATGGGAGGGTGTCCCTACACGGGATGTGTGTCAACCTAAAGAACAAAATTTTCTATTACGTGCTGCTGTACTGTATTGCACCCATGATTATCCAGCTTTGGGCACTATGTCAGGCAGAGTAACATCAGGTTATAATGCATGTGTTCACTGTGATACTGATCAGCTGGCAGTGAGGATAATAAACAAGATATGCTATATGGGCCATCGCCGTTTCCTTCCATTAGATCACAGTTTCCGAAAAAATAGAAAAAAATTGCAATTTATTGGTGATCAGGCCTGTAAAAAGACTAAACCGCAGCACTTTAAGAGTCACGAGTTGGAGGCGCACCTAGAAGCGGTCAGAAATGTTAAACCAGGAAAACCACCAGCCGCCACAGCAGGTACAGCAGAGAAGAATACAGAAGATGCAGCAGCAGTAGTAGCAGATAGAAAAAGGAAGAAGAGACGAGATGAACTGAGTCTAGCAGCTACCAAAAGGAAGATGGGAGGTGAAATAGCAGCACGTACCAAGAGGAAGGAAATGGAAAATGATAGACCGAGAATATTTTATAAGCGCAGGACCACTCTTTGGGACTTGCCGTATTGGGCTGGTAAGAAGCTTCGGCATAATATTGATATCATGCACATGGAGAAGAATATATGTGACAGCATTGTCGGCACATTACTCAACATTCCATCCAAGACAAAAGATAGCTCAAATGCTAGGATTGATTGTGCAACATTGAATGTTAACAGGCACTTGCAACTGGATCGTAATGACAAAGTGAACAAAGGCAAGGAAAAACATTATAAATTTCGAGGCGCGGAATTCACATTGCCGATGCCTAAAAGGAGATTATTTTGTGAGTACCTCCGAGGTGTGATGTTCCCGTTCGGATTTGCTTCCAACATTGCAAATTGTCTCAATGCTGAAGGAAACAAGCTCCAAGGGTTGAAAACTCACGATTGTCACATCCTGCTGCAAAGGCTTTTAGCTATTGGCATTAAAGATTTAGTGAAGCCAAATATGTACAACGTGATTGCAGAGTTGGGAAGGTTCTTTAGGGAAATATGTAGTAAAACTCTAAGCAGAGCTGTTGTAGAACGTCTTAAGGTGGACATAGCAGTAATCCTGTGCAAGCTGGAGCTGATATATCCTCCAGCCTTCTTTGATGTGATGGTGCATTTGGCTGTTCATCTACCTGATGAGGCACTTTTAAGAGGTCCGGTACAGTATGGATGGATGTACCCTATAGAACGTCGACTGTGCACTTTCAAGAATACAGTTAGGAACAAAGCTAGACCGGAGGCTTGCATTGCAGTGGCGTATATTGCTGCTGAAGCATATACATTTGCCTCAAGATATATTCCTGATATTGAGACCAGATTCAATCGGGGTCGCAGAATTTTGGAAGTTGGAGGATCTGTTTTTAAACATGGTGTTGAGCTAATAGGAAAGAGGACCGAAAAAACATTAGAGCAGTCTGAATTTGAACAGCTGTCTTGGTATGTGCTGAATAATGCTACAGAGGCTGATGAATATGTTAAGTGAGTACTATGCACACGAACTACTCAGTTCCTCGCATATACTATGAACTTGTATCAAAATGAAATATATTCAGCTGACTTGGCTATGTTTTGCAGGTTGTACATGGAAACGAATGGAAAGCTATCGGCACGTGGGAGTGGGTTTCAGGACTGGTTTGAGAAATATGTAAGATGTTCAATTGCACTCTGACTTGTCTATGTGTTTTCACATGAGATGACCTCTTGTCTATTTTGTAATCGTAGATCTCGAAACTCCATGCGGAGAATCCAGGCGCTGTTAGTGCTGATCTCCTTGTCCTATCACGTGGTCCAGATAAGAGGGTGTTGGTAGCTGCAGCTTGCAATGCCAATGGTGTCCATTACAGCTCCTATGAGCGTGAACAACATTTGAAGACACGAAATAGTGGCATCACAACCAGTGGAGATCACTTGACAACCAGAAAAAAGAGATCAGAGTCATTTGACCATTATGGTCACATAGAAGAGGTTATTCAGTTGTTCTATAGTGATAAGGTTACTGTCCGATCTGTGGTTCTATTTAAGTGTTATTGGTACAACCAAGATCCAAACAAGGGCAAAGGTGCCAGAAATGATGGGTATTTCATATCAGTCGATACTACTGCTCAGTGGTACAAGGATGATCCTTATATTTTGGTACCTCAAGCGGCCAAGGTACTTTTCTTGGAAGACAGATCTAGAAAAGGATGGCAGTATGTGCAAAAGTTTGTGGCAAGGAACATATATGATTTGGATGAGAATGCGGATCCAATAATTGGTGCCCAGCAAGATGATTTCGCTGGTTGTATGCAAACTAAAGTTGCTGACATTGATGAAACCTCGTTGGATACAGGTATCCCTGCACATGATGGAGAAGTAGATTTCACTGTTGAGGTTAGCATAGTCGACAAAGAGATGGATAAACTGAAGCTACCTGGTGAATCTCAGGAGGAGAATGGACAGGACGAGCAGGATGAGACCATGCACGAATATCAGAATGAAGACGATGATGATGATGATGATGATGATGATGATGATGATTAGACTCTTGTCTCTGTATCATGCTGTGAGATGAAGAACCATGATTTGTTTTGATTTTTCTATTTGGAAAATGTATGAGTCCTGAAGACAATTATCTGTTGGATTGTAATCCCATGATGACTAATTATTTATGTTTGTTGTCCTACTAAAAGTTGGTCAAACTTAATTGTGTGGAAGTAATCACATGCTGTTTGATTCATAGGGTCATATCCCATAGGAAAATAGAATGATAATAGATCAAACTAATGCAGAATATCTTATAACCACAATCAAATAGAATTTCTCTTGACATAGGATTCAAGTTGGCATGGCATCCCTATCATACAGGGTTTTTATTCATACTATGCTACAAATCGAAAATAAGATGGGTCAGCACTTTATCGCGGCAGATAGGGCAGCTGGCGTTCGTTACAAACCAGGAGAAGATGCACTTCCTATGGAACGGGTGTTTGCATCCCCGGAGACGCACCGTTGTGCGCTGCGACAGCCCCAGCATGCATATGCTGCAGTGGCCGTCCTCCGGCGCAACTAGGACCCAACTGTCCTGCAGCGCCGGCAAGTTGACGATGAGCCGGTGGTCCACCCTAAGGGTGAGGTCGAAGTGGAGGCCACCGAGCCGACGACACGCCTGCTGCCACATCAGGTGCATAACATCGTAAGGCATGATGATGTCCCACTCCTCCTCCGTGAGGTTCAGGTTCTTGAGCAGCCATACACGGGCAAGAATCTCGCGCATAGTTCGCACGACATTGCCCCCACTACGCAGCTTCCTCGGAGGCAAGCTAAGATCCAGCACCACCTCTTCGCAGGGTGTAGTGGTGATATCGTCCTCATCCAGTGGGGCAGGGAGGGGGCCGGCCATCCTCCTGAGCTCGTACGTCCTCGAGAAGAAGATGTGCACTGTCATAGTGTACGGGGACGCCTCGCCCTCGCCCACGGCCGGCGGCTCGCCGACGGAGAAGTCGGTCGTGCTTGCCGACACACGGCAGGCACGGAAGACATGTGGGCCAGACTCGATGATGCGCTCGCGTGAGGAGCGCTCTAGTAGGGGCGTCGCCGCCATTGGGGATTCTTCGGAGGGCTGTAGACTGGCGGCTAGTCGACGGTGAGGTGGTTGGTGTGAGATCTCTGGGATGAGGCCAGGGGAAGTGGGCGAAGTGCTCGGGACTAGGGACTGCCCTCAACTTTCCGCAGTAGTTTATGATAATAATTGGTGGACGAGGGAGACTAGTCCAGAGACTACCCAAAGTTGATAAATCATGTTCGAGGGAAAATGCCCAAGATTTATTATCAAAATTCAAGCTAATTTCGCCGATTTTGTTCTGCCGTTCATTAGACATCATCCAACGGCCTTTGGTCTCTGGGATTCGCTGCTACAGTGTCATCGAGTACTATTTTCTACCCAATTCCAGAAACATCCATAAAGCTAGTACAGTAGATAGCTTTCCTGCTTGTTGGCCCCACCCCATTTTTTTAATCTTTTCTTCCTTATCCCCTTCGCTCATGCTAGCAGCTACTTGCAGCCATTGCTACACCAGCGAGGTGATCTCTATATGATAGGCACGGTTTTAGTAAGACAGCAAGTTGTAGATAGCTAACCATGAGACACATGCCTCTCTGGTTGAGACTGAGCTCGCTCTTGTGATTGGGCTCCAATGGTCGAGGTGAGTCACAGCTGCAATGACAGAGGTTTGTGCTGAATTAATTAGCACAGAGGCGTAACTAGCACTAGATGGAGAAGGCATAGTACACATATCGGACACGAAGTCGCGTCTGGCGAGCAGCTCGCATTCACTTGCATCAGTGCGGTACAACAAAGATGATGAAGAAGGATTGGAGCTTTGAAGGTAGTCAGAAAAGTTACAAAAAATAATACGTGCAAAACTTAACCTGTATAAACGCACATGCATGGATAATTTTACATTTCTGCATGAGAAAGACATGTCAATTTTCAGTACGACATGGTTTGATTTGTCAAATTTGATGCTCCTTAATGCATTTTAAGTGAAAATTACAGGTTTATTCATTATAATTGCCGATTTTTAACGTTACGTGCAGCTGACTAGCAAACTATAAGTGTGTGATTGCTTGCTTCCAAAATAAGGATATGTAATCATTTTGTATAAGGTAGTACCAATTAGTCGTTATATTGCAGAACTTAAAGAGTTTTGAGAGATTCAACTCGTTGCTACTCCATAAGAATGGTCATGTTGACAAATTTGATCCAGTGTTGAACAGAGCCAGAAACATTTCAAAAACTTGAGCATGGAAGAGGCTAGGGGTAAATGCCCCAAGGCCAGCCGAGCCTATCGTAGGTGCCGTCCCGAGGAGGAAGTACCTTAATTTGGGGCGCGCGCGGACGCTGCGGTACCCCGAGCTCGAGACGCCGCCGTACCGGTAGCTCGACCCGCGACGAGGCATGGCGGCGGCGGCGGAAGCGGAGCGGCGGCGGCGGAAGGTAAAGCTCCTGCTGACAAACATATTAGGCACAAATGGGCAACCTTCAGTAACCCATGTTCCATTTTTTTTGTCAGGATAACCCCATGTACCACCTTCCCAATAGAAAAAGTACTGTTCAACCTTCCCCTGTTGGGCCCAATATTTCACTTTTGGGTTGCCAAGGAACATCTACATGGTAATTGTTATCGGTCTACTTGCTCCGGCCGTCGAAGCCCAATAACTTCAAATGGGCCTTTCTGCTCATGCAATTTCGGCCCTTTTCTAATGAAACACAGATCCTATGATTGGCAAAAAAAAAATACACGGAGATTCTACATAAAAGTTGTTTTTATTTATTTTGAATTATAGGGTTCCAATTTTTGAAACTGCTCATGCCCAATATGAAAATCCTTGATCGCTCCATACCCACATGGATAACGGTATTTTTAAAAATTCATAAAGTGGATTTGAAATTTAAAACATATCCTAATAATTCCTTGATTTAATCTATCAACTTGCAAGATCTTGGAGCCAAAGAGCTTGTATTAGTCTGCGAAAATAATACTGATAAACCTGTCGTTAACAAGAAATGAAGGTTTATCGTTCAGAGAGGATGCCATGTGGGACCCATGAGACAGTACCGTCCTCAACGTTTCAAAGAAAAAGGCAAGTAGCCCGAAAATAGGGGTAAAAAATAAATCCTACAAAGGAAACATTTATAGTTCATAGAGGCTGACATGTGGGACCGATCTGCCAGCTGCATCCTCATCATTTCGAAGTCGGCAGGGATCAGAAGAAAAAGGCAAATAGCCAGAAATTAGGGGTCAAAAATAAATCCAAAAAGGAAACTTATATTCTTCATAGAGGATGACATGTGGGACCGACCTGCCAGCAGCGTCCTCATCGTTTCAAAGGCCGCAGGGGATCAAAAGAAAAAGGCAAATAGCCAGAAATTAGGGGTAAAAAAAATACAACAAAGGAAAGGTTTATTGTTCATAGAGGCTGACTTGTGGGACCCATGAGCCAGCGGCGACCTCAATTTCAAAGGCGGCATATGATCGAAAAGAAAAAGGCAAGTTAGCAAAAATCAGTGGGTAAAAAAAATCTAAGAAATGAAACTTTATTGTACAGTCCCATGAGCCAGCACCTTACTCAACGTTTCAGTGGCGGCATGAGATAGAAAGAAAAAGGAAAGTGACCAAATATCAGGAGCAAAAAATAATCCAAGAAAAGAAACTTTTATTGTACATAGATGATGACATATGGGTCCCACTTATACAAGCTCTTTCGCTCGAAGATCTTGCAAGTTGATTGTACATAGAGGATGACATGCGGGCCCCTTGTGTCAGCAGCTTACTCAACGTTTCCAAGGCGGCAGGGGATCAAAAGAAAAAAGGAAGTAGCCAGAAATTAGCGGTAAACAATAACTCCAAGGAAGGAAACTTTTATTGTTCATAGAGTATGACATGCGGGACCCATGCGCTAGCAGCTTCCTCAACGTTTCAAAGGGGGCATGAGATCGAAAGAAAAAGACAAGTGACCAAATATCAGGAGCCAAAAATAATCCAAGAAAAGAAACTTTATTGTACATAAAAGATGACATGCGGGTCCCATTTTGCAGCAGCGGTGTCAACGTTTCAAATGCGGCTTGAGATCAAAAGAAAAAGAGTAGCCAGAAATTAGGGGTAAAAAAACTCCCAGAAAAGAAAGTTGATTGTACATAGAGGATGGCATGCGGGTCCCATGACCCAGCACCTTACTCAACGTTTCAGAGGCGGCATGAGATCGAAAGAAAAAGGAAAGAGACCAAATACCAGGAGCAAAAAATAATCCAAGAAAAAGAAACTTTTATTGTACATAGAGGATGACATATGGGTCCCACTTATACAAGCTCTTCCGCCCCAAGATCTTGCAAGTTGATTGTACATAGAGGATGACATGCGGGCCCCTTGTGTCAGCAGCTTAATCAATGTTTCCAAGGCGGCAGGGGATCAAAAGAAAAAGGAAACAGCCAAAAATAAGAGGGTGAAAAAATCCAAGAAAAGAAACTTTTATAGTATCGAGGATGACATGTGGGTCCCATGAGCCAGCAGCTTCTCAACGTTTCAGAGGCTGCATGAGATCGAAAGAAAAAGGCAAGTGACCAAAAATAAGGGGGTAAAAAAATCCAAGAAAAGAGACTTGATTGTACATAGAGGATGACATGCGGGTCCCACCAGTCAGCAGCTTACTAACGTTTCCAAGGCGGCAGGGGATGAAAAGAAAAAGGAAATAGCCAAAGATCAGAGGGTGAAAAAAATCAAAGAAAAGAAACTTTTATAGTACATAGAGGATGACATGTGGGTCCCATGGGCCAGCAGGTTCCTCAACGTTTTCAAGGGCGGCATGAGATCGAAAGAAAAAGGCAAGTGACCAAAAATCAGAGGGTGAAAAATAATCCAAAAAAAGAAACTTTTATTGTACATAGAGGATGACATGCTGTCCCAACGTTTCAAATGCGGTTTGAGATCAAAAGAAAAAGAAAGTAGCCAGAAATTAGGGGGTAAAAAAACTCCAAGAAAAGAAAATTGATTGTACATAGAGGATGACATGCGGGTCCCACGAGTTTGCAGCTTACTCAACGTTTCCAAGGCGGCAGGGGATCAAAAGAAAAAGGAAATAGCCAAAAATCAGAGAGTGAAAAAAACCCAAGAAAATAAACTTTTGTAGTACATAGAGGATGACATGCGGGTCCCATGAGCCAGCAGGTTCCTCAACGTTTCAAACGTGGCATGGGATCGAAGGAAAAAGGCAAGTGACCAAATATCAGGAGCCAAAAATAATCCAAGAAAAGAAACTTTATTGTACATAGAGGATGACATGCGGGTCCCATTTTGCAGCAGCGGTCCCAACGTTTCAAATGCGGCTTGAGATCAAAAGAAAAAAAAGTAGCCAGAAATTAGGGGGTCAAAAAACTCCAAGAAAGGAAAGCTTTATCGTTCATACAGGCTGACATGTGGGACCTATGAGCCAGCAGCTTACCGAACGTTTCAAAGGCGGCAGGGGATCAAAAGAAAAAGGAAATAGCCAAAAATCAGAGGGTGAAAAAAAATCCAAGAAATCAAACTTTTATTGTACATAGAGGATGACATGCGGGTCCCATGAGCCAGCAGATTCCTCAACGTTTCAAACGTGGCATGAGATCGAAAGAAAAAGGCAAGTGACCAAATATCGAGCCAAAAATAATCCAAGAAAAGAAACTTTATTGTACATAGAGGATGACATGCGGGTCCCATTTTGCAGCAGCGGTCTGAACGTTTCCAAGGCGGCACAGACCAAAAGAAAAATGAAGTAGCCAGAAATCAGGTGAAAAAAATCCAAGAAAAGAAAGATTTCAATTGGGCTGCATCTAGACATATGGGCCTTCGAACTATCCTTCTGGGCCTTTTGACACGTACAATTTCAGCCCACTCCAGAACATGATAGTTTGCAATATCCGTTGTAAAAATAAAGATTTAATTTATCCGTTTGCAATAGCTCAGAGCGCAATACACTGTTTATTGTCTGCAAAATAATCAAGATATCACATGTTTCTTGTACGGGAGGCTGACATCGTGGACCCATGAGCCAGCAGCGTCGTTTTAAAGGCGGCAGGGGATGGAAAGAAAAAATAAACCAAAAATCTGTTGGTAAAAAATCCAAGAAAAGAAACATTTTCGTTCGAGAGGATGACATGCGGGACCCATGAGGCAGCAGCGCTCGCGCTTATTGTTCATAGAGGCTGACATGTGGGACCCGTGAGCCAGCAGCGTCCTCAACGTTTTAAAGGCGGCAGGATATCGAAAGAAAAAATAAGCCAAAAATCATTTGGTAAACAATATCCAAGAAAAGAAACATTTACCGTTCCGAGAGGATGACATGCGGGACCCATGAGGCAGCAGCATCCTCAACGATTCCAAGCAGGGGATCAAAGAAAAAAAGGAAATATCCAGAAATTAATTAGGGGTTCAAAAAAATCCATCAAAGGAAACTTTTATTGTTCATAGAGGATGACTTGTGGGACCGACCTGCCAACAGCGTCCTCATCGTTTCAAAGGGGCAGAGATCCAAAGAAAAAGGCAAATAGCCAAAATTAGGGGTCAAAAATAACTCCAAGAAAGGAAACTTTTATTGTTCGTAGAGGATGACATGCGGGACCCATGAGCCGCAGCTTACTCAACGTTTCAAAGGCGGCATGAGATCGAAAGAAAAAGGCAAGTGACAAAATATCAGGAGCAAAAGATAATCCAAGAAAAGAAACTTTATTGTACATAGAGGATGACATGTGGGTCCCATTTTGCAGCAGCGGTCTCAATGTTTGTAATGCGGCTTGAGATCAAAAGAAAAAGAAAGTAGCTAGTAATTAGGGGGTGAAAAAAATCCAAGAAAGGAAAGTTGATGGACATAGAGGATGACATGCGGGTCCCTTGAGCCAACAGCTTACTCAACGTTTCAAAGGGGGCAGGGGATCAAAAGAAAAAGGCAAGCCAAAAATCAGAGGGTGAAAAAAATCCAACAAAGGAAACTTTTATAGCACATAGAGAATGACATGCGGGTCCCATGAGCCAGCAGGTTCCTCAACGTTTCAAACTTGGCATGAGATCGAAAGAAAAAGGCAAGTGACCAAATATGAGGAGCCAAAAATAATTCAAGAAAAGAAAGTTTTATAGTACATAGAGGATGACATGCGGGTCCCATTTAGCAAGCATCGCGTTTGAGAGGTGGGGGATCAAAAGAAAAAAGAAATTGCCAAAAATCAGATGGTGAAAAAAACCAAGAAAATGAACTTTTATAGTACATAGAGGATGACATGCGGGTCCCATGAGCCAGCAGGTTCCTCAACGTTTCAAACGTGGCATGAGATCGAAAGAAAAAGGCAAGTGAAAAAATATCAGGAGCCAAAAATAATTCAAGAAAAGAAAGTTTTATAGTACATAGAGGATGACATGCGGGTCCCATTTAGCAGCAGCGGTATCACCGTTTGAGAGGCGCAGGGGATCGAAAGAAAAAGGCAAGTGAAAAAATATGAGGAGCCAAAAATAATTCAAGAAAAGAAAGTTTTATAGTACATAGAGGATGACATGCGGGTCCCATTTAGCAGCAGCGGTATCACCGTTTGAGAGGCAGCAGGGGATCGAAAGAAAAAGTCAAGTGACCAAATATGAGGTGCCAAAAAAATCCAAGAAAAGAAAGTTTTATAGTACATAGAGGATGACATGCGGGTCCCATTTAGCAGCAGCGGTATCACCGTTTGAGAGGCAGCAGGTGATCGAAAGAAAAAGTCAAGTGACCAAATATGAGGTGCCAAAAAAATCCAAGAAAAGAAAGTTTTATAGTACATAGAGGATGACATGCGGGTCCCATTTAGCAGCAGCGGTATCACCGTTTGAGAGGCGGCAGATCGAAAGAAAAAGGTAAGTGACCAAATATGAGGTGCCAAAAATAATCCAGAAAAGAAAGTTTTATAGTACATAGAGGATGACATGCGGGTCCCAGCAGCGGTATCACCGTTTGAGAGGCGGCAGGGGATCGAAAGAAAAAGGCAAGTGACCAAATATGAGGTGCCAAAAATAATCCAGAAAAGAAAGTTTTATAGTACATAGAGGATGACATGCGGGTCCCATTAGCAGCAGCGGTATCACCGTTTGAGAGGCGGCAGGGGATCGAAAGAAAAAGGTAAGTGACCAAATATGAGGTGCCAAAAATAATTCAAGAAAAGAAAGTTTTATAGTACATAGAGGATGACATGCGGGTCCTTTAGCAGCAGCGGTATCACCGTTTGAGAGGCGGCAGGGATCGAAAGAAAAAGGCAAGTGACCAAATTTGAGGTGCCAAAAAAACTCCAAGAAAAGAAAGTTGATTGCACATAGAGGATGACATGCGGGTCCCATTTAGCAGCAGCGGTCTCAACGTTTCCAAGGCGGCAAGGGATCAAAAGAAGAAGGAAGTAGCCAGAAATCAGGGGGTCAAAAAAATCCAAGAATAGAAAGAATTTTGGTTCATAGAGGATGACATGCGGGACCCATGATCCTGCATCGTAAACGGCTCGATCGGAGAACGTTGAACGAGATGGCGCGATGTAGAAAAAAAACAATGCCAGAGAGGCTGCCATCTGGGCCCTACATCCCTCGGCGGTGCGGATTTGCGTTGACTCGGCCGGCGAACCCGAGATTTCGAGATGCACCACGTCCCGGGCCACCATACGCCACGTTTTGGCCGCTTTCGTCTAGGTGGCCTCAAAAACGAGAAAAAAAGTTTTGACATGCACCACGGAGGGACCAAAATCGTCGGCCATGGTACACCAGCAACCACGGCGCGACTTCAACTTCGTCGGCCATGGCAACTTTTCTTGTAGTGGTGGACCCCACAAACTAAATGGGCCGACCCTTTAACAGGAAAGTGGGACCCACCTGTGTTTTGGCCCGGCCCACTAGCTTGTTGGGCCGGCCCACTTGCTATACGGTGGACCCCACACACTAAATGGGCCGGCCTTTTAACAGAAAGTGGGACCCACTGTGTTTTTGGCCCGGCCCACTTGCCTTTTGGGCCCCAGTTGCTGTAAGGTGGATCCCACATGTTAAATGGGCCGGCCCATTTAAGTTTTGACTAGTCAACCTTAGAGGTTAGGCCCGGCCCACTTAACTAATGGACCAGCCCAGCTATATAGTTGACCGGTCAAACTATGTCATCTGGCCCGGCCCGCTTAAGACGTGGCAGGCCTCGTGTGGGCCTACCATCTACCACGGGGTTTCAGCCGGTTAACGCCGTTAATGGCGCTAACGGCGTCTGCCACGTGTCATTTGCATGACGTCGCAGTCAACGGGCTCCCGAAAACACTTCCGCAACGGTCCGATTTTCCGTGGCGGCGGGCGCCCAAGCGCGACGGACCGAAAAAATCGTCGTTGGACTTTGCCTGACGCAGTTTCGACAACGGAACCCATATCGTCGGGTTAGGCCCATAGGCGACGAAAAATGCCCCTTAGTTGACGATTTTGGGACGTTGTCTATCAGAACTTTTCTTGTAGTGCGATGCAGGCAGTGAACTGTACATCATGGAGAGCTTCCATGACATCAGGATGGTGAACAACCGTTCTGTAGTCGAACAAGCTCATGAGATACAGTGCATTGCGAAAGAGCTTGAACTCCTTAAGTGTGCCTTACCTGATAAGTTTGTGGCTGGATGCATTATCGCTAAGTTGCCTCTTCATGGAGGAACTTTGCCACAACTCTCAAACACAAGAGACATGAGATATCAGTTGAAAATCTGATAGCGTCTCTTGATGTTGAGGAGAAAGCTCGGGCTAAGGATACTACTGAGAAAGGAGAGGGTCAGTCTAGCGCCAACATGGTGCAGAAGAAACCCTACAAGAACAAAGGGAACAACAAGCCCTCCTTCAATAAGCCTATGAAGACTACAACCTTCAAGAAGAAGAAGATGATAAACAAAGCAGATCTGAGCTGCTTTACCTGTGGAGAGGTTGGCCACTTTTCTAAGGACTGTCCAGAGAGGGCAGACCGTAAGAAAAAGGCGAAGCAAGTCAACACGGTGACCGCTAGCAATGCTGATGGGTACGGTAATCTCTTTACTGTTCTTTCGGTATTTCAATCTCCATGTTGGTGGATTGATACAGTGCTAATGTTCATGTGTGTGCTGACATATCCATGTTCACTTCTTACCAGGTCGCCCGGGATTCTTCCGTCTTGATGGGGAATGGGTCACATGCTTCTGTTCGTGGTGTTGGCACGGTAGATCTGAAGTTCACTTCGGGGAAGATCGTGCAGCTGAGGAACGTGCAGCATGTCCCTACTATGAACAAGAATCTCGTTAGCGGCTCCCTTCTATGCAGAGATGGGTTTAAGGTTGTCTTAGAGTCGAATAAAGTAGTTGTTTCCAAGTTTGGACAATTTATTGGTAAAGGCTATGAGTGCGGAGGCTTGTTCCGCTTTTCGCTTTCTGATTTCAGTAATAAGTCTGTGAACCATATTTGTGGCAATGTTAGTGATGATACCAGTGTTTGGCATTCTCGTTTATGTCACATTAATTTTGGTTTAATGTCTCGGCTATCCAGTTTAAGTTTAATTCCGAATTTCACCATTGCCAAAGGTTCTAAGTGCCATAGTTGTGTGCAATCAAAGCAACCTCGAAAGCCTCACAAGGCGGCCGAGGAGAGAAACTTGGCACCTCTAGAACTCATACATTCTGATCTATGCGAGATGAATGGTGTGTTGACAAAAGGTGGAAAGAGATATTTCATGACATTGATTGATGATGCGACTAGATTTTGCTATGTTTATTTGTTGCGGACTAAAGATGAAGCTTTAGACTACTTTAAAATTTATAAGGCCGAAGTTGAAAATCAACTAGAGAGAAAGATCAAGCGTCTTAGGTCTGATCGTGGTGGTGAATATTTTCCTAAAATCTTTGATGAATTCTGTGAGGAACATGGTATTATTCATGAGAGGACGCCTCCCTATTCGCCCCAATCAAACGGGGTTGCCGAGAGGAAAAACCGCACGCTGACTGACTTGGTGAATTCCATGTTAGCCACTGCTGGTTTATCAAAGGCATGGTGGGGGGAGGCTTTGTTGACTACATGTCATGTCCTGAATAGAGTTCCTAACAAGAATAAAGATAAAACCCCTTACGAGGAGTGGTCTGGGAGAAAACCATCACTTTCGTATTTGCGCACATGGGGATGTTTGGCGAAAGTCAATATTCCAATTACTAAGAAGCGCAAACTCGGACCAAAGACAGTGGATTGTATCTTTCTAGGTTATGCTCCGCGGAGTGTAGGCTATAGATTTTTAGTAGTTCAATCTGAAGTACCTGATATGCATGTTGACACTATTATGGAATCTCGTGATGCAACATTCTTTGAGAATATGTTTCCTATGAAAGATATGCATAGCATTGCTAGAATTTCTACTGAGATAGTTCCTGAATCTAGTACATCTAATGAGTATTTTGAACAATCACATGAGATTGTTATTGAGAAGGATGACAATGAAGCTCCTAAACGGAGCAAGAGACGAAGGATTGAAAAATCCTTTGGTGATGATTTCATTGTGTACCTTGTGGATGATACTCCCACGTCCATTGCAGAGGCATATGCATCTCCAGATGCAGATGACTGGAAAGAAGCTGTCCATAATGAGATGGACTCGATTCTTTCTAATGGAACTTGGGAGCTATCAGAACGACCCCATGGATGCAAGCCTGTGGGCTGCAAATGGGTGTTCAAGAAGAAGCTAAGACCTGATGGTACTATTGAGAAGTACAAGGCGCGGCTTGTAGCGAAAGGCTACACACAGAGAGAAGGCGAAGATTACTTCGACACCTATTCACCTGTCGCTAGACTTACCACCATTCGAGTACTACTTTCCATGGCTGCCTCCTATGGTCTTATCGTTCATCAAATGGACGTAAAGACAGCTTTTCTTAATGGAGAGTTGGAAGAGGAAATCTATATGGATCAGCCTGATGGGTTTGTAGTAAAAGGTGAAGAAAGAAAGGTGTGCAAGTTGCTAAAATCTTTATATGGCCTAAAACAAGCACCTAAGCAATGGCATGAGAAGTTTGACAGAACTTTAACTTCTGTAGGCTTTGTTGTCAATGAGGCTGACAAGTGCGTTTACTATCGCCATGGTGGGGGCGAAGGTGTTATATTATGTTTGTATGTGGATGATATTCTGATCTTTGGTACAAACATGAAAGTAATACACGAGGTCAAGTCTTTCTTGTCAAAGAGCTTTGATATGAAAGATCTGGGAGAAGCTGATGTGATTCTGAACATCAAGCTGATTAAGAACGAGAGTGGGATTACTCTAACGCAATCCCATTATGTTGAGAAGATCTTGAGCCGGTTCGGCTATATTGATAGCAAGCCTTCTTCAACACCTTATGATCCCAGTGTGACATTACGCAAGAACCGGAGAATCGCCATAGATCAATTGAGATATTCTCAGATCGTTGGCTCACTCATGTACTTAGCGAGCGCGACTAGACCCGACATCTCTTTTGCTGTTAGCAAGTTGAGTAGGTTCATGTCAAACCCGGGTACTGATCATTGGCATGCACTTGATAGGGTCATGCGCTACCTATGTGGTATAATGAGTTATGGGATTCACTATTCAGGGCACCCAGCTGTGCTTGAAGGATATAGTGATTCTAATTGGATCTCAGATGTAGCTGATCTGTATGCCACAAGTGGGTATGTATTTACCTTTGGAGGTGGCGCAGTGTCATGGAGATCTTGCAAGCAAACCATATTGACGAGGTCAACTATGGAAGCAGAACTTACTGCTTTAGACACAACCACTGTTGAATCAGAATGGTTGCGTGAGCTCTTGATAGACTTGCCTGTGGTTGAAAAACCTGTTCCGGCAATCCTTTTGAATTGTGACAATCAAACTGTAATTGTCAAAGTGAACAATTCTAAGGATAACGCGAAGTCATCAAGACACGTCAAGAGACGTTTGAAGTCTGTCAGGAAATTGCGAAACTCCGGAGTAATAACTGTTACATATATTCAAACAGACAAAAACCTGGCAGATCCCTTTACAAAGGGACTATCACGTAATGTGATAGAAAGTGCATCGAGGGAGATGGGTTTGAGACCCGTTGATGTTACACCATAGTGGTAACCCAACCTTTGTGATCGGAGATCCCGTGAATTAGGACCTGGGAAGAACAAACTAGTGGTTTAATTGAGGAGAGTATTATGTAACCCTCTCTATGTGAAGATGCACAACTCTCAATTGTTGTAAGGCAGGTTGGCGACAAGCCTTAATGTGTTTATGTTGGCTATTATAGCAAAGATGCTGTCCTACAGAGCATTCTTGAAATAACACACCTATATGAGTCCGATTGTTAAACGTCGCAATCTATGAGATTTGGGTGATCTCTAGTAAACTCATGAAGAGACCATGAAGTATGACGCATATGCTTCACCCGCGGGGTAGGCTACTGGCAGCCATGTACTGGTCATGACTTTGAGTGAAACCCTGTTCACGCAAAACTTGCAATTCAAGGCTTAGTCCATTGTTCAAGTGTGAATGGATGTATCTTAAGGTTCTAGGCGGAAGTTCAACTTAACAGTCTCCGCTGAAACACTGGTATATAAACAAGCAGCGAGTATTGGTAAATCTCTAAATGGGGATTTGAGATCTGGTGGGGGATTGTTGAAATATTGGGCCCACTTTTAGTGGCCTAAATTAGATTTCAGTTTTCCCTATAAATCTCAAAGCCCACATAGTGGCAGCCTTGTGAGTTTGAGCCCAAGTTGGTGGCAGCTCACTAGTGAGTGGCAAGTGGTGGGAAGTTTAGTCCCACATGGAAAGCTGGGAGGAAGTTAGACCACCTTATAAGGTGGGTTGTTTCACCACTAGTAAGTGAGTGAGAATAGGAGTGCTACACGCGCGCTCCTCCTCCTCGCTCGCTCGTCTCGTCTCGACTCGACTCGACTCGACACGACACGTCACGACGCGCCGCGCTCGTGGTGAGTGGATTGAGCCTCGAGCCGAGACTTTCCTTACTTTTTGCAGCTCAGGAAAACGAACAGAGTCCTAGTCGGTTCGGGTCGCTCCCGGATCGTGGGCTATCTGTAACCGACTCGAAACGTTCGTGCGACGTGGGCGTGGCCCACGTTGCCTAGGGTTTCCCGAGCCTATATAATCTCTTGCCCGGCTACCGCAGAAATACACCGAATACACGAGTTAGGGTTTCCACCTCTCTCTGCTTGCGCCGCCATCGTAGCCTACTCCATCCCGCGCGCCGACGTGCATCGGCGAACGGGAGAGCAGGTCTCCGGAACCGCTCGTCCTTGCGATCCTGTACGGGAGAGGGCGAATTAGGTTTTTGGGAAGCGCTCTGCGCGACTGCTCAAGCTCTTCATCACGGGTCGCCTTCCGTCCAAGTCGGGCGGTGCTGCCTACCGTCGTCTTCAACGCCGTCTACTTCGACCCGTCGTCCCTGTCGTCAACAACGTTGTCATCAACAACGTTACTGCTGCGACATCATCTGCTACACCTCCACCGCCACCTCCACCAGGTCGGTACGTGCGACATATCTCGATCTGTTTAGCGATGGATGCTTTATCGTTTGTGCTGCTGCTACTCATGTTGATTAATGCATCTAGTATGTTCGAGTTTCACATGTTAGTAGTTGCTGTCATCATGTTTTATATTCTGGAATTAATCATGGAAATTGTGCATAATTATCCAACAGTCAGTCTGTCACCATGGCCCGCCAGAGTTCCCCGCCATCTCTCATAGGAGCTCATCAGGTTTTGCGGATAGTAGTCCGCTTTTTCACACGGAGTATATTTGTTCAAGCCAAAAGAAAGACAAAAGGAATAGGGAAGATGATTTACGGGGTATGGTTGGAGTGTCTGAAAACAATAGCTCCTTAAATTAGGAAGCCCACCTAAGGAATAGGGAAGATGATTTTCGTCGCTGCACTTTCTTGATGCATGTGTTCAAGCCGGTACCTACCCAGGCGAAAGAAGAAATTTAAATACGTTGAACAGCTGACGCTCAAATTTCTCTTATGATTCTCCTCCCAGTTCACCTAGATTATGACAACCACAATTGGCCCTATCTATTATAATATCTTAAGAAGAATCCAAAGTCACCGCTAAACACATTTGATACTTTCTCTTGTGATGCATCTGGACTGGAGTGAATCAATGTATGTCAGCGTAGTAGATATTTTGCTTCAATTTGTTTTTTGAAGGTGTCGGCATGATAGATTGGCAACCATCTACGACGCCGTCGTACTCGATCAATCTGCACATTTAGGTCTTCTTCGATTTATAGGATTTGTAAAACAATTGTGTAAGATTTGGATCCTATGAATTTTTTTACGATACAAGTTGTTTGATTCATAGGAAACATCCTATAGGAATCTTTGTAATGCAAATCTTATAGGAAAAAAAAGCATTAGATCATATCTCATGAAAAAATTACTTTGCAACAATCAAATACACTTCATCTTTTCATAGGATTTAAATGGGCATGACATTCCAACCCTATCATTTTCCTATTTCTATGTTTTTCCTGTCATGTGAATCAAACGAGCCCTTAGAATAGAGATAAGCCAGCAGAGTGACGTCATTGTTAGACAGTTAATATGTTTGGTCCAGTCAAATTATATGGCAGGAGTTGGTTCAAAAAACAGATGATGGGCGAAGTAGTAGGTATAGTTGGGAAATCAGAGCATCTCCAACGTTAAACCGTCCCCCAAACCCCGCCGGATCGAGTGTTTGGGGGACGTGTTTTGTTCGTGACGCGCTCCCCAGCCGCGTCCCCCAAACGCCGCCCCAAACAGAAATTCAAATAGATGCATTCAAAAGAGATCGTTCCCACCGATTCGTCGCGATCGAGTAGCGGCGATCAAAGTGGGCGCGCGATCATATTACAGACCAGTGGTGCATGCAAATTAGAAGAAAGGGTTGGGCGACGGCGTCGTATCCTGAGTCGACGCAGGCCCGTCGACCCCGTCGTCCTCCTCAGCAGCGGCGCCGTCGTATTCGAGCGGACCCCTGCGGCCGGTGAAAGGGTCGCCGTCCGGATCGGGTCCTGGCTCGCGCTGCTCGTACGCCGGGGAGTAGAGGTTGTTGGGTTGAAGCCGCCGTGCGGCAGCGCATCCTGGTAGTGCGGCGACAAGTTAGGCGTCACGCACCCGGGAGTGGCGGAGGGGCCGTCGTTGTAGAAGGCGGCTTGCGACGGAGAGATCACTCCCGGAACGTACACCGGCAGGACGTACTCCATGGGCTCGCGTTGGTGGCGGCGATACACCCGGCCATTATGTGCAGGTGCTGGCGCGCCGCCTGAGCCTTCTTCTATAGCTCCGCCGCCCTCCGTGCTTTCCGCTCCGCCGTCGATAGCTTCCGGCGCAGACAATCTTGCTGCCACTGATCGTCGGTCCATCCTTCAGGCTTCTTCTTCGCAGCCGGCGCCTTCCGCGGCTTCGCGAATGGCGCTTTCGCCCCTTTCGTCCCCCGGCGGCTTCTTGGCCGCTTTCTTCGCCATCTTTTTGGGGTTGTCGGCGGCGCCATGTGGAGAGGGTAGCGCGGCGGGTAGACGGCGGGAGAGAAAGAAATCGGCGGGATAGGAGAAATGAATCGGGGCGGGATGTTTTGGGAGGCCTGAAATGCGCGGCGGGATAGGCGCGATTTGGCGGGAGAGGCGGGATTTGGCGGGAGTGAGACGAATTTTCCCTATGCCGCTGACGGGTCGGCCCCGCGTCGGTTCGCCTCGCTTTTCGTTGTGTCCGGCGTGCCCGGAGCATCCCCTATGGGACGGGGACGGGCTCGGGCGCCGGACACCGTATCGGGGCGCGCCGGACAAAAATGGGCTTTGGGGGACGCGGCTGAAACGCATTTTTTGTCCGGCGCGCCCCAAATCCTTTTGGGAGACGGTTTGGGGGACGCGACTGGAGATGCTCTCATATTGTTTGAATATGTACTATTATTTCATAATTATAATTATATGTTGTTGCAATACCTGCAATTTGTATGGTTTTACTTTTGTTCATAATACAACATAATTCACTTTATTTCTAAAACTAGGTGTCTCTCAAGTCATACAGGCAACAAACCTTGCATGACTCTCAATCTCACTGGGATCGTGTATTGAGACAAAGATATCTGGAGGTAAACTGAGTTTAGAAACCTCAATGCTTTTTTTTTGAAGAAAAGGTAAAAGGTTTGCCTTATTTCATTAATAAAGAAGAAGCTTGGGAACTAAATTTTAGTGTAGTGTTACAACCACACCGACGGTCAAAAGGTTTACTCTCCCGCAATAAAAGTACACAAATGCTTAGCACCAACAAGAACCCAAGTCTTAGCTTCTGACTTGATACGATCGAAGATGATGGTTGGCATGGTGTCGACATGCTTGAAAGTTCTTGCGTTTCGTTCGTTCCAAATTTTCCACGAAACCAACATGAGAGGGCAGCCATAGCTTTCCTTCTTCCCCATGAGAGAGCACAATGGAAGCCACTCGACATAGCTCTGACATTGTCAAACCCACTCTAGGAAGAGGGCTCAAAGTAGTGTATGTGAAGCCAATCCTTGATCATCTTCCAAAGCCGCATAGAGAAGCGACACTTGAAGAGAAGGTGGGAGGCCGTCTCGCCGTGACTTTGGCAAATGAAATTTGAGGTTTGAGTTTAGAAATATATGGAGGTACTGAGATTTTATATTGGGTTTTGAAAGAAAAAACTGTGGAAATTTGTAAAGGATCATTTTCCTCTTCTTTCCAAGTGTGTCTTTCGTCATAATAAGACATAACTATGACTAACGAAATTAAAAATAAATTTCATGGTAGCCTAAACATTTTTCTAACTTGAGAGTTACCAAAGGCATGCTCCACTTATCGTTTTCATGATCACTATTTATAAGATGAAATAAAATCTGCAACCTTTGCAATAATGGTCAGTTCCCTACTGCCACCATTTCCCAAAGAGCCTACTTCTAATTTCCTGATAAAGTCAAACTATCTTACAGTTTAACCAAGTTTATACAAAAATGCAATAATATTTATAAAACAAAATAGGTATATCGTGAAAATATATCTGGTCACGAATCTAATGATACTAATTTGGTGGCATAAATATCAGTGTTCTTTTGAATAAAGTTGATCGAACTTAAAAATATTTGAATTTCCCGAAAAGCTAGAAGTACGCTCTTTGTGGAATGTACTTTCAGACGTCTGATGCATGTCAAGCCGTGTGAACGTGCATTGCTTTATTTTTTCTCATGCTGCAAGAAGTATTAAGAGCATCTCCAATATGTGATGTAAAATAGTCTCAGTACTCTAAAACAATTTTTAAGGCATTTGAGGCCAAAAGAACGTGCTCCAACACATGTCCTATATCTATTTGGTGTTGGAATTTTTTTTAGGGGAAGCCGCATATTTTACCCTATCCTGCTGCACATATAAGGCACCAAGCAACTGCCCTAAAGCAATAGCGTTACCGAACCTTCATCCACCTACTCGTCGCTGCCCCCTTCCCTCTCCACCAACCAATGCTGGCAACTAGATTGGGCCAAAATAACACCACCGCCGATCCACTTGTGGTCTCCCGTTTAGCCTAGGTCGGCCACCCTTTCCCGTTGCCCCGGATTACCACCCCCGCCCCGCCTCCTAGCTGATTAAGAATCCGTCGCCACACATGCCTCCACCACCACAAGAACCACTTCTTCTACGCCTCCGAGTAGCTCGTTCACCGCACCACCGCCGTATGGAGCACCCGCCTGACCGTGGTCGGCACCCCCATCGAAAAGTTCAACCACGGCGGCACCTTCCACCTCATCGTCCACACCGTCGACATCCTCGCCACCGGCACACGCCGTTAGGTCTGGCTCAAGCCTGACACTGATCGCTCCTTCCTCTTCTACAACTGGGTGCCCATATCCACCCTCGCGTGAATCACCGACTGCATATGGCATTTTGATGCATGAGATAATGTGTTTGCCAATTTATTCAATATCAATGCTAGTTAGTCTTTTACTCACTTGTGAGTACACAAAATGGGGATGTTTGGATCATAACAATTGTTTAGTTTGTTTCAGATTCATTTGAGACGAGTTTCATATTTATTTATTTGCATATAGGTGTGCAAGTGTATAGATGTGCCCCTATTTACATCATCTGCTACGAGATTGTAACCTAAAATACATTATTTGGTATCATAGAAACTGTTTTGGTACCCTATAACCTAATTTTATGTGCCTATAACTTTTTATGTGTGCTTTATTTTACATCTTCTATTAGAGATGCTCTAAAGCAATCATCTTATATGTTGGCCCCACTCCTCCACTAGTCACACAAGACAATCATTTTGCACATGTCATACAAAGTCAAACATGTCTTTGAGATCTTATTGATCAAATGGGTTGTAGTTTAATTAGTTAGAAAGGACACTACCCATCATGAATCTAACGATACTAATTTGGTGGCATAAATACTAATGTTCTTTTGTATAATTATGATCAAACTGAAAAAATGTTTAACTTTCTCAGAAAATCTGGAAGTACAACCCTTTATGGGATAGAGAGAGAGTAATTGTCTTGTTGTGAATTATCCAAAAACCTTTTATGGATTATTCATGTACTTTTGGACTGTGTGATGCATGGAGAGTCAAGCTAGTGTATATTGTTTTATTTTTTCTCATGCCACAAGAAGACTACCATCTTATATGTTGGCGCCGCTTCTCCACTAGTCACATGAGACTAAGGGCTTCTTTGATTCGTAGGATATAAAAAAAACGTAGGAATAGGAAAATTGCAGGATTGCAATATCATGCCTAGCTCAACCCTACAAGAATTCATATGAACCAAATTTGTTTGACTCCACCGGAAACGTAAAGGATTAAAAAAAAGGTATGGGTTAATGTTTGATTTTATATGGAACCTAGTGCAAAGAATTTATTACAAAGTTTCCCATGGAAATCAATCCTACAAATTAAACAACCATCGTATGAAAATTTCTTATTGTATTTAATCCTATAATTTTTATATATTGAAAATTTCCTATTGGACAGTTTTCCTGATTTTGATAGCTTAGAATATATAGTTTACCCAATTTTACTTTTAGATTTGATGGACGAAATGTAGAGTTGTAGGCAATGGGAAGCAAATAAGTGAAAATGGACGTTTTCCTTTAAGCACGTGCAAAACATTGCCATGTTTGTACCTCTTTCGGTACACGATTTGTAGGTGTTTGGCTTGAAACATCTATACTTTTTTTTCGCGAAAATTCTTTCAAATTCTTCTTGCAAGAATTATAAGGTTTCTTTGGATTTTATATATACTGAAACCGTTGGCTATATAGATGCAAGTGACCCATCATTAGGATACCCTCTACTCCCTCTTTAGTCAAAAAAAAAAACAAATTTAATGATATCACGAAAAAAGTTTAATTCACTTTATAGACAAAGAGGCTAAAAAGGTACCTAATGGCGAACCACTTGTCTTACTAGTTGCCTAGTTGGCTACATGTAACGTGTCATTGACGGATTGACCAATGCGTGCCAGAAGTGTGGCAGTGTGGCACCGACCGTTCAAGGAGCTGCTGCTTGTTGGCTCAAAATTGGCTGCCATGGAACATGCTTGCATCGTAGTTCCTTTTATAGGTTCGTGTCGATCGCACCGCAATGGCACGTAATTGACAACGACTAGACGTCAAATCGTCAATCTAGGACGATCCGCTGGCCAGCATATGTGCCTGCTTGGCCATGTGATTAGGAGGATCTGTCTTCCGGCGCCGTGTCTCCCCTCACTTCAGCACCAGTGATAATGATTTTGTTGGAAAACTTGGGCAGCCGTGGAAGGCCCATCTCAGTGGTGACTGACTGGCTAAGTCAATCCTCTCTGCCAAAAGAAAGTGCGGATCCTGTACACCTATCAGGTCGGTGTATATCCGGCGCCGCACATCCACGCGCAATATATAGACCTGGGCCAGTTCACATTTTTTGGGCTTTTTTTCATTACATTTTCTGTTATTTTTTCTTCTTTTTTTCTTGTTTGTTTTTCTTTTTTTTGTTTTCAGATTCGAAAATTGTTATGATCCAAAAATGTTTAAATTCAAAAAATGTGCAAATTTGAATTTTATTCAAAATTGAAATTTATTTAGGTTTGAATTTTTCCAATTAAAATTGTTCATAGCAAACTTTGTTCAAAATAAAAATTGTTCATATTCAAAATTTGTTCAAAATTTAAAAAATTTTATAACTCAAAAATTGATTTATATTTAAAAAATTAAATTTTAGAATGTTTAAATTTGGAAAAAATGCAAATCTGTAAAATTCGAAAAATATTCTAATTAAAAAAATGTTCAAATTTCAGGAAAAGTTCGTACATTTTTTCTGGAAACCGAAAAACCAGGCTAAAACCCAGATAACTGACCAAAAAAACATACGGAAACCCGATTAAACCTACATAAAAGCTACCCCCAGAAATATATGGGCCTGGCCCAAAAACAGAAAAGGATGTGCGGTCCCATACCAGCACCGCACAGGGTGGTGTATAGGAGCCTCCCCCCCAAGAAACTTCAATCTTAAGTCGGTCTTATTCTTCTATCCCTTTATATTTAAATAAAAATATGATTCAATCATTATATATACCAATAGTCAGAAAGATTAAGAGTTTATTCATATTTTCTTCGTGTCAATATTACTTCACGCTTCGGTATATCTTTACTGTTTGTCTAGTTCATCTATACTGTGCACCCTAGAGACTGGCTAGCCGGCCGGGTTGCACAACAAATCTGATAGATAGCCACTAGGAAAGGGAAAAGATCATTGCCTTGGTGGTGGCCTTGTTTGTGAGTGAACCAACACAACTGCAAGGTGGATCCCGTGTACAAACAGACGAGTTCGTTATCAGATTTGATGTTGGCGACGGCCGTGTTGTCAGTGAAAACGGTATTTTAGACCGAATTTAAAAAGAATAGAAAAAATAACAGATTAAGCATTGCTTCTCGCAAGTTATGTTGGGGTTCGATCGACGAGCTAGTGGAACACTCGTAGAAGATCTGTAGTGGAATCTAGAAAATAATCGCGATTGCAGATCCCACACATCAGCATTACTCCGTTCCTCCGTCACAACAAGAGCAAAGCACGCGGGAGTTGCGGCGGTTGCTTGTGCCGCGAGGTATGTCGTCGATGTGCGGGAGGCGGTGAGCCTCCTAGTCGAGAGCCTGACCTACATGGTCTCCGCCACCTCCCACATCGGTCGAACTACATGTTTGTGCCACCCAAATTCGGCATATGTAAAGTGCCAAATTGCCAAGCTAGGGCGTATTTTTGAAATTCAGTTGCCTTTTGTGCTCCACCCGCACGGCTTGACTCATGCTCCTTCTCCAGATCCACACTACATCCACCTCTTTCCCATCCCCCGACATCCTCCAAACTGCATGATCCTACCACCCACGTCACTGCCACCCTGGTCATCCCTCTAAACCTCCCACCCCTGCACCAACTAAGTCTAGGACTCGACTTCGGGTTATTCAAGTCTCGCCATCGTGCGGTCATTGTGGCGTCACTAGCTCCGACGAGCTCTCGGGACCAGGAAGAGAAAGAGAAGAGGGAGGCGTCAGTAGGAAGAGATGGGGGGTCACATCGGGCACTGCCATCCCTGGAGCAAGTGTCTCAACAAAAAAATCATGCAAAAGCAATGCTGAAACAAAAGGGCAATTTTGAAATAAAAGTATAATTGCATAAAAGATGCACCATGCAACAAAAAAATTAAATTAAAGACTGCAAACAAATACAAAACTAACAAAAAAGATAGCAAAAATGACTAAAACTTACAAGAGTGACTAAAGTTTCGCATAAGTGGCTAAAACTTAAAACAGAGAGCCCTAGACTTAACACAGAGAGCCCAAAACGTAACAAAAAAAAGGGGAGGAGAGAGATATAGCGACCGTTGGAGAATTTGAAGTGACTTGCAAGTTTTGAAGTTAGACAAGGTTATGGATGTTGGTTGCAACATAGGAAAACACATGAATTTGTTTGAAGAATTAGTTGGATGACATAGTTGTCAATGAAGCAAAGAAGAAATTAATAGTAGATTATGTCTTGATCTTTTTTTTGTCTCACCCGCTTTTGCCTTATTTTAGTGTTTATTTGACTAGCTTTAACCTACTTATTAGTATATGACTATTTTTCAACAAGAGAACATAAGCACATCACAATTTAACAACCGCAAAGCGCAAACTGATCATATGTTTACAGAGGAGCTAAACCTTGTTTGGGTCACCGGACTAATCTTGTTTCTCTCGTTTAATTTAGTGATCCTTGGTCGCTAAAACATGACATGTAAGAACTTTTTTTTAGGGAAGGCTATATGGCAAGCTCTGTTGATATGTAAATAAACTACTACGTCATTTATCAGTTTCGGAAATAAAAAGCTAGGAGATCATCGTCCCAAAAAAATCTAAATGATTCAAAAAAAAATGCCTAGCTAACTCTTGCGCCACCTTCTTGGCTTCCCTATTACAATGCTCAAACTTGATCCTCTCAAAACCCGATGATAGAATATGACAATCATCAAAAAATTATGCGGACGACATCAATGAAAAACCATCCATCAACATTGTATCAATGACCTGCAAGTTGTCTAATTGTATGATGAACTTGTTACAGCCTAAATGTTGTGCTAAACAGAGTCCTCCCCTTAGTGCATAAGCTTCTGCCATCATGGCATCAGTGACCTGACACCTATAACTGCCGTGTTCCAGTTTTTTTTTTTTTTGGAGGGAAGTGTTCCAGGTTGTAAATAAGAGAATGATCGGGGCAAATTAAAGCTTATGCAAAGAACTAACAACTATCCTTTCCCAAATTTCGACGAAAAAATACCCTATGAAACGCTGACTTTAGAAAATTGGTTGCGAGATTGCCGAGCTACCGTCTATAACTTTCTTGGGTCCTAAAATCACACTGCAGCACCACCTTCAGAAGCTTAGGAAAGAATACATTTCATCATGAGAGAAACTCCAACGAGAAAAGAATACATTTTGCTGTATCTCTACCATCTCTCCAATTCTAAGAAGCTACGCATTTAGCTGCGGCTAAACGCGCTCTTCGCCGTCCTCGGCACGTCGTCGAAGCTCTCCAGCACATTGCTCTCCGGCCACGGCGAGGCCTTTGCACCGAGGAGCGGTGCAGAGTCCTTCTCGCTCATCTGCAACGTCGCACGCTGGTTAGTCGTATGCCATTTCGAGATGCAGATACTAAACCAACGTATCAGGAGAAGTACGAACCTGGGTGTTGACGGGCAGCGTTGGGCCGACCTCGTTCTTCTTCCTGCTCTCGGAAACGGAGAAGTAGGAGTAGAGGCCCATGCCTAAGATGGCGACGAGGATGCCGGCCACGTTCCGGAACGTGAAGGGGTCCTTGAGCAGGATGTAGCCGAAGGAGAGGATGAGGCACGTCTTGAGGTGTCCCAGCACCTGGTATGTCACTGGCGATGTCGTGCCGATCACAAGAAACGTGCTAAAGTTGACGGACACCGCGATCGTGCACGACATCACGATGAACACCTGCGCAACAGGAAGGTTCAGCTCAACTCAGCCCATAGTTGTGCACATTCTTCTATGCTGACAAGATGAACACCTGCGCAACAGGAAGGTTCAGCTCAACTCAACACGTACCACGACATCGAAGGTGTAGGGGAAAGCAAAGACATCTTTCTTGGTCAGGAGCTTGTCGACGAAGGGGCCGGTGATGAGCAGCACGGCGGATTGGTACAGCGAGGACTGGTACAAGAGCTGGGTGGAAGACACCTTGAGCCTCCTCTGGATTTGGTTGGTGAGCTTTGTTCAAGGTCAAGGAAGACGGCATGGGCATGAAAGTTGAGGGTGAAAGAAACTGCACATGTTTAGTAAGCCTGCAACAGAGTTCATGTGTAGGCAGAGCAAGGATACAATCTGGCAGACACACGTCGCCGCGATGGTGAGGACTGCAATGATCGAGCCGATGAGGTTGAGCTGGAGATCGGTGACCGATGCAATGCCGACTCCTAGGAGCAGGACCATGAGAGAGGCCTTGATGCTCTGGCTGCAGAGTTAACAGTTGTGAAGCATGAGGACTGAATTTTGTTACAGGATCACCAGTGCAATGAGGTTCTGAAATGTGAGAATGAATCTGAGAGGCACCTGAACTTCTTGCTCAGAAAGATGGTTTCCAAAACTATGGTGAAGGGTATGATGGCCAGCTTGGTCATCTGTTGAAAGAAAGAAAAAATAGAGCAACACAAGAAAGTTTTTTAGCAAATTCATGAGTAATAAAGTAAATGAAATGGTATGCGTGACCGGGGACAGCCGGCCAGCAAAATGAAGGGAGGGAATGCATGGTTACCTGATAGAAGCCAACCGAGTTGAAGCCAAGGCAAAGGTTGAGGAGGCCAATGGAGATCCCATTGAGAAGCCCAAAGGAGATCACGGTCCGAGCATCGATCGGCTTGGCCTCGAAGAAGCGCAGGCGCTGCGCGACGTGCAGCGTGCAGACGGTCACCAGCAGGTGCCAGCTCGTCAGCGTCGTTGCTGCATTCTCAAATTGCAATCACTCAGAAATCAGAAACTTTTTCGTGCACAAGATCAGGTGCCCAAACTTGGCAAAAGATATTGCCGGACGGAGTAAACAGCAGCAGCACTGAAAGATTGAAACCCTGAAAGCTAGCAGCACTGACCGAATAAGAAGCGAAGTTGGCCCATGAGGTACTTGTTGCAGATGACAATGGCCACCGACGACGTGACCGAGAGGCCGAGCGCGCCCAGGACGCCCGTCTGGGAGCTCCCGCCGTCCGACGACATCTCCCCTTCCAATGAGCCCCTCCTCCCTGGTCGAGCAAGAAGCCCCATATGGTGAATGAGAAGCTATGTATGTGAGAGTGACGGAAGAGGACTCTTGAAGCAACCTAGCGATGTAGTATAGGAGGAGGAGGAAGCAAGAGCTGTCTAAGTTGACTAATTTTTCTACCATTGTGCACCATCAAGGTAACACGTGAGATCGGCCTGGGAAATCGAGCGTTGACACGGCTCGGCAGCAAACGTGCAAAACCACGTTCTAGCCGTAACACGAATTGAAGTTTCACGTGGCTTCATCTGTAAGTTGTATCTTAAATTTTTCTTATAGTAGATAATGGAGGATTTCGTGTAGCTGTGTGCAACGCAACACTAGTTAGCAGCAGACAGTGACAGTGTGACATGGGCAAATTAAGGCCGAACAGTAGCGGTCCTTGGAGGAGCCTGAAGTGTCAGTTTGAGTGTTGTGTACTACGGATGACCCGCTGCGTGCGTATTCGTTGCGTGGTCACATCAGGCCAGCATGGAACGGCTGGTATACTTCGATTTCGGGGGAGATGCTGATACTAACTCCAGCAGTATGATTCCAATACAGTACGTGCCCAGTACGTGTGACCACTCATATGTCACCAAATCTGCCAATGAGTACTCAAAAAAGAGTGTTGTTGAACTGGACAGCACTGAACCTAACTGATTGACTCGGCCGGGGGATTGCCGAGCACGGCGGTGCAACAATTGCTGACTCACTCGTTAGCTCGATGACATGCAGCTAGCTTGTTAATAGGAAAATTGAAGTTTAATTTCTTCACGGTGACTAACTTAGCTCGGCTGGGGGATTAACTGTAGCGAAGTCAAACATGGCGGACAGGCAAGTGCTGGAGAACACATGCAAAGACAATCCCGAGACCGGACATGGAGGCGAGTGGTAGAAAAAAAAAACCAAGTTGCTAGTTTGAGTCAGCCTATTCCGTTCCCGCAATGTGAGCCGAACCCACCCCATCGTATCCTATCACGGAAGAAGAAACAGGCGGAGATATTTCCGGCAGGAAGGACGGACGGCGACAGCTGCCAAAAATTAGGTGCTGCACGCTACTTGCGGTGCGGGACGAGAAGGGTTTCGCGTCGGGACAAATGGGGGAATTGACCTCTGGCCGGTCAGTGCGCCGCCGCCACGGCAGCCACCGATGTATGACACGTGCCAGGTCGAAGTTAGTTCGCGGCGGCGCACAGTCGAGCACGGCCCTGGCGGCGAGGAGGCCCGTAGACCGCGCCACCGCCGCCGCGGACCGGCTCTGTCGGTCCGGTAATCTAGCGGCGCGGCAGAATCGGGAAACGAAACGACGGACGCGCGGCGCGGCAGAATCGGGTAACGAAACCACGGACGCGCGGCGCGGAAGTCTGTCGAACACGTTGCGGGATAAGCAGCGATAGCGGCGCCGCCGCCAATCGGGTCGCTGATCGCGGCGCTCGCCCGGGGACCGCCCGTAACCCGGTCTCGATCGACCAAGGCAGAACGTACCTTCAATTCCCTTGGCTAAATTGCTATCCCCCCGCGACAGATGAGATTGAAAACCCCAGGGAAAACGAACAGGCGTACCTCCTGCCGATCAGTTGTTGCGCTCCGGTCCTTCTCCCCCGCGAGATCGTCCGGCGCTTCCGGCGAGATCTTCTTCGATTATGAGGAGGGGCTAGGGATGGGGAGGGGTCGTGGTTCTGCTGGTGTGTCTCCGGGGAGGAAGAAGAGAAATGGGTGGTCTTATGAAATCGTAGGTTCGTGGGTTGCGCCTAGCTGTAGTTGCTGTTGGTGTGATCAGGTGGGTGGAAAGTCTCGGGGAGGGGGAGGGTAGGTGGTGAACAACTCAGGCGCCCGCCGTCACAATCATCATCGTCTCGTCTCGTCTCGTCGGCTCGATCCTCGCTTCGCCCCCGAAGGCCCGAACGAATGTTCTCCGCCTCTGCGAGGTGGGGCGGGCTTTCACGCACGGGGAGAAGCTCGCCACCGCGTCGCTACGTGGGCCCACAGCGTCATTGACATTTTGATCCAGCTAGGCTGTTTTATGAGGAAGAATCAATGCAGTATTTTATTGCTAAGATATCTCGAAAAAAATATGCAACCCTGCTATTTATTACGGAGTAATTGATTTCGTTTTCTTGTTATATTTAGAAAAATAAAACAGTGGCCCGTACACAACGGAGGAAGTATTTATTGTGTTGCATCATGTTCATGCTACTTCCTCTTTCTCACGAAAGTTATCTTAGATGTGTTAAAATTTGGATATACCTACACAAATATGTAGATACATATCTAAACCTAATTAGATGTCAGATAAATTTTATTAGAAAGAGGGAGTATTTCAAACCAGGAGTTGTAATCTTCTAGCCACTACATCATTGTCCTAGTCACAATCCATAGTATCATATAGTAGTATCATGCGTCTTCAATATGATACTAGTAGATGTTTCTATCTCCACGTACAATGCATGGTATCATGTACTGGTAATACAGTCTTCTTATACTTATTGATTTGTAGAATCTCAATGCAAATATGTGTACGAGATCTATTTGACATTTATTTTCCTAGTACTATGCGTTATGATACGGTATCTACCTGTGATACCACTATATATGATCTCTCAAATCATTAATTATAGTGACACATCATCTCTTTTTGCATGCATGATATTACCTACGATATATCCAGTATGAGTAGTCTAAAAGATAGAAGAAGAAACTAAGGGGTGTGCTCCCCTCATCCTCTGTCAGCCTACTTCCGTCTTCTACACGGCCACGTTCTAGGCGACAAGGTTAGGTTTACATCTATCGGTTCATCCAAGTCCCTTGAGCATGGAGGAAGGGCGACCGACTTTAACAATTCGCAATGAGTAAGTAGTACAAAGAATCGGGCTTATGCTACCGCCTTTTTCATAATATTCGGAAAAAGCATTGTGGACTAATAACTAAGATTTTACCATATGTACGAAGAAAATCAGATGGGATATTTTTTCCATATTTTCCCTCCTTTTCGATATAAAGTCGCGGTAATCAATATTTCTTAGCCAATAACTAGAACCCCAACAACAATACACACATCGAAATCATGTTAATAATAGAGGCAGCAAGGAAACCGAGCTTACAATAAGAAAGAAAACAGACAGAATAGATTAGATCACTAGTGGTGTTGTGACATAGAGCAATTCTATGGGCATCCCTGAGTGTAGCTTGTGACTCCTAGTGTATGAACTTGCAAAGTTGCAAGGTCTCGGAGGCTTATGCACGCCATGCAACGTTTCTTTGGCTCAAAAGATAAGTCTATAAGGAATCCTTTTCATTTACAAACGTCAAGTATAATATAGATGCAAATTTTTTCAAACCTTAGTTTTTTTTTGCAAATTTGCAAACTTCAAGTATAATATAGCTTAATATAGATGCAAATTTTTTCAAGTATAATAAAGATGCAAAAAAATCTAAGGTTCACACGATTAAGCTATTTGTTTCTTTGTAATGAATCGTGTATACATTTCTTTGTTTCTTAGTTTTAACCAATTGGTACAAAATTAAGCTATTTGTTTCTTTGTAATGTACCAATTCATTCTCTTGGTTCACAGGATTCTAACAACATGGTAATAGTCAAGTAAAAAAAAACAATCGTGGTTTTGGTTTGTTTGATGGCATCACGGAAAAGGTGTAGAATCCTTTGACTGGATCCAAATCAAACAAACACTACAAGTGAAATTGTGTCGGTACCGGTGCTATACTCCATACTCCATGTGCTATTCCACGCTTTGCTCATGATCCATTTGCCGGGCCTATTCAACGCATCCACCTTCCCTTTACCCTTCGCTTGGACTGGCTCACATCAACTCTTGTTAGTTCAGATCGTCGCTGTTGAAAGCTCAGCTCGGAAAAATATCAGGCCATTGGGCCGTCAAAGTCTCGAATCGGTGGCAGATAGTGCCTGCTGACTGCCGTACTGTTTTTTAGAATTCAGCAGCTGATTAACACCAAACCGTTTACAATATGCTCCGTTAGGCAGCCTAACGCTCAGGCGGCCAAACACTGGACCATCGACAGAACAGACGAATAAGCTTTGCATTGTCAGAACCAAATCTGCGTGACCACCATGTTTTTGGCATGCCAAAATATCCCGAAGATACAAGAAAATGGTTCCACGCTCACATGAGGATATCAAATGAACCGAAAATGTGACCACCATGGTTTCATGGGATCATCAAATGAAAACAAAAACCATAATTACTCAATGCCGTACAAGAGTGCAGTGGTACCTCACAAATTAAGTTCTCTACTGGTCTTCCGTGGCTGTGCTTGATTCTTATTGATATACAACAGCATTGACCGTTGTTGGTATGTACATTTTTCATAAAGAGGGGCAAAGAATATAGGTTACAGTGTAGCTAGACAGCTTGACATTTAAGATGCAAATTTTAAGTTGCAGTTCCATCTTGCTTGTTGTTTTGGTACACGTTTTCTAGACACTCCTTGGCACGGTGCACCTTTGATTGGAGGTAAAAGCTTCCAGATTTTGCATTTCTCTCGAATAACTTCTCATACCGCTGCAATGGAGAAGTTGTAGTCAGGACCACAAAAGCAAATAGTGCAAGTTGTATAGGAAACAGGTGAAGATAAGAGAAGACCTGTGCAATCTCTTCCCATGTCGACTGCTCAGTCACACCTAATATCTGCCTCGCTTCTTGCTCGGTCATTGTTTTGCTGGTCCGACGGATATTATTTATTGCTTCATGGGCCACACCAGTTTTATTTGCATCTGGCAGAATACAGGAGGAATACTACATAAGTAGGTGCATATACATATAATAAGCTTCTGCTCCTTCAGACAAATAGTACAACAACAAGGTTTGGCAGGTAGTATTCATTTCGAGCAAACTCATTGTGGAAGAAACGGGGATGTCATGTTTGTAAGACGGGGCTGAAAACACATAAATATACTTCTATTATGAAACTGATAAATAAGTGCTATATTACTTCCAATCTTTTCAATGCAAAATCATGATTCCTATTTATTACACATACATATACTTATATTACAATGTGTTTTGATCACCAAATACAAAGGAACAGCACGAAATCATGATCCCTATTTATTTACCCATTTTCCTTTTATGGAGTCACACATTCCCCATGATAAGGATGCTCTCTTCTCATACATTATCAGCTTAAGGAAAGAAGCTATTTGTACATTCAACAATAGCAAAGAAATACAAGGTTGCCAAACTGATTTCATTTTTTAAAATCATGATTCCTATTTATTACACATACATATACTTATATTACAATGTGTTTTGATCACCAAATACAAAGGAACAGCACGAAATCATGATTCCTATTTATTTACCCATTTTCCTTTTATGGAGTCACACATTCCCCATGATAAGGATGCTCTCTTCTCATACATTATCAGCTTAAGGAAAGAAGCTATTTGTACATTCAACAATAGCAAAGAAATACAAGGTTGCCAAACTGATTTCATTTTTTAAAATGTTGACATACGAAACAAAGCAACTGGAAGGAGAGTTTTAAAGCAAGTTCTAAGTAGGCGTAAATCAGAGGTTTAGCATATCGCAAGTAGACACTACCCATATGTTGAGGCAGCAAACGTTAGAAGATAATCCTTTTCTTTTCAGGTAATAAAAATAATCTACTTGCCAAATTGCTAGACCTGTAGACCAAGGGTTTGATGGCACGAAAAAGCTCACTATTTTAATTCATCTGGGGGATATCCTAAGATTAAGATTACAAGCACCGAATATCCAAATTTGTTTTGTTAAGGTTAAGCTCTCCGATGATAGAAACCCATGTATACAAATATCTGGCTGCCATTAGAAATTAACATCGACAAGCGTCCTCGCCGAAAGAAACAGAGGAGGCTAGAGTGGAAAGCCTAGCAGCCGCTGCCATCTGCCTCGTCCTCGCCGTCTACGACCGGGAATTGATGGGTCTCCACCTTCCCTGTTTGCCACTCCGGTGGCTGGAGGAGGTGGGGACCTCGGACCTGCGCTCGGCGCTGTAGAAGGGTCCCTAAAGTTAAGAGTTTGGTCAGCCGGCATCATCGTTATGGTGACTATGACGACGTTTTGCGGGACAAGAATAAGGTATACCCGCCTCCTCTTCCACCTTGTCGGCGGCGATCTCGCTGGTGGCGTTGAGGAGGGCGAGGATTCGTCTAGTCGCCTCTTCCATGGAGTGGTGGATCTCGTCCAGTCTACGTGTGTGATAGGTTTGGTGTTACAAGCTTCGGACCAATTCAAGGATTCAATCGCGACAAATTCGGCTCTGGAGCGCTAGTCCTTAGGGGAAGGTGCACGAAGACTTTCCAATTGTCATCAACAACAACAGGCTGGCTCTAGTAAGGGAGCGGCGACAACAGTGCTTCATGGCTTGCTCTAGCGACAGTAGTGGTCGTTAGGTGGTCCAAGGACCTCGATGTAATTTTCATTATGTTTGGGGTGCTTTGTACTTCCTGTGAACTCATGGAATAGATTCGGATCTTTCCCGCAAAAAAAAAAAATTGACAAGCGTCAAAGCAGAAGTACGATGGAGACATAACCTATAAGTTGTAGCACACCGGAAACTACAACCCCAATTCAAACATCTAAACACGAACACAAGTGGGAATACTATGACAAAACGATGAAAACTAGGATACAACATAACACACCAAAAGCTACAGCAACCTGAACGCAAACATCTGTATCTTCCTATAAAGATGCAAACACAAGACAACTGAAACTAAATAAGATATTTATGACAAATATATCATTTAAAACCCTGACGAGTCACATGCGTAACACAAAATTACCATGTTGTTTTACTTGTTTTCAGCAAAACTTATCCCAGATCAGTGGGTGACTGCAAAATATTATAGCTGTCCATCAGCCCCATCCATTTATGTCCTCTAGGAACAGAGAGGGCATCCTTAGATGTGGGTTCGAACAAAGTTCATAGCGAAGAAACTTACTTTCAAGTGCTTTTCGGTATGCCTGAAGCATAGCTCTTCCTATAATCCCAGAGCCCATGACAATAAGGTTTGCAATTAGCTTCCCGGCCTGAAAATAACAAGAAACTAGATGTCAGTGAGCAGAAAATGTGAATGAGTTTTTCATGCTTTGGATACATGCCTCAGCGTTAGGAATGTGATCCCGAATTTTCCCAATGAAACAACAATATGGTGACGATGAAATTAAGTTCATATGAACATGATACTACACTGTGGGCTCAAAAAAATAATCGTGCAAAAAACACGGGGATTGTATTGTAATCATGTCACTACCACACACTTGATGTTTCTTTTGGAGTTGTTTCCATTGTCCAATCAAAGAAGCAAGAATGAACTTGGCGTGCCAATATTTTCATAGCAATTGTGTTAGTTCTACTTTGTGTTCATACAAAAGTTATATTATTGGAACAAGTCAAAGGGACCTTCCATGGTCACTAAAATAAAATTCTCCGATTAATTGGAGAAAATAAAAAAGATGTGCACTGCTTAATTATTTACAGTACACAAATACTTGTTGGCCACAAATAGATTTAGAGACTGCAGTGTAAGTATGTCACACACTATCCAAGAGATCGAGTTCAAAGGGAAGGGATTTAAGAAATGAAGTTGTGATAAGAGGGATTCAAGATGTCATCATCGTTGGAGACTGAGAAATTGCAACTGTTAGCAGAAGGAAGCATGTATGGAGGAAGAACATATATTAACATATGCTTTTGTTACATAGCATGATTGGAGCAATGGCATCATTGCAACATCATCATATGGACTTGCAAGGAAACTGTACAACAACTGGCAACAGAGCACGGACGAGGATGCCAACATCATGAAAAGAGAAAAAGAATTGATGTTCTAATTATCAAAGGAAAATAAAAATGAGAGTTTGGTTTGAAATTAAATTAAGCATGTTATCATACAAAATCCTTGAAAGATTGGAATTCTAAATGTCTTTTTAGATATCAGGCATTTTAGCTCAATACATGGGTCTAAAAGCGTGGTGCTGACTGAGACAATCACGCTACATATTAGCCACACAATTATGTGGGTCAACCTGCTACCCGCTAGTTACTGATAATGAAACAAACACACTTAAGGTTTACATCCCAAGCATGCAAGGAAAAGGCAGCCTTCCTGGGTAAACAGCATACGGAAGTTCATATTCTACATGAAAAATATATAATCCTATATATACCTAAATTGATAACCCCACAAACTGATTTTCCTGGATTCTTAGCCTTCCACATTACCCATCCTTCCATGTCATCTTTTTTTCTTGGTTGAAAGAAAATATAACTAACATTTCCCCACAGGCGCAGGGTCAGCAAATCATGTCCATTTATCTCATCTCTTATGCTACTTCATGTTTCGAACCATGATTCTAGAAACGATCGTAGTTATTCGAAGAAACAAGCACACTTGAGAAGCTGTCCTAACACTTTTTATTGCCATTTCCAGCATCCTTGCACTTGTCCCGCCGACTCCTCTTACCCAGGCCATCCCCCCTCCCTAACGCTGTAACGCACATCCATCTTCCTCTGGTCATACGGCGATGTCAGGCTGTTCAGCTCAGTAATTGAGTGCCATCCTCCAATTCGTAGGCGCCATCCAATTCAACAAACAGCCCATGCCTTTCTCCATAGCCAAATCCAATCTTCGGACACAGCAGGTATTTGCAGATTGATTTAATATTTCACCGAGGTCTTTATTGGCTTAGAATGTGCTTATTCAAAGCCAATCGATCACGTGAATGATGTCTCTATTTGGATAATAAAACTAGAAAGGCGTCTGGATTGGAATGGGCTGATCTAATTTTCTGTTTGTGTGGGCAGGTGCATGGAAAACTTGAATAGAAGAATGGGCTGATCTAATTGAAATCCATGCTCAATCAGTCATCATTGGTAATTAGCGTTCATACTCGTTCTTGAACCTTTTTTTTTTGTTGATCACGAATTGTAGAAATATTTGGAGGGATTCCTTTTCTATTCTGCCTAGAGGAATCATCATAACTTAATCCTATTGGGCCGAATTTTCTTTCAGTAAATATTCAGGTATTATCACCTTTCATTACTTTGCATATTTCAGTGATGAATGTATTATTGCAGGCTGTAACTATCCCTAAGTGTTCCTTTCATAGCGGAAGTTGTACACTGTATTGTGGCTTTTGCAATCCTGCTGGGATGCAACTATTGATTTACTTTACTCATGGTATATTTCGTTATTTGTTTTGCAATAGTAATTTAGTAACTAAGATAGGGTGAGCTTAAATATATTCTGTTGATCTCAAAGATACAAGGCACTTTTCATCTCAAATTCAAATGCGACGATAGTTTGATGGAAAACCAATTTTAGTTGATTATCATTCTGGGCATTTCTTCTCCATGTCTAGTAACTGAGCATGAAGCCGCTATTTATCTAAATATTTTTTGATACAGGCGCCAGTATCCAGTCAAATCATGAATTCTACAATGTTATATGTTTGGTTCATTCTTTGTTTCTGATTGTGCAGACATTTAGGCAAATATCCCAAAACAGTGTGAAGGTTTTCGTCTATTTCATAATGTTTTAACGCCCAAATGGATGGGCATATTGTCGCACCTTGTCATCCGAAGTAATGTAAAATGGTGGTCATCTGCGGTTTTTTAAGATTGATCCTCTAATACGGCATAATGTGCCCGTAACCCTTACCCAAGTATCCATTTCTGCTGTGAATCTAGTGGTTGCAGGCTTCCCGCACCCTCAGCGTCACACGGTAACTGCACCAATCCGACAGAACAGACCCACTAATAACCGACCCGTCCCTAATCCTGGAGACCTCGACCCCAATTAGCGCCAAGAAAATACAGATCTCGCCGGCAGAACAAGGCGAACGCTCGCACCCGCGCGAGCAGCCGCAGGAATGGTAGAAATCGCATATGCGCGGACACCATGGCCCGGAGGTTGGGCAGGAGGGACGCGAAATCCTTACCATGGTTGGCCGTCACCGATAGGCAAGATCGATCGGAGGAGGGGAGGCGCGGCGCCGGAGGTGATTTCACAGCTCGGTGGAGGGATGAAGCAGAAAGGGAGACGTCGAGACTCGAGAGCCCGAGAAGGGGGCCTGGCCTCCGTGAGTTCACCCGGCTTTGTTCTTATTTTTTGTTTAGTTTTTTTTTTCTTTTTTTTGAGAGAGCTTGATTCTTTGCTGGGCTGGATTGTGCGGAACGAAGGGAGGAGGCGTCGCTCCGAAAGACGAAAACCGGGCCGGCTGGGCTGGGCTTTGTTTTAGTACAGAGTTGAGGAAAGTAATCCCTCTGGTCATTTTTAATCGACTCTGTACTAAATTCGAGTCAATTAATGCTATAATATCGAACTGGCGTCAGATTAAATTTTTTTTAAATGATCCGGCAAATGCTGGCTTCCCATGTACTTTTTTTTGACTAAATGCGCGCTTCATATTATCAAGGTTGATAAATGACTAATCATGAGCAAAGGGAAGCTCTTACAACAACTAGTATAAGTGATATGAAAGTCGGAAGAAAGAGACTAATCATGACATCAAGTGACTATGGATCTATGATGAAAGTCGGAAGAAGAGAATTTCATGAAGGTCGGAGGGGAGGACTGGCTAAGGGAGGTTCAAGTCTCCGCGCTGTTGAGAGGCTTGCTTGGTGTTCCGGGCTTCACAAAGCGGTATGAAAGTGGGGGCAACAACACGGTGAAGTGCAGAGTCCGACCTTTCGGTGAAAACCCTAGGTCTGGCCTTAACTGGTTGTGCCTGGCAATGACCTTGGTGGAGGCATTGTTTTGAGAGCGGAGACTATCTTCAGGGTGAAAACCCAAGATCTTTGATCGGGCGACGGGTGGTACGTTGTTGCAGAGGCTGGGTGTAATTGGTATCTCTTGATATTAATATATTCCCTTTATCGAAAAAAGTGATATGTCGCGTGGACACAATTAAATTCGAAAACAAAGATAAGATAGAGAGAGAAAACGGAAAATGACATAGCCACGAACCAGCCACCCTTGTGGTGCTGGTTCGGCAACCCTTCCGAAGCCGCCGCCTTGCTTCCTCCATCATCTGAGGCCGCCGCTCCAGCTTCCTCTAAGCTCCTGCTGGTGTAGCGAAAATGAGCAACTGCCAAAACTCTTGCAGAAAGTCATGGACTCCAAGGTGGTGTCTTCAAGAAAACAAACACATAAGCGCCACCACTGCCCACTCCAAAGGAGGTCAATGGCTGGGAAAGAGGCCCAGTGGCGCGGCCTAGTGCCCAGGCCGCGCCACCTAGGGTCTTTCCACCCTCGACCGTCTGAGTCACCTCAATCTTTCATTCGCATACATGTTTTGACCTAAAAAGCGACTATATATACCCCCTCTTGGTCATCCTTGACACATGCAGAGGCGGAGATCGAAAACAAGAAACAGAGAGCCAACAGGATGCCGCCAGAGGGAGTTCGAAGGGCAAAACCGCTGTCGGAATCGCCTTCGGTGGACTCCACCCCCCTTCGGCGTGTTCATCATCAATATCTTCGTCAACACCTCCAACAACATCCTCCACCTACCTCTTTTAATCTCTTGGCAAACATGATGTGTGATGCAATCTATTGTTTTCCCATGATCTATTGTGTCTCTATGTCTATGTTTGAGTAGTGACTTGTTTATGGCAATTGTGAAATAGTTTGTTGTTGGTTGCATACAAGTATATATATCTTCTATGATGATCTTACATACTGATATATGAGTGCACACATATGTTGGGGGATGCATAAGGTTGTCACTGTTGCATGATGATAGGAGGAGGGATAGCCGTAGATTGACCCAAGTCTTAAATATGCATGCTATATTAATTCATGGTTAAGGTGACCTTAAAACTTATAGCGGTGATTGGAATTTATGTCTTCATAACTCCCTAGTTTGCTCGGAAACGGCCTTTAGATCAATCACTACGGGTGTAATTGCTTATGTTTATGGTTGCACATATCTATGAATCCTCTCTAGAAGAAACAATAAAAAGATTATCTATGTGCTTCACTAAATGTGACAACCAAACAAATATAATAACAATTTGCCCAAGCACTTAGTTCCTTGAGTTACCCGCTTTCACTTTACTCGCTCTACTTGCACTAGCTAGATTACTTGTAATATTTTCTTTCACCATTTCCTAGATAGAAATAAAACATACCTTACACACTCTAGTGCATTGCTTTACATGAAAGGCCATATAAGTGGGTTATAGTGCCTTAGAGAATAGATAGTTTACTTTCAACTCCTTGTGGGTTCGACACTCAAATATTTACTAAATTGTACTACGATAATTCCTTGCACTTGGGGATTATCAGGTGGCCGGACTCTCGAGGGCGTGATGGACCATATCATGGCGGGCGATTAACCCCGTCTGTGCCCTCACTTCCATACGAAGAAGGGCGACCACGAGCCTGGCGGCGTCGCCGTTCGGGAACCCTCGCCCCTGTAGGATAACGTAGCATAGAAAACAAAAATTTTCCTACGGCGAACACGCAATCCAAGCCAAGATGCAATCTAGAAGACGGTAGCAACGAGGGGATTGTCGAGACTCACCCTTGAAGAGATTCCAAAGCCTACAAGAGGAGGCTCTTGTTGCTGCGGTAGACGTTCACTTGCCGCTTGCAAAGCGCGTAGAAGATCTTGATCACGATCGGTTCGGCGCCACGAACGGGCAGCACCTCCGTACTCGGTCACACGTTCGGTTGTTGATGAAGACGACGTCCACCTCCCCGTTCCAGCGGGCAGCGGAAGTAGTAGCTCTTGAATCCGACAGACACGACGGCGTCGGTGGCGGTGGAGAAATCCGCGGAGCTTCGCTAAGCGTGCGGGATATGGTGGAGGAGCGGGCGCTAGGGTTTGGGGAGAGGGGGTGGCCGGCCACTATGGGGGCGGCCAAGCTTGTGGCTTTGGTGTGGCCGGCCCCTCCCCTGGCCCTCTATATATAGGTGGAAGCCCCAAGTGTTGGACTACAAGTCTTCGAATAAGACCCGAACCCAAAACCTTCCATATGGTGGGAAACCTTCCCAAGCTAGGATTCCCACTAGAGGTGGGAATTCCACCTTCCATAGGGGGGGTGGCCGGCCCCCTAAGGGGAGTCCACTTGGGACTCCTCCCCACTAGGGTTGGCCGGCCATGGAGGTGGAGTCCCATGTGGACTCCACCTTCCTTGGTGGTTTCTTCCGGACTTTTCTAGAACCTTCTAGAACCTTCCATAGAACCTTCCGCATCATTTTATTCACATAAAATGACATCCTATATATGAATCTTATTCTCCGGACCATTCGGAACTCGTGATGTCCGGGATCACATCGGGACTCGAACAAATATTCGAACTCCATTCCATATTCAAGTTCTACCATTTCAACATCCAACTTTAAGTGTGTCACCCTACGGTTCGCGAACTATGCGGACATGGTTGAGTACTCACTCCGACCAATAACCAATAGCGGGATCTGGAGATCCATAATGGCTCCCACATATTCAACGATGACTTTAGTGATCGAATGAACCATTCACATATGATACCAATTCCCTTTGTCACGCGATATTTTACTTGTCCGAGGTTTGATCATCGGTATCACACTATACCTTGTTCAACCTCGTCTCTGACAAGTACTCTTTACTCGTACCGTGGTATGTGGTCTCTTATGAACTTATTCATATGCTTGCAAGACATTAGACGACATTCCACCGAGAGGGCCCAGTATATCTATCCGTCATCGGGATGGACAAATCCCACGTTGATCCATATGCCTCAACTCATACTTTCCGGATACTTAATCCCACCTTTATAACCACCCATTTACGCAGTGGCGTTTGATGTAATCAAAGTACCTTTCCGGTATAAGTGATTTACATGATCTCATGGTCATAAGGACTAGGTAACTATGTATTGAAAGCTTATAGCAAATAACTTAATGACGTGATCTTATGCTACGCTTAATTGGGTGTGTCCATTACATCATTCATACAATGATATAACCTTGTTATTAATAACATCCAATGTTCATGATTATGAAACTAATCATCTATTAATCAACAAGCTAGTTAAGAGGCATACTAGGGACTTCTTTGTTGTCTACATATCACACATGTACCAATGTTTCGGTTAATACAATTATAGCATGGTATATAAACATTATCATAAACACAAAGATATATAATAACCATTTATTATTGCCTCTTGGGCATATCTCCAACAGTCTCCCACTTGCACTAGAGTCAATAATCTAGTTTATATATGTAAAGATATAACACCTTGGCCTTCTGGTGCTTTATCATGTTTTGCTCACGGAGAGGTTTTAGTCAACGGTTCGACATGCTCAAACGTATGTATTTGCAATTCATATGCGTCTCGCATCACTCATTTTCCAAATGAGTCGGCATATATGCTTAGTCTCTGGTGGAACCTTAATTCCGCGGTCTGAAATATGTCACTAATATTGTCACACACAATATAGCTTCAAAGTTCTGACTTTGTCGGAACTACACCAAATTCTCAAAGAACCTCCTGACTTAACATCCTTTGTCATTGTCAAAACAATGACATATTCTGCCTTCTTTTGTAGAATCCATCACAATATTTAGAACTCTTCTAAATCTAGCATAGACAACTTCTAGCTCATTGTGCTACCTTTTAAACAACACTTAGTCTAATTTGAGATTTGAAATTATATTTTATATGTGACAAAACCAATATCGGTGTAACACCTTACAGCGATTTGTTTGTCATTTCTTCATACAAAAATATATACATATATCCTTAGTTCTTCTAAAGTACTTAAGGATATTCTTACTATCGTTCAATGATCATCATATGAATCATTCTGGTATATGCTCATAACACTTTATAGCACATGATATCTGATTGTGTACATGTTATTCGTGATCTATAATCACTCATGTGTTTTTACTCATTTAGTGTCAGATACACTCAAGTCTTGTTAAACCTTCACATGACAAGAACATTTTCTTAATATTTCTATATTGAACTACTTCAATATCCATCATATGTACTTTGACTTAAACTTATTTATGTGTTTCAATCTATCTTCATAGATCTTGACACTAAATTTGTTTCAGTCCATATCCTTTCATTGAAGTTAATTCTCAATGAAACCTTTTAATCAAGTATATAATTACATCATTTATAACCAACTATATGTCACCTACATAAAGTATTATAAATGTGTCTTAGCGCTCCCACTTAATTTCTTGCAAATGCAAGCCTCTTCATCGTCTCTGATGAAATCAAAAACTCTTTGACTATTTCATCTGGTGAAGATTCTAACTCCGTGATACTTACTTCATCCAATTGAAGTTCGTATACCTATCTAGTATTCCACGGACCAGCAAAACTCTTGGTTGTATCTTGTATACACCTTTAATACACACTTCTGTTAAGCAATGTATTTTGCCATCCTACTATCATATCTCATGAAAGAAATATGTAGCGATTACTAGAATAATCCACATAGACTATAAGCATTACTACGGAAGATCTAATCTTATCATAGTCAACTCTTTGAACTTTGTCGTAAACAATTTTTCGACAAGTCGAGCTTCTTTAAGGATATTCCATCCAAGTCCATCAATTTTATAAATCCATTTACTTTCAAAAAGTATTTATCTATCTTGGATTTCATGGCGTATAGCCATTTTAACGGAGTCAGGGCCCATCATAACTTCTTTGTTTGTAGTTGGTTTATCATTATTCAAAATCAATCCTTTGTTCACAAATCATTTATTTGATCACAAAGTAAACCATACCTACAAGGTTCAATATGTACTTCGATCTCCATGGCTAAAACACTTTGTAGTCATGGGAGCCATGATCGTCGTAGCCGCTTCCGAAACAAATTCCGATGCTGCGCTACTCTGATCATTATGCTCAGGTTCATAAACCTTATCAAATTATATTGTCCTCCCACTCAAATACTTCACTAGAAACAATTTCTCGGAAATAAGAAACATTGACAAACACTTTTGTCTTTGTCTCGTGGGAAGAATTCCCAATTAATTCTCTGGGATAACCAACAAAGACATTCATCCGATTTTGGTTGTAAACTCTTAGACCAAAATTTAAAGAAAGACTATTAGGGTTTATACCCATACCATAACTCGTATGGTGTCATTTCAACGGATCATGATGATGCTCTATTCAGTGTAAAAGCGGTAGTCACTAAAGCATAATCCACAAAAATATAATGGCGTCATAATATTTTATCTCATCATTAATCCAACAAGGTTTGGATACATATCTTGGATACTATATCATCATTATGATACTCCAAGAAATGTGAGTTGTAGAACAATTTCATAACTCTCTTAGATGTTCGCTAAAACTCGTAATTCAAATATTTCTACCATGATCCAATCATAGATATTTGACTTTTCTATTACGATGATTTCCACTTCATGCTGAAATTTATTTGAATCTATTCAAATGTTTCAAACTTCTTCCTTATTGAATATATCCACATATATACTCAATTCATTGTTGGAAGTTTTTATGAAGTAGAAGAATCTCCGCACACAACTATGCCCAGTGAACTACATACATCATCATGTATATTTCCACTAAGTTAGTTGCCCGTTCAACTCTTGGCCTATGAACGGCATTTTAGTCATTCTCTTTAGAAAAGATTTGCAAACGCCAAATGATTCAAAAATCAAATGACTCCAAAAATCCATTTGCATGGAGTTCCTTCATGCGTTCCTTTCTAACATGACCTAAATGGCGGTTCCACAAATAAGTGGAATTCAAATCATTTGCCTTATGGCATTTTAGCGTCAGTGTTATGTATGTGTGTTTCACCATTAAGATTTATAATAACTTATCCATCATACATGGAGTAATGTCATAATTTGAACAACTCATTGTTTTCATTTGACTAGAGCAAAAATAACAATTATTAAGTTCTTTATTATAAATTCTAAGGGCTAGATAGAATGCCAACGATGAACATAATAACTCTTTATTTTTTGTTCCAGACGTGCATTCCTATCATATTCCTTGTCAGTCACTTAGGCCTTTGTATTCTTGTATTGCGTTGTTTTGTATGACACTTCATACCAACCAATATGGTACTAATACCAAGAATTTCATTATGTGACTTAACTAGGAATACAACCATAACATGTATATCATTTATATACACCTGAGCTAGACTTTCTAGTCTTTTCTTTCTTTCTGCCAAAATATCTTTTAGTTTTTCTTTTAGCTTTCCTCATTATTCAGAAAAACACTTCAACATTAATAACTTCTAGGTTTGTTGGTCTAATACCAATAACCTTGAGGTTATTATTTTGAAGTTGATCATCATATGACAAGTGTTCTAGATTTCACTTATTAGTAACTATGATGAACAATTTCACTCATAATTTTATCCATCAATTCATGACAACTTTTTGAGACCATGTCTCTGTACATGCTAGGCTCATAAAGTTTAACGCATGTGCAAATCTGGCTTGCACCCATTGTAAACACACGTAGAATCTATAACACCCGATCATCACGTGATGCTTCGATACGACGAGTCTTAGCAACGGTGCATACTAAGGATGATAACTTCATGGATATGCGAATATCGTTAGTGCTCCAATAGTTGGAGGATTGTGACGCCTGGCGTCTTCAACCTTCATACATTCCCATAAAACTTATGAGTTTATGTAGTCTCACCAAATTATATTCTATCATCTTGCAATAAGGTCTTAGATATCACATATATCTTATACCTTGATTATTTCTGAAAACTAAATTTTCAGCTCCTTACTTTTCAAACAGATTTGAACTTCAAGTTTCACGGAGACAAGATAACTTTAGGTACTAATTGAAACCATAGCTCTCGAATCAACAAAGTGAGTTTCACTAAAAGTTTGCAATAGGACTTAATCAATTCTTGATTCTTTAACAATACGGTACTAATCCGTAAAGTTTCTTATCAGATTTTAACAGTATTTCTATCTCAATAACAAGACTAGCGCATAGTAGTAAACGGATGCCAATACTACAAAATTAATTCAAAATACTACTCAGACTATGTTTATGATAAATTGAGTTCAAAATTTTAATTCAATATAATTAAAACACTAGGTGAACTCCCACTCAAAACAATATCCCTCGCATTGTCTTAGTGATCACACGAACCAAATCTACCGCACCTAAAACCGATCATCACGAGAAAAGGTGTGATTTCAATGGCGAACACTCAAAGTGTTCATCATATCAATCATATGATTCATGCTCTACCTTTCGAGACCATGTCTGTACATGCTAGGCTCGTCAAGGCCACCTTAGTATCCGCATGTGCAAAACTGTCTTGCACCCGTTGTATGTACTTATTGAATCTATCACACCCGATCATCACGAGATGCTTCGAAACGACAAGACTTGATAACGGTGCTACTAAGGATGAACACTTTATTATCTTGAGATTTTAGTGAGAGGGATCATCTTATAATGCTACCGTCGCGATCTAAGCAAAATAAGATGCATAAAAGGATTAACATCACATGCGGTTCATATGTGATATGATATGGCCCTTTTGCCTTTGATCTTGATCTCCAAAGCGTGGACATGATCTCCATCATCAACGGGCATGATCTCCATCATCGTCGGCGAAGCACCAAGGTCAATGGCGCCGTCTTCATGATCGTCCTCCATGTAGCAACTATTACAACTACTTTGAAATACTACTCAACATGAAATTTAAAGACAACCATAAGGCTCCTGCCGGTTGCCACAATACAATAATGATCATCTCATACATATTCATCATCACATTATGGCCATATCACATCACCAAACCCTGCAAAAACAAGTTAGACGTTCTCTAATTTGGTTTGCATATTTTACGTGGTTTAGGGTTTTCGAGCAAGATCCAATCTACCTACGAACATGAACCACAACGGTGATACTAGTGTTTTCAATAGAAGAGTAAATTGAATCTTCACTATAGTAGGAGAGACAGACACCAAAGCCACTTATGCAATACAAGTTGCATGTCAAGCGTGGAGCAAATCTCATGAACGCGGTCATGTAAAGTTAGCCCGAGCCGCTTCATCCCACTATGCCACAAAGATGCAAAGTACTCAACTAAAGATAACAAGAGCATCAACGCCCACAAACCATTGTGTTACTCGTGCAACCATCTATGCATAGACACGGCTCGATACCTGTAGGATAACGTAGCATAGAAAACAAAAATTTTCCTACGGCGAACACGCAATCCAAGCCAAGATGCAATCTAGAAGGTAGCAACGAGGGGATTGTCGAGACTCACCCTTGAAGAGATTCCAAAGCCTACAAGAGGAGGCTCTTGTTGCTGCGGAGACGTTCACTTGCCGCTTGCAAAAGCGCGTAGAAGATCTTGATCACGATCGGTTCGGCGCCACGAACGGGCAGCACCTCGTACTCGGTCACACGTTCGGTTGTTGATGAAGACGACGTCCACCTCCCCGTTCCAGCGGGCAGCGGAAGTAGTAGCTCCTCTTGAATCCGACCACGACGGCGTGGTGTCGGTGGCGGTGGAGAAATCCGGCGGAGCTTCGCTAAGCGTGCGGGATATGGTGGAGGAGCGGGCGCTAGGGTTTGGGGAGAGGGGGTGGCCGGCCACTATGGGGGCGGCCAAGCTTGTGGCTTTGGTGTGGCCCCTCCCCTTGGCCCTCTATATAGGTGGAAGCCCCAAGTGTTGGACTACAAGTCTTCGAATAAGACCCGAACCCAAAACCTTCCATATGGTGGGAAACCTTCCCAAGCTAGGATTCCCACTAGAGGTGGGAATTCCACCTTCCATAGGGGAGGGTGGCCGGCCCCCTAAGGGGAGTCCACTTGGGACTCCTCCCACTAGGGTTGGCCGGCCATGGAGAGTCCCATGTGGACTCCACCTTCCTTGGTGGTTTCTTCCGGACTTTTCTAGAACCTTCTAGAACCTTCCATAGAACCTTCCGCATCATTTTATTCACATAAAATGACATCCTATATATGAATCTTATTCTCCGGACCATTCCGGAACTCCTCGTGATGTCCGGGATCACATCCGGGACTCCGAACAAATATTCGAACTCCATTCCATATTCAAGTTCTACCATTTCAACATCCAACTTTAAGTGTGTCACCCTACGGTTCGCGAACTATGCGGACATGGTTGAGTACTCACTCCGACCAATAATCTGGAGATCCATAATGGCTCCCACATATTCAACGATGACTTTAGTGATCGAATGAACCATTCACATATGATACCAATTCCCTTTGTCACGCGATATTTTACTTGTCCGAGGTTTGATCATCGGTATCACACTATACCTTGTTCAACCTCGTCTCCTGACAAGTACTCTTTACTCGTACCGTGGTATGTGGTCTCTTATGAACTTATTCATATGCTTGCAAGACATTAGACGACATTCCACCGAGAGGGCCCAGAGTATATCTATCCGTCATCGGGATGGACAAATCCTTCTGTTGATCCATATGCCTCAACTCATACTTTCCGGATACTTAATCCCACCTTTATAACCACCCATTTACGCAGTGGCGTTTGATGTAATCAAAGTACCTTTCCGGTATAAGTGATTTACATGATCTCATGGTCATAAGGACTAGGTAACTATGTATTGAAAGCTTATAGCAAATAACTTAATGACGTGATCTTATGCTACGCTTAATTGGGTGTGTCCATTACATCATTCATACAATGATATAACCTTGTTATTAATAACATCCAATGTTCATGATTATGAAACTAATCATCTATTAATCAACAAGCTAGTTAAGAGGCATACTAGGGACTTCTTTGTTGTCTACATATCACACATGTACCAATGTTTCGGTTAATACAATTATAGCATGGTATATAAACATTATCATAAACACAAAGATATATAATAACCATTTATTATTGCCTCTTGGGCATATCTCCAACAGCCCCCGCGTGGGCATCTACGAATCGTGCAACCGAGGGGCAGAGGCGGTAAGTCTAAAGCCACTATTCTTGCATCAGGCAGAGGCATGGCTCAGCGAGTTACAAGATCCAGCGAGCGCTATTATCTTAGCCATCAAGCTTTAAGGTTTGGTTTCTTCCGGAAGTAGGTAATCTTGTGCTTGCATATCGACGTTTTGAGACAAACCTTTCATGGGTTCAAAGAAGAGTACGAGTGGGTGATGTGATGATGTCATTCTCCGTAGGTGCATGTCTCAGCAACACAAAACGACGGTTTCGGTCGTTATATGACTTGACCAAACATATCAAGACACTAGCTAACGATAGCCATGCATCACCTATATGAAAGTTAGTACCATCCCGTTAAGGACATGTTTTGTTGTTCATATGTCAAGGGCTGGTAAGGTTTTGCGCGTTGTATCGAATTAAACTACATGATCCACGGCTCCAAAGATACTCGGCTTCCTCTTCATCAAGTCACGATATTCAAGAGTGGCAGGTGTCTCTAGAGTATGACATGGCCGCGTATACGCGCCGATGATCCGGAGGAGTATCCGGGCTAGCGTGCTACCATACGCGCCTCCCTGGAACCCAGCCATCGGTGCCAGTGGACTACGCCCGGTCCTTGTGGGAGAAGGAGGAGCAGGTTTACCGTGCGCGCTGTTGCAACGATGGCCAAGGCCGCTGCCGCTGCGGCCACGGTCCCCGCAGCTTGCACAACCACGTACGGCAATCGCAGCGGAGAGGTTTCAACTGCATCCTGCCGAGCGACGACGGCGACTACGAAGATATGTACTATAGGGCCAGGGAGGAGTACGACTATTTAAATCACATACCCCCACCCCCTACTACGGACCAAAAAAAGTTGCGGTGGAAGCCATATGGAGGGCGCGAGTGAAGATGTTCTGAGAAGTACGGAGTACAATTGATTACAGGCTTACAAAAAAAACCGCCCAAAACGACAGTGACTAATGACCAAACACTGAAAAAGAACTACAGATACAGCATACAAGCAAGCAGACGATACAGATACAGACTTCCCAATAAGTTACAACAAAGGACCACCAACAACTACAACAGCCACATTCTAGCATCTGTTTTAACCTGTTGAATGACAGTGCATCTGTTTTAATCTGTTCAATGAGAGAAAATTGCATATTGCTACCACAATTGCGGCTAGGGCTTCAGAAAACTACCACTTTTTCAACTTTTGCGTTTAATGGTTTCAAAAACTACCAGTTCTGTGTAACAATCGGTTTGGCCCATTTGATCAAGTTTTTGACAGAGATGGCCCACCATGTCATTCAGATAGAAAACTTGATCAAATGGTGGGCCATCTCTGTCAGAAACATGATTAAATTGGACCAAACCGAGTGTTACACATAATTGGTAGTTTTCTGAAGCAATTGGACGCAAAAGTGGTAGTTTTTTGCAAATAACCGGAAAAGTGGTAGTTTTTTGAAGCCCTAGCCTCAATTGTGGTAGCAATATGCAATTATCTCGTTCAATGACAGTGTTGATCAGCTCGTAGATATTGTCAAAACCCTTTCGTTTCTTTCACACCAGATGTTCCGCTGCAGTTTGCTGAGGATCCATTTCGAAAAAAAGTTTGCTGAGGATGTCGCGGGTTTGTTGATCGCAAGTAAAAGGAAGCTCGAAATGAAGCAAGTACATGCTCAAAGCTCTGCACACTGCAATAGCACTTGCTGCCTTGCTCAAGTCATTGGATTCAGTACCTTGACACTACATTCATATTGATAGAAGATACTAGTACTACTAGTGTTTAAGTAGGTAGAGATTGGACGAGAATAAGAGGGAGCTGGAACCGGTCAGGTCTTACAATATCCTTAAGCTGTCCCGAACCGAAGCAAAAACATATACAAAACGGACCCACGCACGCTCACTTAATTTGCTAGTACTACATCAATCAAACACCTTCATCAATCCATTCCAGCGCACTCCAAATCTTCATCAGGTTAAACATCGCAACTCCGCTCGCCCTTTCGCTGCAGCTAGCTAGTGTAAGTACGCTAGGGGTAGGGGCTCTATCTCCGCCGCTATATCCCAGTTCAGCTTCGACGCGACCCTGTCGTGGTAAGGCACGTAATCCTGAACAAAACAAAGAGAAACGATTGGTCAAGGAAGATTTTTTTTTTTGTGTATACGCGTGGCTTCAGGTTTAGGGTCAGGATACGTTAAATCATGCAAGAATGAACATTGATGCAGTTGCGTACCTCAAGCTTCTCCATGAGCTCCTCGGCAGTCGGGGCGAGCACGATGATGCGGCGGGCGCAGGTGTTGATGAATCCTTCCTCCACGGCCTTGTCGATGAAGGTCAGCAGCGAATTGTAGTACCCATCCACGTTCAGCAGCCCAACCTGATCAGGAAGGAGAGTTTCAGATATTTTTCGAAAATTATTCCAGCTGCAGATAAGAGCACAGATCGACAAAGGACATAACAGGACAGTACCGGCTTGTGATGGATGCCCAGCTGCGCCCATGTAATCACTTCGAGCAGCTCCTCCAGTGTACCATACCCTCCTGCATTGACACACAACTCAGTGATGAGCACCAAAGCTAATTTGCTACTGCCAGTACCATCGCACAACAAGACAGGCAACACGAGCAGCAGATCTCAGCAGCTATCCATGCATGTACTCTTCAGAACCTTTGCGCCAATTATTGGGTACGCTAGGTAGGAAAGTAAAGGCTCCCCAAGCTGGCCCCAACCCCAAAATGGGGCTGGACCGGAGCTAGCCTTCATATTCAGATTCAGATAGATCGACATGTGCAAAATGCCAGCCCGATCCAACCCGACTGTAACTTGTCACGGGTTTCTCCGCAGAGGCTTGAATATTTTCTGCATATGATCTGATCCCGGCGAGGTAAAGAAAATGCAGGAGGTTTTGTGACTCACCAGGCAGGGCAATGAAGGCGTCAGACTGCCTCGCCATCTCTGCCTTCCTCTGGTGCATGTCCGCCACGGCCCTCACCTCCCCCACCGTCTGCCCACTTATCTGAGAAAAGAAATGAACATCCTGATCAGACAAGGGAGCAGTAAACATAATTCTTTGGCATGTAATGATACAGGTCTGTTACGCATTCCCAAGAGGGGACATGATTGTGCTCAAAGGGAACAGAGATTGTAACTAGATGGTTTGAATATTCACTCCTCCTGCCTTCTTGGGCAATGGTAAAATAACCAAGTAAGTCTAGGATGAGGACCAGAAGTGTAACCAAGCCTGAAGCCACAGCCTAGCATGAATCAGTGAGCATGGATATGGGTTTTCAGGACCATGAACTAATTGTTATGTGCTGTCCTATAGTAGTACAACATCTTCCTATTGGTGGTATGTCATAGTATAAGATAACTACAAAGGTACAACGAACAACTAGGATACTCTACCCCACATCATGGGTCATCCAATTGTTTGCCAACTTAAATATTTTTGTGTTCCTTGAAACTGAAACTTCACAGTTGATCAACTACGGATACTATCTGATGGTACTGTCAAGGGCAACAAAACATTCTTGTGTTGGGAGCAGAGCATCAGGGGGCCGACAGTCAAAGGCAATGAGTGTCCGCTACTTAACCCTAAAACATGCCTAAGGCAACCGTCATGTTTCCCAAACCAGGCAGGAAGGGAAGGGATGATGCCAGTCACGGCAAGACTTTTTGGGGGAAGAAATTAGCATCTGCAAAGCTGCGCTTTTGCCGCTTGTTTATTCTCGCGCCAAGATTTGGATTTGCGCCAAAAAGCACGTACTACCCCTAGCTCTCGATCGCCAAGTGCCGTGTCCCCCGGGACTCCAGCAGGTGCTGTTTCAGAGCCCAAACACCCAAGCTTATTTCAATATCTTATCGCTAGCGTAGTGGTAGTACCCCTAACACCAACTTTTTTTTTGAAGGCTTATTATCTTTGGAAGATCCCTAACACCAACATATACATGCAATTCTAAAACCTGAAAATCTGTCTGGCAAAGTCAAATCGAGGTTTACCATTAATTTTAATTAGGTTGAAAATTTGAAGAGAGCCAGCACCGTTTTCCTACTAGCTTTTGTTTCATTATTTTTGGTATTATGACTTGAACATTTATTCAATTTCCACACTGTATTTCCGGCCGGATCGCCTTTTCTTTTTCTTAATTAAGCATGCATATGCAGAGGATATTCCCTCCTAGTACTACTAGGTAGACAAAGACATGAGTAGGAGGAGGCGAGCACGCTGAGAACAGACATACCTCTGGGGTCATGAGAGTCTTGGGAATGACACTGCGCGTGGGCAAGAAGATGACAAAAAGAAGTGATCAGCGCATGCATCAAACTTAATAAACCAAAGGTAGCAGAAAATAGAACTAAACAATATTCTTCTTGGAATGCCAGATGGAGTAGAGGGAGGCCGATGTTATTACGTACCCTATGACGTGCCTGCCGCCGTCGTACACTGCCTGCGAGACCATCCCCATGAGGCCGATGCTGCCGCCGCCGTACACCAGGTCCACGCCCCTCGCCACCTGCAACAACAACGTTCGAACAAAAAAAATCAGTCAGTAAATAAACGCGACCACCGCACGGTTAAACTCTTCAATTAACGGTACTTCTGTACTAACGAGCTGGCAAGGCAGGCAGAGACGCCATGCTACGATGGAGAGGATGGGGACGGAGCAGAGCTAGCTCTAATTTTGGTTTAATGGAGAGCCGTGAATGCAGTAGGGCCGCCGGCCACGCACGTCAATTCGACGACCGCGCGCGTGCAGGAGCACTGTCACAGAGAAGAACGGGATGGAGTTGCTCAAGCAGCAGCTAGCAGTGCCATGGCGTTTGTGGAGTTGCAGGGGAGGAAGCAAGAGCGGATCTGCCAAGGAGTTCAGCAGCGAATGGCTGGAGATGTCCGTGTTCACGGCAAGCCTTGGTGCACGGACACCACCTTGTGGAATTCTACCCTACGCTGCTCAGTCGGACTTCAGTGTTAACTGAATTTACATCCTGGTTAAATGGTTAATTACTGCTTGCACTACTAGCACTCGAGCTAGCTTTGTTACTTTTGCATTGCAAAATTCATGTTCTGAAAGTACTAAGCCAAGTACAGTACTCCCTTGATCCCATGAAACATGTCTACATACTATTAAGTGTCCAGAACTCTAGATACACATCTAAATTTTGACAAATCCTAGACAGGCAAGTTTGAGATAGGCGCTGAAGTCTCGAACAGAGGAAAACATCGCAGGCTCGAGCAGTATATCGGGAGTGGAGAGCGAGCTAGCTAGCTGAGCTAGGAAGTAAGCGTACCAGCTCGTTGCCGAGCTCAATGGCGGCATCATGGTAGCTCCTCTTCTTGCCCTGGCTGCTGCCGCAGAAGACGCAGATCCTCTTGAACCTCGACTGCCTCATCCTCTCCTTCCGACCTTCTCCTCCTCTCGACTCTCTCTACTTATCACTCTAGCTAGCCAGCAAGCGTGAATGTCGTGGTGGTTAGGTACGTGCGCTGCTAGCTAGTGCAAACGCGCGCGCACTAGTAGAAACGAACGCACAGGGGCTTGTTGGTTCTTGCCGATGGATGGAGCTGTGGCTTGCGAGTGCGCCACCCATGGCTATATAGTAGTGGGGAGCGGAGAGAGAAGATAGAGGAGGTGGTAGAGGGAGAGAACGAGAGATGAAAGGGATGGATGCTACGAAAGCGAAACAAGATAAATGCGCGCACATGGTGGAAAAACACTCCACCCAGCAAGACGGCAGCAGGGCGGGCGACCATGGCGATGGGCTTTTCGGTGAGATGGACGGAGGATGGGCTGAGTCACCTTATCGGTTTTGCCGGATCATCGGTCCAAGCTGCGGTAAAGCTAATAGCGGTTATCTTTGATAGTAGGTCGTTCAGGAAAAGCGTACTACTATGAAGGGTGGAATGGTATGACAATTTTGTCTTGTAAAAAATGACAGTTTTGCTAATTCTCATTCGAATTAAGAATTAACTTAATTCTCAATCAACTACTAAACCACTAGACTGCGCCGTGATTCGTGCTAGGATGAGTTGCAACTGAAAATTTTCTTATTCCGTGAGCGACAAAGAGGGTTAGAAGCATGTGGGTTGGGGAGCCGTTCCGACCGAGGCTCCCCAGAAAGCCTCGAGAGAAGGTCTCGAGTGTTGCCTTGCTTTCAGCGTTGGACTTGAGGAAGGTGCTTTTGTTGCCTCGAGCGTGGCCACCAGATGCATTCGTTGTCATCGCGCTGGTCATTGGGAGGGGTCTGTTGCACTTGCTCGCCGGCCGCTCGCCATCGCTCTCCTGGCCCTGCCGCTCGAGATCACTCTCCGGCCACTCAGACTCTCGCTCCTTGTTAGTGGTGTTGCTCCCCGTCCGTCCAGGCTAGCCGTCCTTCGCTGACACGGGGTTGGGCTCAGTTTGGGGCCACTTGCCAAGGTCCCCTTCTAGGTGTTGCAAGGATTCCAGTGCCATCACCAATCCGGACCCTTCTTTGCGGTTCCAGTTTACCTTGTTGCGCAAAGAGCTTCTTCAGTTGGTCGCCGAATGCGTCGAAGAGGTTTATCGCTCCTTGCGGGAAGAGGCGGCACAAAATCAAGCTTTATATTTCGCTTATTTGTGGTTCTCTGGAGCGTGCAAATTTGTGTGCTTCTCGTGAGCCAACTGAGTTGGAGTTGTCTACGGCTGTTGTTGATGATGTGGCCACTGAGATAGCATCGTGATGGCACCATTGTTGCCAATGACCTAGAGGAGTCATTTGTGGTTGGGGAAGAATGCTTCTTTGGTTGTTTCTCCCCTCGTCCTAGGACATGCGCATCATCACAAACTGATGTGTCGGTTGCTTCCAAGTGTGAGGACATTGATGGGATCCTGGCTTCGATGATGCAGGTTGTGGTGACCCTGCATACCACTGCATGTTGTAGTATGCCAGTCGTTGACATAACATGTGCGAAGTACCAATCCGCAAATATTATATCCCTTAGAGTAGTACAACAGAAACATAGCTGGTCTTTATTTCAGTCACTTAATATTACAATCCAAATATATACATCACATTGGAGATCCTCCTGGGTCCATAGAGGATAACTCCTAGGTTCTAGGTGAACCCTATTTAACTTATACAATATAGGTCTGAGCAGGATCAACATTATTCTACTCGAGCAGCTAAATATTATAGAGTTCGTGCTGCTCGACTACTACTAGTACTCTTGTGGTCTACACGTGGTCTTCTTCTGGAACCTCCCCAGCTCCGTACACGATCAGGTAATCGACCCCCTCTACTCCTCCAGAGAGGTTTGGTTCTTCATAGCAGATCCCATATGCTCCTTCTTGTCCATCAATGGCCTCCTACAGCTGATTCAAACAATCTAAGCAGGAGATTATAAGAGATATGAGTACGAGCGTACTCAACAAGTTCATTATAGGAAAGAGGTGTTTAATGCACTAGCTACAGTATTAGACCAGAAAGTATAATACCAATGCATGTTTTTATAAGCATTTCTTCAAAAGGTTGCTTTTATTTAGAAGAGCTATGTCCGTCAGCCTTCACCGGGTGTCTAGAACTTCATGAAGTTCCTTTCCGGCCGCGTTCGCAGTTTCATAACCCGGAACAGGGAGTGACAGGTCACGATTTGTTACACTCTGCAGAGGTGTGTTGTTGTACTCATAAGAGATCTTAACCTTGGTGCCAACCGGGCAGCTTTCCCGTCCACACTTCCTTGGTGTGAGGCCCGGTATAAGGTCCTAGCCAATCATTGTGTTCCTCCGCGACCCCGAACACCCACCCTTTGTTGCAATTCCAACCTTGGGTCCTCGCCGGGCAACGTATCCATAGGATACCATCCGACCTCGACTACTATCAGGTTTCCTGACCCGATACCTTCGCCGGTCATTGCAACCCATCATAGACCGCATTACCGTGGGGACTTAGGGCTTCCCAACCACTCCGCTTGTCCCTCGGGATTCAAGTGACTACGGTAAGCGTATTCGTTGATGAACGAGAGGAAGAAACACAACTGACTACTCCGTCCCACTCCAGATCTTATGGTTAACACGGGTCTTACGGCACAAGAATCATTGGACGACATTTGTTGTTAATCCTAGATGGATATAAACCCATTGCAATGGAACCTTCACCGTACTCATGCCATGGTTCCATTGCCCACCACATAGTCATATTCATAATTATGAAGATAGCAAATTTGCTTTTCATGCAAGAGTGGTAAGCATAGTACTTTGCAAGTAATTTGGTAAAAATACTCAAATTGACATGAGCAAGCGATGAACTTGCCTGCTGACTGCAAGGTAGTGCATTTGGATTGTTTGGACTGACCCTGGTCCTCTGTTTCTGAAAGATAGCATCATTGTCCGATAAGGGCAATGTTTAAAGATTCAAATATGCATGCTTTCGATTTTTAGGGTTTGGTTCCCCCTTCCCGATGCTTAATGATTTAATGACGGAGGTGGCGAATAAGAATAATTTAAGAATACTCCTTAAGAGTGAAAATAATATCTTGGAATATTGCTGATGTCTACGGGTGCTTCTATTCTTGTAGACAGTGTTGGGCCTCCAAGAGCAGAGGTTTGTAGAACATCAGCAAGTTTTCCCTTAAGTGGATCACCCAAGGTTTATCGAACTCGGGGAGGAAGAGGTCAAAGATATCCCTCTCAAGCAACCACTGCAACCACAAAGCAAGAAGTCTCTTGTGTCCCCAACACACCTAATAGGTGCACTAGTTCGGCGAAGAGATAGTGAAATACAAGTGGTATGAATGAATATGAGCGAAGTACGGCGAAAATAGCTTGCTGGCGTGCGTTGATGGTAGTAATATTGTAGGAAGTAAACATGCAGTAGTAACGCAGCAGTAGTAATTCAGTAAAACAGTAACAAGCAGTGATAGCAGTATTTAGGAACAAGGCCTAGGGATTAGACTTTCACTAGTGGACACTCTCAACATTGATCACATAACAGAATAGATAAATGCATACTCTACACTCTCTTGTTGGATGATGAACACATTGCGTAGGATTACACGAACCCTCAATGCCGGAGTTAACAAACTCCACAATTCAATGTTCATATTTAAATAACCTTAGAGTGCATGAAATATCGACACGACTAAACCAAGTACTAGCATAGCACACATCACCTTCACACCATGTAGGAGGAATAGATCACATCAATACCATCATAGCAATAGTTAACTTCATAATCTACAAGAGATCATAATCATAGCCTACGCCAAGTACTAATACGGATGCACACACTGTCACCATTACACCGTGCAGGAGTAATAAACTACTTTAATAACATCACTAGAGTAGCACATAGATAAATTGTGATACAAAACACATTGCAATCATAAAGAGATATAAATAAGCACTTCACTACGCCATTCATAACAGTGAATAAGTACGTGAAATATAGCCTAAGAGACCCACACGGTGCACACACTGTCACCTTTACACACGTGGGACAAGGAGTCTCCAGGAGATCACATAAGTAAAACCCACTTGACTAGCATAATGACATCTAGATTACAAGCATCATCATATGAATCTCAATCATGTAAGGCAGCTCATGAGATTATTGTATTGAAGTACATAGGAGAGAGATGAACCACATAGCTACGGTACAGCCCAGAGCCTCGATGGAGAACTACTCCCTCTTCATGGGAGCAGCGGCGTTGATGAAGATGGCGGTGGAGATGGCAGCGGTGTCGATGGAGAAGCCTTCCGGGGCACTTCCCCGTCCGGCGGCGTGCCGAACAGAGACTCCTGTCCCCGATCTTGGCCCGCGATGGCGGCGGCTCGGAAGGTTTCGCGTGCCGTGGCTTATTCCGACGGGGTTTTAGGTCGGGACCTTTAAATAGGCGAAAGGGGAGCCTCGGAGGGTCCGGTGGGGCCAGACACTAGGGCGGCGCCCGGCTCCTTGGCGCCGCCGCCATGTGTGGGCCCCACATGGCCTCTCGACGGTTCTCGGGTGTTGGATGCTTCAGGGCAAAATAGGAACCTGGGCGTTGATTTCGTCCAATTCCGAGAATATTTCGTTACTAGGATTTCGAAACCAAAAACAGCAGGAACTGGCACTTTGGCATCTTGTTAATAGGTTAGTTCCATAAAACGCATAAATATGACATATAATGTGTATAAAACATGTAGGTATCATCAATAAAGTAGCATGGAACATAAGAAATTATCGATACGTCGGAGACGTATCAGCATCCCCAAGCTTAGTTCTGCTCGTCCCGAGAAGGTAAAACGATAACAAAGATAATTTCTGAAGTGACATGTCGTCATAAACTTGATCATATTGTAAACATATGTAATGAATGCAACGATCAAAACAATGGTAATGACATGAGAAAACAACTGAATCATAAAGCAATGACTTTTCATGAATAGCACTTTCAAGACAGGCATCAATAAGTCTTGCATAAGAGTTAACTCATAAAGCAATAATTTAAAGTATAGACATTGAAGCAACACAATGGAAGATTAAGTTTCAGCGGTTGCTTTCAACTTGTAACATGTATATCTCATGGATAATTGTCAACATAGAGCAATATAACAAATGCAATATGCAAGTATGTAGGAATCAATGCAGTTCACACAAGTGTTTGCTTCTTGAGGTGGAGAGAAATAGGTAAACTGACTAAACAATAAAAGTAAAAGAATGGTCCTTCAAAGAGGAAAGCATCGATTGCTATATTTGTGCTAGAGCTTTTATTTTGAAAACATAAAGAGAGCATAAAAATAAAGTTTTGAGAGGTGTTTGTTGTTGTCAACGAATGGTAGCGGGTACTCTAACCCCTTGCCAGACAAACCTTCAAAGAGCGGCTCCCATTTTATTTTTATTTTTGGGTGGCACTCCTTCCAACCTTTCTTTCACAAACCATGGCTAACCGAATCTCGGGTGCCTGCCAACAATCTCATACCATGAAGGAGTGCCTTTTTATTTTAGTTTTATTATGATGACACTCCTCCCCACCTTTGCTTTCTCAAGCCATGGCTAACCGAATCCTTCGGGTGCCGTCCAACAATCACATACTATGGAGGAGTGTCTATTTTTGTTAATTAATTGGGACTGGGAATCCCATTGCCAGCTCTTTTTGCAAAATTATTGGATAAGCGGATGAAGCCACTAGTCCATTGGAAAGTTGCCCAACAAGATTGAAAGATAAACACCACATACTTCCTCATGAGCTATAAAACATTGACACAAATAAGAGGTAATAACTTTTGAATTGTTTAAAGGTAGCACTCAAGCAATTTACTTTGGAATGGCGAGAAATACCATGTAGTAGGTAGGTATGGTGGACACAAATGGCATAGTGGTTGGCTCAAGGATTTGGATGCATGAGAAGTATTCCCTCTCGATACAAGGTTTAGGCTAGAAAGGTTATTTGAAACAAACACAAGGATGAACCGGTGCAGTAAAACTCACATAAAAGACATATTGTAAACATTTTAAGACTCTACACCGTCTTCCTTGTTGTTCAAAACTCAATACTAGAAATTATCTAGACCTTAGAGAGACCAAATATGCAAATCAAATTTTAGCAAGTTCTATGTATTTCTTCATTAATGGGTGCAAAGTATATGATGCAAGAGCTTTTGCCAAGTATCACATTATCCAAGACATTTTAGAATCACTACATGTAGCATTTCCCAATTCCAACCATATAACAATTTAACGAAGAAGAAACTTCGCCTTGAACATTATGAGTAAAGCCTAAGGACATATTTGTCCATATGCAACAGCGGAGCGTGTCTCTCTCCCACAAAGTGAATGCTAGGATCCATTTTATTCAAACAAAACAAAAACAAAAACAAACCGACGCTCCAAGTAAAGAACATAAGATGTGACTGAATAAAAATATAGTTTCAGGGGAGGAACCTGATGATGTTGTCGATGAAGAAGGGGATGCCTTGGGCATCCCCAAGCTTAGACGCTTGAGTCTTCTTAAAATATGCAGGGATGAACCACGGGGCATCCCCAAGCTTAGAGCTTTCACTCCTCTTGATCATAGTATATCATACTCCTCTCTTGATCCTTGAAAACTTCCTTCACACCAAACTTCAAGCAAACTCATTAGAGGGTTAGTGCTTAATAAAAATTTACATGTTCAGAGGTGACACAATCATTCTTTACACTTCTGGACATTGCATAAAGCTACTGGACATTAATGGATCAAAGAAATTCATCCAACATAGCAAAAAGAGGCAATGCGAAATAAAAGGCAGAATCTGTCAAAACAGAACAGTTCGTAAAGACGAATTTTAAAATGGCACCAGACTTGCTCAAATGGAAAAACTCAAAACTAATGAAAGTTGCGTACCTATCTGAGGATCACTCACGTAAATTGGCATAATTTTAGGAGTTACGTACAGAAAATTAGGCCCAGATTCGTGACAGCAAAGAAATCTGTCTCTGCGCAGTAATCCAAATCTAGTATGAACCTTACTATAGAGACTTTACTTGGCACAACAATGCAACAAAACTAAGATAAGGAGAGGTTGCTACAGTAGTAAACAACTTCCAAGACACAAATATAAAACAAAGTACTGTAGTAAAAACACATGGGTTATCTCCCAAGAAGTTCTTTCTTTATAGCCATTAAGATGGGCTCAGTTTTAATGATGCACTCGCAAGAAATAGAAGTTGAAGCAAAAGAGAGCATCAAGAGGCAAATTCAAAACACATTTAAGTCTAACATGCTTCCTATGCATAGGAATCTTGTAAATAAACAAGTTCATGAAGAGCAAAGTAACAAGCATAGGAAGATAAAACAAGTGTAGCTTCAAAAATTTCAGCACATAGAGAGGTGTTTTAGTAACATGAAAATTTTTACAACCATATTTTCCTCTCTCATAATAACTTTCAGTAGCAACATGAGCAAACTCAACAATATAACTATCACATAAAACATTCTTATCATGAGTCTCATGCATAAAATTATTACTCCCCACATAGGCATAATCAATTTTATTAGTTGTAGTGGGAGCAAATTCAACAAAGTAGCTATCATTATTATTCTCATCATCAAATATAGGAGGCATAGTATCATCAAAGTAAATTTTCTCCTCAATGCTTGGGGGACTAAAAATATCATGCTCATCAAAGCCAGCTTCCCCAAGCTTAGAATTTTCCATAGCATTAGCAACAATAGTGTTCAAAGCATTCATAGTAATATGTTCCATGGGTTTTTTAATTTTCGCATCAAACCATCCATGTCTTAAATCAGGAAATAGAATAAGAAGGTCATTGTTGTCCATTATGCCTAACTAGTGTAAACAAGAAACCAAATGTCGCAATTGCAGAGTCTAAAGGAAATAGCGAGTACTTACAACGGCGCCGGAAAATAGCTTAGTAGTCGAGATCCGGAGTGTGAGTACCTTTTACCTTTCCTCCCCGCAACGGCGCCAGAAAATAGCTTGATGTCTACGGGTGCTTCTATTCTTGTAGACAGTGTTGGGCCTCCAAGAGCAGAGGTTTGTGGAACAGCAGCAAGTTTTCCCTTAAGTGGATTGATACGTCTCCAACGTATCGATAATTTCTTATGTTCCAGAAGACCGAAAGGGATAAGAAGTGGGGGCGACGGCCACCATAGGGCGCGCGAGAGGGGGCCCGCCGACCTATGGTCTGGGCCCTCGTGCCCCCGACTTTGCCCTTCCGCCTACTTAAAGCCTCCGTCGCAACCCCTCGAGAGACACGATACGGAAAACCTTCCGAGAGATGCCGCCGCCGCGAATCCCATCTCGAGGGATTCAGGAGATCGCTCCGGCACACTGCCGGAGAGGGATTCATCTCCGGAGGACTCTACACCGCCATGGTCGCCTCCGGAGTGATGAGTGAGTAGTTCCCCTGGACTATGGGTCCATAGCAGTAGCTAGATGGTCGTCTTCTCCTAATTGTGCTTCATTGTTGGATCTTGTGAGCTGCCTAACATGATCAAGATCATCTATCTGTAATACTATATGTTGTGTTTGTCGGGATTCGATGGATAGAGAATACTATGTTATGGTGATTATCAATCTATTGTTTATGTGTTGTTTATGATCTTGCATGCTCTCCGTTATTAGTAGAGGCTCTGGCCAAGTTTTGCTCTTAACTCCAAGAGGGAGTATTTATGCTCGATAGTGGGTTCATGTCTTCATTGACACCTGGGACAGTGAAAGTTCTAAGGTTGTGATGTGTTGTTGCCACTAGGGATAAAACATTGATTCTATGTCTAAGGATGTAGTTGTCGATTACATTACGCACCATACTTATTGCTGTTGCTTTGCAACTTAATACTGAATGGGGTTCGGATGATAACCTGAAGATGGACTTTTTAGGCATAGATGCAGTTGGATGGCGGTCTATGTACTTTGTCGTAATGCCCGGATTAAATCTCACTATATTTATCATATCATGTATATGCATTGTTATGCTCTTCTCTATTTGTCAATTGCCCGACTGTAATTTGTTCACCCAACATGCTTTATCTTATGGGAGAGACACCTCTAGTGAACTGTGGACCCCGGTCCTATTCTTTACATCGCATACAATCTACTGCAATACTTGTTTTACTGTTTTCTTGCAAACAATCATCTTCCACACAATACGGTTAATCCTTTGTTACAGCAAGCGGTGAGATTGACAACCTCACTGTTTCGTTGGGGCAAAGTACTTGGGTTGTGTTGTGCAGGTTCACGTTGGCGCCGGAATCGTTGTTGCGCCGCATCACATTTCGCCACCATCAACCTTCAACGTGCTTCTTGGCTCCTCCTGGTTCGATTAAACCTTGGTTTCTTTCGAGGGAAAACTTGCTACGCATCATACCTTCCTCTTGGGGTTCCCAACGAACGTGTGAGTTACACGCCATCAAGCTCTGGCGCGTTCGGGGAGATCAAGACACGCTGCAAGGGGAGTCTCCACTTCTCAATCTCTTTACTTTGTTTTTGTCTTGCTTTATTTTATTTACTACTTTGTTTGCTGCACCTAAACAAAACACAAAAAAATTAGTTGCTAGTTTTACTTTATTTACTGTCTTGCTCTCTATATCAAAAACACAAAAAAATTAGTTACTTGTCTTTACTTTATTTGCCTAGTATACTTTATTGCTACTAAAATGAGTAATCCTGAAGTTGAAGTTCGTTCTTTTAAGCAACAAGGTGGAGAAAGTTTTAAAGATGCTTGGTATAGAATTAGTAATGCTCATCATAGGTGCATTAAGAAACACTCCACCACTATCCTTCTTAGGAACTTTTATGTTGGTTTATCTAGTTGGAATAGGTATGTTCTTGATGCTCTTTCGGGAGGTAATTTCCTAGGTGCTCCCGCCTTAGAAGCTAGTTGCATCATTGAGAGCCTAGTTGGAATACCACCTGTTAATGAAGTTAAAATTGAAATCTCTCTTGAGGATGTTATGAAAAAATTGGAAACCATAGAGAAAAAATTTCCAAGTATTGAAACTAACTTGGAAATGTTATTGGATAAAACTGATGAACTTGATAAATCCCTAGGAGGAAGTGATGAAAGAATTAGTGTCTTAGGAACTTGTGTTGTTCACGATAATCAAACTAATAGGATTGATGAACTTGAAAAAGCTATGGGAACCTTGGGTTCAACCTTTTCTTCTCTCAAGAATAATGAGAAAGCTTACGTGGGTAAAAAGCAAAAATTTATGTATGTCTCTAAAGTGCCTAAACAAAAGAATTATTATAGGCCTAAAATTGCTAAAACCCCTAGCACCACCATAGAAAATTTAGATAATGGAGCACCTAAAGTACCCTCTGCAACAAGTTGTGTTTGCATGAAAAATAATGATGTTGATGCTTCTACTCTCGATAATACTTGATTTGCACTTTCTGCGCCTAGCTGAAAGGCGTTAAAGAAAAGCGCTTATGGGAGACAACCCATGTTTTTACTACAGTACTTTATTTTATATTTGAGTCTTGGAAGTTGTTTACTACTGTAGCAACCTCTTTCTATGTCAAAGTTGATGTTATATTTGGGATCGCTGCGCAGAAACAGCATTGCTGTCTGTCACGAATCTGGGCACAAGTCTCTGTAGAAAATTCGAAAAAATCTGCCAATTTACGACGTGATCCTCAGATATGTACGCAACTTTCATTAGTTATGAGTTTTTCCATTTGAGCAAGTCTGGTGCCATTTTAAAATTCGTCTTTACGGACTGTTTGTTTTTGACAGATTCTGCCTTTTATTTCGTATTGCCTCTTTTGCTATGTTGGATTTATTTCTTTGATCCATTAATGTCCAGTAGCTTTATGCAATGTCCAGAAGTGTAAAGAATGATTGTGTCACCTCTGAATGTGTGAATTATTAATTGTGCACTAACCCTCTAATGAGTTTGCTTGAAGTTTGGTGTGAAGGAAGTTTTCAAGGGTCAAGAGAGGAGTATGATATACTATGATCAAGAGGAGTGAAAGCTCTAAGCTTGGGGATGCCCCGTGGTTCACCCCTGCATATTCTAAGAAGACTCAAGCGTCTAAGCTTGGGGATGCCCAAGGCATCCCCTTCTTGATCGACAACATCATCAGGTTCCTCCCCTGAAACTATATTTTTATTCAATCACATCTTGTATTCTTTACTTGGAGCGTTGTTTTTGTTTTGTTTTTGTTTGAATAAAATGGATCCTAGCATTCACTTTTGGGAGAGAGACACGCTCCACTGTTGCATATGGACAAATATGTCCTTAGGCTTTACTCATAATGTTCAAGGCGAAGTTTCTTCTTCGTTAAATTGTTATATGGATGGAATTGGAAAATGCTACATGTAGTAATTCTAAAATGTCTTGGATAATGTGATACTTGGCAATTGTTGTGCTCATGTTTAAGCTCTTGCATCATATACTTTGCACCCATTAATAAAGAAATACATAGAGCTTGCTAAAATTTGATTTGCATATTTGGTCTCTCTAAGGTCTAGATAATATCTAGTATTGAGTTTTGAACAACAAGGAAGACGGTGTAGAGTCTTATAATGTTTACAATATGTCTTTTATGTGAGTTTTGCTGCACCGGTTCATCCTTGAGTTTGCTTCAAATAACCTTGCTAGCCTAAACCTTGTATCGAGAGGGAATACTTCTCATGCATCCAAAATCCTTGAGCCAACCACTATGCCATTTGTGTCCACCATATCTACCTACTACATGGTATTTCTCTGCCATTCCAAAGTAAATTGCTTGAGTGCTACCTTTAAAATTCCATCATTCACCTTTGCGATATATAGCTCATGGGACAAAATAGCCTTAAAAACTATCGTAGTATTGAATATGTACTTATGCACTTTATCTCTTATTAAGTTGCTTGTTGTGCGATAACCATGCTTCTGGGGAACGCCATCAACTATTGTTGAATATCATGTGAGTTGCTATGCATGTCCGTCTTGTCTGAAGGATCTATCACTTTAATGATTGGAGCATGCAAATTGTTAGAGAAGAACATTGGGCCGCTAACTAAAGCCATGAATCATGGTTGAAGTTTCAGTTTTGGACATATATCCTCAATCTCATATGAGAATAATAATTGTTGCTACATGCTTATGCATTTAAGAGGAGTCCATTATCCGTTGTCCATGTTGTCCCGGTATGGATGTCTAAGTTGAGAATAATCAAAAGCGAGAAATCCAAAATGTGAGCTTTCTCCTTAGACCTTTGTACAGGCGGCATGGAGGTACCCCTTTGTGACACTTGGTTGAAACATGGCATGCAAAGATCCGGTAGTCCAAGCTAAGTAGGACGAGGTGCGGGCACTATTAGTATACTATGCATGAGGCTTGCAACTTATAAGATATAATTTACATAACTCATATGCTTTATTACTACCGTTGACAAAATTGTTTCATGTTTTCAAAATAAAAGCTCTAGCACAAATACAGCAATCGATGCTTTCCTCTTTGAAGGACCTTTCTTTTACTTTTATTGTTGAGTCAGTTTACCTATCTCCCTCCACCTTAAGAAGCAAACACTTGTGTGAACTGTGCATTGATTCCTACATACTTGCATATTGCACTTGTTATATTACTTTATGTTGACAATATCCATGAGATATACATGTTATAAGTTGAAAGCAACCGCTGAAACTTAATCTTCCTTTGTGTTGCTTCAATACCTTTACTTTGATTTATTGCTTTATGAGTTAACTCTTATGCAAGACTTATTGATGCTTGTCTTGAAGTACTATTCATGAAAAGTCTTTGCTTTATGATTCACTTGTTTACTCATGTCATTACCATTGTTTTGATCGCTGCATTCATTACATATGTTTACAAATAGTATGATCAAGATTATGATGGCATGTCACAGAAATTATCTTTGTTATCGTTTTACCTGCTCGGGACGAGCAGAAAGCTTGGGGATGCTGATACGTCTCCAACGTATCGATAATTTCTTATGTTCCATGCTACTTTATTGATGATACCTACATGTTTTATGCACATTATATGTCGTATTTACGCATTTTGGAACTAACCTATTAACAAGATGCCGAAGAGTTTTTTCTGCTGTTTTTGGTTTCAGAAATCCTAGTGAAATATTCTCGGAATTGGACGAAATCACCGCCGGGGTCCTATTTTTGCACGAAGCTTCCGAGCCGAAAGGGATAAGAAGTGGGGGCGAGGCGCCGCCACCATAGGGCAGCGGCCGGGGGCCGCGCCGACCTATGGTGTGGGCCCTCCACGACTTTGCCCTTCCGCCTACTAAAGTCGCGAAACCCCGATCCGAGAGCCACGATACGGAAAACCTTCCGAGACGCGCGCCGCGAATCCCATCTCGGGATTCGGAGATCGCCTCCGGCACCCTGCCGGAGGGGATTCATCTCCGGAGGACTCTACCGCCATGGTCGCCTCCGGAGTGATGAGTGAGTAGTTCACCTGGACTATGGGTCCATAGCGTAGCTAGATGGTCGTCTTCTCCTAATTGTGCTTCATTGTTGGATCTTGTGAGCTGCCTAACATGATCAAGATCATCTATCTGTAATACTATATGTTGTATTTGTCGGGATCCGATGGATAGAGAATACTATGTTATGGTGATTATCAATCTATTGTTTATGTGTTGTTTATGATCTTGCATGCTCTCCGTTATTAGTAGAGGCTCTGGCCAAGTTTTTGCTCTTAACTCCAAGAGGGAGTATTTATGCTCGATAGTGGGTTCATGCCTTCATTGACACCGGGACAGTGACAGAAAGTTCTAAGGTTGTGATGTGCTGTTGCCACTAGGGATAAAACATTGATTCTATGTCTAAGGATGTAGTTGTCGATTACATTACGCACCATACTTAATGCAATGCATTGCTTTGCAACTTAATGAATGGGGTTCGGATGATAACCTGAAGGTGGACTTTTTAGGCATAGATGCAGTTGGATGGCGGTCTATGTACTTTGTCGTAATGCCCGGATTAAATCTCACTATATTTATCATATCATGTATATGCATTGTTATGCTCTTCTCTATTTGTCAATTGCCCGACTGTAATTTGTTCACCCAACATGCTTTATCTTATGGGAGAGACACCTCTAGTGAACTATGGACCCCGGTCCTATTCTTTACATCGCATACAATCTACTGCAATACTTGTTTTACTGTTTTCTTGCAAACAATCATCTTCCACACAATACGGTTAATCCTTTGTTACAGCAAGCCGGTGAGATTGACAACCTCACTGTTTCGTTGGGGCAAAGTACTTGGGTTGTGTTGTGCAGGTTCCACGTTGGCGCCGGAATCCCTGTTGTTGCGCCGCATCACATTTCGCCACCATCAACCTTCAACGTGCTTCTTGGCTCCTCCTGGTTCGATTAAACCTTGGTTTCTTTCTGAGGGAAAACTTGCTACTGTGCGCATCAAACCTTCCTCTTGGGGTTCCCAACGAACGTGTGAGTTACACGCCATCATGGATCACCCAAGGTTTATCGAACTCAGGTAGGAAGAGGTCAAAGATATCCCTCTCAAGCAACCCTGCAACCACAAAGCAAGAAGTCTCTTGTGTCCCCAACACACCTAATAGGTGCACTAGTTCGGCGAAGAGATAGTGAAATACAAGTGGTATGAATGAATATGAGCAGTAGTACGGCAGAAAATAGCTTCTGGCGTGCTTGATGGTAGTAATATTGTAGGAAGTAAACATGCGGTATGCAGCAGTAAGTCAGTAAAACAGTAACAAGCGATAGCGTATTTAGGAACAAGGCCTAGGGATTAGACTTTCACTAGTGGACACTCTCAACATTGATCACATAAGAATAGATAAATGCATACTCTACACTCTTGTTGGATGATGAACACATTGCGTAGGATTACACGAACCCTCAATGCGGGAGTTAACAAGCTCCACAATTCAATGTTCATATTTAAATAACCTTAGAGTGCATGAAAGATCGACACGACTAAACCAAGTACTAGCATAGCATGCACACTGTCACCTTCACACCATGTAGGAGGAATAGATCACATCAATACCATCATAGCAATAGTTAACTTCATAATCTACAAGAGATCATAATCATAGCCTACGCCAAGTACTAACACGGATGCACACACTGTCACCATTACACCGTGCAGGAGGAATAAACTACTTTAATAACATCACTAGAGTAGCACATAGATAAATTGTGATACAAAACACATTGCAATCATAAAGAGATATAAATAAGCACTTCACTACGCCATTCATAACGAATAAGTATTCTGTGAAATATAGCCTAAGAGACCCACACGGTGCACACACTGTCACCTTTACACACGTGGGACAAGGAGTCTCCGGAGATCACATAAGTAAAACCCACTTGACTAGCATAATGACATCTAGATTACAAGCATCATCATATGAATCTCAATCATGTAAGGCATCTCATGAGATTATTGTATTGAAGTACATAGGAGAGATGAACCACATAGCTACCGGTACAGCCCAGCCTTGATGGAGAACTCCCCTCTTCATGGGAGCAACAGCGTTGATGAAGATGGCGGTGGAGATGGCAGCGGTGTCGATGGAGAAGCCTTCCGGGGCACTTCCCGTCCCGGCGGCGTCGAACGAGACTCCTGTCCCCCGGATCTTGGCTTCGCGATGGCGGCGGCTCTGGAAGGTTTCGCGTACCGTGGCTTATTCGACGGGGTTTTAGGTCAGGACCTTTAAATAGGCGAAAGGGGAGCCTCGGAGGGTCTGGTGGGGCCAGACACTAGGGCGCGCGCTGGCTCCTTGGCCGCCGCCACCATGTGTGGGCCCCACATGGCCCCTCTCGACGGTTCTCGGGTGTTCGGATGCTTCCGGGCAAAATAGGAACACAGGCGTTGATTTCGTCCAATTCCGAGAATATTTCGTTACTAGGATTTCTGAAACCAAAAACAGCAGAAAACAGGAACTGGCACTCGGCATCTTGTTAATAGGTTACTTCCAGAAAACGCATAAATATGACATATAATGTGTATAAAACATGTAGGTATCATCAATAAAGTAGCATGGAACATAAGAAATTATCGATACGTCGGAGACGTATCAATTGCCAAGGTTTGTTTAAGTCCAAAAAATAATTTATGGACTTATTTAATCATTAAAAATATGGATTTTATTTTTAATGGCTTTTATTAATTCATTATTCTTTGAATTAAATAATTATTATTTTTCACTTTACTCTGTTATTCTTTCTAATATTTTTTTAGGGTAGAGAATAAAATTTTAAGTGGTTTGCATATTTTTCTCTATTTTTTCGAGTAATATTTCGTTTATAGAATTTTGTCAAAGTTCTTGTTTAAATAAATTTGTGAAATGACAAATTTGCCCTTGGGCCCACCTGTCAGGGTGAACCTAGTGGGTTGGGCTAGACCCACTCGGCCTGGTCCAACCCACTCGGTCAACCGCCACTCCTTCCTCTCCCCCGCGCCTAACCCTGGCTCTCTAAGCTCCCGCGACACCGTGGTCGCCTGCGCCGTCGCCGAATTATCCCGGCCATCTCCGACGCTCTCCGGCGACGAGATCGGTCGCTATCGCTTCATCGTTTGAGGGCCCACCCATTGGTCCGCGTCGATCTGCGATTGGCGACCTCTTCCGCTTGCCCCCAACCCTACTGCAACTAGGGTTGCGCGGTGTTCGCGGCGATTTGCCATTCGCCGACGCTCCCGATTGCTGTGGTGATGTCGTGTGCCTCGACGGGGTTGTGCTGGAGCGCTTGCGCTCGGCGGACGCCTGGCTTGGCCACGGCTTGGCGCTGCCATGGCTGGGTTGTGTCGTCGTGCCGCCACGGTGACGCCATGGTGCTCTGCTCCAGGTTAGTGCCCCGTTCTTCTTCCTCCTCTCCTCCTCCTTTCTGTCTAGCTCTAGCTACTGGCTTCGCTTCCCCTCTTGGAGATGCTAGCCATGCCGTGTTGCTGCTGTGCCGTGCTGTGCTGGCTATTGCTGCTATGACATCTGCTGCTGTTGCTGTGCTTGTGCTGGCTACTGCTGCTGTGTCATCTGCTGCTGCTCTACTGGTGGTCAATTTACTTCATATGCTATGCCATGCTATTCCTTCCTTGCTACTGTCCATGCAAATGCTATTCAATTGCTAGCTGGCTATGGTGGTGGCTATTGCTTGTATATGTGTGTATGTTACCTATTTGTGCATCTCTGGCCTATTGCTGTTTGCAGTTCTTGCATATGCAAGTGCCAGTGGTGTCTGTTTATGTTGTTGTGCAGCTCCTGCTCATGCTCATGAGCATGCTGTGATGCTCATGGATTGCCATGGTGCTCCAGCTGTTGTTATGCTACTATCTGGCCTTGTACAATCCTGTAATCCATCCCTGGCTTGATTGCCTTAAGCAATCCTTGCTTGAGCAAGGGCCAGTGATGTGTGTTGTGTGCTGTTCTTGTATAACTTGATCCAGTGGTACATCCGTTCTTGGATGTTCTTCTAGATACAATTATAAATTTATATATGTAATTTATGTTTATTCAGTTATAGCCGGTGTGTAATTCTTCAGTAACTGGCTACTTCCTGATGCTATGCTGGTCTCTAGCAGGCTTGAGCAAGTCCTGGTGATCATATGATCATCAGTTGCTTGTTGTGCTTCTACTTGTGCCTTACTGATGATTATACCTATGCCTGTATAGCTCCATACCATGTACTGGTATATGCTAATGCTTGTTAAAGCATACACTGATGGTTGCAGTTATCCTCTGGATCATTTGCAAGTGCTTTAGTTACTGGTTGCTTATATATCTCATTTATCTGTATAGCTTGTCATGATTTATTGAATAAATGGGATGAACTGCTTAGGCAGTAAGGATTCTATGATTAATTTGATCGAGCTAGAGGGATGCCAACAATTTTTGGGGACCCTAGCTCTTCTTTGAACCCATCTAGGTGCTGATACAAGTGCTTGGCTTGATGGCTTTGTGGTTGAGGTGACCCTATCAGTAATAGTTTGTTGTTTTTGGGTAGCTCCCCTCTCTGTGGCTTACTATGGATTGATAGATGCTTTCTGGATGATCCCTTTTTAGATTTCCAGTAGCTTTTGATGTTCAAAATCAAATAAACAAGAATTTGTCTTTATTTCTGATGGTTAAATGAGCCATTTAGTGCTAGGTGAGTTGGGCTAGGCTAGGTGTGGATCAAATCCTTGCTGGATACTTTGGTTTGTTGTAGTGGTGATACACTTGGCTTGACAAATTCCTCCCTAGGTTTAATCTCTACTGGCTTAATCCCTATTTTGCTAGCATCAAATGGTTTAACACCAAATGATGATGCAAACTAGGTAATCATACCCTCTGGCTTGTGTGTGTGTTTTGCATATGCTTGTGTTATGAGCAAAACTGATGCTTGCTCATGAATTTGGGTATACCTCACTCTAGCTCCTAGAAATTGTGTTGTTGTAGAGGTTTTGCTTCTGTGATGTGTTGATGCTTGCACTGCTCCTCCTGGCTAGCTGGTGCTTGGATTACTTCACCATTTCTTGATCAGCAGCAAACAGTTCTTGGTAGAATTGTTGCTGGATGGTTTTGGTGGGTTGGTGTTCTTCCTGTTCTATTTGTTCTTGTTGTTCTTACCCTGAGAAGCTGATGTCGATGAGCATCTAGGGTTTGGCTTGAAAAGGTTTTATACCCCCTCTTTGGTTGCTCCTTTGGTCGACAACAAGGGTTGTGTGTGTGGTGACTCCTCCCTGTGCATGTGTGCTGGTGAACATGCATCTCACCTTGTGAGCTGCTTCACTGTTCATGGTTGGTACTTGTGTCCTATGGATGAGCTTGGCATAATTGATATTATCTCTCCTATTTCACTTTTCTTTGACTAACCTGCCAAAATGTGCTGTTTTTGTTTGATCTTTGGCCTATGCAGGGTTTAACAAGATGATCATGGATGAAGTCTTCAACTTGTTGATCAAGAAGATCATGAAGATGAAGATAGTCTAGTTTAGATAGTTCTATACATTGTAATTTCCTTTTTCTTTTTCATTTATCATTTCTGAAATGTGTTATGTAATAAATAATTCATTTGGATATTGTAAAGACAATGTAATTGTGTGTGATGATCAATCAAGCTCAAATTTCTCTAATGAGCTATTTGTGATGAATTTGTATTCATTACTTATTTATATTATCATATTATCATATTCTTATTTGAGATATTAATTGTTTGAATAAACAATTGTTTGAATTATGAATTATATTGGTTTTGTTAGAGTTAGAGTTTCATCTCAACTCAATCATGCAACTTAATATATGAAATGCAATTAATGATTCTCCCTTCTTCACAAAACCCTAGTTCAAATAAGTTCATGTCCAAGTTTGTCGCACTCTCGAAACCCTAACCCTAGTTGGTGTCGAGAGAGAAACTTGTTCCCTCTTAGGTTTTATGCAATTAAACGCTAAATTTTCCCTAGTTTTGCGATGCAATGCACATCCTTTTTCTAATTTTACCCCGCAATCATCTCGAATCTTGGGATATTACACAGGTCATGCCTAAGCTTCAGGAGCTATGTGGGGAGCGCACTCATCTTCTGTTGATGGTGTATCTACATGTGGACATGCATGTTTGGGACCTTGGCGGTTGCTTCCACATGACCGCCGTTGGAGCCAGGACATCGGGGCGACAAGGTTAATGGAGCAGGTACTCTTTGTTAGGGTTCTTTGCAAGTTACTGTTCGGGTTGGAGGCGGCTATCCCTAGATCTATTAAAGAGATTAATTGCCTCTTGCTGGAGAAGACTTTGAGTGGAAAATCAAGAGAGTGAAGGAGTATCTCAGAAGCAAACGGAAGAAGAGTGGGGACAAAAAGGAAGGGGCCTGCCACTGCTTGATGGAGGGTTATCGGGTTATCGTTTACAAGATTTTCCATTACTAGGAAAAAGCCTACACCCAGGCGCACCAAAAAAGGTTACCACCGGTGCACCAGCGCCCGCTAGCGGTAACACGCCGGTGATAACGCGCTATCGCCAGCCATAACAACATATATCGCCAGCGCACCAACCTGGTGCGCCAGTTTATATTCTTTTTCAAAATAAAAATAAGCCGTATTGGATCTAGATCTGGTCGTCGCTTGGAAACAGTGGTCGTGGGCGTCATGCAGGAGGGAGAGGAGGTGGTCGCCGGAGCAGGGAGGAGGTGGATGTGGCCAGCGCTGGAGCATGGAGGAGGTGGTCACTGGAGGAGGGATGGAGTGGATGTGGCCATGTTAGAGCATGGAGGTGGTGGACGTGGCTGGCACCGAAGTAGGGAGGAGGTGGTTGCCGAGGTAGCCGAGCAACAGCAAGAGCATGTGCCGCCGACGGAGAGGAAGAGGAGGGCAGAGCTGTGGCGCGTGAGACCAGGAGGACATGGAGGATGGGAAAGTTAGAGATGAAGGAGAAGGATGAGAATAGGGTGGTTTATACAGGAAAAGGTACCGCCGGCGCACCAAAAGGTTGTTGCACCGCCGGTATGTCTAAAACAATTTCGCATCGAAATCTAAAACATGTTTTCCTTTTTGATTTTTACGATTCTAAAATATTACTAAACGTCCTTTGTAGATAAATTTTCATATAAAAAACTTTTTCATGGGAAATCATATGCAAAATCTGGAGCCATTTTGCAAGATTTGTCGAAATTCATGTTTGTTAATTTTTCTAACAACTAGCACACATAACATATAGTCATCTCAAAAGATTTTGAAAATTTAAATTTCTATCGCTTTCTTTTATTTTTTCAAAATAGGAAGGGCGATCCAACGCGCGGGGGGGGGGGGAGGACCTGGACAATTATTTTTCCTAGACAACCCTTACCACAGAGCCCACCACAGTAATATTTGGGCATCACCAATGCCAATAAATTTGGTGCACCAACGGTAACCGGGGGACCAATTTTTTGGCGCCCCGGTGGTAGCTCAGGGCCTATAAGATTTTTCCTAGTAGTGTTTGTGTATGCTTTTTCATTTGTAGTATGATTATTAGAGTTGGTGGTTGTAGGAGTTGCATGATTCTGGAGTATTTTCGGATGTGATTTTGGTGTACGGTTTTTACCGGTTTTCTTCTAACTAGGTAGACAATTATTTTCTTAATTAATGGATTGCAGCAAAAAAAAAAATCCCATTTCAATTTTCTTTTTGTAATTGCATTTGGGTTTCCCAGTGAGAAAAAAACTTTTGAACCATCGGATTGCTTTGTGATTTGTGCTAGTCATGAGTTGCAACATGGGTTGCAACTGAAATATGGCCCTGACCGCTAGATTGGTATTCATGCTGATCATGATCTGCAATGTGTGTTTCAACTGACATTCGATGACGTCACCAATTAGTTTAATTCTTAATCGACTGATACTTAGTCACACAAAAAATTTCTTTAAAAAGGGGCAATCATTCTGTGTTTCATGTTCGCATTGTTAAAGTGTATGCGTGCTTCATGTTCGGTTGTTTTAGTATATATATGGAATTTCCTAAAACTTTTACCAGTTCGAATATTTTCTTACGTGTGTCTAGTAATCCATGAAATTTCAGATAATATTAATAGTATTTGGATTTGCCTAGATTGATCTTTCTTCTCCTTGCCGGGACAACGATTGGCCCAATGGCCAGTCTCACCGCTAAACCCAGAAAGGTTCTTTCTTCTTTATTTTCCTCTTCTTCTTGAAGGTTGTAGTGTAGGAGAGTTTATTCTTTCCCTTGTACTTGTTTCTGCACTATGTTGGTAGCAGAACGTCCTTTGATTCCACCAGTGTGTTTGTCTTTTTCCCTCCAATTCGTTTTTATCATCTAGCTAGAGTGGCAATGAAATTCTCGATGAAGAGCTCATGCCTATGATGTTTGAGAGAAGTGAAAAAGTTCCTCCATGAAGGGGGCCCTTATGCCTGTCAAAATGCATCTCACGACAAACATATCCGGAAGCACAAACTTAAGGAGCTCAAATTTCTTTGTCATAATCTGTATCTTATAAGCCTGTCCAACTACAGATCGGTTCTTCAACATCATGTAATCGTTGAAATGGTCCATATCACTCACCTTCAGCATCCGCAACACCGAACTTAGCATCCAGTGCATCCCACGGTTTTTCCCATCTCGTATGTGCAATAATCATCAACCAACTTTTATCCCAGAACACTTAGGACGACACCCACAAAGAGTACGACGGTTTTTCTGGACGCTTTAGCCTCATTATGAGTAAGCGGACCTCTTGGAGTGCAACGCGCAACTCGTTGTATGCCCATATTAGTGATTGACGAGTAGGATTAAGCCAGCAGCGAAACCTGATAGACAAGATTGCCTAAATATGTAAGATTTTTAGATTTCTAGATTATTAGGCAATTTCCTAGTGAGTTTAATTACCGAAAACAACATCACATATTCACTAGCACACTTAACCATATACATCAGACTAATCACATCTAGCAGATCAGAATATGATATAAGTACTACTGCAAGATAAGAGAGGAAGATCATGTATATCGTAATTGGGAAGGATGCCGCTCTAGCTAAGTTGTTGAGGTCGCCAAGGTGTTGTTAGGGTCGCTGATGTAGAGGTCGGTGATGGACGAAGTAAGACGGGGATGAAGAACTCGAATAATAGTGATTAGTTAGGGCGAGACCTCCCCAAAAACCTTCTCGCGCATCTCCCAGTGTAGGATCTCGACAGATGAGATTTCGAAGGCATGCTCTTCCGGACGGCCATTTTTTTCGATAAGGGGCGCTTTATTACTTATAAGGTTAAGTAATACACCCAGCCTCTGCATAACTAGGATGCACACAACCGTTTAAAAGGTCCACAAATCATTGACAAAAAGATACATAGAGTGATATAAAGAAAAGGCCAACTACTATGACGCTCCGTTGGCTTCAATCCTCCGATTATGCAGCCACCCATGTTGGGAAATAAACTCCGTGGCCGTGTTCTCCAATCGTGTAGACACCTCCATAAAGAGGTCGCGATCCGCCAAACGCTGAAGTGGCGACCATGAACGGAGCAAAGCCGTACACCGGTAGATTACCTGCATAAGAGAGGAAGATTTGTCATTAAAAACCTTGTCGTTTCTACATAGCCAAAGCGACCAAACAACCGCAATCGCTCCCACTCTGATAATTGTTTTGTACCTAGAATCCACCCCATTTAGCCAATTGCTAAAAATGTTTGCAATGCTACGAGGGGGATATAAGGTAGAACCTATCTGAATGATTGACCATATAGATCGGGCAACTCGACAGTTGAAGAAAAGGTGTTTTATTGTCTCATCTTCGTGACAGAACATATATTTCGTACAACCTTGCTAGTTGCGCTTTACAAGGTTATCTTTAGTAAGAATCACACCTCGACGAAGATACCATGCAAAAACTTTAGTTTTGAGTGGTATCTTCATCTTCCAGATGTATTTATTATTTAGTACCGGTTGTGAAGAGAGACATAATGCTTTGTACATGGAATTGACCGAAAATATTCCATTTTTGGTGAGACTCCAACGGAATTCATCCATTCCCTGACCCAGCTGGACTGAACCTAACCGCTCAATTAGTTCATTCCAAGCAACTAGTCGGGGGCCGATAAGGTCTCGCCTGAACGTCATAGAGGGGGGAGAAGATGCCATCACCTTCTGCAGTGTATCCCTTTTATAACGAACAATACTGTACAAAGCCGGATACTGTTCTCGAAGAGTGGTTGTTCCCAACCAACGATCCTCCCAAAACCGTATCTCTGCCCCATTCTTGATGGAGAAAGAACCAAATGGGAAAAAGTGCTTTTTAATTGCCATGATGCCAGCCCAAAAATGTGAATCTCCTGGTTTCCAAAAAACCTGAGAGATCGCCTTCGAGCCAACATACTTTTTCCGCAATAGTTGTTGCCATACACCATCCTCCGTTAACAACCTGGCCAGCCATTTACCAAGCAAAGCCATGTTCTTAACTTCAAGATCGTGAACACCAAGTCCACCTTGATCTTTCGGACGGCATACAACGCTCCATTTAGTTAACCGGTATTTTTTCTTCTCACTATCCCCTTGCCAAAAGAATCTTGATCGGAAATAATCCAATCTATGCAAGACTCCTTTTGGTATCTGGAAGAAAGAAATCATATACAGTACCATATTTGTGAGTACCGAATTAATGAGAACTAATCTTCCACCAAGGGATAGCAATTTGCCTTTCCAGCTAGAAAGACGTTTTTGAAGTCTTTCTTCAACAATTTTCCATTCAGCCAGCGTTAGTCTCCGATAATGTATCGGAATACCCAGGTAGCTAATTGGAAAAGAACCAATCCCACAACCAAATAATTCAGCATATAGGTTGGCCTCGTCGACGGCTGCACCGAAACAAAACAATTCACTTTTATGGAAGTTAATCTTGAGACCGGACAAATGCTCAAAAGCTGAAAGAATTAATTTCAGGTTTCTTGCCTTTTCCAAGTCATGATCCATAAAAAGTATTGTGTCATCGGCATACTGAAGTATGGACAGGCCTCCATCAACCAGATGGGGGACTACACCTTCAATTTGACCATCGATCTTAGCGCGCTCTATTATAATTGCAAGCATGTCCGCCACAATGTTAAATAACATTGGAGATAGGGGATCACCTTGCCTCAACCCTTTTTTGGTCTGGAAGTATTTACCAATGTCATCATTGACCTTAATGGCAACACCACCAAAAACAAAGTTATTAATAAGAGCACGCCATTCTTCAGAAAAACCTTTCATCCTGAGGGTTTGTTGAAGAAAGGACCATTTGACTTTATCATAGGCTTTTTCAAAGTCGATCTTGAGTATTACCCCATTCAATTTTCTACGGTGCATCTCATGAATTGTCTCATGTAAGGTGATCACCCCGTCTAGGATGTTTCTACCTTGCATAAAAGCAGTCTGAGAAGGACGCACCACTTTGTCTGCCACTGAGTTAAGTCGAATGGTAGCAACTTTTGTAAAAAATTTAAAACAAACATTTTGAAGGCAAATAGGTCTGTATTGCTGGATCCTTTCCGCGTCCGAAACCTTTGGTAGAAGAATAATTTCACCAAAATTGATACGGAACAAATCCAGTTGGCCCTTATGTAATTCGGCAAACAGACCCACCAGATCAGTCTTGATGATGTCCCAAAAATACTGGTAGAACTCAGCCGGAAAACCATCCGGCCCTGGCGCCTTATTGTGTTCCATCTGAAAGACCGCAATTCTTATCTCCTCCTCGGAATAAGGGGAGGTAAGAATGTCGTTTTCTTCAATAGACACTTGAGGTATATCATCAATCCTGGATTCATCCATGGATATATCTGATTCCTCCGGGGCACCAAAGAGACCTTTATAGTAAGAAGTGATATAGGACTTTAATTGCTCATGACCTTCGATCCGGCCCTCATCTTGATTAAGAGAGTGAATGAGTTTCTTTCTATGTCGACCATTGGCCACACTATGAAAGTATCTCGTATTCGAGTCTCCTTCTAACAAGAACTGGGATTTAGATCTTTGATACCATTTGAGTTCTTCCTCACGAAGTAAGCCTGCCAACTTAGCATTGAATTGACTTTTAAGTTCAATCTCATGCTTCATTAGTGGGCGTACCTCCGCAATTGCCTCTAATGCATCAATATCTGATGATAGAGAGAGTTTCTCTTGCTTAAGCTGCCCCGTCATTTGCCTAGCCCACCCTCCAAGGTATCTACGCAACGAGCGTAACTTATTATTCCACCTTTGGATCGGGGTGTGCCCAGCAATGGGTTTGTCCCAAATAAATTTTACCATATCCGAAAAGCCATCCCGATTCAGCCATCCAAGTTCAAATTTGAACGGACGTCTACGAGGTGGCAAAGGCGTACCAGTAGATAACAAAATTGGGGCGTGATCTGACAAAGCTACATTCTTTGGGATGGGGAAGGCTAGAGAGCAACGCAAATAACGAAACTAATTAGTTGGGAGAGAAACGAAAAGGAGTGGAGAACTGTAGATATGTTCGTATGTTGTCTCCGTGTGTAGCCTGGGCGGGGGGTAGGTGCGGACCGAACCGCCACACTGCGAGCATACACATCGAGACGCGAACATGTCTTAGTTGGTGCACCAAGGAAAGAAAAATTAGCCTTCCACAAAACCGGCTTGGTAACTTGATTCACGAAATGCGAAGGCGAGCGGCAGCGGTGGAGGAGTGCGTGTGAACTCATTCTTTTCCCTTTGGCTTACGTTAGTGATGCCGGAACCATTAGCGGATCTAGCATACAGTGTCAGGTACTGTAACTTTTCATTTAATATTTTTTTCATATTTTTTTCTATAATATATAGGCTACGTAGAAAATCCAGGGTGGGTTCATGCATCACCCTCCGCCCCTAGCTGGAACAGTTGTCTTTATTAGCTGCTCCAACTCTCATACAACTAGTAACGTGGAACTAATAATATTTATCTCCTTACCCTAAGATGCCATACTAGATGGACCTTTTTTTTTTTTTTGATGTCATACTAGATGGACCTTGACAGTTTGCCAATTGCATGGTTTGATCAGAGAACAACACTCGCGCGGTACGCGCTTGTAGCGTTTTTTTTTGGAGGGAAACGCGCTTGTAGCGTTGTGTGTACGGGTGGGCGTACGTCAATAATTGGATTTCTATGCTAGCCATGCGCTTCATGCTTAGCACGCGCGACGCCAAGAAGAGAAACGGCAAGGCGCGAGCATGGCATGGGCAGCCAGCAGGGCGGGCACGCGCCCAATACTAGTAGACGATGGCCATCGATCTCCCTCGCACGGCTGCACGTTGCCGCAACATGTGGAGGCGTCACGGCCAGCCGTCGGCACCGGCACCGCCACCGCCACGCTCGAGGTCGAGGTCACGGTCGGGGCCGCGCCGAGAGAGCTGCGCCCCCGCGGCACGTACTGCCGGCAGGATGAGGATGGCGAGGAGTGGAATTCCGTGCTGCGCTCGAGTTCGCGCCCGCTATTACCGGAGCGTAGCCTACCTAGCCTTTCATAGCCTCCCTCTCTGGGACGGACTGGGTTGTGGCCTGTGGGGGTTTGGAGCCTTGGAGTTTGGAGTGGACTCGTCCGCGCGTGGCTCTCGTTCGGCGCCGGCCCGCTTCTCGTGCCCCGCCGCGCGTGCGCGCGCGCGTGCCGTGGCGGCATCGTAGGCTGGGCTGCGGGCAGCTGCCACCCCCGAATTAAGCACACACGCTGGGTTCCCCCGCACGGTCTCCGCCTCACCAACCTCGCTCGCTCCCCGACAGATCGTCGCGTCGCACCGCTACGTGCAGGCACCAAGCCCTCGCAGCCACCAGCTCCCGCGCTCTGCCACTGCCACGGCGGACGGCGCCCACCACGACACACCCGGCCGGCCGACACGGGCTTTAACTCGTTCCCGTCCCGCTAACCACACCCTCCTGCGACGACGCCTGCACTGCACTGTGTGAGGAGTGACGGCGGAGCGCCATTTGTTTTCCTAATTAGCCACGTTACGAGATGGATGATCAGCAGATCCCGTGGACCCAGCTCGCCCGCATCATCAACAAATTAATCGGCAACAATCTCGCCCACACTTTGTTGCCTCTTATGGCCGCTCCGCTGCAGGATCTAATCAGTAATCACACCCAAAAGAACCAGATAAAGAAAACCAAGTTGGGATATCTGATACACCGGAAAAGCTACATAGACACGATCGATTCCGCCAAGCTTTAGTTAGTAGCTAACCCTCACGTACAAGATCGATCGATTGCTCCGAATTCCTGCCGCGCTTTTCTTCTTCTTCATCTTGTTCAGAGACCAGCACACTAAATTATTCCCATGCTTAACAGATCGAGGAAGACATAAACTGATCGGCCTCGCTGTTGCATCAGACAAAAGCATCGATCAGGTGTGCCTTTACATTAACAATACTGCAGCCATCGAGTTCCAAAACAAATGTTAACAATTGCAAACATTCTCACGAGTAGCGTAGGAGTGCTCTACCTGCACAAAGCAAACTTTCCTCACGGTTTTCGGTGACAGCGAGCTAGGGCACCCGGAGCATTGCGACACTGCAACTAGTAGCTGCCCATCGAGGAACCGTTTCGCTCCTTGCGTCGACTCCTGCACGCGACCGACCGGGGAGGTGAAGCCCTAACCCACGACGTCGCGCGCAGCCAACCTCCCCCTCTCCCCCAGCCTCGTCGCCCCAAGAAACGGCGCCGGCTAAGGGCATGTACAATGTTAGACTCTAAAGGAGGCGCTTGAGTCAAAAAAAAAGAATTAATTAACGCTAAATAAGAAGGTTAGAGTCTGTAACTCCAACGCAGAGCGCTAATTGTGGCGCTAAAAGCATTTATTTCCCTAGCGGAAGGAAAGGACTTACGCTGCAAAGTAACGTCCCATGCAGAAAAAAACCGGAGAGCCGATGCAAGATTAAGCAGCGACGCCAGCTTTAGTTCTGTGATCGACTGGGATTTAGCGACAACTACCGGGATTATTACCCTAGCGCTCGGCCTAAGCGCCTCCATTGTAGATGCCCTAACCCACACTGTCGCGCGCAGCCAACCTCCCCCTCTCCCCAGCCTCGTTGCCCCTAGAGACGGCGCCGGCTAAGCTCGCGACGCCGGTGAAGGGGGGCGGGGATATGAGCTTTTGGCTACTCCCCCGATTGCTAGAGGAGGATCTCCGCGGGGTTTGCCATGACTGAGGCAGCGACTCGACGGGCTTCCCCTTCGCGGGCGGTCTTGTCCAGGGCCTTCCACGGTGGGGCTTTGGGGTCTGAGGCGGCGGCCTTTGGCGGTGTGGCGACGGTGCCCTGCGGCGTGCGTCATGGCAGACATCTCTGGTGGTCGCCCTCAACCTTGCGGGAGGTGAGGCGGCGGCAGACGTCGACGGTGGAATGGACCTCCTCCCGCGCCAAGATCTGAGGTAGTTGCTCTCCATCTCTCTCCCTCTCCACTCGGGCTGAAGGTGGTGCCGCTGCCGGATCAAGAGCAAGGGGTGCTGGTGGGATGTTCGGCGACAGGGGAAACCCTAGGTTGGTTGGTCCGGCCCAGCGACGTCGGCACTCGGATACCGAGTTCTTCCTTGGAGGCGACATTGTCTCTTTCTAACCCCGACCCATCTCCCGGACGAAAGTCCAAAATCCCTCGATTCCTTGGAAGCATTGGCTAGGGAGATTTGGGATTCGTGTGGGGAGACGAGGGGGGGCTTTGGGCCTCGTTGGCCACTGCCCTTGATCAAATGCTGTGACCGGTGGCTTCCCTGTTCCTCTAGGTTGTTTAAGGGCAGCGGTAGTGTGCCTAGTGAGGTGTGCTCTTCTTGTCATAGTGGTCATGCTCAAGGACGTCTTTGGTTCTCGAGCCCAACACCTCTCGAGCTCTCGGGTGAGCTTCTCTCATGTCCGATGGCTCTCCATGTTCAAGACCTCCTCTCTGCTCATAGTGGTGCCTTGTCGCATCCCGCTAGTTGGTGTCCTTGGTGTCGATGAGCTGCGGTCTTCGCTTCTGCAGGTCGTAGTGCTTGTGCTGCAGCGTAGTGTTGTAAGCTTCTCAGAGTGTTCCCTTGTATCGTTCAGCTTGTGTGGTGTGGTGTGGTGTGATGTGGCGTTGTGTTGTACGGAGAGCCTTGTGTAATTATGACCGGTTGAACGATTTATTAATTGAAAATCAGCCTTTCGAGCCTTATGTTTAAAGTAGATGTGCATCCTTTCCTTCACGCGGCAGGATTACATGATCAAGGGCATGTTTGGTACCCTAGGCCTGTTTTGAGTATCACTGGCGGCAGACAGAAGCGGTGACCTGCGCGTTGCAAACGAACACGGGCCAGAATTGGAGTGTTGTTTGGTTGCTCGCGAATTTTTTTTCCGGCCCCGTGGAGAATTGGGCTATGGATGATTGGTTGGCCGGTTTTAAGGCCATGTAGCAGCCCAAAACGAGAATGTTGTTGTTTAGTTGCAAGCCAAAATCAGATGGTTGCTTCTTCCCTTCAGTGGTGAGATTACCAGTGATCTATCAAATAGCGCACAAGCAAGCACAGAAGGCAAGAACACATTACGAAGTTCAGGCACAATATGAATTAGGTGTTTACGATCGACATGGCAATGTTCAACACTACCGACACAGACCAACAAGTTCAGACATAAGACGCTAGAAGTTCAGTCGACTCAACTAGACTCATATACAAACAGAGCTTCAGGCTGCTTCTTCTACCACGATACATCTGGTAGCATCGCCATGGTTCGGGCACATACAAACTTTCACCAAACTCATGAGGATAAGGATGAACTCTGTGGCTATCCATGTGGTTCGTCCTTCTCAGACTGTTTTTATGCAAGGAAGTTACACCTTTATGGGGTGCTTATTCTTCATGAAACGGCTCACGAACTACATCAATTTTTTTTTTGAATGGGGTGATTTTAAAAGTTTATTTTGAGAAAGCCTACGATAAGGTTAAATGGTCGTTCCTTTAGCAGAATCTCAGAATGAAAGGCCGATCTGATGAGTGACATGCTTTAATCCAGAGCTTCATATCGGAGGAAGTGTAGCCATTAAAGTAAATGATGATATTTTCCAATATTTCTAAACTAAGAAAGGTCTTAGACAGGATTACCCATTATCTCCTACGTAATATACTGGCTGATATGCTTGCCGTTATGATGGCCGCAAGGTCTGATGGCCAAATTAAAGGTTTGATTTCTCATTTTGTTGATGGAGGATTACCCATTCTTCAATACACGTACGATACAATCTTTTTTATAGAACATGTCAAAAGGGTAAGAAAACAAGTTAATTCTCTCAACATTCGAGTAATTATTGGTTCTACAGATAAATTTCCATAACAGCGAGTTGTTTTTTGTTTCGGCGAGGCTCAAGACGATGTTGCCCTGTATGATGATTTATTTGTATGCGGCCAAGGCTAGTTTCCTATTGAGTATTTGTGTATTCCGATTTATTATCGGAGACTTATAAAATTTGGATGGAGAGGAGCGATTATTAGATTATCTGGCTGGAAATAAAAATTATTATCACTGGGTGGAAGCTAATTCAGTATTAAGTAACATGGTATTCTATATGATTTAATTTTTCCAACTTTCAAAAGGAGTCTTAAAACAATTGGATAATTTCCAATCAAGATTTTTCTGGCAGAATGATAGTGAAAAAATGAAATACCCATTGGCTAAGTGGGGTGTGGTTTGGCGCCCTAAAGATCAAGCATGACTTGGGATTCAAGACCTTGAGGTCAAGAAGAGGGTCCTCCTTGGCTGAAGATGGGGTTTGGCAATCAATCCTTATGATAAAATACGTTGGCTCACATGTGTTGCCTCGGGTTATTTGGAAACCTGGTGACACACAATGTTTGGCTGGTCTAATAGCGACGAAGAAATTCTTCTTTTCATATGGGTCTTTCTCTATTAGAAATGGATCAGAAATTAGGTTTTGGAAGTATAAATGGACAGGCAATGCCACACTTCGAAAATAATATCCGATAGTGTACAATATTATGCGTCATAGGTGATGGAAACCTCCACACCCAATGTGTCGTTCAGAAGAAGTTTCATTGGTCTTAGAAAAGCATCTTGAAATGCTTCATTACATTATATTGTCTGGATTCGGTGTAGTTGACTGATACGCGCGAAGTACACGTCCGTTGGGAACCCCAAGTGGAAGGTATGATGCGTATAGAAGCAAGTTCCCTCAGTATGAAACCAAGGTTATCGAACCAGTAGGAGCCAAGAAGCACGTGAAGGTTGTTGGTGGAGGAGTGTAGTGCGGCGCAACACCAGACCGGCGCCAACGTGGAACCTGCACAACACAATCAAGATACTTTGCCCCATGTGGAGGTCAATCTCACCAGCTTGCTGAAAACAAAGGATTGAATGTATCGAGTGGAAAATGGTGTTTGTTTGCAAAGAACAGTAAAGAACAATGATTGCAGTAGATTGTATTCAGATGTAAAAGAACGGACCGGGGTCCACAGTTCACTAGTGGTGTCTCTCCAATAAGATAACTAGCATCTGGGTGAACAAATTACAGGTGGGCAATTGACAAATAAAGATTCAATACATATCAATGATGATTACTATGAGATTTAATCAGGGCATTACGACAAAGTACATAGACCGCTATCCAGCATGCATCTATGCCTAAATAATCCACCTTCGGGTTAGCATCCGCAACCCCTCCAGTATTAAGTTTTAAACAACAGATAATTGCATTAAGTATGGTGCGTAATGTAATCAACACAAATATTCTTTGATAAAGCATCGATGTTTTATCCCTAGTAGCAACAGCACATCCACAACCTTAGAACTTTCTCACACTGTCCCAGATTAAATGGAGGCATGAACCCACTATCGAGCATAAATACTCCCTCTTGGAGTTACGAGTATCAACTTAGAGCCTCTACTAGCAACGGAGAGCATGCAAGAACATAAACAACACATATATGATAGATTGATAATCAACTTGACATAATATTCTAGATTCATCGGATCCCACCAAGCACAACATGTAGCACTACAAATAGATGATCTTGATCATGTTAGGCAGCTCACAAGATCTAAACAATGATAGCACAAGCGGAGAAGACAACCATCTAGCTACTGCTATGGACCCATAGTCCAAGGATGAACTACTCACGCATCAATGGAGGCGGGCATGATGATGTAGAGCCCCCGATGATGATTCCCTCTCAGGGTGCCGGAGGCGATCTCCTGAATCCTCGAGATGGGATTGGCGGCGGCGGCGTCTCGAAAGGTTTTCCGTATCGTGGCTCTCGGTGCAGAGGGTTTCGCGACGAAGGCTTTAAGTAGGCGGCGGATTCGGAGGAGTCACGGGGCCCCCACACGCTAGGCCGCGCGCCCCCTAGGCCGCGCCGCCTGGTGGCGGCGCCCGTGGCCACTCGTTTCTCCCTCGGTCTTGGAAGCTTCATGGAAAAATAAGACCCTGCGTTGATTTCGTCCAATTCCGAGAATATTTCCTTTGTAGGATTTCTGAAACCAAAACCAGAAAACAAGCGGCGCGGCATCTTGTTAATAGGTTAGTGGAAAATGTATAATAATGATGTAAAGTGTGTATAAAACATGCAAGTATTGTTATAAAAGTAGCATGGAACATAAGAAATTATAGATACGTTTGAGACGCATCATTGACGCAAGGATCTGACAAATTTTAATGGATTCTCAACGAGAGTGGAAAATTCTCGGTGACTTCCATGTACAAGGCTTTAATCCACTAGATAATAATAGGAAAATTTGGAAGATGATGATCCCGCTTAAAACATAGGTGTTTGCGTGGTATCTTCATCGAGAAATAATTCTTACCAAAGATAACTTTACAAAACGTAATTGACGGGGAAGTAAAATGTGCGTCTTTTTCATCATGACCAGACTATAAAGCCTTTATTCTTGAAGTGCAAATTTTCTAGATATATATGGTCAGCCATCCATGTAGGTTCTGCCTTATTCCTATCACGAAGTGTTGCGAATATATTTGGCAGTTGGCTCAATGGTGTGATCCTAGGTTTATGCTACTTATTAGGGTGGGTTCGATTGCCGTTATTTGGTCGTTTTGGCTATGTAGAAATGAAAAGTTTTTTAACGATATAGAAATGTTTATCTTATGCAGGCCATCTACAGGTGCATAGCTACGCTCCGTTTATGGTCGTCTCTACGGTGTGTGAAACATCGTGACCTACTTATGTAGGTGCATGCACGTTTTGGATGATGTGACGAGGGATATTTTTACCCTACATGGATAACATCATAATTTTTGAATTGGTCCTCCATCTTCAACGACACTTCCTTAGTTTAGCGGTGGCTACTTGTCGAGAGTCTTAAGTCTTTTTTTTTATATCTTGTGGATTGGAACGGCTATGTGCATTCTTGTTCTACACAGGGGTGTGACGCTTAAACCTTTTAATTAATAAAGTGTTTTTATATAATTTTTTTTTGAATGAATCACTTCTTAGACATTTTTGTAACACCTTCCTTTCCCTCGTTGGACATAATTACGGGATGGGTGATCAGTGATCACTGATCAGCACGGTGATGACAGATCCCGTGGACCCAACTTGCCCGCATCATCAAGAAATTAATCTCGGGACATATCGGCAACAACCTCGGCCGCACTTTGTTGCCTCTTATGGCCGCTCCGCTGCTCGATCTGCTCTAATCACCCACAAAAAGAAGTACAGATAAACACACCAAGTTGGGATGGATATCTCTGATACACCGAAAAAGCTAGACACGATCTATTCCGCCGAGCTTTAGCTAACCAATACAGCACTCGCGCACGAGATCGATCGATCGATTGCTCCGAATTTCTGTTGCACCTTTTTTTTTCTTCATTGACGGTTGCACTTAATTAGTATTCCCACGCTTAACAGAGGAAGACATGAGAGCTGATCAGCCTCGCTGTTGCATCGGACACACGCATCGATCAGGTGCGCCTTTGCATTAACAATACTGCAGCCACCGAGTTCCAAAACAAACGTTAACAATTGCAAACATTCTCACGAGTAAACGTACGAGCACTCTACCAGTCTACCTGCAGAAAGCTAAACTTTCCTCACGGTTTCCGGTGTGGTGTGCTAGAGCACCCGGAGTATTGCAACACCGCAGCTGCACATCCTGTCCTTCTCGCAGCAGGATTACATGATTAACTGACTGTCGTTTGACCGCACAGACACCCATCGTTGTACTGCCTGCCTACTGTGCAACCACACTGACCGGCCCATGATCCGTAAGCAGCAAGTTACGTTCCGCTCTACCCCTGTCCCATGCATGCCGCAAGGTGCCAAAACCCCAGTTAGCAGCGAGAAATAACTTCAACTTTCTCGTTCTCAAATATAGCATATCTAGCGGCTGGTACCTTACAATCGGCCAGAGAAGTAAAATATTTAACCGGACCGTGCCGAACCCTCAAATAGTTAGTTTAGAGTAGTAAAATTTTTACTCCTAACTTCTAAATATACTCGACCTCTGCCTTTACCAAGTAAAACTTACCTCTCCAACCCGCGCCGACGCTCCCCGCACGCATCTCAATGCAGCTCGCGATGTCTCCGCCGACCACCAATAGCCTCCACGGCCCTCGAGCCCAACTCAGCTTTGCTCGCCGTCAGCAGAATTGACCCGTATCTCCGGTGGTGCCGGCGTTTTTTTTTTTTTTTGCAAAACGAAGGTTCGGCGAGCTCGGTTTGTTTCAAGACGGAGCCGGCAGATGATGGATATTAGATCGGCCGTCGGAGCTAGGCGGCACCGGAATCGAGGGAGACCGGTGAAATCCCGTCGACCATCTTTGGCCGTGGCGAGCTTCGTGTGTGAGCGTCGATCGAGGTTTGAGTTGAAGCTTCGTCATCCGAGCCTCGTCGGTCGATGTGTAGCTTCAGAACTAGCTCAGCGCCTTCAGCAGCCGTTCTCACCTCCTTCGCCCAACACGTGTTCGACGATTCGACTAGGTGTGTTTTATTTGTGCTATTTTGATTTCATTTTGCTTGTTTATCAATCAAATACAACACAATCAATTGCATAATGTAGATGAAGAGGCTGAGGGAGTTTATCTTCGACGACTCTTCGTCGGAGCAGGAAGAGGGTCACTGACAACTCCATTCGTTCTATTCACTTAGTTTGAACCCTGCCATCTGTTTTGCGTTGAATAATTTGGTTTACAAATTTAAATTTTATTCTTTCTTACTCCCGTTATTTTACTTCATTGATCGGTTTGCATGTGTTTGGGTTTCAATAGTTTGGTTTCGAAACAAAAACCTTTTTTAGAGTTAATTATAGGAGACTGATTAGGAACCGGTTTTCTTTAGTGCACCAAATGTAAGAAGTTAAAACATACTCGACCGAACAGGGTCGGCTGGAGATGCCGTCTGTGCATGTACAATACCCATGGGTTGATGACTCTCGGCGACAGCCATCTGGGAAAGCTGGAGAAGACGCAATGCAATGATCTGGCCGGGGGAAGCTGTAGTCCGGTGGCCGGCCGGAAAACGTCGATCCTCCAATGATCAAGGAGGAGTCATGGCCCATGTGTCCACCCAACCACCCAGCGAGAGACCCGTCACAAACACGCATTGCTAGCAGCTAGGTAAAGGCGGAAGAAGACGAGACGATCCTTGACTACACGATGATGATGCCGATGGCGATGGCGATGCGCTGGCTAGGGTTCATTGGCCAGTCTTACAAAATGGACGGGTCATCCTGCTGCCCCCCGAGTGCCCAGGGGATAGGAGACACTCGCCTTTTCGGTAATGCCGCGAGGTCACCCACTCACACACGCGCGCACTCCACTCCGCTCTGCCTCGGCATCTCGATCGCCATGGCTGGCCAGACCGAGCATGCGCAAGCGCGCGGCTGCCCACGCCAACCGCCTCTACGCCCTATGCGGCTATGCCGGTGGCCAGCCCCTCGGCTGGCTCATGGGCGTGCAAGGCAAGTTGCAACTGTGCCGGCATCATGCGTGCAGCCAATCCGGCAATACGCCCATGCGCCCCTGCATGGTCTCTCCCACACCTGATCGCTGCCCCCAACACCCAACAGGGGCTGATGGGCGCCTGTCTGAGTATGCGTGATCTTCAACATTGAACTGCCATGAATATATGTTCCACTTGCTCGAGGGACTTGATCGACGCCATAGACTCCGTCACCTTACTTATCGACTAAACACTGCAGTACTATTTTGCTAGAACTGCAAAGAGTCTAGGCTGCAATTTTTATCTTAATGATGGACTACTATATACTGTATTTAAGTGATCTATTACCTCAACTTTAAAATGTAGTATTTTTTAGAAGCAAATTTAGTTTTCCAAAAATATATCTCATTGAAGTGTATAAGTGGATTGCACTAGCCCTTTTATCAGTTCATATTTGGTTGCGTTGCCAAGTGCATGAAGTTTAACATGGTATCAGAGACTAGGGTCTTGAGTCCAGGTTTTGACTTTCGCAATCCATCCTAAATTTCTTGTTGCTCCTCGTGTCCATGTATATACCTCTTTATTGTGTCATACCTCTACCTCTAAGTCTCTACAGTGTTGACTTGGCTTCTCGTCACATGGGAGTATGGGTGTTGAAGTGTATACGTAGATTGCACCTAACCCTTTTCATCAGTTCGTACTTCTGGCTACATTGGCTAGCAGGGGCGAAGGCAGGATTGGTCAAAAAGGGGGCCAATCAAGGTAAATTTTAGCTTTTTTTGAACAAGAAGGTGAAGTAACATGTGGCGGGTACAATTTGCATACAAACCCCTTACAACACTTGCCCTAAAGAACCAGAAATTTGAGGATAAGACCTTTATATTTACAAAACACACCACAGAACAAAAAATAGAAAAGCAATCAAGTCTTGGGACTTCTCCGCCACCACTAGCCGGCATCCTCAAAGCGTCGCCGCCAAGGAACATGGAGAGGTCGCTCGCGCTCCTTCTTCCCGCGAAGAACCGCTACCTCTGGTCACCTCCAAGCCGCCGGGAATGAATCACTTGGCGACGAGGATGCGTCGAGCTCCAGCAGAGGCGGAGGAAGGCCTCCACCATGGAGGTTGAACAAGGGCCGCCTTGTCGACCATAGATCGCAGCGTCCATGGTGCTGACTGCGTGGTTGCTCTCGTTGTTGGTGAACCACCGAAGAAAGAGCTGGCAACATCTAGGCAATACCACCTTTCCACCCCTTCTTCTCCGCTCGCCTCCACGGCTTGACAGAGAAAGAAGCAGGGCAGAGCAGCATCTCCACATATAGCCCTAGCCAACCCTACAAGTTGCACTCTTAGCAGGGGAAGAAGAAGCAGCAGCAGCGCAAGATCCCTCCTAGCCTCCACGGCCGGCCAGGAAATAGAGCTTGCTGATGACTTCAACGCCGCCACACTTCTTCTCCTCACCACCATGACCGGTCAGAAGAAGTGGGACATCCTCCAACCGTCTGCACAGAGAGAGACGCCTAAAGAGCCCTTTATTGAAAGAGATCCCGGAGCAGAAGAACCTCTATGCTCCAACCATCGGAGCTCGCTGCCGTAGTTCCACCGCCGGAAGAACCAAATCCTAGCCAGAGATCTAGTTTACCTACTCCTAAAAACCGGCAAACAGCCAAAAAAAACCTACTCCTAGTCCAAGCCTACTCCGGCATCTCTCCTCCGCCATCTCCGGCCGGCTAATCCGGCGGAGATAGCTCGGGATCGGCCTGGCCATAGGAGGTCAACTCTTAGAGATGGAGGGGGAGAAAGGGGAGGGGAGGGGGGAGCGCCCGAAGTGCCCGATTGAGAGTCTGTGCATGAACTTATTCTGAGTGGGGCCAACCAAGCTAATATGTACTTAATAGGCGCCGTCGTAGACAACTCCAACCAACCTAGTGCATGAAGCTTGACACATAATACATTTTAGAACGGAAGTAGTAATTTGTTAGATTTAAGCAATTTAAATTTATTGAAGAATAACACGACCCATCCATGAATTTACATCGATGCTCTACTGGGGTGGTGGGGGATGCAGCGTGAGTTTGGCTTCTGTAGTTCCAAAACTTTAAACCTGCGAGGTTGGAATGTTGGCTGACCATTTCCTTGCCTGGCTTGTGCGGGTGAAATTGCCGGTGAAAGCTGTTTTTCCGACTGTGGTCGGAGTTGTCGACAGCTGTGCCTACGGGCATCTTTTTTGTTGTTGGAGGCGTCGAGGTAGAAATCCTCACTTGTCTCTCTTGACATGCTCCACGGAAAACTCTAGATCTGAACTTCCAGATAGGACGATGGCGTGGCTATTCAGCGTCGCTTTCCCTCTTGGGACAATCGTTTTGGAGCTGGTTTCCGGTCAGAGAGACATGTGGTTTGGGAACGTGTGTAGGTGTTTAGGTGTGGCTTGCCGTTGTTCAGCTTTTTGCCATGTTTCTGTCTAATAAACCGAGCAGTGTAGGCCTTCTCGCCAGTTTCTTTCTAATCAATGGATTTAGCCGTTCTCCTGCTAACATTTTTAAAAAATTCAAGATTGAATTTTGGATGTTACTCCTAGTTATGAATTTTGATACTAATTATTTCGTTGGCTGAAAAAAAATTCTAGAAGTTGTGGACCTTCTTTCTCTTATGTGTGTCTATCGTGCAAGGCGTGATAAAAATATCAGTACGCTGATGAGAAATGGAACATATAGATAATAGAAGTCTCAGACATAGCATCGTCAGCGCCCTCTGATATTTATCCATTTAATCGTGCCACATCGATGTAAAGTGCTGGTCCTATCCAGAAAATGCAAACAAAAAAATAGAGTAAAACCATGTTTAAAGTCGCCCAAGATGAGGTATCTCGATAAAAGTTTCATCAAATAAGATAATATATGTCACAAACACATACTTATAGAATAAAAAGTGAAATTCACTCAAATTTTGAACCTGGTCTGTGCATTCCTACTACTATACGCACGGTACTTTCCGCAGGTACAATGATCGATTTTTATTGCCTTGTGACCGCATTGCCACCGACAGAGCAATGGGCAGTGGACTAGAGTTCCTTCAGGTTCCAACATCTACACCTGCTTGGAATGATTTGGCCCTTTTGTGTTCGGCACTATTATATTGAAAAATCATAGTGTATAGGATATTAGGATCCAAGAATTTCCAAGCATCCAGGTCCCTCTTTCTTCTCTGCGTCAAGCTTTTCTCCCTCTCTTTTTGTCTTACTTTCTCTTCCGAATGATTATTGCTATTTGCTCTTGTGAGGATGAACAGACAGTTCAATTGGGATCTTACGGTGGGATATACTACTCTGCATGACCTATAGTAACAGCTGTTCCGATATACTTGAAAGTAAAAAAGGCAACAGAGGATAACAAGATATGACGCCCCCCAAAATGATTTGACTTTTAAAGTGCATGCCACTACAAAAGTCTGCTCGCTTTAGAGACCTAATGAAGTCGATTGGGTTTTGAAAATGACATCCCCCTCCAGCACTATTTTTCAGCAACAGCTCGTAACCAATGACTCTAGCCAAAAGTAAAATTGCCATGCCCAAAAAGGCAATTAACCAATGGCTATGGTGTGCCCTAAATAGAACATATTTGATATATCGTGCAGCCATCTCCAACCGGTTACACCTAGAAATCCTAAGCTCGCGCAGAACCAAATGGAGGAGATATACCTATAATTGAATCCAATGTGCGGACATATTGAGAAGCTTCAAGAAATGGGAATCTAATGTCTTGTTATTGATATTATCCGACTATTCGATATGTACAATGACATCGTAGCCCAAAACATAAAGTTTTGATAGGCTACTCATACAAACAAGAAGTTGTCTTTTGTACCAGAACCCGCCTCGAAATAACATCCTAGCATAAGAGTTTTGATAGGATACTCTAATTGTTTTTCAACGATCAGTCCTCGTATATTTTTCTAAAACCAGAAACCGCTAAACTCATGTTCGGTATGACCCTAGAAAATGGCAAGCCACCGGGTGGATGTTGCTGTTCGCACCGATTACTCTTCAAGCACAACATCGTCAAGGTCTTCTTTGGGCAGTACCGACCTTTTCATCACCTCCTCCGGAACCGAAGGCGTTCAGACCCATCTTCGAAACACCCAAGCGAAAATAACAAGCTCCCGAGAGCAAGTTCCCAACCTCAATCTCACCAGTGACTCGGAAAGCAACATGAGGGATGCCCCTAGGTCAGCCCGAGCAAGATCACCGGAGGGAAAAGGTGGCAAAGAGAGCAAAGGGTCTCGACGACAACACGTCGGCTCGAGGAGGAAACCCTAGCATGAGGGGGGGGGGGGATTAAGGACCGCCCCACTTGACAACTAGATCTTGCGTTGACCATGAGGAATGAAGACCCGTCGCCACCTCCCGCGTGGAGGGGAAGAGGAGGCTTCCTGGGCGGCTAAAGCAAGATGTCCACCATTGTTGCCACTAGTAAATTTGCACGTGCACGCACGTGTAATCTTATTATTAATATCTTTATCCCGTTGGCCATTTCAAATACTACAAAACACTGCTCAAAGATGCGTAATCCTCAACAAACACATTAGAAGTAATATTTATTTGGGACCCTATTTATTTTTGTGTCTCGTATCCAAAAAACCTTGGAGGATTTTACAATTTTCCACACTTTTCTTTGCCCTTCTATTATTTTTCCACACCCTGGCATCGGCCACTTTTATCTAACAAGTCATATACTACCAACCGAATAGCTAAGGCTAAAACATATGAAAATTAAATAGTGGATGGTAGAATTTTAGATACTTCTGAGAATAGAAATGAAATCAATAAAAATTGCTCTGTAGTAGGTAGCATCCTAGACAGGAAATCAGAGCATACACAACAACAAAAAAAACTCTATCTGCAAGAGGCAGGACTGACCAATGTTAGGTTCCAGCCTTGCATGACCAGGAACACAAACAACATGAACAGTATTACTTTGTAGTTAGTTTCAGCTTGGCCATTGGCCAATACACATGTACATCTATATACATATGTCATTCGCAAAAAAAAAATCTATATACATATGTAGGCATGCACCAATGAAGCACCAATGATAAATCATGATAGCAGATGTCAAACCATACAATGTAGCCAAGCACATGCAAGCTGAGATATTGAAAATCCAGGGATTCATGAACTGGTATGAACTTTAAAGTGAACTGAGATAATACGGCCACGGAACAAACTTCGAAGTGCACTAACATGTCAATAGATACATACAAATGCCATGTGCATCATCATGATGCAGAAGCCGGGTTCTAATCCCCATTTCAAAAAAAAAAAAGATACATACATACCTACCCGTGGTCACATGAAGACCCATGCAGATACATACATTCTGCTACAGCCATACTGGCTCGGTAAGGTAAAACAAACTTTGGAAAAGAGTACTTATGAAATTATCTAGAAAGAACATTAATGCCTCAATCTTTCACGGTAGCGTTGAAATCTTCTTGCCATAACAGATTGAGCTTCTACATGACTATGAACAAAAAGAAATAGAAGGATCGCTTTGAGCTAAAAATGATCAGCTTCAGTAACATAAGCACAACCTAGTTCAGAGGAAAAGAACGCCCTCCCTCCCGTGGTGCTCCCGAGAGCGCCGCCGGGGGGCCAGATCCCCACAGCCAAGCCTCCCCCAGAACGCCACCCTTCCCTTCCGCCGTTGCCGCCGGCTTCGGCCGCGGTGGCGGCGGCCCCTGGTACCTAAGGTGCTAGGGGTGGAGGTCGTGGGGATTCTCATCGATGGGGCTGCTCGGGCGGCGCCAATGAAGAGGGTCGCCGGCGGTGGTCGGGACGGCGATCCTGGCCATGCGGCGGTTGCATCTGCCCCGGATCTTCGCGGATCATGGGAGGTGGAGGCATACTGCGGGCCGAGGCACCCCGCCTAGGCTCGCTGTCTTGAGGCGGCGCGAGGGGGCTTGGGGCGGAGGAGGTGCTGTGGTGGCGGCATTGAGGCGCGGATCCGAGGATCTCCTCGGCGGCGTTGACGCGCAGCTGCTATGGCGGGCGGTGGCTGCTGCAGCGGGCCTTGGCTTGGATCCGATCTGGGTCTGCGGCTGCGACGGCGGCTGCGTGCTTGGTCCTGGCAGGTTGCTTCAGCGACGGTCAGGATCATCTTCTCCTCTTCTTTCGGCTGGTGGCGTGGGGGCTGCTGGCTTGGATCGAATAATGGCGGTGGTCCTAGGATTTCTTCTATCGCCAAGATGTTGATCTGCCGGTGCTTGTCCCCATCGATCTGGCAGAAGTGGCGTGTTCCGGAAGGCTCCGCCGGTGCTCCACTGGGCGTTTTATGCCTGGAGTTTGCCGGATCGGGTGGAATTCGGTCGTGCGCACCCGTGTTTTACTCTGACCGTTTGGTTTCAGAGGGAGCGCTTCGAAGCTTTGCTGGTTGTTAATATCATGGAGCACGTTTTCGTTCCGTGATGCTGGCAGAGAATGACATGGAAGCCGAGATCTGGGGTCTAGCAATGGTGGCTCGAGTCTTGATGGCAAGGAGGAATTGGCTTGGTGATTTGTGTCTTGGAGCAGCGGTATGCGAGTGGGGGCGACTGCACAGGAGAAGTTCAAAGCCTTAACTTTCAGGGTGAAAATCCAAAGTCTGGCCTTAATTGGTTGTGCTTGGCAATGACCTTGTTGAAGGCATTGTTTTGAGAGTCAGGACATTCTTCAGGGTGAAAACCTAAGATCTATGATCGGGTGACGACTGCTTGTGACCTTCTTGGAGGCGTCGCTTTTGGAGAAGCTGAACTTCTGGTGTTGTTCTGGTGGTGTTAGTGCTGTTGTTTAAAGAAGTGGATCACTGTAGCGGGACTTTTCTTTTTTTGTAATTCTTCTTTTTTTTTTTTGGCTGTGTGCATCCGTAGTGCCGCTAGGGCAATGCGTTGTTGCAGAGGCTGGGTGTAATTGGTATCTTCGTGATATTTATATACGCTCATTATCGAAAAAGTTCAGACATAAACAATTGCTAAAGAAACGGTTAGTATTCATTATGCTAATTTTTTTGCTGAAGAAGAAATGTTTATGACAAGCCAATCTCTATTGGATTTCGTAAGTGTCACTTCGAAATTCTATTACAGCCTCATGCAAGTCTACATGCCAATAAATTTCACAAATTTCCAATTCATTCTGCAACAATTTATTTTACATAATCCAGGAAATATATATGTAAACAAAGTAGCTCGGAATGGTGGAGGCTCTCTCTAAAACTTTTTGAATGAGCTGCAGCTACAATCTTGGACCATGGCTTCACTATCAATATCTATTGTTCATAATTTGACCTTGTTATGGTTGCAAACATCAACAAGTCTCTTAGCTAAATGTTTATGTTTGAACCGAACAACCATAATTTCAGGATAAAGAAAAACAAGTTATTTAAGGCAAAAGAAACATATCACATGTTCACATGAGCATGGAATTTTTTTTTCTAATTCTTCACTTATGACCGAGCACCATGAAATCTACAACTCCCCCATAGTAAATTAGGGGAAGACTCAAAATAAGTGATACTTACACATGTTTTGGTGAACGTCTACTAACGTCGACCCAAGATGAATCTTGTATATCAACTCTTTGAAAGAAATATGAAACTACAATGTTCACATCTCCTCTTTCTATTGACATCTTAGTGCACTTCGAAATTCTATTATAGCCTCATGCAAGTCTACATGCCAATAAATTTCAGAAATTTCCAATTCATTCTGCAACAATTTCTTTTACATAATCCAGGAAATATATATATGTAAATAAAGTAGCTAGGAATGGTGGAGGTGCTCTCTATTTTTTTTAATGATATATGCATTCATGAGCTGCATCTACAATCTTGGACCATGGCTTCACTATCAATACCTATTGTTCATAATTTGACCTTGTTATGGTTGCAAACATCAACAAGTCTCTTAGCTAAAGGTTTATGTTTGAACTGAACAACCATAATTTTTGGAGAAATAAACAAGTTATGTAAGGCAAAAGAAACATGTCACGCATTCACATGACCATGGAAAAAAATTCTAATTCTTCACTTATGACCGAGCACCATGAAATCTACAACTCCCCCATAGTAAATCATGGGAATTCTCAAAATAAGTGATACTTACACATGTTTTGGTGAACATCTACTAACTTCGACCCAAGATGAATCTTGTACATCAACTCTTTGAAAGGAAGATGAAACTACAATAATTCACATCTCTTCTTTCGTTTGATCAAAGCAAGTGGAAACTAAAATCTGGGATATAAATAGGTTAAAACGTGTATAGATCAGCTAGAATCTGTACTTCCACATTGCACTAAGAGTATTGGTAAAGAATGTAAAACATGAAATAGAAAAGCTCTAATTTGTACCTCCACAGTGGGACGATGACAAAAGCCTTCACCAAACGAACATCAGTTAGAGCATAGAGGATGCACACACCCTATGTGCTTCAAGATTCAATATTCTGGCTGCTACAACATAAAAGAATGAACAAGAGGACCATGGACCATCTGTGATTTTTTATTGATTTGATCTTGTATCATGTAAGATGTAACTGAAATGGAACAAGGCTATAAGAAATCAATATACAACCGCGTTTTCAACTACAGCCTGCAATGTACATCGACTACATTTTGCATAAATTAGTGCAAGTACAATTTCAATTTTAGCAGTAACCCAAGACCATCATGATAAATAAGAATATCAGATGCTAGACAAAAATTTCTCCCATTTATACATTAGAAAATATGATCCATGCACACTACAAATTTCCTAAAAGTAGAATGAGAACTTGAAGTACTTGACGCAAACACGTTCAGAATCAATGAATCCGGCAGACCTGAGATGTCCCGCTTGTCCCATCAAACGGCAACACAAAATACGGAGAGATGGCCGCCCAAGGCGGTGGCTCAATCAGACATATATCCATGTCACATCACATCTAGCCTAGGTTTTGAACTCAAAGGGACTCCACTGATACTGCATGAGGGATTATAATTAATCATATCATTATGGAGACAGGGTAATACTCTTAATATATTTTTAGAGCAAAAATACACTTGATCTATGTAGTACATGTATAACATAATATAGCCTGAAATCCTTGCATGACAAAGTATACCTGTGCCATCCTGTAGATGATAGGAAATCCAATTTCCAGGACATGTGAAATCAGTGAGTACATTACCACTATTAGTTAGGAATGTATTATGACTAAGTACCTCATGCTTACTGATAAAATCACCATGGGTTTTAATTCAAACTTAAGGTTTTTTTTGTCATTTCAAGAATCAGGAGAAATGTCTTATGAAACTTTAGGTCTTTTTTTGTAATTTGAAGAATAGGAAGAAAGCATACCAAGAAATGATGCGGATGTGAGGTTTTTCTTTTTGGAATTACAGCCATAACCACAACACTATCCAAAGTTTTGAGAGACGACCTTTGACATGCTATTATTGTTGGAAAAACTTGATGCACAGTGAAAGTACACTACAAGTAGTAAATAAAGAGTTTGGAATAAAATTAATGGATGGGTTGCACTGCTGCAGAAATGGAGTGGAGAGAGTGCACGCACATAAACCTTATTATCTTTGCTGTCCATCCTGCCAGAAAATAAATACATGAAGAAAAATTGTCAGCAGCAAGAATCGTTCATAGTTGGCCCAATCACTCCACATGGACCCAAATACAGAAGAAGAGTGTATGTACGATCCTTTATTGAAACATAGGGAACACCAACAGAACTTGTCAACCTCCGCCTGTAAACAACATTTTGCAATTGCTGGTTAGTTTCTTAGTGAGGACAATTGGTTTAAATTCTAAATACTTCTACCTCTGCACATCGACAAAATGTGAAAATTTAGAAACACAAATTCGCTTTCACAAACCATTGCCTTCTTGTGTTTAAATGTCCAGTAGCACCCCTTTATGAGTGAGTGTCATAGGTTGTCCTGAATGGACTGAGATTTCATTAGAGCTATGAGTGAAAGTATAATAACAGTGCCTACTAAGTACTCAATGGATCAACCAGCTTGAATATATATATAAATCATCGTGGTCTAAACTTGAAACTATCTCTTAGAAATTGACCAAAATTAAATGAGGATTTCATGAGATTGGCCTCGATCAACCACTGGTTCTTCTAGGAAATTTACAAAGCAAGGCCAGGAGTTGCTTGAATCAGAATTACTGACGTCGTTGAGCAGGAGGCCGTGTGGCGATGAGGGTCAGGGGCTCCGTGGCTTAACGACGCAGCCGCCGGCCGGCCGGCATGCAGATCGGTGTGCGCGGGCGTAAGGCGCGTACGTGGAGACATAGCTACACAGCGGAGGAGGCGCGTGGGCCGGCGGCGTAGCAGTGGTGTATCGCGTGCAGGACGGCGGGCAGGCGACCCTGTGGACAGGGACAACGCGATGATGTGGGCAGGGTGAGTCGCCCTCGGGCAGGGGGGCGGCGCGGCGCTGTGACAACCTCGACCTATGGGGTGAGTCGTGGGCTCGTGGTGTTGATCGTGTGGACGGGAGGAACGGTTGATGGTGATTCCGTGTTAGCGCGCTGTTTGATTAGTGGCGGGGATCAGCGCGAGCGGACACTTTTTGCCATCAAACACGGAAGTAATGTCAACCGTTTGATAAGATGGTTTGACGGCTAGGATGCACTGGATCAGCCCCTCTGGGTCTTTTAATAGTAGTGGAGATGGAGATGGAGATTTGTTTCTCGTGCGGTTCAGATAATGTAGCCGAGGTCACACGTAAAATACACGAGGAGCACACGACATGGACTAGCTGGGCGCACGTACGCGCGCCCGTGATGTTTAATTATCCGATTCATCGTCAGTCAGTGCATCTCTGAAGCGGACCACGAGAGCAGGAAAGCATACACGTCCCGTTTCCGTGTCAACGTTGATGGCTAGCTCGCGTGATGGAGCCAAACAGCGACGCTGTCTCGGGGCATATAGCTGGTGCCTGCGCGCTGTCGTCCAGCACCGAGCCGAGTGCCCGAGTGGTGGTGGTGGTCTGACCTCTGCGCTCGGTCCACGTCTGGACTCTGCACCACCCGTTGCACTCGCCACGTCGGCTTCCTCCATTCCGAGCACCTGCGATTATCGCGGGGAGCTTCTACGTAGGTGCGATTACCAGGGCCCATTTTAAGTGGACGAATTGTGCGTGTTTGTTGCAACTCTTTACCAGCCGCGCGCGTATTACTCTTCAAATAATAATCAAATCCCACTCATGTCAGGTGTCCCCGTAATACTCACTATCATTACTGTTTGTGTCCAAATCACAGGCAGATGATTAGATCAAAGCATCTCAAGAAAAAGACTTTGACTCGATGTCGATCATCTCCTGCCCATTTTCATTTTTGGTCCGGCATTATTTCCGTTATATTTGCTGCGGAAGGATTTTTGGCGATAGTCGAAAAACAACTCTCTGTGAAGATAGTTGGATAGGACACACGCCCGTATATTTGTTGTTTCCTAGACTATAATTTAACATCTAGTGCCCTGAAGACAATTATTACTAGGGGTTGTCTTGTCTGAAATTTAGATGTTTTCTTAGAGTGGAAGCTTTGGTGATGTGGGAAAAGATTGTAGACCTTTGTTCCAATGTACATTTAAGTGAATCTCCACATAGAGTAAAAAACGGCAGTTGACAAAATTTGGTAATTTTACAGTTAAACCAGTCATTGTGTATTTTAAGGCGAGCAGGGTGAATTTTCCTTATATTTTTAATGGTCTCTAAAGATTCCTTTGATAATCAAAGTTTTCTGTTGGTCACTAGTTAAGAATAAAGTGTTAACGAGAGATAATTTAAACAAAAAAAAGTGGAACAAAGCCTATGTTAATTATGTGGTGCAGCAGCTGAATCGCTGGAGCATATGTTCTTCTCTGGTCCCTTGGCTAAGTATACGTGAAACATATCATGTGCCTCCCTTGGGATGCATTCTTATCCCACCTCTTTCGTTGATCAATGCCAAGGTTAGTTTGTGGCATCCTCAGCAAGAGATAGAAAGTTATTAAAGATTGGTATTGCTGCTCTCTTTTGGACTATACGGAAGACATGAAATAGATCTTATTTTCAAAAGAATTGGACATGGTGATCCAACTAATGTAGTCTTTGTTGCACTTCTTGAATGGATGGGCGATACGTCCTACGAAGGATTTTGCATTGGGGAGCCAGTACAATGGCAAAGGTGGCACATGAAGTATTTAGTTATGGTTGTGGTTCTCCTCTTAGCACTTTTGTAGCCAGTTACCATGTTAGACATGTACTTCTCGATATTGGTGTGGAATGTTCGTGGTCTTAACTCTTTGGCCCGTTGTGATTCTAGAAAAGTAGCAACGTTGTCTTGCTTCTTTTTTTATTAGAGAAGAGGAGCCCCATCGGACTCCCAGTTTCATTGAAGAAACTGGAAGTTATATGTTGCTTTTAGAATGAAACCGCGTTCAAAAGGAGCAGGACAACTCAGCTACTTTTCTAGAAAGTAAAACAAAACCCAATCAAAGAGTGTGAAGATATAAACCACCAACCAAACTTTTTTTTAACAAGGCAAAAGATTTGCCATTTTCATTGATTAAGAAGAAACTTTTTAAAGGTCTTACAAACCACAACTTGACTAGGATGTCAAGTCAAAATACAAATAAAAGTCTACTCTCGCGGCATTACAATACTTAACGCTTTAGCCTGCCAAAAACCCACCGGCGAGCAGCGACGGGCACGGAGAGCCGGAGGCTCCCAGGACTCTGGTGGGCCCTGGTCCCTCGGGCGACGGCCCGCAATGCCTCACCTGGCTATTGCAGGGCGTGCCACGACCTATACCTGGTCATGAAGGTGTTGGATTGCTTCAATTATTTTCACATGGCGGACATGTAAACATTAAATGAGCCTCGATCGGCTCTCAGTTACCTGTGAATCGGCTCAAAGAGCCGATTAACCCATGGTTCATATTGGATCTACGATAACATGGGGATCTGCTTTATCAATACTAAGTTAAATTGATCTCTGACAGTTTAGGGCTTTCACCGCATAACCGGAACATCCTGCGCGTAGTTGAGCCTGGCAGATACGAAAGATAACAGAAAACTAGTCCTAGACGGGGCATAAAAACCAACACGGAGTCGATTCCCGGAACATCCCCTCTGGGATTGGCAAACCATACCTTACGCACTCTTCGGATCATTCAACCCGTTTGCAAGGCCTAACCATGCGGATATCAAACTAATCCTTGAAGAACAAGGAACAACCATAACAGATCATATCTACTAAATAAAGACGAAGCAAGATGCTGCCCTTACACCTAAGATAGGTGCAAAGGCAGCTAGATATTTAGGGCAGCATAACTAAGCAAACATATCGATGTAAGCCCCAAAACATCTATGATAACAGTGTTACTCGCCATCAACAAGGCTTCAGTACGAGCAACAAAACAACGAATAAACCGTCGCCTAGATCGCAAGATGCGATCTAGGCAGCATCTTACCGGAAGAAACCCAAGGGGTGGCGATGCGCCTAGATTGTGTTTGTTGTGAACGTGATCGTCCTCCTTTCTCAATAACCCTAGATACATATTTATAGTCCGTGGACTTTCTATCTTTGGAATAAACCTAACGTGTACGAACCAAACTCTATCTCTTAATTCTAAACTAAAATGCGATCTACCATAATGTACAAACACGGGCAATCTAGCCCAAATTCTCGAGGCCGATTCAGAAACACTTTATGTGCATATCCTTCAAGCCCATCTCAATCATGGCCCACCTTCCGATTTGGCTAAAATCTGGTGATAACACCCCCGCAACGCTCCAAAGAGCAACTTCTTATTTGATTTTGGAAACAGCCATGTTCAAGGTTGAGACATCGCTCCGGAAAACGCGAGCATTTCTCTCTTTCCATATCTCCCAAGAGACCAACATAACAAGCGATTTCATGGCCTTCTTAGAGGGCCCTTGCTTGTGAATTCCTTCACTCCGCCAATCTTTGACGTTATGCATAGTGTGCCAACTAGTTGGATCAACATCATGGAGAGCTAACCAATCCTTCACCTTTGACCATACCCTAGTTGTGAATGAACACTTGAAGAGAAGGTGAGAGGCGGTCTCATTAGCACGATTACAAAGCTTGCATGTACCGCAATTTTCCCATCCTCTTCTTTCGATTCTATATGTCGTCCAAACTCTATTTCGAATAATCAACCATGCGAGGATCTTGCATTTAGGAGGGGCCCAAGGCTTCCACACTAGAGAAGCCATGGATGATTTGGGATGTCTAAAAAAATGCATGGAATAGGCCGACTTTGAAGAGTAGCATCCATCATTTGTGAGTTTCCAAAGAATTGAATCCGGCGTGTTGGGTTCTAAATGGATGGGTTGGAGCATTTCCCAAAGATTGGCAAATTGCACAATGTGATCCATGGAGAGACCATCTTGAGTGTTAACTTGTGTTACCCAAAAGCCATCATCCAAAGCTTTGCAAACGGTGCAATTCTTCCTTTTTGATATTTTATAGATGAGGGGGGCGATATCTTTGGCCGCTTTCCATTGAGCCAAGGAGCCTCCCAAAAGAGCGCTTTCTCGCCATTGCCAATGTTAACCCTTGTGGCCGCCGCAAAAAGGTCCTTATCTTGTGGAGTGCAAGGAGTGCCTAGGCCAACCCAAGGCTTTGTCTCATCATTCCACTCATGCCAAAGCCACATCATACGAAGAGCCGAAGCGAATTTTGTGAGGTTGAGGATCCCAAGTCCTCTGTAATCTTTAGGCTTGCACACCATTTCTCAATTAACCTTGCATTTTCCTCCGGTAACCTTGTCACAAGCCGCCCATAGAAAGGCTCTTCTAATGCTATCAATCTTCATGAGGACCTCAATCGAGACATTTAGGACGGTGATGTACTAGATGGCGATACTAGTGAGAACCGACTTTACAAGGGTTGCGCGGCCAATGAACTATCAAGACACATGAAAACAAATAGACACAAAGACTACAACCTACTACAACTAGACTTTCCAGGAGTTAGACTTTTTGAGTTTTTCACCAGGAGGGGATGAAGATGGACATCATGCATATATCCTCCTTCTTACGGGATTCAGACGTGCTTTTGTGCAAACATCTCCTCCGCAAGTTGTGTCATTCCCCTAACCCCTGTAATAGAAGCTTCCGTAGTCCATTTTTCTGCAATTTTTCCCATTGGTTAATAAGATGACAAGAAAATAGAATGACATTAGTAGGATCCCCATGCAAGATTCTTTGAAAGCAAGATTTATTTATCGTTTTCCAAACAGCTCAGATAATATGAATAGATCCTATCATAACAGCTTTCCTATCTGTACCTGAACAAGCATTGAACCAATCACGATAGAGATCGCCAAAGCCAGAAGGTATGGAGTTGATACCCAACGCCACACTAAACATATTCCAAATATAATTTGCAAGAGGGCACAAAAAGAATAAATGTTCCCGAGTTTCACGATCATTGCAAAACTCAAACAGTTCTACTCTTTTCCACCCCCTTTTCAGCAAGTTTTCTTTGGTCAGAATTCTATTTCTGATCACCAACCAACAAAAAACTTTGATCCTCAAAGGTAATTTGAGGGTCCATAGAACTTTACAAGGAAAATTAGCATTCTTGGCTATTAGAAATGAATACATCGATTTTACGGAAAATACACCAGATTTAGTTAACAACCAAGACACTGTCTGGTTCATCAATCAAGCTAACCTGACTACAAGTCTCCGCTATTTTATTCCACATCACTTTGGTTTCATCTCTTGGAAACCTTCTAAATTTTAAGTAAGAAAGACATCTAGTAAAGATTTCATTCACTGTGACATTATGGCTATAACAAAAAAATTATACAAGCGAGGGAAACTTTGACACGGAGGTTGGACTATATGAAAAACATGAAAATGATCTTGGTTTCAAAAGAATTGGACATGGTGATCCAACTAATGTAAGTGTTTTTCCTTTCTGCTACTTCTTGAATGAATGAGCGGCATTGCAGAAAAACGCCCTATGGAGCCTCCTGCATTGGTGAGCCAGTACAACGGCGAAGATGGCACATGAAGTATTTAGTCACTGCCGCGGTTGGGGTCCTGGCATCCTGAGGCTCAGCGGCCGTTGGGTGTGATATCTTCATGATGATGCTACTGCCTCGTTGTATTATGCTTGTAGATGCGTTTTGGAAAAAAAAAATTTAAGGGTCTTGTTTCGTCAGTTTGCTTATGGCGTTGCTATTTCTTTAGATGAGATGGTGTTGGTAAAGTCTGGAGGTTCCATCCAGCTTTGCATAAATGTTGTAACAGGAGAAAAACCGCGAGAGTTCTCGATTTCAGCAATAAAATTGGGTCCGTGAGGCCCTTTTCTTCTGTAAAAAGAAAAGTCCAAACCACAAAACCTGACGCAGACCGCGATGGAAGTGCCGCGTTTGTGCTTCCCAAACAATTTCTCAAGGATGAGATAGTTTCGCAGCTGCATCGATAAAAAATTATAGTAATCTTGGTATATTTAGCGGCAGCAAATATACCAAGCTTCCTATAACAGCTTTCAGTTTAACTAGCTAGCAAACCAAGGAACAGAGGCGGCAGCGGCAGCTAACAGCGACGCCTGCATGGTGCCACCACACTCGAGTGCAGGACAGGGCCAAGTGCGAGACAGTGCAGATAAGGAGGATGAGGCGGTGCATCTGCATGCGGCCGCGACGGCCTGGCCGGAGGCGGGGACAGGACAGCGACGGGGTTCCCAGCCAGACCCCGGCACCGGCACCGGCAGTCGCGCGACAGAAAAGCGGTGAGGCGTCCTACGTCCAGTGCTGCCGCCGCATCATTTCAGACACGACCCTGCATCAGTGCATCACCTTCCCTACTCGATCGAGCTGCCGCCGCTTCGCAGTCCGATTCACTCTCCACCGTGTGTGTGTGGGTGGGTGTGCCTAGACGGATGGATTGCGGATAGGTAGGGGGCTGGGCCGACGAGACGCCCGGCCGGCCGGCCGGCCACTCGCGTCCGCGATCCTGGCCGAGGAATCAGGGTTGATCCTCGACCCATCCTGGCCGAGGAATCAGGGTTGATCCTCGATCCAGCACTGTTCATTGAGAAGTGACTGCTGACAATCGACAGATCGGAGAACCCAGCCTGAAATTCAAAACCACGCCGAGGAGAAAATTCAAAAAAATTGCGTGTCCCGGCGGCTGAATTTGTTGAACAGCGAACAGTAGCTGGTCAGTCTTTATCGAAAAAAGTAGCTGGCGAGTGCATGAAACTCCACATCTTCGAGTCTTCGACCTACTACAGATAACATACATGTATCCATTTTCCTCTCTGCCATGTCAATTGCCACAGCAGCTTTGGCGACCAAAACACACACACATGATATGCCTGTCGATGTTCAAGCTTCCACCGGCGGTAAAGGCAGCGGTGCTCCGCGGCAGCCAGCAGAATGATCCCAGGAGGGCCTGACGCGCACGCACACGACGGCGGTCGGGAGCCGGCAGGGACATCGGTCGTCATTGCCGGCGCAGCACCTGGCCCATGATGCTGCCGGAATCCTATCCACGGAGTTTGCCCCATTCATCATCTGCGTCCTTCACAGCACATCAGACAAACAAAATGTGTGTATACAGCAATGCCATCTACTCATCTGCATCTTGTTTGGCTCTCGGAAACCAGACACCGTGCTGATGGCTGTCGCACTGCTGCGAGTTGACTTGGGGGAATGGAATCATATCCTCCCTTCCGTGAACGCCGCGAAGTGGTAAAATCTCGGATAAATTTTGCATGTTTCCTTCTCTTCAGCGGTGGTCAAGCCGTCCGTCCCCTACAGCCTACTCTGGGAGCCTTACTTGTCCGCTAGCATTTCGTCCTCGGCCGTGCTGGGCATCAGATCACACGGTTTGGCGCCAAGCCCGTGCTCTTGCAAAGTTGCAATGCCAAGCTTTCTAGTTCCGGATTCGCTATAATTAAAAGAAAAGTCCACCATTTTTTTCGAGGGACGAAAAGTCCACCACTATATTTGTTTATTTCATGGATTTCGCTCCATACTGTTTTAGTGTAGGCATGAAAAGACACATCATCAAGAAAGCAAAATTTTCAGCAAGGGCTTCAGGATGGCGGTGTCAAGCCTGAGCTGTGTTGTCTGTTCAGTGGATCTACACATACAGTTCGGCAATGCACATCATTCATTTCGTACGTCTTAAATGCAAAGCACTATCGTCTCTGACTACTAAGCATAAGCATCATCTGATACAACATCAACAACAAATTAGCTGTACAAGGCCAGCATCAGCGTGTGCAGTTTAGACAAACCACATAAAGACGACGTAATCTCACTCAGCAATGGGATTGAAAACGACTTGAGCACATCAAGGACGAACAACGACAGGAATGTGGGCAGAGTTAACAAGCCACCGCCCATGTACAGATCCCTGAAGTTTTGGCTTTCGGTCGTGCACTAGATTGCACATTTAGATCTCAGCAGATGCTATAGTGCCGTAGGAGAAATCTTTGTGAAGAGGATTATGGGGGCCAGGCTAGCCACCCTGCCCAGATGCCCTTTTGTGGGAGGGATAGCCTCGGCCATGTCTTCTTGAACCCGACAAGTGCTTTCATGCTTCATGGATTTCCTAGGATCAACTTGGTTTTCCGTGAGCATACTCGCACACTGGCCGTGACATGAAATTGTTACATCGCTCATGTTCTGCTAGCAGGGTGAAATCTTTGTGTGCATGGTGGAAGTACAATTTCCACAACCTGCAGTCCTGCAGCATGCCAAGTCATTTCTCAATGGAGTTGTACCAGCATCATAAGGATAAACTGAAACAGTTGATGAATCGGCACCTTCTTTCAATTCTCGACGACGCTTAATTGGCTGTCTCCATGGCCTCTCCACAACTGGCACGGTCACGCTCCGCTTGTTTCTTCTTCCGTTACTCCAGCCACCGACGAGGTAGGGCTGGGCAATGGTGACGGCTCACCTTAATGCCATCCTCCTATCCGCCTCATTGATGGATCTAGGAGTAAGGGAATAATCTTTCTTCAGAAAAGTATGGGAGAACTCCCACAGTGTTTCTACTGAAAGCAGACAGATATTCTGAATTCCTGACACCAAGCGAGTGACAACAGAACGAGAAGACATGAAAGTGACATGCAGCATTCTTTCCTAATTCTTCTAGTATTACTCTACCTACTGTTTGTATACACGACAACTTCCAAAAAAGGGTACATGGAACATGATTTATCACAAGACCTAAATCAACTAATGTTTCTTAGTCCCAAGAAAATTAATGTGTTCATCTAAAAGATGAATGAACTGATGTCTTCTATAATGATGACTAGAGTTAAGTATAAAGAAAATATTCATAGATAATAAATAAAAGCAATCATACAAGGTAAAAAAAAACATGAAATTAGGTGATGCCTCTAAAAGAAACGGATCTCTTTAACCTAGTTACAAAAAGAAATGCAACTAAGTGTTCTTGCCATCTCAATCAGAATTGTAATAAAGAACCAGCTTTATGATAACACATCATGTCTGATGATAGGTTTCAAGAAAGAGTAAGCCAAGTTCTTTTCATTTAGTAGGTCAATCAGAATTGTAATAAGAGAACCAGCTTTATGATAACACATCATGTCTGATGATAGGTTTCAAGAAAGAGTAAGCCAAGTTCTTTTCATTTAGTAGCTCCTCCTCTCTCATTCCCACCTTGAGAGTCACCTCTCCCGTCGGCTCCCCTCTCCCCAGGCCCGGGCAGGCAGGTGTGCGACCAGTGCGGCCCGCACAGGGCCCCGAATTTTTTGGGCCCCATATTCGGTCCATCACAGGACAAAGACCCACTGACCAGCAGAAGATTTTTCCCAAGTCAACAGATGTTTTCCAAGTAACAAGCCCATTTTGAGCCCACTGTATAGTTTTTGGCCGGTAAAAATAACAATGTTGCAGCCAAGATTCGATATCGGGAACTCCCACTTCATCACGGCAAGAGGTTGATCTAACCAACGCTGCTTGCTTGTTTTTGTGATGCATTAGCTTACTTATTTTTTAGAACAGAGTTATCTCTAATAGATTAACCAGGGGCAAATTAGGCCCATTTTCTTATTTGGCACGGGGCCCCAAATTTTGCCGGCCCGACCCTGCCTCTCCCCCTCCTCTGGCGGCCTCGCCGGCCAGAGTGACTGGGAGGGGAGGTCGGACCCCATGTATATTCAGTAGTTTAGGTTTAGTTGTTGTTTCCCTAGTGGAGTATGCCGATGGGATGTTGGTCGCTGACACATCCAAGTTGGCATCTGCCGGCTGGCGGTGGTCCTGCTCCTCGCCATGGAGCTCCAGAGGTCGGAGCCAGAGGTGGAAAGGAGCATGTCTGCAGCATCCCTGTTCAATAAACTCGAAGTGCAGCCTCCAGATCTGGAGGTCAAGGTCGATGTGGTGCCGATTCTCGGTGATTGCTTTTTCTTCGGTGGTGTTTGTGCAGCTCTACTCCTTCTGGTCCACCGTGGTGGGGTTAGGAAGAAGAGAAGTGCGTCCGATGCAAGGTGGAGGTGGTCAGGCGAGATAGCGGAGTCTGCAACTCCTGCAGCAGCTTCCAAGCGACGGCGTCAGCCATATGGATGGCCCTGCTGCCCTCGAGCTGAACATTTACTCGAGTTTCTTCTTCCTCCTTCAGAGGATCTTCGGTGGCTTCAATGTGGCCGCGCAAATCCAAGCTTCCCAAAGTGGTGTCGTCCCCGGTGGAGGCAAGGATGGCCATGTCTGGAATCCCAGCTTCATCGGCCGCAAGCATCGACTCAATCGCGTTTCTGCGATGTCTTTTAGGGTTCTTACTTCTTAGTGCAAGAAATAGGTACTATGTTGTAATTTTTCTTTTCTTCGAGGTCCTTCCTGTAAAAGTTTACACACCGCCGTACTAATGCAGATTCCTGGCCCTTCCGGACCTTATCCGGTCAAAAAAAAAGTTCTTATCATCTGAAGACAAGTCATTTCATATATTTGACTGTTGGGACAGAATTTCCTTATATGCAGGTGCAGCTGTTTCGTCTGGTCTCCCAAAATGTGTTCTTTGCTATATATATGCAAGCATGCTATGAGAAATGTTATAGATAAGTTCTGATAGTTTGACAAGCCAGAAAAATATGACTCCAAATTGAGCAGACACAAAAAGAATCTATTACATATTGCTGATTGTGCTAAAAAAACGAGGTATGTCTGGGAACTGCGAAACTATTTTATGTATTAAAACCAAATGTTGAGTATCACATCAGTCTCATAGAATTGTTTATTAAACTATACTACTAAGCATGTAGGCAAATGGATGTAAAAGGTTTTATCTGACCTTAGGCCTCGAAACAACCACACTGATCATGTGTCGTCAATCCTCGTCTATATAAACATTTGACGACATAGCACATGTGTTCATGAGCCCTTAACACCTCTACACCAATAAAAGGTAACAAAAAATACAATAAGAATTAGACCTGGAGTGGAATGTTACATACAAAATGAAGCAATATCACTTACATGATCAGGGTACTAAATGCCAGTTTTGACAGCAAGTGCATTCAATATGGGTAGATAATAAAGCTCGTTACTTTTCCGCAGTGCTCTAACAAGCACACGATAAACATCAGTGTCTGGGAATACACCAACAGATAACATAATTGGGATGACCATAATGGCTTCTCTAGGAAACTCCCATTTACAAAGTCGATTGATTGCAGCACTGAAGTCTTCAATAGAAGCCTCAAATCCTTCATCTATAAGCTTACCAATTAATGAAATGGCCTCATAAGGCATTCCTTTTGCACACTGAGCTTTGATGAGTGTTGTGTATGCAAACTTTCTCAACTCAATGCCCTTTTCTCTGAGGGAATCCAACAACATTTCTGCTTGAATAACTTTTCCCTTCATGCACAGCACATTAATAAGCAAGTTATAAGTAACCGGTGTTGGCACTACACCACAGCATACCATACGGTCATATATGTGGAAGGACATCCGAATGTCCTGTGCTTCGCAAAAGCCTTGTATAAGGTTATTGTAAATTATTGGGTCAGGAATAACACCTTCTACGTGCATATTATCCAGAAAATGGATAGCATCATGGAATCTGAGCTGCTTGCAAAGTCCTTTAATAATAACACTGTAAGTTACAGCATTTGGCTTGATCCCTTCTTCAACCATTTCGTAGAAAAGACTGAGCACAGTGTTAACTTCTCCAGCTTCAGAGAGTGCATCCATAAAGGTGGTATATGTCACCATTGTTGGACGCAGACTACTTATCTGAATAGCCCTAAAATAGCTCTCTGCAGCTTGTAAATCCCCAAATTTACAGTAGCCATAAAGAAGAGAATTACAAGTGATAATGGTCGGCAACATACCAGCTACAACAATCTGATCATACAGACGAACAGCATTACCAATATCACCAATCTTTGCATAACCATCAATAACTACATTATAGAGTACTACATCACCTGGCTGATATCTGCTAGCTACATTTTCCAAATACCATCTTGCTTCAACTAACAGCCCTTTCTTGCAAAGTCCTAGAAGAATAGATGAATGGTTCAGTGAGGTTGGCAGCACCTTCTGAGAATAGCACATAACATCACAAACTTGAAGCGCCCTTTCAATTTCCCCTAGCTTGCAGTACCCATGGATGAGGATGGAATATGCAATGACATCCATATCCAGACCAATGCCATGTATCTCACCAAGTAAGTTTTCAACCTCATAGACCAAACCCTTTCTGAAGAGAGCATTGATAAGGACGCTGTATGTGACAATGTTCAACTGCAGCCCTTGGTCTAGGATGTCCTTCCTTATTTTCATCCCTTCTTCGACATCACCACTTTCACAGTGACCAGCAATAAGTATTGTATAAGTAACAAGATCAGGTTCAATGCCTTGGCATCTCATAAACTGAATTATTTTCGGAATTTCTCTTGTCAAACCAAGCAAGCGGTAACCATTAATAAGGCTGTTGTACGTGACAGTCTCTAGTTTCATTCCTTCTTCTGTCACCCTCTCAAAAAGATCCACTGCTTCATCTATGGAACCCGTTTTACACAGACCATGTATAAGAGTAGAATAGGTATACCTGTCGGGGTTCAATCCGTACTTCAACATCAGACATAAAAACGATTTTGCAGGCTGAATAAACCCCCAATTACATAATGCAGACATCAGAATGTTAAAGGACATTCCCAATGGTTTAAAACTCCCCCCTGCCCTTGCTTCCTGAAGGAAAGATAAAGCCTCTCCAACTTTATCTTGCTTGCAGAGACCATCGATGAGAATACTATGTGAATATTCGCTGTGTGGGATGCCATCTGCCTCCATTTCTTCAAAGAGCTGCAATGCCATGTCTGTCATCCTTAGACCATGCAATAAACTATCATAGGTGGAAACCGAGATTTGCATGTTTAGGCTGTTCATTTTACTGAGAACGTAGAGCGCATCATGAATCATCTGAGCTCTCGCATAACTATTTGCTACAGCATCCCATAAAACACTGATGGAATCGTGCTCTCTGAATTCACTCGACAAAATGTCGCAGAGAGTGGCAGCAGATCCAGATCCTGCAGTAGGAAATGCAATTCAATTAAATAAGATAATTGTGAGCTTTAACTGTTCACAGTTGCTACACATGTCACAAAAACATATAATAAAAACGTTATGATCAAAAGTACAGCTAGAGTATAACGTTATCGAAATCTCCTAGATAGTTCTAGTTATCTCCTAGTTTGTTTTGGCGAAGCTGTATGCCACAGCAGTTGTTGATCTTGTGTAAACTTGCTAAACGTCCAGGCTTTATTAATTTAAAGTCGGGCACCTCATGCCTTTTATCTAAAAAATAATAATTTTATCGAAACTACCGATGTCATTTCTATGGCTCCTGGCACTTATCATCAACAAACATGTCACCACCATTGAACATTGCTGCTTAGCAATGGATGAACAACGGCGTTTCAACACGACCCCCAGTAGCAATTGCTAATTACTGTACAAAGTTCCATAGCAAGCTCACCTTGTTCAGTGACCATCTGCGCCAAGCTGTCGCGCATCTCCCGCCACCTCCTCTGCCCCAGCATTTCATGGCAGAGCCTGATCCGCGCGGCAACTGATGCCTTCCTCTCGAACTCTGCCCTGTCTTCCCCAAACCTGGGCAGCAGTCCTACCCGGTCATAACGAGGCGCTAGCAGTGCGTCCCTAGCAACAACCACATCCTCTTCGGAATCCGTTGACGCCGCCGCCGCCGCGGAGGGGTAGGAGGATACCGGTCTGCGCGGAGGTGGGGAAGGTAGCGGGGGGCGGCGCTGGAGGTGGGGCAGGAGAAGGTGGAGGGGAAGGCGCGGTCGGAAGCGCATCCGATAGGGCAAGGTCTCATGGCGGGGGCGCGCGTGGCGGGCTACGGTTTGGAGGGTGCCGAGCTAGCCACGGCGGCGTGGGACATGGGAGGAGGCTTGCCCGCGGCGGCGGCGTGTGGTCGGGTTTAAGCGAAGGGCTTTACCCTTTGGATTGAGTAGGAGACGGCAGAGGGGAAGCGGGCCGAGTGGGTGTGAACTTCAACTTCCCGTTTCAGTTCCATACTGGCCCTGCAGCTGCTGGGCCTCTCTACCCCGGTGGTCTGGAACTCTCGATGTGCTTTTATCACGGGGGTTTGGATTCGCTCAAAAAAATGAGGTTTCCAATTTGCATCCCCTTAAAATGGTATTTTTCTTTTGCGAATAGGACAGCAGCATTAAAAAAATATCGAACAGTACAATAAAATCCATGAGAACCCCTTCATCTTCAACCTTCTCTTGCGTCCACGACACTCCTGATATGACTGCGGGAGGGAAGAGAAGGAACCAGAAGGGGACGGCAATGATGACAAGGAGGATACGCGACGGGGGCGTGAGACTTCAAATCCAGTCGCAATCGTCCGCTTCACTCCCGTTACGACTAAGGAGATGTTAAAATACATGTACGGCTTAGATTAGACTAAGGGGGTCTATGGTCAATGGTTGTCTATACGGTGCTAGGAGGACTGACTAGATTTGTTGTTTAATTCCTATGGTGTTGTCTATACAGTGGAACCTTCACCATAGGGTTTCACCCTCAACCATGGTTCCATTGCCCACCCAATAGAATGCAAAACTTTTAGTCGATAAGCCTCGATTTATATTTTAGAAAATAATTTTTTATTTTGAATGCAACGAGGGTTTTGGGAAAAGTTTTATAAGCTTTATCAACATATTGCAACATGAACTTGCCTAGTGATTGTGAATTACCACAATTCGGAGAATCTAAGTGGCCCTGGACCTTGGGCTCTGAAAGTAGCATAATTGTTGCATAAGGGCAATGTTTAAGATCTAAATGATGCTATGGTGCATACTATGGGATGCTTTTAGAACGCTCGCCGAAACCCGATGACCAGCTCGGAAGACTTGGGCCGACCAAAACCGGCATGCCAAGCGTGCGTCGTCACCAGTGCCAAAATATTTCGGAAGGTCGGACGTGCATTGTGGCGTGCTTCGAACAAACCGGGGGCTACGTTCCTCAACCGAAAGGCAACCCAGTACAACATTTCGGCGAAGGCACCGGCGTAGAGCCCGGCACTCCACCGAACAGTTCAGCTGGGAGCCCGGCACCACCGGCTGTCTCGCCAGTTTTCACATAGGCTTCCAAACTGTATTTTTCTCGTTGAACTATGCCCCCTCACACATATTTCCCAAACGTCGATTAAGATGAAGCAATTTTGTTGCAAATACAACGACAAGTGGAACCCAACAGAAATTGTTGGAAATATTATGAACCAACAAAGGAGCTTTTACCAAGAATTTAGAGGTGAAACCTCTCTACACGAAGAACTGATAAAAATGTCCAAACTCGAAAACACAATAGAAGATGCATACGAATTCCGTTTTCAATGAACTTAGGTTTGTTGTAAAGTTAGCAATAAGCTCAAGAACCTCCCACATAGAAATACCAAGAAGCAACAATAAGAGGGGATGCAAAGTATGCAAAGTGTTGAACTCCCTAAAACGATATGATCAAGTTACCCAACTGAAAACCCCTCTTGATAGTGCAGCTATCTATCCTATAACCTAGTCTTCCAACAATCACCTTGAGACCGGTGAAAGTAAAACCTATCAAGGCCAGACCTTTGCCTCTCACGCATCCCGCTTGATCTTCATGACAACGCTCCAATCTCCATTGAAGCCAGAATGCTTCACTTGATCATTGTTTCATCGTGAAGACTCATAATCCACTCCCACATACAGTCATACACCGCTATGGGATAGCTTCATTAAGATACATCTTCACATGTCCATACTCAAGATCTTGAAATAAAACTCTCAAGATCTTGATGCTAATACTCAAGGTACAACTTTATCTTCATGGAATCGACACTTGAATTCAACACATGGACTACAGAATTGACTATGAAATATTCCTTCATACAAAACTCAATGAAAACATTAATCCATAGTGTAAGGGTATATTGCCCCTATGTGTGGTTTTGGTAATTAGTAACAACCCCTATGGACTAATGTTTTCATTGAGTTTATATGAAGGAATATTCCATAGGTACTACTTGTAGTCCATATGTTGGATTCAAGTATGGATGCCATGAAGATAAAGATATACCTTGAGTATTGGCATCAAGATCATCGATTTGAAGACATATAAGTGATATGATCAAGAAGAAGAAATGAAGATAGAGTTCTTATGTGGAACTCAATATTAGCCATGCTCTAGCTTATGTGATAAGCAATGAATGATCAAGATCTTGAGTGCTTGATTCCAAGTGAAGAATTCAAGTTATGGCTCTAACTCGGTGTCATGATAGTCTCATAAGTTGAGCTATGGTTGACTAAGATTTAGAGCATCCAAACAAATGAAGAATTATATATACACCTCAAGATAGTATGATAGAGCATGAGAAGATACAAGGTTGACCAATACAAAGAGTGAAGAATAGATTCAAGTTTGGTCAACACATGAAGCATGAAGAATGTGTCACGAGAAGTCATGTGGTATGGTAATCTGTGTCAATTATGCTTTATGAACTAAACAATCATATATGTTCCCTTGTGTTGTCTATGTGGGTTAGGTATCTTTCCATGGGCATGCATCAAAAGTGAGATCTCATATAGCCCATGAGAGGATGAGTGGTGATCGTCATCAAGGTTGAGTTGGGCAAGTTCAAGTTGAGCATCTCAAGAGGATCATATGCTTGAATCTTGCCGTTCATTTGGTGATAATGGACATGTGAAGATGTGCATCGATGGAGCTTTCCCATCATGGTGTATGGGGGGGGCATTTGTGAGTCTTCACAAAGCAACAATGATCGAGTGAGGCATTCCGGCTTTAGTGGAGCTTGAAGAGTTATCATCAAGATCAAGCGGGATGCGCAAGGCAAAGGTAGGGCCTTGCTAGGTTTCCCTTTTACCGGTCTCAAGGTGGTTGTTGGGAGATCGGGTTATAGGATATAGCCGCACTATCAAGAGGGGCTTTCGGTTGGGTAACTTGATCACATCGTCTTAGGTAGCTCAACACTTTGCATGCTTTGCATTCCATAAATCTTGTTGCTTCTTGGTGTTTCTGTGTGAGGTTCTTGAGCTTGTTCCTAGCTTTACAACAAGCCCAAGTTCATCGAAAATGGAATTCGTATGCATCTTCTATTGCGTTTTCGAGCTTGGAGGTTTTACCGATGTCTCTTTTATAGATAGGTCAAAAAATTCATCTTGTGGTTTTTACTCCGTGGGTGGACAATGATGTTACTATGCATAAAGTTGAAGGGCTTGTTGTTCTGATTCAACAAGCCCAATATCATCGAAATCGGAGTCCGAACGCAAAAGTTATCATGGTTTTTGTAAAACATGTTTTCATGTTTGGCCCGGTGGCGCCGGCTGTCTCACCGGCTTGTCCGGCACAGACCGGCTCCCACACCGGTGCCAACCGGACGGTTTTCAGGGGGCTCTCAGGGCCGCCTGGCCCGGTCTGACTGGCTCTCCCGCCAGGCGGCCCGGTCCCTGGCCCGTTTTGGCCCGGTTGACCAGACTGCACGAAAAACTCCCAGATCTGCCCCAAACTGTCATATTTCGTTTGGCTATAAACGGGCTTCTTCCCCAACAGTTTTCTAGGGTTCTTGAGCATGTTTTGACCGCCATTGTTGAACCTCTTGAGCTTGCTTCCTATCCCTTCCCTCCTATGATTCTTGCATATTCTTGGGAGATCTGAAAGAGGAGATCTAGATCTACAACCTCGACCAATCCATTCCTCCTCTAAGTGAGGGGAACTCTTGGGATCTAGATCTTGGAGTCATTTGTTGATTTCCTCCTTTGTTCTTCCTCTCTAATCTCATCCTAGCATTTGTTGCTTTGGTGAGATTTGAGTGTGAAGGATTTGAACACCTTTGGTATTCTTGCTTTGCATCATTGCATAGTGTTGAGCTCTCCACCACGATTAGTTCAAGTGAGAGACCGTGCGCTTGTTACTCTTGGAGGGTGACCTGCTAGTTGGCTTGGTTGGTGTCCCGGTGACTGATGTCTACTCACGCTTCTATTCCTGTAGACAGTGTTGGGCCTCCAAGAGCAGAGGTTTGTAGAATAGCAGCAAGTTTCCCTTAAGTGGATCACCCAAGGTTTATCGAACTCGGGAGGTAGAGGTCAAAGATATTCCTCTCAATTAACCCGCAATTAAGATACAAGAAGTCTCTTGTGTTCCCAACACACCTAATACACTTGTCGATGTATAGGTGCACTAGTTCGGCGAGAGATAGTGAAATACAAGTAATATGGATGATTGTAAGTAGTAATTGCAATCTGAAATAAAAATGGCAGCAAGCAAACATGTAGTAGAACTTGTTGGAAACGGTGTTTCAATGTTTAGAAACAAGGCCTAGGGATCATACTTTCACTAGTGGACACTCTCAACAATGATCACATGATAAATAAATAACTTCTCCTCACTTGTGCTACGAACACTCTCTTGTTGGATAACAAACACCATTCGTTGTGTAGGGCTAGCACCCTCAAGCCGGAGTAAACAAGCTCCACAACATTCGGAGTTCATATTAAAGTAACCTCTAGAGTGCATAATAGACCATTGCAATTTAGACCGAGTACTAACATAGCATACACACTGTCAACAATAGCTATGAAAGGGGAATAGATCGCATCAATACTATCATAGTAATAGTTAACTTCATAATCTACAAGAGATTACAATCATAACCTACGCCAAGTAGTACATGATGCACAAACTGTCACCTTTACATCATGGAGGAGGAATAGACTACTTTAATAACATCACTAGAGTAGCACATAGATTAATAGTGATACAAAGCTCATCATATGGATCTCAATCATGTAAGGCAGCTCATGAGATCATTGTATTGAGGTACATGAGAGAGAGATTAACCACATAGCTACCGGTAGAGCCCTCACCCTCGGGGAGAACTACTCCCTCCTTCATCATGGGAGACAGCGGCGGCGATGAAGATGGAGGTGGTGTCGATGGAGATGGACTCCGGGGCAATTCCCCGTCCCGGCGGCGTGCCGGAACAGAGACTTATGTCCCCCAAAACGGAGTTTCGCGATGGCGGCAGCGCCCCTGGAGTCTTTCTGGAGTTTCGTCGATTGTTGTAGGGTTTTCACGTCACGAGAGATTATATAGGCGAAGAGGCGGCGCAGGGGGTGTCCGGGGGGCCCACCCCATAGGGCGGCGTGCCCCCTCCTAGGCCGCGTGCGTGGTGTGGGGGCCCCGGCCTCCTCTCCGGCTCCCTTCGTGTTCTGGTCCATCTCGGTGAAAGAAGATGTTTGGCTTTTGTTTCGTCGAATTCCGAGAATATTGCTCGAACAGCCTTTCGGGAACCAAAAAGAGCAGAAAACAGGAACTGGCACATCGGCATCTTGTTAATAGGTTAGTTCCAAAAAATGCATAAAATCATTATAAAGTGTGAGCAAAACATGTAGGTATTGTCATAAAACTAGCATGGAACATCAGAAATTGTAGATACGTTGGAGACGTATCAAGCATCCCCAAGCTTAGTTCCTACTCGCCCTCGAGTAGGTAAACGATAACAAGGATAATTTTTGAAGTGACATGCTACTATCATAATCTTGATCAACATTATTGTAAAGCATATGAGATGAATGAAGTGATTCGAAGCAATAGATTGCTAACAAAGAGATAATGACTAAACAACTGAATCATATAGCAAAACTTTTCATGAATAGTACTTTCAAGACAAGTATCAACAAGACTTGCATAAGAGCTAACTCATAAAGCAATAGATTCAAAGTAAGGGTTTCGAAGCAACACATAGGATGATTAAGTTTCAGCAATTGCTTTCAACTTGCAACATGTATATCTCATGGATAATTGTCAACATAAAGTAATATAACAAGTGCAATAAGTAAACATGTAAGAATCAATGCACACAGTTGACACAAGTGTTTGCTTCTAGGATAGAAAGAAGTAGGTAAACTGACTCAACATAAAGTAAAAGAAAGGCCCTTCGTAGGGAAGCATGGATTACTCATGTGCTAGAGCTTTTTATTTTGAAAACATAGAAACAATTTTGTCAACGGTAGTAATAATTCATATGTGTTATGCATAAAACTTCCTACAAGTTGCAAGCCTCATGCATTGAATACCAATAGTGTTCGCACCTTGTCCTAGCTCGGATTTCCATGGATTATCATTGCATTACATATGTTTCAACCAAGTGTCACAAAGGGGTACCTCTATGCCTCTGTACAAAGGTCCATGGAGATAAATCGCATTTGATTTCTCGTTTTTGATAGATCTCAACTAAGGACATCCATACCGACAACATAGAAAACAGATAATGGACTCCTCTTTAATGCATAAGCATTCAACAACATATAATATTCTCATAATAGATTGAGGATTAATGTCCAAACTGAAAACTTCCACCATGATACATGGCTTTGGTTAGCGGCCCAATGTTCTTCTCTAACAATATGCATACTCAAACCATTTAATCATGATAAATCACCCTTACTTCAGACAAGACGAACATGCATAGCAACTCACATGATATTCAAGAAAGGTGTAAAAGTTGATGGCGTCCCTAGAAACATGGTTACCGCTCAACAAGCAACTTATAAGAACTAAGATACATAGCAACATATTCATCACGACAATAGTTTTTAAGCTATTTTCCCATGAGCTATGTATTGTAAAGACAAAGGAATGAAATTTTAAAGGTATCACGCAAGCAATTTACTTTGGAATGGCGAATACCACATATAGGTAGTTATGGTGCACACAAAGGGCATGGGTTTTGGCTCAAGGTGTTTGGATGCACAGAAGCATTTCCTCTCAGTAAGGCTTTGGCTAGCAAGGTTGTTTGAAGCAAACACAAGTATGAACAGTACAGAAAACTTACACAAGAACATATTGCAAGCATTATAAGACTCTATGTCTTCCTTGTTGTTCAAACACTTTTACCAGAAAATATCTAGACCTTAGAGAGACAAATCATGCAAACCAAATTTCAACAAGCTCTACGGTAGTTCTCCACTAATAGATTTAAACTACATGATGCAAGAGCTTAAACATGATCTATGAGAGCTCAAAACAATTGCCAAATATCAAATTATTCAAGATAATATACCAATTACCACATGAAGCATTTTCTGCTTTCCAACCAAATAGCAATCAAGCGGTTTTCAGCCTTCGCCATGAACAAAAGCAAAACTAAGAACACAAGTGTTCAAATGAAAAAGCGGAGCGTGTCTCTCCACACAAGCATGGTAGGAACCGATTTATTTAGAGAATGAAAATAACAAAACGAAAATAAAAGCACAGACGCTCCAAGTAAAGTACATAAGATGTGACGAGTAAAAATATAGTTTCACTAGAAGTGACTCGATAAGTTGTCGATGAAGAAAGGATGCCTTGGGCATCCCCAAGCTTAGATGCTTGAGTCTTCTTGAAATATGGATGAACCACGGGGCATCCCCAAGCTTAGACTTTTCACTCTTCTTGATCATATTATATCATCCTCTTCTCTTGACCCTTGAAACTTCCTCCACATCAAACTTAGAACAAACTCATTAGAGGGTTAGTGCATAATAAAATTCACATGTTCAGAGAGGACACAATCATTCTTAACACTTCGGATATTGCCCAAAGGTACTGAAAGTTAATGGAACAAAGAAAACCACTCAACACAGAAAAGAGGCAATGCAAAGGGCGTAATCAGAAACAACAATCCGTAAAGACGAATTTTTTCGAGGCACTTAACTTGCTCGATGGAAAAACTCAAAACTAATGAAATTAAGTTGCGTACATATCCGAGGATCACGCATGAAAATTGGCGATTTTTTGATTCTTCTACGAGAGATATCTACTCAAATTCGTGATGATAGAAATCTGTTTACAAGAATCCAAATCTAGTATCAATTTTACTATTAGAGACTTACTTGGCACAATAACATGATAAGGAGAGTTGCTACAGAGTAACAACTTCCAAGACACAACAAAACGTAGCAAAATAAACACATGGGTTATCTCCCAAAGTGCTTTCTTTATAGCCATTAAGATGGGCTCGCAATTTTAATGATGCTCTCATGAAAATATAAATGAAGCAAAAGGAGCATCAAGAAGCAAATTCAGAACGCATTTAAGCCTAACCCACTTCCTATGAAAAGGAATCTTGTAAGGGAACAAGTACTGAAAGCACATAGCAACAAGCATAAAAAGGCAGCACAAGTTCAACTTCATGATTATCAACATAAAGAGGGAAACTTAATATTGTTAAGATGCATATAACCATGTTTTCCTCTCTCATAATAACTTTCAGTAGCATCATTGATGAAATCCACAATATAACCATAACTTAAAACATTCTTATCATGGTTCATATATGCATAAAAGTATCATTATTTTTGGCATAAGAAAAACTCTTCTCATTAATAGTAATTGGAGCAGGATCATTATCAAGAATTTAAACATGGTAAACAAGTTGCATACAAAGGGAATGGTTTTTGGCAATCCCATCATAACTATGACAAGTTTCATAAGGATAATTATAACCTGTATCATATCCATCTCTATAACGATTATCTAAACCAGAATATATAATATCATCATTTTCACTAAAAATAAATGTCTCAAATATAGGATCTTCAAGCACAACATCCCCAAGCTTAGAGCTTTCAATATCAATGTTTGAGGGAACATGAATAGTGCTAACATCATTACTTTCATAATCGGTACCAAAGAGATTTCCAATATCAAAGGTAGTGTGCTCTTCCAAATCATGATCACTAATATGGTTAAAGGGCATAGGAAGATCATTGTACTCAGATTCATTATCATAATAATCATTAGGAGAAACATACTTACGGTTACCTATTGTTATCTCATACACGCGGGGATATGCCGTTACCTCTTTCTTTTTACTAGAACATAGATGCGCGCGTTGCCGCGCCCGTCATACTTAGGATAAAACTTACAATTTAAACTTAGAAAGAATTTAGAACTTTTGAGCGTTTTGTACTTATTAGCGCTCAGAGTAAAAGAAGTTTATACATAACCACCCACATTCCAAAATACCATGCATACTCCCTGGAAATGATGAATTTATTTGACACTTGTCAGCAACCATGAATAATTATTTGCTTGGTTGTTTCTTTTATATAATAATACAAACTCCAAAAAATGGAGAACAATGTACCAGTTATTTCGTACCCATGTTGGACAACAATTAACATGCATGTATATCTTTATTCAGTTGCTCCTCAATTTACAGATTGTGCTGAAGCAAAACAAGATGTCACAGGGAAAAAATCATAATAGTGATGTACAGTAAATTCAAGAAGGGGTGTACAATTAGATAAGTACTGATGTTCTAAGGCCAAGCTAACTTTAATGGCTGAATCTAGAACTGGACCGATGGTCCAAATCTAGTTTGTAGCAAGCTGCTCTTCCTCTGAAAGGCATACCACCAAAGAAAACAAGATTTTCTTGGGATAACATAAATAGGCCAAAGAAAGTAGACATCTTGCCATGTGGAATTCCCTCAAGAAAATGGTTCATAGGATCTTGTATCATGTCAAAACAAAATATTTCCTACATCACTTCTGATCATGTTAGCACTTCTGGGCCAAATTGCTCCGAATTGTCTTATATCTTGCATCAATTACGAGAAGAAACATTTTAATAGCACCGGAAAATTGCAGCATAGAATGGCAACAATTTAGAAGATGGAAGTTATTTGAGTAGGAACTCATGCAAGAATAAGAACAAAAAATCATCTTGGTCAAACTTTACATTGTTCCGCCACAAAGCATGTTTTGACTGCCATGGTGTTTGGAAAAAAATTTATAGGCCATCTTTTTAGGAACGGAGGTGGTACATACCATCTTCAAAAGTTTAGTTTCACGGGCAGCCTCCAAGTCAGTAAAACCAGGCAAGAAAGGCCAATGCTCCCATTAGCTAGCCCACTCTCGGTCTTAACTGAAGAGAGAAATTCCAAGGCTTCAAGGAATCTACACATGTACATACAGATTCGATATGCTAAAAAGAAATTTCTGCTTGTCAGTTATCATATATTGTGACTCAGATAACACATCTAATCCACAACATAACTCATTTAGTGGAGAGAGACGAAGCTAACTGTTCCAAGCTGGGCAGATACGAGCCGAGTTAAACCTGTAAAATATCTTCCTTTGCCTAAATTTTAAAAAAAAATCTTTCATCAAATGTATATTGTGTCTTACCAGAAAAAATCACCGGCAAACACATCTAAGCACAAAAGAAATAGTATCTTGATTCCACGTACTATATGCTACAGCAAGTTAGTATAAGAAAATAGCTTTTGATCCCTATTTAAAATCTCAAAATTAACAGTAGTAAGCTAGAGACGTGACTATATAAATCCATAAAAAGAGGGTTACCTGTACAAGGGAAGAACCCAGACAATAGTTCAAGTGTCCAATCCCTCACCGAGGCATCTTCAGTCAAAGGTAATAAATAACCATCAATATACTTGGACTGCTACACCCATACTGTATAATTGCTAACAATGGAGTGATTTTGTAAGCCCCTTGAGTCCGATCCATCCCAGAAGACTAAGCTTCATTAGGTTCCTCGGAGATGGAGATGAATATCTTAAGATTTGATCATGCTATTGGACTGGCTGTTCAAGGTATTAACTGTTCCTACTCAGCTTGGCATACCCTAAATTATATCTCATATTCATGGTTTTGTAACATGAATAAATGATAATAGTATGCCCGAGACTACTTTGAGTAACAATGCTTTCAGAACTTGTATCATATATGATTATATTTTTGTAGGATGTTCGATCCGTATGTGCTGAAAACCTACCAATCCTGCGATCATGATGGATTATAAGAACTGTATGCATCTTCGCGTATAGGCAAACGCGAAAGGGAAAACTTACCATTTGCTCCAGGATCGAGAGTATGAGTGTTAGTTATTGGGCTATGTGTGAACTGTTCAGGATATCCAAGGAGAGAAGTTATTTGGTCGCATACATATTTTTTGTGTGAGCATCTTGGAAGCGTTCAAGTATATGATATATCAGCAGCAATGGATCTAACAAAGCATTCTCGACCGAATATATATGTATGTTTGTACCGATTGGGAGTTAGTCTTGTGACAGTGTACCACCAATTTGTTTGCCCTTCAGCTTGAACATGAGCGGATAATTATTTCAGCTATCTGGTTTATAAATGCACATTCTTTCTATAACTAAAAGTGGACAATCATTTGATAATGTGTAGTGAAAGTTTTTCTTACTTAGTACTTGCGGCTTATCTAGACAGATACTTTTGTCCTGTGTCCCCCAGCATCAAATTTTTTTAGATACAATGGTTAGGCTTATATATTACATACTATTTGATTAAGATTCATTCCCCCCTTCATAACAATGATTCAAATTGATAACTAAATTCTGAATATTAGATTGCTCTGTAGGAAGTACCTTTCCTACTGTTTCATCAAATTCCTTTCCTTGCACCAGATAAGTGCTCCAACTCCAAGATTTATCCTTCTCTAAGGAAGAACACTTCCGTTTTTTCTTGGCACAAAATCCATGGCAGTGTCACCAAACATTATTTATTTTTCCACCATGTCATATACATCCGTGCTGCAAAAAGGAAACATTCTAGCCCGTAGAAAGCGCAACGATTAGGTTTATTGGGCCGAAGAAGACTACCACGTATATCCACGTGGAAGGAGGTGAAAGCACAACAATATACCTTAGAAGTTCGAACCTTATTGTTTATCATAGACCAGACAATAGATCTCCCTCTATATGGCAAGTAGGTTCATCTAGCCTAGAAATGCATTAAATCCAACACAACAGGAAATCAATATAATCCATTATCCACCTGGAAATTTTGATGCACAATACAAGAGGACCCAAAAATATTTTAAAGCCTAGGCAAACAGTAAAATCGAAGGCTTAGAGTGTTATTTTTTTGCTAAATACCAATGAAAATAGGCTGCGCCGGCTAGCCGGAAGCCTGAGCAGCAGGGATGCTGTGTCCGCCACATTGAACAGTACTTATTGAGTCAGGGGCACAAACCAGAAAAAAAATGTCATGCTTTAATCTACAATGGATATGATTTGCTAATATAGAATGTACCTTTTCTGCTTCATACAGTTGTTTCAAGATCGATTTTTTTTTAGAAAATTACGAAATCAATATGTTTCAGTTTCATTAAAGAATGACAAAACACAAAAACCTACCATTTATATTGCCTCCACCTTAATCTACATAATGAGCAGTACCACTGAGAACATGTAACATAGGAACAATCCCAGTTGATATCAGAAAACTGATATGCACAAATAACCGCTTTGTAGTTGTTTCAAGATTGACTTTTTTTAAGAAAATTACAAAATCAATATGTTTCACTGAAGAGTGACAAAACTCATTTGTCTTACCTCCACCTTGATCTACGTAATGAGCAGTACCACTGAGAACATATAACATGGAACAATTCCACTTGATCTCAGAAAATTGATGTGCACAAAAACCCTTCTTTATTTGGAACAGAATTAGCACTATAAACTCAAGCACTCTATACCATAGAAGAGATATAGACACACATAACTTCAAAGCCTCCAGTAACCAGTTCAGAGAATTGCAGGTCCATTCAGCAAGCACCTTAGGACTGCTTTTGCATAAGCATTGATTATAACTAATATTCACATGGCAGTACACAACTGGTGTGAATAGTTTGTAACCATATGAAAATAGTGCGACTGCATGGAAATTAGTTGAACCAAAAATATAGTGAACTTAGTAAAATATACCTTAAGCATGTAAGTACTGCCAAGACGAATGAGCTCAAATCTTGGGCGACTAATTAGCAATTCCATAGGACATCACATGAATAAATCACCATGCGAGAGTGTACCACTGGAATGTTAGATAATCACATCATTAGAAGAGTTGCAATATTTCTGCTATTAAATAAAAATCTAATCACGCCATATCAAAACAAAAACTTAGTTTGAACATAAGGCCAACAGATTTTTAAAAAATTGCGACAAAGTTCACAAGAAATATGAGTAGAATTCATGTAGTTTACATTTAGACAGGACGTATCTTCCCCTCCGCTTCACTGGGATCCAGACTTCAGTGCTTTAATATCAGGAGGTTGTCTGTCTACCGTAGGAGAGTGGAGGCGTGGTGTCACACTACCATGGTGGTTCGCTCAAGGGAGGGTTGGGCAAGGGGAATTGCAGTCTCGCGGAGGAGAATTGCAGAGCTTACCAGCAGCAGTTGCCCAAAACTTATGGAGAGAAACGACATCGTGATGCGTGTCCGCTCGTCGTTGCCATCCATAGACGTTGGAGGCAAATTCGAATCCATCTGTTACACTTACCAAGGAATAATATCTTCATCAAGAACAAGACTCAAATCTGGAATATGCTCATAGTGTACGTAGTAACAGCCGAAGAAAAAACATGCACAAATACAGAAAAAGCATCTTGTTCATTAAATTTGAGAGGAAGAAGAAGGAAAATAGGTGGTTTTGAATCCTCTACACTCCTCATGTGCCTGACCTTATTCTTCTCAAGCACTAGCCTGCAAGAATTTCACCGGCGGCGCAGCATCTCAACTTCCCCATCCCGCTTCTCCGCCCCAAACCATCAGCACATCAGGTCGCTGATGAGTAGACAGTGAATGGGAGGACGACGAAGAGACAGGTTGGCTGGGAGGAGGGTGAGGGGACTCTGCTGCGGCTGCCGCCGGCGCCACCATCGCTTGTGCCACGAGGTGAGGTAGGGTTCCCTAATCAGCCTGTTTTGCGAGAGGAAAGGAACCAAAGTACCTATAGGCCCATTTAAATTCTTCTTCGCCCGATTAACCACAGAACCGGCAACTCGACGTGCGGAGTAGCAGCCCTGCAGATGGGCCAGCCCATTTGACGCGAATCGCTGCTGCGAAGAGGCTCCACTTCTCCAGCGACGGTTCGGTAACTTTGGCCAATCTGGAGCGTTCAACATCTGTATCCGACGGCCAGCAAACTCAAATCGCTGTGGAGAGGTCCTACTAGTTTTATTATACTGTTAACTAATTCCCCCCTTCTTCCTCTTCTTCATTCTTCTTCTTCTTCTTCTTCTTCTTCTTCTTCTTCTTCTTCTTCTTCTTCTTCTTCTTCTTCTTCTTCTCTTTCCTCGTTCCCTTCTTTAGGAGGAAGAAGCTTGAAGGGAGGTTTCTCCACATAACCTGATTTATTCCCAGAAACAATAGAAGAAACTTGGGAGGATTCCTCCTTTTCATTAATATAAGTTTGAAACACACAGCAGTCCTATCATATTTTGGCAAAGTGTCATCTTCTATAATATTTTGTATGTAAGTATTTGTGTGGCAATTATCAATGCAATAAGAAAGACACCCATGCAGGACACTATTAATATCAAGAGCACTCATATCCACCAAAGAAGTTTTTCTCAATAACTCTTCACACCCCAAAAATAAAGTAAGTTCATCATGCTGATTAGGAGTGATTTCATCATCATAATACAAATTTGCAGCACTCATAAGGTTCGAATTATCATTGGAGGAGCATTGAAAATTTAAATGACCCACTCTATGGCAAAGTTCACAAATAAAAGGATAGAGGGCACAAACTTTTTTACCAAGATTATCTAGAGCCCTAGACCACTTTCTAGTTTTTCATTCCTATGATGGATACAATATTCTTCTTCAATTTTATTCTTTTCATAAGGTCTATGAACTCCACAAAAATTAACATGCTTATAGGAAATAACATTTTCAGAAGTTTGAGCATGTTCATTGCAATTATTAATAACAGTTTCATCCTTCATGCTGATGTCTTTAAAAGGTTCATGATACTTATCAAAATTCTTCCTAGGCAATTCAAAATGAGAGGCAAAAGCTTTATAAAAATTTGCAACAACTTGAGAGTCAAGACCATAAGTAGCACTCATATTTCGAAATTTATCAGTATCCATAAAGGTTTCAATGCATTCATAATCATAATTTATACCTGACTCTCTACCTTTGTCATTCTCCCATCCTTCAGTATTCTCCTGAATCCGCTCAAGAAGGTCCCATTTAAACTCTTCTTTGTTGTGCGTGAATGATCCATAACAAGCAGTATCCAGCAAGGTTTTATCTGGAAAAAAAGTCTTGCATAGAAATTATCGATGATAACATTACCAGGAAGCTCATGAATGGGGCATTTGAGCATTAAAGTCTTCAATCTCCCCCATGCTTGGGAAATACTCTCTCCATCACGAGGATAAAAGTTATAAATGTAATTCCTATCAATATGCACTTCATGAGGAGGATAAAATTTAGAATAAAAGAGAGGCACAATATCCTTCCAATCAAGAGAATGCCCATCCTTCAGCAGCTTATACCAATGCCGCTTTACCACAACGACATAGAGAATAATTTTTCCTAACTTCATCCATAGAAATACTGCACACTTGAATAACCCGCATAATTCATGTAAAAACAGTAAATGATCTTCAGGATGACAGTTCCATCCCCTTCATAGCGGTTATCCACAACAAGTTCAATAATTTTCATAGGTATCTTGAAAGGAATATTTTCAGTAGGTGGGTTTAAAATAGGGATTTCTATTTTCGTGCCCCTGCTTTGTTAGTTGTACTCAGTTTTCCCCAGCCGCTTAACTTTTCTCTTTCCCTCCTCTAGTTTGAAACCCCGCAGCGCTCGACGAGGGTTGCCGTCTGGTCGAGGCCTTGACCGTTACCGGTGACGGATAGGGAGCCGTGAATTTACCGTTGCTTTCGAACTGTGTTGACCGTTGACTGGAGGAGCTCACACACCGCCCTCCGCCCGAGACCGGAGGAGCTCACACACCGCCCTCCGCCGCCACGCCGTCCGCCCACCAACGCGTCGTCCGCCGTGCCCTCCTCCCACCACCACCCCCGGAGGCGGAGAGGGATCCGCTCCACCAGATCTAGATCTACCCCGTCGCGGTAGAGTTTGTATATCTGTCTGGTGTGCCGCCTCTTCCCGTCAGCCGCGGAGAAGATTGGGAATCGGAGGGATCTAACGCATGGATTCCATCCGGTAAGCATCGTCCTTGTGAATTAACAGTAGGCAGTTTTTGAGTGTGAATCGTTGTTGCTCAACTAATGCGTTGCTTTTCGAATAGGATTGATCCAAGCGCTGGCTTTTCGGCTGGTGGTTAGGCTGGATTCTAGCTTTACGCGTGATTCTAAACGCAACATGAATGGGTTTAACTTCCCGCGTGGTTGCAACCACCATCTCGTTGAGGGATTTGAAAGCTAACATCTGCGATAAGTACCCTGGAGCCCTCGCGCAGTTCATTCCGAATATTTCAACAGACGGAGCGAAGATTTGTTCCACTAATTTCCGATGACGATCTGGGAATTTTTTTGCTTTGAATGCTTCTTGCCGTTTCGGTAAAATTCGTATCCATGTGGACAGGGACATCATTCTGGTGTTGGGGCATCATCGTGGTCGGGCATCATGTCTCACCGTCGTCGCTCTCGCTAATAGTGCGCCGCGGCGCTCCTTGTAGGTCCACACCAGCACCATCCGTCCCCAGGCGAGTGGTAGCGTGCCTGGTCAATGTGGAGGACGATGCAGAGATTGGGGATCAGTCTCCCGAAGATGATGAGGATGAGTTAATGTTTTCTGAATTGGTAGATCGATGCAGGAAGGTGCAATGGAGGATCAATACATGGAAGATATTGCTTTTGGTGCCGATTTGATGAGCCTGATGATGAAGAGAAGAATGAGAACGATGACAGCCTCGTTTTAGCCGATTACGAAGGTGAAGACTTGCCAACAATTGAGTGGAACAGGGAGGATCCTCAGCTTGCAAAAGGCACCGTGTTTCAAACGATGATGGACTGCCGTAGTGCAATTACTACATATCACATTCTCACTAAGAATAATTATGAGGTTATTAAAAGTGAGCCAGGTAGGTTCACAATTAAATGCCCATACCCAAGGTGTAGGTTTAGGCTGCATGCATCCACAATGCGCAGAAGCACTTGGTTCAGGTACTACGCCAACCAGTTGTGTATTTAGATCACGGTGTAAAATTTGTTATCTATTACTGACATCCCTTATCATTATGTTTCAGATAAAGAATAATAAGGATATCCATAGGTGTCCACCTCTAGGGGAGAGCCAGAGCTGAAAACAAAGCTAGCGAAGACTAGGTGGTTGGCAGATATAATCCTAGATTGGCTGAGAGAAACTCCTTCACTTGGTCCAACAAACTCAGAAAAAGGTGGTTGAGAAGTATAAAGGGATGCAAGTACCTTACATGAGGATGTTCTATGCAAAGGAAATGGCTCTTGACAAGATCAATGGTCCATGGAATGAAAGCTTTCAGTTGCTTTACACTTTCAAAGCTGAAGTGGAGATGGCTAGTCCAGGCAGTGTTGTAGCAATAGACAAGCATACAGTTCCCTACAAATTGAAAAGCGGGAAGGTAATGCACAAGGAATGTTTTAGAAGGGCTTTTGTTTGTTTCAAAGCTTGTTGGAAAGGCTTGGACGGTTGCAGGCCTTATTTGGCCGTGGATGCATCAGCTCTTCATGGCAGGTTTAAAGGACAGCTAGTTGCTGCTACTGCAGTTGATGGACATAATTGGATGTTCCCCGTTGCTTATGGAGTTTTGGAGGTTGAGTCAGAGGAAAGTTGGACTTGGTTTCTGCAGAATTTGCGCGACCTTATAGGTCATCCACCAGGACTTGTTATCCACACAGACGCTTGCAAAGGTTTGGAGAGTGCGGTAGAAGCAGTATTCCCTGGAGTGGAACATAGGGAATGTATGCGACACTTGGTACATAATTTTACAAAGAAATTCAAGGGTAAAGTTTTTACTGACAACCTATGGCCAGCTTCATACACATGCAGCTCTAGGAAGCATCTGTTTCATTTGGATGTGTTGTATAAACAAAACCTGGGGTGAAGGAGTACTTGGATGAACATCATGGTAGGGTGTGGTCAAGAAGCCAATTCAATGAAATTTGCAAGGTAGACTATGTAACAAGTAACCTTGCGGAGAGTTTCAACTCAAAGGTCAAGTCATTGAAAGGGCTTATGCCGTGGAAAATATTTGATAAGATTAGGCAGATGATCATGATAAAGATCGATCTGCGTCAAAGAATTGCATCCACAAAATATGCCGGCCATCTCATGCTCCCATCTTTGATTAAGTCTTTGCATGACAGGCAAAACAATTGAAGATGCAATGCGTCGAAAAGGAATGGAGGCTGAGGTAACCTACACACCGACAGTAAAAACATGCATGGAGGTATCCAGTGAGTTTGGTTGATAGGAAATGTCATTGTAGGGGATGGCAGATCCGTGGGATACCCCGCATACACGCATTGTTTTTCATGAGTGTTATAGGGGGTGAAGATGGTGAAGTTGATCAGTATGTGTCAGAGTATTTGTTGCCAAATTTAGGGCTGCATATGCTATGAATGTTCCTACCTTGTTGGGAAAAGACCAATGGATGAAAGTCGATCTAGGCTTCAAACTGTACTCTCCGTATTGACTAGACCGTGCAGGTAGGGGAAGAATAGGATCAGAGCTAGTGAAGAGGGTGGTGCACCGATTCGAAAACGTAAGTGCAAACGTTGTGGAATCCCTGGACACATTGCTAGGCTTTGTAAAAATGATGTTGACCCATCTTTGGGAATGGAAGATCAGGCGGGAGCAGCAAATGCAGAGGAGAATGAAGCAACAGATAAAGCAGCAGCATGTTCAACATGAGGAGATTGAAGCAGAGTTCAACATGAGGAGATTGAAGCAGCAGTTCAACATGAGGAGATTGAAGCATCATCAACATGAGGAGATTGAAGCAGCAATTGAACATGAGGAGATTGAACCGATGGATCGAGAGCAGAGGGAACAGATGGATGTAGAATGGCTTCGACCGATGAGTCCAGAGGAGAAGGAACAAGTATGATCGAGATTGCTACGAAGACCTTTGCCCAGATTGCTGCTAACTTCAAGAGCATAGTCAAGAAGAAAAAGCACAAGTCGCAGAGAAGAAGAACAAGAAAGAGGGCAAAGGAAGGTAGACACCGTAATATCCCGGTAGGGTTACCCGGAGTAAGGTGGTGGCCCCAGCGAGTCACACCAGGAGCAAGAGAAAGATTTTATTCTGAACAACTAATTTGAATTTGTATGAACAATTTGTATTGGGGTTCCCTTTGTATTGGGGATCCCTTTGTGTTGAACAATTTGTATTGGGGTTCCCTTTGTATTGGGGATGCCTTTGTGTTGAAAATTTTGAATTTGTATGAACAATTTGAATTTGAATAAGGGTTCCCTTTGTATTGGGATGCCTTTGTGTTCAACAATTTGAATTTGTATGAACAATTTGTATGCCACATTTAAGCCAAATTTATCATTTTCTCTAGGGTTTAGGGTTTTAGGGTTTAAGGGTTTAAGGGTTTTAGGGTTTTAGGGTTTAGGGTTTTATTCAAAATAATTCAAAACATGGTGGAACCTTCCCATGGAGTCTTGTTATGTTACCTACAACCTAGAGAAATAATAATGGAAAAGGAAATATAGAGATATGAAGTTTTATGCCAAAAGCTTCAAAACCACTTCCTAGTCCATGAGCTACTAGATATGAAGATGCAGGCTTTCTGCTCAATACACCTCCCAAATACCCACTATGCTTACAAACTTCGTCCAAATGAGTCCAAATTTGTCACACTTGTGTATCTTTGTATTGCAAACAATATCACGTCGGCCCCAAAATGTAATATATTGTTCAAATAACACACTTTTACAATTTTTATGCCAAAAGCTTCAATTTCCCTTAGTCCCTTTATTATTTGGTTGCCCCTATTTTACTTAGTGTTACTCAGTTTCCCCCTCCGGGCCCACTTGTTTTACTCACTCATCAGTTTTGCCCTTCCGATAAACATTTCCTCACTTTTCCCCTCTTAGTTCTACTCTGCCTTTCCTCACTTGTACTCACCTGGCTGATTCTCGATTGGTTTAGGATGTCACACGATCTGCTGGTTGAAAGCTCAACAACGCTGCACTGCTTCGATCATTTATGATCGACGGGCTCGATGTCTCTCTCTACCACGATGGACGCATACGGAGACAAGAGCAGAACACATACCTAACAACTCTCGGGCAAACGATATTCCACGCATCTTCCTCTCTCCTATTTCCTCTTCATTCAAGTACAAGTACAAGTGGATTCAATCGTACGTATGTATGCATGGCACATATCTAACCGTGCTATCATGTTGGATCTAAGAGTGCCGTTGAGGATCTAACCTCTTTAAATAGTTGAAATGTCTCTCTCCGTCTCACTTTCTCTTCTCAGATCTGTTGAATGATGAAGAGCACCAAGATGGCGGCAGATCATTGAAGCCATCTCCTACAACATCTCGACGGCACAGATCCAACATTCAATGTCGGAGCCTGTTGTCTCACTTCTGTTGCCCTCCTCAGATCCGTTGTCGATGAAGGACACCAAGACGGCGTGCGGTGCCGACAAAGTGGTCATCGATGCTTACTTAACATTGAAGCCATCGCCATAAATATCGCTGCTGACGTGCAGATCCAAACATTCAATGTTGGAGTCGTTGATGTCTCTACTTCCATTGCCCTCCGCATCCGTTGTCGATGAAGGACACCAAGACACCGGCGGTTCCGAGAGTGCGACTCGATGCCAAGACGATTGAATCCATCGTCTACAACCGCGCTGCACAGCCAGCCCTCCGCAGATCCGTCGCCGATGAAGTACACCAAGACAACAAGGCCTTCCGATGCTGGTCATCGATGCCACGCAACATTGAAGCCATCGCTACAACATCGCTCAACTACGGCATGGCGCAGATGACCACTCCTCAGCCGCCCGTCGTCCCGGCCTTTCTTGCCCATCTGTGCGGTCGAAGCTCGACGCCCGCAAATTGGGATAAATTATGATAAATTTGTATTTTTCAATTTCCAATCGGGATAAAATTGTTCGAACTACTACGTCCGTCTCAAAAAGAGCTTCTCCACGTTCTTGATGTGTCCATGTACATCAGTATGTATGATTTGAATTCTATCTATCCCAACTTGATTGGGAAGATTTTGATATGTATTTGATTCGAGAGGCTGGTACATGCTTTCACTTTTGGGATTGTAAGCCAAAATACAGTGGTTAGAGCCATCTACATGATTTGAATTGTACGCCAAAATACAGTGCTTAGATCCACAACAAAATACAGTGGTTAGAGCCATCTACATGATTTGAATTGTACGCCAAAATACAGTGCTTAGAGCCACACCAAAATACAGTGGTTAGAGCCATCTACTGAATAACAATTCTATACTAAATCGTCTACCAGAACCACATAACTGCTAGGACAGGGATGACACCTAATAAAACTGCCCAGATATGAATCTACTTTTCTCCTCTCCCATCACTTGAAGTTCATGTTCTAGATTTTCTACCACTTGATCAAATACGGCAAGATCTGCCTCAACTCTCAACTTCTCCTTGCGAATAAGCTCAATTCTTCTTTCTTCCTCCACAAGACGCCTACCAATATCATCGCTTCACGGTCGATTCATCACCTCCAAATTGGCCACCTTCCTCCAACCATCCCTCTGCCACACCACCAGGTTGATTCATCTTGTATGCAATGCATATCATGGATCATCTCGCTTGTCCGGCTAATCGTAACAATAATGGGAAAAAGGAACAACCGAAATCACTCCAACAAAGCCATGGCGCACTTCAAAATCAATGTTAGTACAGAGAGCTGAAGCTAGATACCTGCACTCACGAGGTAGGAGAAGCGTAACGTGGCCACGACATGATCGAATCTCCACCCTCGCCGGTGTACCCACTACGACCATACATTGAGGACTATTTCATACCTGCAAACTCCAATAAATTACGTGAACCGAATCGATTAGGGGGCTGTGAAAGGTGAGCGGAGGTATTACCAAGCCATACCACTAATTGGTGCGCGGGAACAAACTTCGGGTCGTCGTGGGCGTGATCTCGTTTGGCAAGGATTCTCTCCTGCGGTGGGTGCCAATGCGCAAGTGACGAAACAAGGCCGGAGCCTGGCTGACTTGGCGGCGGCCAGCCCCGTCCGACGCCGCCGGGGACAGAGCCGGCGGGCGACGAGGCGCCGACGATGGCTGCTCCGTCCGACGGTGGGGCACTACAAGAAAAGTTCTGATAGACAACATCCCAAAATCGTCCACTAAGGGGTATTTTTCGTCGCCTATGGGCCTAACCCGACGACATGGGTTCTGTTGTAAACTGCGTCATGCAAAGTCCAACGACGATTTTTCGCCCGCGCTTTGGGCGCCTCTTCCGCTACTAAAATCGGATCACAGCCCAAGTGTTTCCGGAGCCTGCCGACTGGCTGATGCTTATGTAATCGACATGTGGTGACAACAGACCGCAAGCAATCTGCCGTTAACCTACGAAACCCCGTGGTAGATGGTAGGCCCGCACGAGGCCTGCCACTTAAGCGGGCCGGGCCCGATGACATAGTTTGACCGGTCAACTATATAGTTGGGCCGGTCCATTAGTTACGTGCCTTCTGCCTAACCTCTAATGTTGACTGGTCGAAACTTAAATGGGCCGGCCCATTTAATATGGGGTCCACTCATACAACCGGCTTCACCACAAGGCCAAGCCGGCCAAAACACAGTGGTCCCACTTCCTCGTTAAAGGCTTCGCCCATTTAGTAAAGCGGGTCCACCATATGTTACGGCTCTTACCAACAAGCTAGTGGGCTTCCGCTGTGTCAGGTGGGTCCCACTATCTAGTTAAAGGGCTCTGCCTACTAGTACATGTGGGGTCCACGATATAGCAAGTGGGTCACCACAAGATAGTGCCGACGGCCAAAACACAGCGGGTCCCACCCTTCCTCAAAGGGCTCGCCCATTTAGTATGGGTCCACTATAGCAGTGGGCTTACCTAACAAGATAGTGCGGGTCGGCCAAAAACCGCTGTGTGGGTCCTATATCTATGTTAATGGGCCGGCCATTTGGTGGCTGGGTCCACCATATAGAAAGTGGGCTTCCGCTCAACAAGATAGTGGGCTGGCTAAAAAACACTGTGGGTCCCACCTTCCTATTAAAGGGCCTACCATTTACCATGTGGACCACCATAGCAGAAGGGTCGTCTAATAAGATAAGGGTCGTTTAGTAAGCACAAAGCAATTTACTTTCACAGAAGGGCTACCAATTAAGATGTGGGGTCCACCATATTGCAAGTGGGCCGGCCTAACAAGATAGCGGGTCAAGCAAAAACACAGTGGTCCCCCATTTTCTCTTGAAGGGCTCATCATTAGGGGCATGCGGGGTCCACCACAAGCAATGGGGTACTGCTCAATTCACCACAGCGGGCCGCCAGAGCGTGGTCCACTTAGCAAGTGGGCCACTTGGCTCAGAGTGTGGGTCCACTGAATCAAATGGGCTGGCTCAAGAAGTAAGCGGGCCAGCCCGTTTAGTTGTTGGTTTATATGCCGCATAATATGCGCTTTTAGGATTTTGCGTGGTGTACATATGTGATTTCGATTAATTGGGCCGTTTAAGGGATGGGAATTCGTGATTTAGATATCGAGAATATTTACGCAGCATTGATTGCTGGATAGCCTCACTTATCACAAGCACCAAAGAAAAATGCGCGAAAGAATTATAAAAACTAACTAAATATTCATCTGCAAGGCATTGAAAAAATATTACAAAAATAGAAATTGAATGGTAATTAAACCTAGTAATACAATGAAGCGATCCGGCAATCTTTTTAAGTTGTCCATGCAGCACCTATATCTTAAACAAAGACATTACAAGTTAAGACAATGGAAAGGCAAAGACACTACAATATTGTTTGCCAATGAATTTGGAACTCATCATTTCGTCGTTATAACAAGATCATTGTAATGCGCAATAAGCAAACAAAGAGTGCATGCCGCACACCAACAGCCAATATAACAGAGCATGTTAGAATGAAACAGCAGACTTACTACTGTCTAGTCCCATGCAAACCAACATGTTCAGTGAGTACAAAATTGGCATGAACAACATAGTAGCAAAGCAAATTTTGTAATTCATTTAATCGAGCAAGATAAGGCAGAATATAGTGATCAACGGTGACCTGTATAAGAGGGAATGCAACCAATATGTTCAAACATTCCATATGTGGGACATGCCAAGTCGAGAAACAAGTCATAACGGCTTTTGGAAGAACAAGATGGCACACAAAATTATTATCTAGTAATATGACAAGTTTATTTGTACTACAGGCTTAGATAGCAGAGTGATAGCATGCCAAACCAAGTCCTTACTTTGTTAGCTTACAATGAACTAGATACAAAACAATGGCATCACTTGTAGTACAGGGAATGCAAGCCAACATGTTCATGGAGTAAAAAATTGGTACAAACAACATAGTAGCAGGCCATAATTTTTGTAACAACGACTGAGCAAGATAAAGTTATGATGGCTAGATCTACAGAGTAGGATGTAAACCAAATATAGAAGTTACGATGCCAAAAGCTATAGAGCAGGGAATGCGAACCAACATGTGCAATTACTTAAAATTGGCCATGAACTAAATAATAGCAGGATGTTACTATAATAGCTAGGGATAAAACATATAGGAGTTATAATGGCATCACTCATAAACTTGTAGATAAGGGAAACAAATCAATTTGTTTCGGGATATAAAGTTGTAATGAGTAACACATAGAGGATAGTTAATGCTACGGCTTAGGATGGACCAGAAACGGAATATAGTGGGATCACTTGTGAACTTGTAGAAGAGGGAATGTACACCAATATGTTCACCATTCTATATGTGAGCGCCATGCCAATTAAGAGAAACAAGTTAATATTGCAGTTTTGAAGAATCGATGGCAGATAAAATTATGATGGAAGTAGTCATTGTGATTTAGTTCAGCTAATGATCACAGATGGCAGATATAGCATGCAAGTGAACTAATAGCAGGCAGTTAATTTGTTAGCTTACGACGAAGTAGATAGAAATAACAATGACATCACCGTAGTACAGGGAATGCAAACCAACATGTTCAGGGAGAACAACATTGGCATGAACAACGAATGAGCAAGATAGAAGTTATGATGGCTACATCTACAGAGCAAAGAATAAACAATGTTCAATCGCTTGTGTTGTAATGAACCAGAAAATAGCAAACGTGTTACTGGGCCATAGCTAGAATGAACCAAAAGAGCTTCGTACAAACAAGCATCTCGAACCTTAACATGGCGCTAAAACAAGGGGACTTACATTAGAGAAGCATCATGGGAGTCACAACGATCTTCCCCGGGGCTGATAGATCCCAAGGATGAAGCACGCTACATGTGCTACTTGGGGTTGGAGAGACGGCCATTACACTTCATGATTACTCATCTCATCCGCAAAAACGTAACGGCGTTAGCAGAAACAAGTTCCCCAAGATTAAACAAGAACTGGCAGGCAAGCAGAAAAGCGACAGGAGAAGAGTTTAGATCATGCAAGGCGCCTCAGGAATGATCCGGTTCATGCGCCGTGTTCTGTGAGCAAGATCCTCGATGCGTGGGACTATGATCCGGCGGGGCGGTTCCCATGAGAAGGACGATACCGCAGCCTAAGCGACTGCGTAGATCCGCCGGATGAGCATATGGTTTCGAGGTTCACGGGATGATCCGGTCTCGATTGATGACTACGATGAAGCGGTTCCTAAGAGCAGCTTCTGATGATTTAGGACTGCGAGGCCTCTGTAGGCCAGTGAAGTCCGTGGATGTTCCTGCGGTCGGAGGTGGAGAGAGGGACTTGTGTTCCTGTATGGTCCTGAGGGAAATTAATTTTTTTTTGGGAGGGTTTCTAGTTAGGAGGTATGATCCAAAAAATGACTGCGTACTCCCCCCCACCAACCGATTTTTGTCGCCATTCCATGTGGGTAGAATGGGAATTTGGAAGCGCGTGAAATTTTTGTATTTGGTGTGGGCGGGAAGTTTTGCCGCTATGAGATTTTGAATTTGGCCACCGTCCAAGTATAATGATAAAAATTGTGAGACCGTATTAGTACCTCTGTTCAAGGCCGAGTGCAAAATCAAATCATCATCACGTTGAAAATTTGTTACCAACTTACCATGATCATGATCTACCTCTGAAAATGGGCGCATCCACTAAAACTTGCAAAGTATAATGATACAAATTTGTGAGACCGTACTAGTACTTATGTTCAAGGTCGAGTGCAACATCAAATCATCATTACATTGAAAATTGTGTTACCATGATCATGATATTTCTCTGAATTTGGCGCATCCGCTAAATCTCGCAAAGGATAATGATAAAAAAAGGTGAGATTGTACTAGTTCTTATGTTCAAGGCCGAGTACAAGATCAAATCATCATCACGTTGAAATTTGTTACAATGATCATGACATATCTCTAAAATTGGTATCCGCTAAATCTTGCACGTGGCGCATCTCGGTGCGGAGCAACAAGTCGGTGCTATCAAGGTTGAGGCGTCGGTAGGCCATCGGGCTCTCATCTCTTGATAGATCTTCTACATGGCGCGGCGCACCACCCGCCGATAAGCAGTCACATGTGAGACCGAGGTGGAGACGTCCCCGGCATCCTCGAGGCGCCGCCCTTCTACGAGCCAGCGTCGACTCAAGGTATGAATCCATGTGGTGCCTTAGATTTATTGTTCTTCTCTTATGATTATTTTGAGTCGAACATGTGTGCTCTTTCTCTGAATATATTGCTTGAAAAGCTTACCAAGTTACTTAAATTCACTTCGTTCTTAATCTTGCGAGCTAATATTGTTATTTTTAATGAACGGTGGTGTGCGCAAGCAGAATTATTTGTGGGTGTGTTGAGCTGTTAGGCATAAGTCGAAATCCTCATCTAAACGAGGCCTCATTAACACATAAAAAAGGTGTTCAATCTCGCCCACAATACCTCTTCTTTCCTCCTCCTTTATTGGAACTTGTTTTGCAGACAAGGAAAGTGGCACGTGTAATGTGAGTAAAACCCTCTTAGCCAAAATCATCTACGAGCAAGATTTTCTATATTGTAGATGCCCCAATTGACTCTCATCCCCAAAGTAGTTTTTTTTATGTCAGTATAGACTTCTTTACTGGATGTATACTATCGTACATGGCATGCATTTGCCTAATGAGCAGCATTGTATTGCTATTCTAGCCAACCTGATCGATATGTCAAGCTTCATGCACGAGATGCCATGTTTAATTTACTCCCTCGCTCTGATCCATATTTCTTGATGTGAAATGAATGTGAATCGGAGGGAGTACTTTTCTTAGATAGTACTATATCATTTCAAAAAAAGTACTACTACATCACAAATGCATCAAAAGAGTACTACATCACAAGACCACCACGGTTGTACTAGTAGAGTTTAATGTTGAACTTCCAAAGGGATTAAGATTACACATATGAACTTTAAACATGACCAGGAGCATGAGGGCCAGCAGCAGGGGCGTTGACGTGGAGCAAGCTAGGCAAGACGTAATTCTGAGGAAGAGGCCATATGATGCGTACTTGGCCTCGCAGGCGGTGTTTCCCCCTATGTACTTAGGCCTACACCCATCGCATGTTGGATCAGGCTGTGGATGTCCTTCTAGAGAAATTTGCCACATAATGGGCAAAATAGCTCCCCGCGCTTGCGGAAACGAATTTCACCACCCTTCAGCCGCTTGAGAACATAGCGGCTTTTCCGGTCCCTGCGCACCTTGTTGTTGTCCATGTCATCAGAATACTCCTATGAATTATTAAGTACTACATAATCAGGTTTTTTATGACAGATCGAATAAATACTCCACTAACATAATCAAACCTTAGAAACCCTAAAATTAAATGTGTAGAACAAGTAAATGGCAGAAGAAATCGTAATAAATCATGAGAAACCCTATGAACAACCATGAACATTAGCCACAACAATTGCAAGTCCACTAAGTATGAACACATAAATTGATTATATGACTACATGGCAGATTAGTCGAAATTAAACTAGAATCTGATCTTACGAATCGTAGAATCAATTACATCTACAAGAACAAGGTAGGATATCAAATCAATCAAGAACCAGGCTCGTGCAAACCATGTGAACAGCAATATGACACAAAGAGGGTTGGGACAGTTTCGGTAAAAGAGAAGTACCTCCTCGTCATCACCCTCAACATCCTCCTGGAACTGAACGTTTGGGCCGAAATCGTCGAAGGGGTCGAGGTTCGCGTCCAACATCGGGCCTAGGAAGACCTCGCCGTGGTGGCCTGCAACGCCGTGCACATCTTCGGCGGGATAAACAACGTTGGTATCCACCTTCTGCTCGACGGCCAGGACGCCCGTTTCGACCGAGGTCGAAGAACCAGACAAGCAGAGGAGACGAGCGGCATGGGTGCCCGGTGAAGCCTCACCCGTCGTGACGGCCAGGACGCCCATTTCGACCGAGGTCGAAGAATCCGACAAGCAGAGGAGACGAGCGGCCTGGGTGCCCGGTGAAGCCTCACCCACCACGACGGCCACTACCGTAGAGGCATCCTCTGCGTGGGCGGTCGCCTATTGCTCCGCCTCGTATGCAATACCTATCTTCATGCTGTTGTGGTTGGAAACGGGAAAGTCGATGCCTCAGAGGTGCGGTGAGTGGATGGGGGTTTTCACAGTGTGGGGGAGGCAAGTTGGGGGAGTGGAGAGGACGAGCTCGCGAGAGATGATGAGGCCGATTATGTTATAGCCCCTGACTCCCTGTATCCAGTAGTGGACGTGAAGTCATGCATGTACTCGACTTTCCACTTTCTGGGAGACGTGTACGAAACTTTTTTTTTTGGACCATTTAACTTCATGTGGGACTCATGTATACCAATACTTCCAAACGTCATAAGTAATTCAAAATCATTCAGAATAATATGAGACCTTAACATTTTATTTTTTGTGTCAGATATTGTCTATGAAAAATAACATCCTTCAAAAAATAAATCCCCTATGCCAATCCGATCATGCCCGTCTACTCCAACTAGCTTCCTCGAGTAATTTGTCACCTTACATTCTTAAAATGAACCAAAATTTGGCACAGGGGTGCATCATCACATGGAAAATGATGTTACCATTCTGTCTTCCCATTTTTTTTTTGAATTTTTCAAAATTGTCATGCCCTAACGGAAAAATGTACTCCTTCTAAGAAGCATGTATCAGAATGGCATTACCAAAACCTAGGGGGGGTGGGGGGAGGGGGGCACATGGTGGTGTGATGATACATCACATTTGGACCACACAACACCATTTGGACCAACCAAAAAAACACCCTACACAAACCCTGGTCAAAACTAGTTTGACCAATATTACAAAAGTTGTACGGAGTACATAATTCAGAAACCGTCAGAAATATACGAAGGATTACCCAAAGTCAGTGACTTTGAGTCACTTACAACTGTGGTCCACATATCAGTCACCCAAAGTCATGGAAGTCAGCTTGGCAAAGTCACCGACAGACAAAGCAAGCAGTGAACATACAACTCCGTAGCACTGAAAAGACATCTCACTGAAAAGGCTAGTACTACCTTTTCTTCCCGGAGCAAAAAAGCTGATCGGTACTGACGAAATGCACCAGGTCCGCAATGTACCCAGCTATAAGTGAAGCATGCCTACCACTGAAGAGGAAATTCAAGATTCCACCAGATCCCCATATCACTCTTTTGCATAAAACACGGACATATCTTTGCACAATTCACCACTTGTTGGTCTAATCTATCGCAGCTTCCATCAGTTGGTCATCCAATTAACGATTTAACGGATTAGAAAAATAAGCGGTGGAATTAGAAGTACTAGTAGCGAAATGTGCAAAATATACCGTCCTTCCCGAGGGGTTTGTCCAGAAGAGGGCCGGATGACAATGTCCCGGGTGCATCCAGAAACGAGAGGGGTAGTTTCTAATACATGTAAGAAATTATTTTACAAAAAGGTACATATTAAGTAGTACAACTATTAGTACAATACTACTATTTCGAGGGAAAATGCCATGTCGTGCGACCTCTAATCAATGAGTAGAAGTTGTAGGTGCGCCTAACATGCATTGCTGAAAGCTGGTTCCGCTGGAATTTGAGCTCAGCCGGGGCGGATTCTGCGAAGTTCACCCGACGTCACTCATGTATCCCACCAAACTGCTCACTTCTTTCAATGTCTCTTCTCTTTCACTGCTGCTCTCCAACATCAGGTGCATCAACTTATCTTGTGCCTTCTGCCTCTCGAGAAGGGCAAGGATGGCGATGTCAGCATATTCAAGGTTCAACTTTTGGAGCTGTACTTTATCCCGAAGAAGGATTTTGTACTCTATATCAGACTTGTCTCTTTCGAGGCACAAGTCTTGAGTATGCTGCTGGCTTTCTCCGCTGATGCAATGTTCCTCTCTTTCTGCTTAATCAGCTCATTCTTCAACATATCGCGCTCATTGCGAAGGCTGCAAATGAGCTCCACAAGAGTTTCGAATTCTTCTTCTTGGCAGCCAAATCGTCTCGGAGGCGATCACACTCTAAGCTGAGCTCCTCGTTTTTTCCATCAAGATGGCGACAGTGGTGTCGATAGTCGGCGCCGCTTCATGGTGGCGGCGCAAGTTGCAAAGGAAGAAGAAGAAGAAGAAGAAGATAACTACACAGTGCTTGGTGCTACCTCATTTCGCCGGGTAGGGCCGGGTTGAAATCATCGGACGACGATGATTCCTTGGTCATGGAAGTTGGTGCAGTACGGGCGTCGTTGGAACTTCCAACCCTTTAAGATGTATAACCATAGAGACTCTTAAAGAGCTTGAGCCCGGGCAAGAAGAAACGAAAGTACATGGCGAAGGAAACTAACCCGGTGAGCACAACACGGACGCGTTTCGGCGGCGGCGGCAGCGGCGGCGACGGCGAGCCCACTTGGTTTCTGGAACCGTCTCTCGAAATTTCGAGCCGGCGTTTTTTATCCGCGTACTTGACCACCGGCGACCTGAAGTTTGAACACATTAATTGCTGGAGGAGAGAGCGACGAAAGAAACGAAAGTACATGGCGAAGGAAACTAACCCGGTGAGCACAACACGGACGCGTTTCACGGCGGCGGCGACGGCGAGCCCACTTGGTTTCTGGAAGCGTCTCTCGAAATTTCGAGCCGGCGTTTTTTCTCCGCGTACTTGACCGCCGACGACCTGAATTTTGAAGACATTGCTGGAGGAGAGAGCGACGAACAAATGTTTGTTAGGTGGAGAGAGGAAGAAAGTGGATGGAACGAGAGAGTTTAGCGTTTTGCCCTTATAGTCATAGTCGCTAACCGTGACGCGGGAAGGTTGGTCGTCGGCGTTTAATGGTCTCCCGCGTGGAAACCGAGGCAGCCACGAGGCAGCGGCTGGCCACGCGGCGTCCAGTCGCCTACGCCGCCGTAAATGAGGGTAGTTGCCTACCACCACCAGGTGACATGCACCTTTTGCATGTCACAGTGTGACATGCGGCCTAAATTCAAATTTAAAACATTGCGAAAAAATCATGCATCCGGTGACATGCCCATGGCATGCCACCGATGAAGAGTTCCGTGCCATGCACTCTGGCACTCTGCGCCGTCTTGGATCAGAAAATGAGCGAAGAACGAGGACGAGGCACTAGTTCAAATTTAGGATGAAGTTTAAGTTTTATTTTGGTTTAAATTAGACTAGGACAATGCCCACGCGTTGCTGCGAAAGAAAAAACATGTAGACCTCAAAATAGGAAACAAAATATTGCTCATGCGTGGGTACCTCCTTCACGAAAGCCTTTATCTTCCTCGTGGATGATTTATATTCAATCATGAAAAATCTCATAATATTCCAACAATATTATCCCTTTTAAAGATGATGTCTGACGAGATGATTTACAATGTTTTGTTTGTTTTTGCGCAAGCTGTCCTCTCTCTGGTGGGTCATTTTTTTTCTTTGGACGGCCATGCATGAACGATATGATCCGGGTGTCTGCAAACCGGGAAGCCAGGGACGGCTTATCATTCGAGTGAATTCATATTCGTCGTGGTCTAGCCCTTTTTGTGGTCATCGATCTCATCTCCACGTTTTCTGTCTTGGTTGTGGTCGTGCGGGAGAAACGTTGTTGGCCTTTCGCGGTGGTCAATCTCGTGTATATGTAGGCAATCATGGGTGGATGTATAAATCACGCTGTGGCAGTCATCACAAGACGTGACGTTTTGGCTCATAGGTGTATCTACAGCTATTTGGAAAAATAAATTTTAAATCCAATTTAATTTTTTAAAAATTAATAAAATTTCTCATGTGCATCGGACATCCTATGTTAGCTCACAAAGTTTTGCATGGAAAAACATTTTGTGTGACCTATGTAAAAAAGACAAATAAATGTCTCGTGAAATTTTGTTTTGGAGCGTTTTTTCAGGTACAAACTATAATATTTTTTCGAAGCACTTTGTGTGCAGGCACAAAATGTGTGGAAGTACACCCTAATTTGTTTTCAAATTTTTTAGACATTTCAAAATATGTTTCATTCTATGGGAGTTTTAGTTAGCCTATCATTCCTCCTCTAGTAATTTGTACATGTTCAATCTTCAATGTCCTAACAATTCATATATAGTGGAAAAAAGTAGTGTACCATATTGTGATCGCTCTCATATAAATTGGCACCGCATGTGCACGTGGGTCGCTCGTGAGTGTTCTAGCTAGGAACGATTGCCTGCCTTTCCTTCTTTGTACACGTGCGTGCCTAACTGTTCCTTTCTCGTTCACATATGAGGCCACACGCCATACCCCCACAAACGTGGCAACGGCCAGTTTCCCGTAGCAAGGTGTGTAATGTCCCAGGTTTAGTGACGATCGAGGGGTAGATTTTAGAAAGGGATGTGCATTGCATTGCAAATTCTGGGGAAATTTCGCGCTTTTAAACAAAAACTGCATTGTAGGGGGACAAGTTTCTCTCTCGACACCTTACAGGGTTAGGGTTTCGAGAGTGCGACAAACTTGTATCTCATCTAACTAGATTAGGGTTTTGAGAAGAGAGGGGAGAGTTTGCATCACAAAGTTAAGTTACATGATTGAATTCAACTCAAAGTTGAATTTGAATTTCAAATGCAAACATAAAACAAAGCTCTTATTATTTAATTGAAAGGAAATTTACTAAGTTAATAATTAGAATACAAATAATAAATAATGCACTTAATAAATAAAGCTCATTAGAGAAACCTTGAGCTTTATTGATCATCACACAATTTACATTGTCTTTACAATATTCATAATTAAGAATAAATAATAATACAACACATTACAAGAATTGGTGAAATTAAAAAAAAAAGTACAAGTACAAGTATGAATCTATCCTAAATATTACAATGTGAATATCATCTAATCTTGAGCTTGAAGATCATCTTGCCCATTTGATCATCATATTGAACCTGCACATAAACACATCAAACACAAGTTATGCCAAGTGGCATAGCCACTTGGCAGGTTAGAAAGAAAGGAAAGATTGGGGATATGGATCAGCTCTGCCGAGCTGATCATCTCCAAGCCAAGTTCAGAGTATCTGGTGCACACACACACACGGGCTGCACATGAGCAGGTGCATGCAGCACACACACACCGCTGGTGAGTCACCACAGCTGCAGGCCTTGTTGTCGACCAGAGATGGAGAGGGAGATCATATAAAAGCCTCTCCAACAGTGAACCCTAGATCATTCATCGACAGCAACAGGGTAAGTCACCAAGAACACAAGAACACATGAACAGCCACTGCTGTTCCACCAGCTAACTCACCACAGTACTGAATCAAGCTCACCAGGAGGAGCAGGGCAAGTAATCAACCACAAGAACAACACAGAAGCAATCCTCTACACCAACAAACCATCTAGGAGCTGGAGTGAGGTATAAACAAGATCAACCTGAGCAAAACCCTGTTTTGCTCATAAATAAGCATACACTTGCATCACAGAATCAAATAAGGGTGGGAAACCCTGGATATATCATCATTTGGTTGCAAAACCATTTGGTGCCAGTAAATAAAGCAAAGGCTAGAAGGAAAACAACCAAGGGAACACTGGTTGTGTCAACACAGTGACACAACCAGAGAAATCCATCATGGATTCAATCCTAATTAGCCATTCAAAGTCACCAAGCACCTAACAGTCTAGCTACACCATCAGAATGGTAGAAATACAAGTTTCTACTAGTTTTGTCAACATCAAAAGGCTTCTGGCAGTCAAACATGATCAGCCAGAAAGCATCTATCCATCACAGAAAGCCATCAAATAGGGGAGCTACCCTAGGGCAGCATATGACTACTGCCAGGGTCACCTCAAACCCTAGAACAGCCAAACCAACAAGCCAAATATAATTATCATCACCCTGATTGGGTTCAAAGGGCTAGGGTTCCCAACCACTGTGGGCATCCATCTAGCCTAAGCCAATCAAATGTGATGCTCATTACTGTATCACAGTTCACATCAATTATCCACTCAATCAATTAAAGCAACACAGATAATTGATATTAACAAGTAAATCATGAAACAGACACATGCTAATGATCCAGAGGATCATTGCAAGCATTCACTGATGCTTAGACAAGCACCAGCACACACAAGCTAAGCCTGTATGAAGCACAAACAGCACTGGATGAGCACCAGTGAGTCACAGAGAGGAGCACACACTTGCTCACAAGCAAGTAATGATAAATTGATCATCAGAGCATCACTAGCTCTTGCCACAGATCACCACAGCCAAGCATAGCATCAACACATGAACCAGATAATTAAATCAGCCACACATGAAAACAAACACTGCGTATAATCAAATAAGCTAGATATCAAAGTATCCAGTAGCAGTTCATCAAGGGATAGAGCCAACAAGCATGCTCAATGGAGCATTTCCATGAATTAGAGCACACAGAAAGGCATATGAGGCACTGGCACTTGCAAATTTGCAAGGATTATACACCATAATCAAGCAAATTAATTGAATACACTTGATGATCTAGCAATAGTAGTATCAAGCACAGAGGCACCGGGATAGTTTCAAGCAAGAATGCAAGCATAGCACAGCAGCCAGAATCCATGGCAATTGCGCATAGCAGCAGCTAGCACAGCACCAGGGCTGGCTGGGCACAAGGCACACAGGGGCGCAGAAACAACAGCAGCATGGCAGCGCCGGCATCTCCATGAGGAGAGGCAGGCTGGTGACTAGAGCATAGCATAGAGGAGGAGGGAAGAAAGGGAGAAAACGGAGTTTACTTCACCGGGAGGCCGCGGCGGCGCTACTTCATGGCGTATTTGCTGCACAGCCCGGCCACTAAGAAACAGCCAAGCCATGGACAAGCCATGGTCGCCGAAGCGCGGAGGCTCAGCGCAGGCACACTGAGGCACACGGCTCCTGGGCATTCTCAAAGAGCGTCGGCGACGACGAACTCGCCGCAGCACACCACGGCAAGCGAGCAGAGGCGATGGGGACGAGTCGGAAGCGGCAAAGACAGACGGCGCTTGAGGATCCAAGCGCCGCAGAACGGCGGATCGATGTAACCGCATCCGCCGGCGCGGCGGCCGGAGTCGGCTCAACACCCGCAGGGGCATGCCGCGTTGCCGCCAAAGAGCGAGTGGGGAATTAGTGGTTCGAGAGTTTGGGAGCAGATTAGGCGACTGGTCGGTTGGACCGAGTCCACTCGGGGCTGGTCCAACCTAACCAACTCGACCACCAATATGGGTCCAAGGGGTATTTTGGACATTCCAAAATACCCATCTAAATGAGAGTTTCAAAGAATTTTATAAAATAAAATATAGCTCTAAAAAAATAATTAAAAATATGAAAATTGATCAGCATAAAATTCTCTATCTAAATAAAATATGAGAGAGAATTTTTGAAGATAATCAAGAATAAGTCTTAATATGATGATTTAAATAATCATTTAAATCACACATATTATTTTTAATAATAAAAATTAGTCCATTATTATCTTTGGACTATAAAAACATCTTGACAACATTTCAAGATTGTATTTTACCCTAAACAGAATATTCCTAAATTATTCTTAGTATTAACCTTCTACCTAAAACAATAAACACCGGGAAAGGGGGGAACAAACCCTAAAACTGGAATCATGCATAATTGCTTCTTTAACCATTGCCCTTATCTGACAATGATGCTATTTTTCTAAATGAAGAGGACAAGGGTCAGTCCACACCATCCAACCGCAACACTTTGCAGTTCATGCAAGTTCATCGCTTGCTCATGTCATTTGATATTTTTACCAAATTACTAGCAAAGTACTATGTTTATCACTATTGCATAAAAAGCAAAACCACTATTTTCATAACTATGAATATGACTATGTGGTGGCAATGGAACCATGGATTGTGTTGATATGGTGGAGGTTCCATTGCAAGGGTTATATCCATCTAGGATTAACAACAAATGTCGTCCAGTGATTCTTGTGTCGTAATACCTGTGTTAACCATAAGATCTGGAGTGGGACGGAGTAGCCAACTGTATTTCCACCTCTCGTACATCAACGGATGCGCTACTGTGAGACGGCTGTATCTTGCGGAGCAATTGGTGGGTGGAGCCCTTCTAATTCCCCACGGCATAGTGTTGCTTTCAATGAGACGGTTGTCGCCATGGAACAATTGGTGGGTGGGGATCCCTTCTAATTCCCCCACGGTAATGTGGTCATGATGGGCTGCATCTACCGCGAAGGAGTTTGTTCGATCCCAAACTATCGTCGTGGTCGGGGTCCCCTAAAATGGTATAAGGGACCGGCGAGGACCCAGTGTCGGGGATGCAACAAAGGGTGGGTGTAGCGAGGTAGCGGGAGGGAATCAATGTAAGGACGGCTAGGAACCTTAGACTCGGGCCTCACACGAACGTGACCAGTGGTCGGACGGGGAAAAGCTAGCCCGGCTTGGCAACCAAGGTTAAAATCCGTCTGGTATCGGGTAAAGAAACACACCTGACTGCTGAGAGTGTAACAAAATCGTGATCCAGTCACTCCTTGTCTCCGGGTATTTGGAACTGCGGAAACGCTTAGCCATAGTAAAGGAGTACTCCTTTATGAAGTTTTTTAAGTAGAACCGGTGAAGAGCTGACTAAGACATATGTTCTTTAACATTGAATGAAAAACAACCTTTTGAAGAAATGTTATATCGAATACCACCTGCATGGTATCAGTATCTTTCTAGGTTCTGGGTGCCGGTAGTTAATACACTTAAACATCCTCTTATCCTAATATGAACTAATTTATATACTCTCGTACTACATACAATGGTGTTCACTCTTAGACTTCAACCTGCTTAGAGCTGAGGACTTCTGTAGATCTACGTGCTGGAATTGGTGGGTGGGGATCCCCTTCTAATTCCCCACGGTAATGTGGTCTATGATGGAGATTGGAGCCGTGGTCGTGGGTCCACCCTGAAATATGGGAATAATGGGACCGGCGAGGACCCAGGGTCGGGGATGCAACAAAGGGTGGGTGTCGAGGTAGCTGAATATGAGGCTAGGACCTTATATTGAAGGTGTGGACTGGACCTCACATTCTCACGGGGAAAGAAACACCCTCTGCAGAGGTAACGAATCGTGACCAGTCACTCCTTGTTCCGGGATTTGGAACTGCGAACGCTGCCGAAAGGAACTCCATGGTTCTAGTAAACCGGTGAACTGACGGACATAGTTCTTCTGAATAAAAACAACCTTTTGAAGAAATGGTTATCAAAACCTGCATAGTATCAGACTTTCTGGTCTGGTACCGTAGTTAGTGATTAAACACCTCTTTCCTAATATGAACTTGTTGAGTACGCTCGTACTCATACCTTTACTCAGCTGGTGATTCGCAGGAACATCAAACCAGACCTCTCTGAATTTAGTTCCTAATACGAAGGCGGAGAGGATCCGGAAACAAAGAGCGTTGACTCCAATAGAGCTAAGTTGGGTACTTTACCACCTGTTTAGTTTAATGAGACTCCTATGTTGTAAGCTAAGTTGGGTTCACCTCGAACCCAGGAGTATTCCTCTGAGGACCCAAGAGGAGCTCCAAGACAATATATGTTTGATGCTTGTAATAATAAGTGAATGAGTTATGGACCCTGCTATGTTCTGTTGTACTACTCTGAGGGATGTAATATTTGCGGAATGGTACTTCGTGAATGTTATATCAACGACTGGCATACTACAACATGCAGTGGTATGCAGGGTCACCACAGTTGGTATCAGAGCAAAAGCTTTGACCTTAGGTTGGAACCTAGTAAATGGGACCAAACGTTAGGAGTCAAATAGGACTAGTAAAGAATTCTCTAAAAATATGGTGTATATTCACTTGAGAATACAACAATCATATGTTTTAGTGCGATAATTCTTTATTATCTCTATTATGATGCATTATTACTAATCTTATATTCTCTCTATTTCTACAGCCAACAATGGCAAGTTCACGTCCGGGACGTAATGTGAAAGTGAAGACTTCAAACTTGAGTGAATACGACGGAGGACTTGCAGACATCCTACGTGCCATGTTACTTGAATTGGGGTGCGATCCCCAAATCCAAGCGACGAAATACTGGTTCTATGATGGACCAGTATTGGCAAAGTGTAGAGTAGGGCTACGACTTCCCGAATCTTTGGGAATGAGCGTAGTTATGCCAGCAGGAGAAGCCCGAACCATCAACACAGCCTATCATATAGCTGTTATGAGAGCCATAACAGACATCCGGGAACATAAGACGAAAGAGCTTATGGGTTCCGAATTCACCCACATTCCTCACCTGGAGGAAGAGGAAGACCTCATGCTGGACCATTTTAAATACGCCAGACGCAAACCAGCCGAAGCTGCAAAATACATGGACAATAGCCGTAACTTGCTATCATTGTTATTTCAGTTGAACCGTCATTTGACGGGAGCAATTGATACAATGCTAGAAGAGTTCACTGAACCCAAGGAGGACAGTAGGGGGAAAGAACCTATGGAGAATGTGGTGCAAACACCAGTTTATTCAGCTGGTGACTACATCAGTATTGATCCACTTGCACGTGAAACTACACCTGCTACACCTGGGAACTACCTGGGTAGTTCCTATGGGGGATACGAGGGCGGAGAGGAATCCGGAAACATGCAGCGTTCCGAGACTCCTATCGAGAATTCCAGGGGTTGGCGTTGGGGATGTGATACTGGAACCCATAGTACTACTGAGTATTATGATGGGGAGATGAATGATGACGCAACAACCCAGAACCAGAGCTATCCTAGTAATGAAGGAGTGGATGGAGGATATCCGACACAAGTTGAGTCGGGTATGAGTTTTGGTAACCCTTATGGTGTGGCTACAGGAGAGTACACCCGATGGGTGGACTATGATGCACTCAATGATCAGTTTGTGAACACTGATTTCTCCTTAGGATCATCATCGGATTCGGATTACAAGCCAACGGGGAGACCTTATGTTCCAGGGTCTATCAGGAGGACGACACGTTCGACCGGATGGAAGCCTGGGATGTACCGGGAGTGAAGCACGACTAGAGACCACCAAGGGAGGCGAGGCTATAATACACAAGTACCACGTGTATTATAGTTTGTAATATTTGTATAAATTTGTACATATACTTTAATAAGTGAGTTTGCATACTCACATCGACTTGAGTATTGTAATAAGACCACTTATGTATGTATATACAGGGTATATGTTTTGTATGATTTGCATTTGCTTCTTGATTTCCATTGCGTGACTAGTTCTGTGCACAAAGTTGAGCTCAGAAAACTTGCGCATGGAGTAATTATGAGTACCACTTTGTGTTGCAGAACTAGGGGGATATGTCGGGAACGCCGAGTGAGGAGAGTGAAGAGCAGCGCATTGAGCGCGAGGCCAGACAGAAGGCGGAGGCTGATGAAGCAGCCAGGACTCAGTTTCCACCACCACCACCACCCATGACGCAGCGAACTTTGTCCAGTACATGCGATGATGGATGAAAGACAGCGTGTGAGCTGGAGCAGCAAAATAGATTCTTCCAGAGCTGCTGTGAACAGAGATGAGAGCATGAGAATCGGGAGTCACTTTGGCAGACTTCCGGAACACAAAGCCAATATCTTTTGCTTACGCGCCCAAGCCAATGGACGCGGAAGACTGGCTTATGGACACCGGCGAAAGCTCAATACTGTTGGTTGCAACGTCTGGAGAAGGTCCGTTATGCTACACACTTGTTGTGTGGACCTGCCGCATCATGGTGGGACAATATAGTAGCCGTTTATCCGGCTGAGAAGGTATTTACCTGGGAAGAGTTTAAGAGGAAGTTCAGGGAATCCAATGTCCCTGAAAGCATTGTGGAGTTAAAGCGTCGAGAATTTGAGAGTCTTGAGCAGAAAGACAATGCTATTCTGACTTATGTCAGAGAGTTCTCGAAGTTGTCTCGGTATGCCGTTGAGGAGGTCAATACCGAGGATAAAAAGAAGAAGAGGTTCTTGCGGGGATTAAGTCCCAGTTTAAAGTACAGCTCAGAATGATGAGAGCAACAGAGTTCCAGGAATTGGTGGATGCAGCCATCACCCTGGAAGATGACTTCAAGCAACTGCAGGAGGAGAGAAGGAAGAAAGCCAAATATGAACCTAAGAGGTTTGGCAGCAACAAGCCAAACATGAGTTTGAGCTTTAAACCAAGATACAACAACAACAACAACAACAATTACTATACAGAGGAGGAACCAAGCATTCAGTACAAATCAGATATCTGCCGTATTTGTGGATTAAGGTCATACCTCGAAGGATTACGAAGCCCAAGATAATATGCTTTGGTTGTCGCCAGGAGGGACATATGCTGAAAAGCGCCCCAAGAGAATCCGGAGGAGGCAGTCGGGAGGAGGAGGAAGCCGAGGAGGAAACACCGGAGGGGGTTGGAAGAACAAGAAACCCTTCGGCAAGTTAAACTGTACCAGCTTGGAGGAGGTGATTAACTCCGATCAAGCGGTGATAGGCGCTCCAGATACTCACTCATCCTGGCAAAGTACTTTTTGATACTGGTGCAACTACATCATTCATTTCTCAGCAATTCATCATCAAACATGGGATTAGTTGCACTAAGTTAGATAAACCAATAACCATACTTTCTGCGGGGGGAACGATATTAGTAACCCACACTAAACCTGGACAAGTCATCATGATCAATAAGTGTGCGTTTGACGCAGACCTGTTCATTTTACCGATGAAGGACATTGATGTCATTCTTGGTATGAACTGGTTAGAGGAGAATGGCGCACTTATAGATTGTACCCATAAAACAGTATCTTTGAAAAGCCCAGGTGGAGATAGAATCATTTACCAAGGAGATAAACATACTCAGATTGAAGTGGAGTTGAAGTTGAACAGTATGAAGGAAGTGAAACTCGAGGATATTCCAGTGGTCAATGAATTCCAAGATGTATTCCCTAAGGAATTACCTGGAATGCCACCAGATAGGGAGATAGAATTTACTATCGACCTAATTCCAGGAACAGCTCCGATTGCTAAAGCACCATACAAGATGGGGCCTAAAGAGTTGAAAGAACTCAAGGAACAATTGGATGACCTAGAACAGAAAGGATTCATACAGGAGAGTATCTCACCCTGGGGATCACCTGTGATATTTGTGGATAGAAGAGATGGAGGCCGACGGATGTGCGGAGACTACAGAAACCTGAACAATGTTACTATCAAGAACAAGTACCCACTTCCTAGAATCCAAGATCTTTTTGATCAAGTTAGAGGCGCGGGAGTCTTTTCCAAGATTGATCTAAGATCCGGTTATCACCAGATAAAGATCAAGAAGGAAGACGTTCCGAAAACAGCCTTTGTCTCGAGATACGGACATCATGAGTATCTCGTAGTACCTTTTGGACTAACCAATGCCCCAGCAATATTCATGAATCTCATGAATAAGATCTTCATGCCATGCTTAGACAAGTTTGTCATCGTATTCATCGATGATATCTTGATATATTCCAAGGACAAAGCTGAACATGCTGAACACCTTAGGATAGTGTTGCAAACACTAAGAGAACACCAACTGTACGCCAAGTTCAGTAAGTGTGAGTTTTGGCTTGATCAAGTAGAATTTCTTGGTCATGTCATTAGTAAGGATGGGATAGCAGTAAACCCAAGCAAAGTAGCCTCAGTTTTGGACTGGGAAGCACCCAAGAATGTCAAGGAAATCCGAGGATTCTTGGGAATGGCAGGATACTATCGGAGATTCATTGAAGGATTCTCCAAGATAGCAGGACCAATGACCAAGCTGCTTAGGAAGAACACACCTTTGTGTGGTCTGATGAGTGTGAGAAGAGTTTTCAAACTCTGAAAGAAAAACTCACCACAGCACCGGTGTTAGCAGTTCCGGAAGATGGCAAGGATTACACCGTGTACTGCGATGCATCCAAACATGGATTGGGATGTGTACTCATGCAAGACCGGAAAGTAATATCTTATGGATCAAGGCAACTCAGACCTCATGAAGTGAATTATCCAACTCATGATTTAGAGTTAGCAGGTTGTTTTTGCCCTTAAGACTTGGAGACATTTTCTCTATGGAGCCAAGTGTGAGCTCTATACTGATCATAAGAGTCTCAAGTACTTCTTCACTCAAAAGGAACTCAATATGAGGCAGAAAAGATGGCTTGAGTTGATCAAGGACTATGATCTGACCATCAACTATACTCCAGGAAAGGCTAATGTTGTAGCAGATGCCTTGAGTAGAAAGAGTACTGGCGGACTAGAACCAGAAATTTCACCAGAGTTGAAGAAGGAAATAAGCCAAGCCCAAATACAACTTTGGGAGAAAGAAGCTCACGAAGGACTATCAGCCTTACAAGTAGCCGATGAAATGAATGTCAATCTCAAGAATGAGATAATCATGGGTCAATTAGATGATCCATTCATCGTGGAGGAGATGAAGAATTGATGAAGGAAGACCATCAGAATTTCACCGTGGAGAGATGGGATCATTATGGTTCCAGAAGAGGATTTGCGTTCCGGATATTGCTGAGATCAAGGAAGTAATACTCCGGGAAGCTCATCAAACACCATACTCCATTCATCCGGGAAGTACGAAGATGTACATGGATCTAAAGGAGCTATTCTGGTGGAACAACATGAAGAGAGAAATAGCACAGTATGTGGCGGAATGCCATACTTGCCAAAGAGTGAAGGCCGAACACCAGAGTCCGGCAGGAAAACTACAACCTTTACCTATTCCAGAATGGAAATGGGAGGAGATAGGAATGGATTTCATCACCGGACTACCCATGACCAATAAAAAGAAGGACATGATATGGGTAATCGTGGACCGGTTGACGAAAAGTGCACACTTCTTAGCGGTAAACCAGCAGGATAAAGGAGAGAAACTCATCGATCTTTACATCAAAGAGATCGTGAGTAAACATGGAGTGCCCAAGAAGATCGTGTCGGATCGAGGATCCGTGTTCACGTCAGCATTCTGGAAGCAACTACACGAAGCTTTAGGATCCAAGTTGGACTATAGTACCGCCTATCATCCCCAGACAGGTGGACAAACCGAGAGAACTAACCAGATCCTAGAGGACATGCTTAGGGCTTGTGCCCTAGATTTCGGAGGATCATGGGAAGAACACTTACCATTAGCAGAATTCTCATACAACAATAGCTATCAAAGTAGTATCAAGATGGCACCATTCGAAGCTCTGTATGGAAGAAAGTGCAGATCACCAATATGCTGGTATGAAGCTGGATCAAGCAAGGAGTTCAACCCAGATTATGTCAAGGAAAAGCAACACATCATTGACATCATAAGAGATAGACTGAAGATAGCTCAAAGTCGACAGAAGAGCTATGCAGACCAAAAGAGAAGGACTTGGGAGCCACAAGTTGGAGATATGGTATATCTTAAGGTGAGTCCGATGAAAGGTCTTCAGAGATTCGGAGTAAAGGGAAAGTTGAGCCCTAGATACATTGGACCCTTCAAGATACTGAGTCAGAACCGAGGTTTAGCTTTTGAATTGGATCTACCGGGAAGGCTAGCTCAAGTTCACAATGTATTCCATGTATCACAACTCAGAAAATGCTTAAAGACCCCAGATGAGCCAGTATCACATGCTGAGCTCGAGTTACAACCAGATCTGACTTATATCGAGAAGCCAGCCAAGATTCTCGAGGAGAGCTGGAAACAACTCAGAAATAAAGCTATCAAGTACTGTAAGATACAATGGAAGCATCACCCCGAGAGGGAGGCCACCTGGGAGAAGGAAGAAGACTTGAGGGAAACATACCCCGAACTGTTCAGGTATTACAACCACAACTTCGGGACGAAGTTTTCTTTAAGGGGGAAAGGCTGTAATGTCCCAGGTTTAGAGACGATCGAGGGGTAGATTTTAGAAAGGGATGTGCATTGCATTGTAAATTCTGGGGAAATTTCGCGCTTTTAAACAAAAACTGCATCGAAGGGGGACAAGTTTCTCTCTCGACACCTTACAGGGTTAGGGTTTCGAGAGTGCGACAAACTTGTATCTCACCTAACTAGATTAGGGTTTTGAGAAGAGAGGGGAGAGTTTGCATCACAAAGTTAAGTTACATGATTGAATTCAACTCAAAGTTGAATTTGAATTTCAAATACAAACATAAAACAAAGCTCTCATTATTTAATTGAAAGGAAATTTACTAAGTTAATAATTAGAATACAAATAATAAATAATGCACTTAATAAAAAGCTCATTAGAGAAACCTTGAGCTTTATTGATCATCACACAATTTACATTGTCTTTACAATATTCATAATTAAGAATAAATAATAATACAACACATTACAAGAATTGGTGAAATTAAAAAAAAAAAAGAAAATAAAAGAAAAGTACAAGTATGAATCTATCCTAAATATTACAATGTGAATATCATCTAATCTTGAGCTTGAAGATCATCTTGCCCATTTGATCATCATATTGAACCTGCACATAAACAAATCAAGTTATGCCAAATAGCCACTTGGCGGGTTAGAAAAAAAAGGAAAGATTGGGGATATGGATCAGCTCGGTGATCATCTCAAGCCAAGTTCGAGTATCGGTGCACACACACACACACACGGGCTGCTCACACCGGTGTGCTGTGCACACACCACACACACCTGGTGAGTCACCGAGCTGCTAAACTTGTTGTCGACCAGAGAGGTGAGAGGAGATCATATAAAAGCCTCTCCAACGATGAACCCTAGATCATTCATCGACGACAGGGTAAGTCACCAAAAACACAAGAACACATGAACAGCCACTGCTGTTCCACCAGCTAACTCACCAGAATGAATCAAGCTCACCAGGAGGAGCAGGGCAAGTAATCAACCACAAGAACAACACAGAAGCAATCCTCTACACCAACAAACCATCTAGGAGCTGGAGTGAGGTATAAACAAGATCAACCTGAGCAAAACCCTGTTTTGCTCATAAATAAGCATACACTTGCATCACATAATCAAATAAGGGTGGGAAACCCTGGATATATCATCATTTGGTTGCAAAACCATTTGGTGCCAGTAAATAAAGCAAAGGCTAGAAGGAAAACAACCAAGGGAACACTGGTTGTGTCAACACAGTGACACAACCAGAGAAATCCATCATGGATTCAATCCTAATTAGCCATTCAAAGTCACCAAGCACCTAACAGTCTAGCTACACCATCAGAATGGTAGAAATACAAGTTTCTACTAGTTTTGTCAACATCAAAAGGCTTTGGCAGTCAAACATGATCAGCCAGAAAGCATCTATCCATCACAGAAAGCCATCAAATAGGGGAGCTACCCTAGGGCAGCAGATGACTACTGCCAGGGTCACCTCAAACCCTAGAACAGCCAAACCAACAAGCCAAATATAATTATCATCACCCTGATTGGGTTCAAAGCAAGGGCTAGGGTTCCCAACCACTGTGGGCATCCATCTAGCCTAAGCCAATCAAATGTGATGCTCATCACTGTATCACAGTTCACATCAATTATCCACTCAATCAATTAAAGCAACACAGATATTAACAAGTAAATCATGAAACAGACACATGCTAATGGAGGATCATTGCAAGCATTCAACGATGCTTAGACAAGCACCAGCACACACAAGCTAAGCCTGTATGAAGCACAAACAGCACTGGATGAGCACCAGTGAGTCACAGAGAGGAGCACACACTTGCTCACAAGCAAGTAATGATAAATTGATCATCAGAGCATCACTAGCTCTTGCTACAGATCACCACAGCCAAGCATAGCATCAACACATGAACCAGATAATTAAATCAGCCACAGGACATGAACAAATACATCACAGATAATCAAATAAGCTAGATATCAAAGTATCGTGGCGGTTCATCAAGGGATAGGCATGCAGGCACAGCTATGCTCGGTGGAGCATCTCCATGAATTAGAGCACAGGGAAGGCATACCAGGGCAGCACTTGCAAATTTGCAAGGATTATACACCATAATCAAGCCGGGCAAGTAATTGAATACACTTGATGATCTAGCAATAGTAGTATCAAGCACGGAGGCACCAGGATAGTTTCAAGCAAGAAATGCAAGCATTTAGCCGAATCCATGGCAATTGCGCATAGCGACAGCTAGCACGGCACCAGGGCTGGCTGGGCACAAGGCAGGGCGAGAAACAACACGACATGGCGCACGGCATCTCCATGAGAGGCAGGCTGGTGACTAGAGCATAGCAGGAGGAGGAAGAAAGGGGAAAACGGAGCGTACTAACTTTGGAGCGGCGCGGCGTCACCATGGCGTGCGGCGCGGCCTGGCCACGGCGCGCAAGCCATGGACAAGCGGCGGTCGCCGGCGCGGAGCTCCAGCGCAGGCACGGCGAGGCACACGGCCTCGGCACCAGGCGCGTCGGCGGCGACGAGCTCGCCGCAGCACACCACGGCCAGGCGGCGAGGCGATGGGGACGAGTCGGGGAAGCGGCGAAGCACAGATCGGCGCGGAGGATCTGAAGCGCCGTTGAACGGCGGATCAGATGCACCGCATCTCGCCGGCGGCGATGGCCGGAGTCGGTCGGAACAATTCGGCAAAGGGGGCGGCGACGCGCGCGTCGCCAGAGCGAGTGGAATTAGGGTTCGAGAGTTTGGGGGGCGACGAGCGGCGGGTCGGTTGGACCGAGTCCAGGCTGGTCCAACCTAACCAGTTCGACCGCGACAGGTGGGTCCAAGGGGTATTTTGGACATTCCAAAATACCCATCTAAATGAGAGTTTCAAAGAATTTTATAAAATAAAATATAGCTCTAAAAAAATAATTAAAAATATGAAAATTGATCAGCATAAAATTCTCTATCTAAATAAAATATCAAAGAGAATTTTTGAAGATAATCAAGAATAAGTCTTAATATGATGATTTAAATAATCATTTAAAACACACATATTATTTTTAATAATAAAAATTAGTCCATTATTATCTTTGGACTATAAAAACATCTTGACAACATTTCAAGACTGTATTTTACCCTAAACAGAATATTCCTAAATATTTCTTAGTATTAACACTACAAGAAAAGTTGCCATGGCCGACGAAGTTGAAGTCGCGCCGTGGTTGCTGGTGTACCATGGCCGACGATTTTGGTCCCTCCGTGGTGCATGTCAAAACTTTTTTTTCTCGTTTTTGAGGCCACCTAGCCCGACGAAAGCGGCCAAAACGTGGCGTATGGTGGCCCGGGACGTGGTGCATCTCGAAATCTCGGGTTCGCCGGCCGAGTCAACGCAAATCCGCACCGCCGAGGGATGTAGGGCCCAGATGGCAGCCTCTCTGGCATTGTTTTTTTCTACATCGCGCCATCTCGTTCAACGTTCTCCGATCGAGCCGTTTACGATGCAGGATCATGGGTCCCGCATGTCATCCTCTATGAACCAAAATTCTTTCTATTCTTGGATTTTTTGACCCCTGATTTCTGGCTACTTCCTTTTTCTTTTGATCCCTTGCCGCCTTGGAAACGTTGAGACCGCTGCTGCTAAATGGGACCCGCATGTCATCCTCTATGTGCAATCAACTTTCTTTTCTTGGAGTTTTTTTGGCACCTCAAATTTGGTCACTTGCCTTTTCTTTCGATCCCCCGCCTCTCAAACGGTGATATCTGCTGCTTGGGACCCATGTCATCCTCTATGTACTATAAAACTTTCTTTTCTTGAATTATTTTTGGCACCTCATATTTGGTCACTTACCTTTTTCTTTCGATCTGCCGCCTCTCAAACGGTGATACACTGCTGCTTGGGACCCGCATGTCATCCTCAATGTACTATAAAACTTTCTTTTCTGGATTATTTTTGGCACCTCAAATTTGGTCACTTGCCTTTTTCTTTCGATCTGCCGCCTCTCAAACGGTGATACCGCTGCTAGGGACCCGCATGTCATCCTCAATGTACTATAAAACTTTCTTTTCTGGATTATTTTTGGCACCTCAAATTTGGTCACTTGCCTTTTCTTTCGATCTCCGCCTCTCAAACGGTGATACCGCTCTGCCCGGGACCCGCATGTCATCCTCTATGTACTATAAAACTTTCTTTTCTTGAATTATTTTTGGCACCTCATATTTGGTCACTTACCTTTTTCTTTCGATCCCCGCCTCTCAAACGGTGATACCGCTGCTAAATGGGACCCGCATGTCATCCTCTATGTACTATAAAACTTTCTTTTCTTGGATTTTTTGGCACCTCATATTTCGTCACTTGACTTTTCTTTCGATCTGCTGCCTCTCAAACAGTGATACCGCTGCTGCTAAATGGGACCCGCATGTCATCCTCTATGTACTATAAAACTTTCTTTTCTTGGATTTTTTGGCACCTCATATTTGGTCACTTGACTTTTCTTTCGATCTGCTGCCTCTCAAACGGTGATACGCTGCTGCTAAATGGGACCATGTCATCCTCTATGTACTATAAAACTTTCTTTTCTTGGATTTTTTGGCACCTCATATTTGGTCACTTGACTTTTTCTTTCGATCCCCTGCTGCCTCTCAAACGGTGATACCGCTGCTGCTAAATGGGACCCGCATGTCATCCTCTATGTACTATAAAACTTTCTTTTCTTGAATTATTTTTGGCTCCTCATATTTGGGCACTTGCCTTTTTCTTTCGATCTCATGCCACGTTTGAAACGTTGAGGAACCTGCTTGGCTCATGGGACCCGCATGTCATCCTCTATGTGCTATAAAAGTTTCCTTTGTTGGATTTTTTTCACCCTCTGATTTTTGGCTTGCCTTTTTCTTTTGATCCCCCTTTGAAACGTTGAGTAAGCTGTTGGCTCAAGGACCCGCATGTCATCCTCTATGTCCATCAACTTTCTTTTCTTGGATTTTTTTCACCCCCTAATTACTAGCTACTTTCTTTTTCTTTTGATCTCAAGCCGCATTACAAACATTGAGACCGCTGCTGCAAAATGGGACCCACATGTCATCCTCTATGTACAATAAATCTTGGATTATTTTTGGCTCCTGATATTTGGTCACTTGCCTTTTCTTTCGATCTCATGCCGCCTTTGAAACGTTGAGTAAGCTGCTGGCTCATGGGTCCCGCATGTCATCCTCTACGAACAATAAAAGTTTCCTTTCTTGGAGTTATTTTTACCCCTAATTTCTGGCTATTTGCCTTTTTCTTTTGATCCCCTGCCCCCGTTGAAACGATGAGGACGCTGTTGGCAGGTCGGTCCCACATGTCATCCTCTATGAACAATAAAAGTTTCCTTTGGTGGATTTTTTTTGACCCCTAATTAATTTCTGGCTATTTCCTTTATTTTTCTTTTGATCCCCTGCCGCCTTGGAATTGTTGAGAATGCTGCTGCCTCATTTTTCTTTTGGTCTGTGCCGCCTTGGAAACGTTGAGACCGCTGCTACAAAATGGGACCCGCATGTCATCCTCTATGTACAATAAAGTTTCTTTTCTTGGATTATTTTTGGCTCCTGATATTATGTCACTTGCCTTTTTCTTTCGATCTCATGCCGACTTTGAAACGTTGAGGATGCTGCTGCCTCATGGGTCCCGCATGTCATCCTCTCAGAACGATAAATGTTTTCTTTTCTTGTATTTTTTTACCAACTGATTTTTGGCTTTTTTTATTTTCGATCCCCTGCCGCCTTTGAAACGTTGACTCCGCTGCTGGCTCATGGGTCCCCGATGTCAGCCTCCCCGTACAAGAAACATGTGATATTTTATTTTGCAGACAATAAACGTTGTATTTCGCTCTGAGCTATTGCAAACGGATAAATTAAATCTTTATATCTACATAAACAAACTTATATGTTGAATCTCCTTGTTTTTTGTTTTTGCGAAGCATAGGACTTTCCTGTTTTTTTTTTGAGAAAAATCCGACCTTTCCTGTTTTGGAGTGGGCTGAAATTGTACGAGTCAAAAGGCCCAGCAGTATAGTTCGAAGGCCCAGATGTCCAGATACAGCCCAATTAAAATCTTTCTTTTCTTGGATTTTTTTCACACCCTGATTTCTGGCTACTTCATTTTTCTTTCGGTCCTGTGCCGCCTTGGAAGCGTTGAGACCGCTGCTACAAAATGGGACCCGCATGTCATCCTCTATGTACAATAAAGTTTCTTTTCTTGGATTATTTTTGGCTCCTGATATTATGTCACTTGACTTTTTCTTTCAATCTCATGCCGACTTTGAAACGTTGAGGAAGCTGCTGGCTCATGGGTCCCGCATGTCATCCTCTATGAACAATAAAAGTTTTCTTTGTTGGATTTATTTTTTCCCCTAATTTCTGGCTATTTGTCTTTTTCTTTTGATCCCCTGCCCCCTTTGAAACGATGACGACGCAGCTGGCAAGTCGGTCCCACATGTCATCCTCTATGAACAATAAAAGTTTCCTTTGATGGATTTATTTTTTACCCTAATTAATTTCTGGCTATTTCCTTTTTTATTTTGATCCCCTGCCGCCTTGAAATAGTTGAGGATGCTGCTGCCTCATGGGTCCCGCATGTCATACTCTCAGAAAGGTAAATGTTTCTTTTCTTGAATTTGTTTACCAACTGATTTTTGGCTTATTTTTTCTTTCGATCTCCTGCCACCTTTAAAACGTTGACGACGCTGCTGGCTCATGGGTCCCCAATGTCAGCCTCCCCATACTGCAAATCCTCTTTCTGCAAAGGTTGTATTTCTAGATAGATAAGGTGGATTCGAATCTGCCATGGTTCAGGCAGCTCAGGTAAGCCTTCTTGCACTAATTAATGGAAGTAGTGTATCGCAAGGTCAAGACATGTGGCTCGGTGTAATGAATCTATATGAATCATGTTGTGGGTTCAATCTGATAGTTCTCTAACAGGTCAGCCAAAATAGAAATTAAGTTTTTTTCTAAAAGGGAAATGCAAATTAAGATGAACACAAACATTAGTTATCATAATAGCTGATCATACATACATACTTGCTAAGAGCAAAAGCTTGCCAGAGTTTTACCACCCATACAATTAATTAGCAGTTCAGATAAGATAACCTTATATAAGTATAACTACAAATGCATTTGCTAAGGGCTCATGGGACAACAGAACTAGACAACCGCGAACTTTATGACCAGCATGTCACAGCGGCATCGAAAGATCTTGACCTTCAACTTTGATCCAATGCGAAGTTTGGCACCGTCAATGAACTTTTTCCACCTGGAAGTAACAGCCAAGCGGCCATCTGTGGGACTGACAGAGTACCGTCCCTCCACGGTGAGACCTTCACTCTCCATGACGAGGGATATCTTGCCCCTTCGGCCAGCATTGAGATCCTTGGAGATACTTTTAGGCAATTTCTGATTCAAAGCAAGAGATACCACCAAAAATTAGTCAATGGCACCAATGCACTGAACCATGTGAGACTTTGAGCAGAGAAGACATCAAGATAAGAGCAGTTATGCTGTCATATACTCACGAACATAGCCTTCAGATGCGTCCTGGTCACCACACGGGTGGCCACAGCAATGAGCTGAGACCTCGGTGATCTGGCTGGGGCAGGTGCATGAGCCTGGGCTGGTACACGAGCTGGTGCTGATGCAGGAGACTGCTGGGCAGGTGCAGTAAACGGTGCCTCTAGAGGAACCGGTGCTGATGCAGGAGACTGTTGGGCAGGTGCAGTAAACGGTGCAGCTAGAGGAACCAGTGCTGATGCAGGAGCCTGCTGGGCATGTGTAGTATATGGGGCCTCTACAGGAACCAATGCTGATGTAGGGGACTGCTGGGTAGATGCAGTAAACGGAGCTGGTACAGGAACCGGTGCTGATGCAGGAGAGTGGGAAGCCGGTGCCGGTGCTGGTGTGGTTGCCCTTTGTGACATCCGCTCCTGTTCCGTCAGGGGATCTGCAGCTTTGATCATGTTAAACCCAGCAAGCTAGAACAGAGGGAATGGTTTAGAACAACTGCTCAGAATGCAGTTATCAAAAGATATGAGTAGAAAAAAGTTACATATTATATATTTGGAAGTGTCTCCAACTCTGTAAGCAGTTACGTATATCTGCCCGTTTGAGTTTCTGATCCTCAGCTCGTCGCCCTTCTTCAGACCGTAGTCAAAAGCAAACTTTCTCCAATCATGTCCATACAAATATGTGATGGCCTGCGTCTTGTAGACATACACCTCATAGACCGTGTAGGTGTTCATCAATTTGCCATTGCCATGCATAGTGAAAGATCCTTCATGCGGACACATCTGGTTAATCATTGGACGAAGTTCACAAGGTACAGTCTGCATGTGAAAATTGATACAAATGTAAGAAGCAGGAAGACTAAAAACAAGACTTTACTATATGCCAATTCATGCTAAACCACTGAGAATACATACCTGTAACTCTGTGAAGGAGCTACTAGAAAGGTAGATAGAGCCATAGGAGGTGTTATATGCGGGGTATGTACATGGGCCCGCCATATTCCCGCAAGCTCGGCATCGGGATGGTGAAGGAAACATGGGAGGTACTACTGGTGCGTAGCGCTGAACGTAAGTGGAAGAATTAGGTTGTGTAAAGTGCATAGTTCAGAGCAATGCAAATGTTGACAAGCAAGTGCATAACACTATGTTACAAACTGAACAGTGAAAAATTAGTGTATGATGAATATAAGCATGCTAATTTGGTGTTTCCGAATTCCAAAAAGCATTAGACAGAGCCAGTGATAATATCAGACATAAATCATGGCATGTATATGTGGCTTAAGAAAATATACCCGAACCCTTGGATGGTTACGGCCCGGCTGATCCTTGGACTTGAGCTTATATAAGCATCCAGAAGGTGGGGCTGACAGTAACTTGGTGGCAGCCTCTGCAGATGCCTCATCAGCAGCAGTTGCAATCCTTTTGACCAATGAAGGCTTAGCAGTTTCAGTCTGCATATAAAAATTGAAGAGCAACAGACATCAGCAGTGATATATAAAATGAATCTATGAGACACTGATGCATATAGTGCTGGATGTAAGTGGAAGAATAGGTGTGTGTGTTTCTGAACTATTGGTAAGCATTAGACAAAGCCGGCAATAAACAGACAAAAATCAAATCATGTATGAGGATTAAGAAAATATACCTGCTTACTGAAAAGGGTACCACCCAGCTGGCCCGTGGCCTTGTGCTTGAGGAGGTTTTCAGAAGATGGTGGCAGCACCATCGTCTTCACAGCAGCCTCATCAGGATCATTTTTTATCCATTTGAGTAGAGGAACAGAAGTTTCATCCTGCATATGAATAGCAACAGAACTCATCATTGATATTTAATAAATCTATGAGATAGACTGATGCAAATAGTGCGGGGTGTAAGTGGAAGAATAGGGTTGTGCATAGAGAACAGTTGACAACAATGCAAATGATTACAAAAGAAGCCAATGGAAATCAACAGTTTATATACTGGATGAGACAGACTGAAAAGTGAAAAATTAGTGTATGATGATTGTAAGCAAACGCAGTGTTTCTGAACTTTTGGTAAGCATTAGACAAAGCCAACAGTAATTAAACAGATAATAATGAAATCATGTATGTGGATTAAGAAAATATACCAGATTCATTAAAAGGTCACCACCCAGCTGGCCCATGGCCTCGTGCTTGTAGAGGTTTTCGGAAGATGGTGCCGGCACCATCGTCCTCACAGCAGCCTCATTAGCCCCATTTTGCATCCACTTGAGTAAAGGCGCAGCAGTTTCAGCCTGCATAAGAATGGGAACAGATCTCAGCAGTGATATTGAATGACTCTGAGACAGACTGATGCATATAGTGCTAGATGTAAGTGGAAGGGTATGGCCGTGTATGGACAACAGTTCACAACAATGCAAGGGTGTGTTCGGTTCTGAAACAGCGTGGAATGGAATGGAATGGTTCCATTTCAGAGGAATGGAATGGTTACATTTTTGTTCGGTTGGGAAAAATGGAGAGCAGAAGAGATCGAGGTTAAACTAACCAATTGTCTCAAAATTGTAATTAACAATTGCAAATGACATTTTAATCTCAAAGTCGTAATTAACAGCGCCTAATGGTGCTCTTTTAATCTAAAAATCGAAATTAACATCATTTTATGTTGGGTTAGGGGAACTGGAGTAGATGAACATTACTGTATGATGATTGTAAGCAAACGAATTTGGTGTTTCTAAACTTTTGGCTTCGAGATCTTATGGGTTTCAACTCTAGCCTACCCCAACTTGTTTGGGACTGAAAGGCTTGGTTGTTGTTGTTGTTGTTGTAAACTTTTGGCAAGCATAGAAAAAACCGACAATAAACAGAGAAAAATCAAGGCATGTTTTGTGGATTAAGAAAATATACCATATTCATTAAAAGATCACCACCCAGCTGGTGCGTGGCCTTGTGCTTGTAGAGGCATTTAGAAGATGGGGGCGGCATCAACATACTGGCAGCCTGATCAGCCGCAGTTTTGATCTTCCTTTTGAGTAAAGGCCCTAAAGTTTCAGTCTGCATATGAATAGCAAAACAAAAGGCAGACCTCAGCAGTGATATTGAATTACTGTATGAGATAGACTGATGCATATAGTGGATGCTCTTAGCCTTTTGCAGCGTGAACACTAGCTATGGACAGACAAAAAAACTAGTTAACTCAGCTTTGTCTAGATATGAATGTACTACCACCATCCAAAAGCTTAAGCCTTATTTATTTTTGAGAAATCAAAACAAGCAAAGTTTGACCAAAATTTTAGAACATTCTATCAACAAATATAATACTGTGTAGATACCGTAGGAAAATATATTTTATTATCTATTTAATGATATTAATTTTGTATTTTGCATGTTACTGATTTTTGGTAAAAGCTTAGTCAAACATGGTATAGTTTGACTTTCTAAAAATAATATAAGCCCAAAGCTTTGGGATGGAGGCAGTAGTATCTAGAGCTAAAACACATCTAGATACATCCGTATCTACAGATAGTTGAGTCAATTAATTTGGATCTGAGGGAGTATCAGATTCAGACTACATCATGGTAAGTTGGTTAAAAAAATTACCCCTGGGCGGTCCCTGCCCAGCTCGGCAGTGGCATTTCGCTTCTTGTGCTGCAGATCGGGCCATGCTCCTGCAGCAGGTGGGGCGCTATTCTCGTTCCCCATAGCCTCAGCACGGAACCTGGAGGTACCAACCTGATACAGAGAATATAGAGCATGGTGTCACAGAGGCTTTACGCACAAACAGCTGAAGACATGTGCTACTTTAAGCATATTCCAGAACAGGAACAGATTGAGGATGCAGAGACCAGAGAGACACTTAAAAGGTAAAGAGTGGATAAGCAAACGGAGTACCTGCTTCGCGGGGCTGGGGACGCAGCTCAGGCTCAGCCAACTGCCCACATGCGTGGTGGCCTTACGCTCCATTGCCCCCACCGCCGAGGTCTTGCCTTTCCTGTACAAGCTGACAAAAGATACAGTGAGGATCAGCAGAAACTACAAAGGTTGCAAATGTCGACAAATAAAGGAAGAACACCCCAATCCAAGCAAAGGTAGCCCCCGCCCCCCACCCCCATCAATCACTCCCAGCTCGAGGGTGACCAGAAAGACACCCCTTTGCCCAGAATAGGAAAGAGATGCGCAAGATATCGAGGAGAGGAAAAAAGAACCGATCTCGAGAAAGGAGAGAACATTACTAGTCCTACCTAATCCGCTTGGGCTAGATGCAGCTTGCCCCTCCAAGCTGGATGCCTGGACGGTGGAGGCGAAAGGAGGGGATCGAGCTAGCGGCTTGCATCCGTCGGCAATCGGCACTCGATCGGGAGAGAAGGGGTGCTACATAAAGGGGAGGGGTAACATATTTTATTACACAGTGAACTTACTGATGTGACTAGTCATTACATGTCTCACTGAAACTAGGGCCCATAGTGTGGCACCCCAAATTTACTTGAAGCTGCCCGGCGGGACGCATTGGCGCGTCAAGAAACCCCCGAATTGTAGCGGGGAAATGAAACATTTCACAAAAATTCGAAATTCAAGCACACCGCCACGCGCCAAGCACGCGGCTGTTCCTTCCTCTTCCTCGGTTCCTCCTCCCCTATCCGAAAAAACCCCAAATCCCAAGCTCAAACCAAAAAAAAAACAAAAAACAAATCCCCTGGCCGCCATGCATGTCCTCGTTAACCCGCTGGAGATCGTTCCCGGACGATGCGGACCACCCGCCCTGAGATCCAGAATTCCGTCCACCTCGAGGCACTGCGTGCTGTCTCGCAGCAGCGGCTTGAGGGCGCTGAAGAGGAAGTTCCGCCGGAAAGTGCTCATGGCAACCGTGCAAGCTCACCGGCGTGCTGTATCCCGAGAGGAACTGGTCAAAGCTTTGCTATTCGCCACACACAAAAAAATTGCGGGCCAAGATCTGGTCAAAGCTTCGTCGATGGCTTGCCGCGAGAGGCTTGGAGTCCAGAGTCAATAAACTAGCTGCTCGAGGACTTGGGCGGTTTACACGGATTCATATTAACTGACTCAAGTTTGTTAGTCTAGTTAACAAATGCATCTAGATACATCCATATCTAGACAGAATTGAGTCCATTAATATGAATCAGAGGGGAGTACCTGAAAGTGTTTCATGCTACCAACTAATGCGCTGGCAGGAATCGCTGTAGAAGTAATTGTGCTACTACTTGTACGATGAACTGATTGTGTGGGTGTCGAATTTTGCAACGCGATCATCCACTGAATGCTTAATCTAGCGCCAAAGGCGTACAAATCATAACATACTACAGCACCAGAACATAAGAGTACGAATCATAAAGTAGCTCAACATTTTGCATCAGGGCTGGGTGGTCCTGAGACTACCGGGACGCCCCTGATGATCTCCGGGTGTGCATCCTCTTCAACGCAAAGCTGTGTACTCGGTCCACGGCCTCCTTCTGTAGGCTGGATAATCTCAGGTGCAGGACCTTCGTCTATGAGAGGCTCGTCATCAGTACCATCCACAGGTGCATCAGGGCTGGGTGGTCTTGAGACTACCCGGACGCCCGTGATGATCTCCGGGCGTGCATCCACTTCAACGCAAAGCTGTGTACTCGGTCCACGGCCTCCTTCTGTAGGCTGGATAATCTCAGGTGCAGGACCTTCGTCTATGAAAGGCTCGTCATCAGTACCATCCACAGGTGCATCAAACTGAGATTCATCTTCAAATCTCCCATCAAACTGAGAGACCTCTTTAACTCTATGCTTCTGCAATTAGTACATCAACCGATTAGACAAACATCTAAGGGATGCAACCTGAACAAATGCCGTTTTACATATTTACCTTCTCATCTGGCACAGCACATGTCCCAGAGCTGAAACCCGTTTCCTGAAGCAAGCGCTTTTTCTCTCCTTCCCGTCCATCCATCTGCAACAAGTTAAATTTGAGTACAGAACCTTGCACAGCAATGCAAACTATTGATTGAAACAGCGGCAACATCAATATAAATAATTAACTACATATGCCAGCACACATACAGTGTGAGCAAGATCTGCTTCTCCTGCTAAAGGATCATTATATGGTTCACCATGCTAAACCCGCCTAACATATGTGCGGTCCATCCCAAAAATGTGTAAATGATCTGCCACTACAGGGTGAGGCCTCTTCTCACCATTCATACATGTGCAGCGCGGGCAATACACGTCCAGGTTGTGACCATCATGAGCTCTAATAAACCCCATAAAGGGTTGAACACCATTTATATATGAAGGGGAACATAAGTGTCCATGCAGTTTCCAAGTTCTGTCCATCTGTTTAATTATGAGATACAGTGGTTGGTGATTAATTTAAGGCGAAGTAGGAAATGTATATCCATCGAGTACAAAACTATACTACATGATTATGCATTTCAGCAATCATGTCGAGTACAAAACAAAAAATGCCCATCGACATTTTAGCAAACAGATCGTGTACAAAACTCTGCCATGGCATTTCAGCAAATTAACGGATCGAGTGCAGAACTGACTCTATATGCCCACGCAAATGAACAAATTGATCGATGACAAATCGAGCGGAAAACTATAAAGTGCCAATTAGTTCGAGCATACTGACGAATTTTTTTAGCAGCATCAAGAAAATATAAATCGTTAGGCTGTCTTGCCCGATACATGATTGAGCTAGAGATAGCAGCCCTACCGTGGATCAACTTGACCGCCGGTGCGTCTCGAGAAGAACGACGGGGAGGAGAAGCTTCTTCTTCGCACGGACGGGACGGGGAGGGGAAGCTCTTCGCACGGACGGGGATAAGTTGTGTACGGGTGGGTGGGGGGTCATGCGGCCGGGCCGCCGGGGTGATAATTAAGGTTGGTAGGTGGCGTTTAATGGAGTTGCGTGTGTAATTTGCCGTGCACAAGGTTGAGGAATAGGCGGTTCCCTTTGCCGCGCGCACAATTCAAACTATCCCGCCCATGTAGTTTAAATTCGCCATATTTTCGTTAAATCGACATAAAGTCATGTGAGTGGGGGAAAATTAGCAAAGTTGCTTGAAAAATAGTAAAACTCTGGAATTATCCTTTAAATATGCTCTACTTCGTGTGAAAATCGGGGTGTGGAAGCATGTTGAGCTGTTTTATTTGTACTTTCTTCATTAAAACTCCCATTTTATGCACTTTGGATGGAAAGAAATCATTTGTACATAAATTTTGACAACGCCATTTGCAAACACTAATTGTTTACATGCCAAGATGCACCCATCCACCAAATATATATGTGGCAAAAGTTTATCACAATCTAGCAGATATGCATAATTAGTGAGGGACCCCTTTTGATTTTGTGCAATTTCCACTAATTAGGTAGAGATCGAGAAGGGTTAATTAATTAGGCCATGTTAGGGGTTATGTGTTTTAATAGGTTGTGTGGATTCAAATACAACTTCTTTATTTGTGTGCTATGATTAATCAAAACTAGATCGATCGACTGCGCACACATTATTAGAGGCGCATGCCTTTGCGCACAAAGTGCATGTGTGTGTTGTTGAGAGAGAGAGAGAGAGAGAGAGAGAGAGAGAGAGAGAGAGATAGAGGTAGAGAGAGCTACATACGAGAGAGCGATTGAAATCCCCAAATTAAACACATATATATGCATGGCACATTTAATTTAATTAGAGGACCGCGAGGCACCCCTGGCCTGCTTGATGCATAATTAAGTGTCATTGGCCTATATATATAGGGTTTAATTAGGGTTTAGGGTTTAGGGTTAGGAGGTTAGGGTTTAGGGTTTAATGTTTATGGTGTTTAGGGTTTAGGGATTAGGGATTAGGGTTTATTTAGGGTTTAAGGTTTAGGGATCATCGATCGAGTGCGCACACACACATTATTAGAGGCACACGCGCCTTTGCGCATAAAGTGCATGCGTATATGTGTGTGTTTTTTGGCCACCAACGACATATAGATGATCGAGAGAGAGAGATTGAAATCCCCCAAGAATATGTTCAAATATATATTAAAATATATGCACGAATTAATGCATGCATGGTAGGCCATGCATGCACACTAATTATATATATATTATGAGGAAACTTAATCAAATGTGTTTTCATTCGAGAGAACTTGTCAAAATTCAAGTTAATTAATTTATCATCGATAATTATATAATTAATTAATGAATCTCAGGGAGATGTTATACAACATATGATCGATATATAGGCCATGTATATATTAATTGGTTTTAATCTACCGTTTTTGCTAGCTAGCTGCATGCTATATATAGAGCATGTTTTTATTAGATCGGGTTATAGCTAGTATAGTTTAGGGTTATGTGTTTTAATTAACTAGGGTTTGATTAGCTAGGGGTTAGTTATATATATATGGTTTAGGGTTAATGCATGTCACATTTAATTTAACTAGAGGACCGCGAGGCACCCCTGGCCTGCTTGATGCACAATTAAGTGTCGTTGGCCTATATATATAGGGTTTAATTAGGGTTTAGGGTTAGCTAGCTGGGTTTAGGGTTTAGTGTTTTGGGTGTTTAGCTAGGGTCTAGGGTTTAGGGTTTAGTGTTTACTGTGTTTAGAGGGTCTAGGGTTTAGTGTTTAGGGTGTTTAGGGTCTAGGGTTTAGGGTCTAGTGTTTAGGGTCTATGGTTTAGGGTTTAATTAGTGTTTAGGGTGTTTAGGGTTTAGGGTTTAGTGTTTACGGTGTTTAGGGTCTAGGGTTTAGGGTTTAGTGTTTAGGGTCTAGGGTTTAGGGTTTAATTAGTGTTTAGGGTGTTTATAGGGTTTAGGGTTTAGGGTTTAGGGTTTTAGGGTTTAGGGTTTAGGGTTTAGGGTTTAGGGTTTATGGTTTAGGGTTTACGGTGTTTAGGGTCTAGGGTTTAGGGTTTAGTACGTGTTTAGGGTGTTTAGGGTCTAGGGTTTAGTGTGTTTAGGGTGTTTAGGGTTTAGGGGATTAGGGATTAGGGTTTTAGGGTTGTTTAAGGTTTAGGGATCATCGATCGAGTGCGCACACACACATTATTAGAGGCACACGCGCCTTTGCGCATAAAGTGCATGCGTATATGTGTGTGTTTTTTGGCCACCAACGACATATAGATGATCGAGAGAGAGAGATTGAAATCCCCAAGAATATGTTCAAATATATATTAAAATATATGCACGAATTAATGCATGCATGGTAGGCCATGCATGCACACTAATTATATATATATTATGAGGAAACTTAATCAAATGTGTTTTCATTCGAGAGAACTTGTCAAAATTCAAGTTAATTAATTTATCATCGATAATTATATAATTAATTAATGAATCTCAGGGAGATGTTATACAACATATGATCGATATATAGGCCATGTATATATTAATTGGTTTTAATCTACCGTTTTTGCTAGCTAGCTGCATGCTATATATAGAGCATGTTTTTATTAGATCGGGTTATAGCTAGTATAGTTTAGGGTTATGTGTTTTAATTAACTAGGGTTTGATTAGCTAGGGGTTAGTTATATATATATGGTTTAGGGTTAATGCATGTCACATTTAATTTAACTAGAGGACCGCGAGGCACCCCTGGCCTGCTTGATGCACAATTAAGTGTCGTTGGCCTATATATATAGGGTTTAATTAGGGTTTAGGGTTAGCTAGCTGGGTTTAGGGTTTAGTGTTTTGGGTGTTTAGCTAGGGTCTAGGGTTTAGGGTTTAGTGTTTACTGTGTTTAGAGGGTCTAGGGTTTAGTGTTTAGGGTGTTTAGGGTCTAGGGTTTAGGGTCTAGTGTTTAGGGTCTATGGTTTAGGGTTTAATTAGTGTTTAGGGTTTAGGGTTTAGTGTTTACGGTGTTTAGGGTCTAGGGTTTAGGGTTTAGTGTTTAGGGTCTAGGGTTTAGGGTTTAATTAGTGTTTAGGGTGTTTATAGGGTTTAGGGTTTAGGGTTTAGGGTTTTAGGGTTTAGGGTTTATGGTTTAGGGTTTAGGGTTTAGGGTTTATGGTTTAGGGTTTACGGTGTTTAGGGTCTAGGGTTTAGGGTTTAGTACGTGTTTAGGGTGTTTAGGGTCTAGGGTTTAGTGTGTTTAGGGTGTTTAGGGTTTAGGGGATTAGGGATTAGGGTTTTAGGGTTGTTTAAGGTTTAGGGATCATCGATCGAGTGCGCACACACACATTATTAGAGGCACACGCGCCTTTGCGCATAAAGTGCATGCGTATATGTGTGTGTTTTTTGGCCACCAACGACATATAGATGATCGAGAGAGAGAGATTGAAATCCCCCAAGAATATGTTCAAATATATATTAAAATATATGCACGAATTAATGCATGCATGGTAGGCCATGCATGCACACTAATTATATATATATTATGAGGAAACTTAATCAAATGTGTTTTCATTCGAGAGAACTTGTCAAAATTCAAGTTAATTAATTTATCATCGATAATTATATAATTAATTAATGAATCTCAGGGAGATGTTATACAACATATGATCGATATATAGGCCATGTATATATTAATTGGTTTTAATCTACCGTTTTTGCTAGCTAGCTGCATGCTATATATAGAGCATGTTTTTATTAGATCGGGTTATAGCTAGTATAGTTTAGGGTTATGTGTTTTAATTAACTAGGGTTTGATTAGCTAGGGGTTAGTTATATATATATGGTTTAGGGTTAATGCATGTCACATTTAATTTAACTAGAGGACCGCGAGGCACCCCTGGCCTGCTTGATGCACAATTAAGTGTCGTTGGCCTATATATATAGGGTTTAATTAGGGTTTAGGGTTAGCTAGCTGGGTTTAGGGTTTAGTGTTTTGGGTGTTTAGCTAGGGTCTAGGGTTTAGGGTTTAGTGTTTACTGTGTTTAGAGGGTCTAGGGTTTAGTGTTTAGGGTGTTTAGGGTCTAGGGTTTAGGGTCTAGTGTTTAGGGTCTATGGTTTAGGGTTTAATTAGTGTTTAGGGTGTTTAGGGTTTAGGGTTTAGTGTTTACGGTGTTTAGGGTCTAGGGTTTAGGGTTTAGTGTTTAGGGTCTAGGGTTTAGGTTTTAATTAGTGTTTAGGGTGTTTATAGGGTTTAGGGTTTAGTGTTTAGGGTTTAGGGTTTTAGGGTTTAGGGTTTAGGGTTTAGGGTTTAGGGTTTATGGTTTAGGGTTTACGGTGTTTAGGGTCTAGGGTTTAGGGTTTAGTGTTTAGGGTGTTTAGGGTCTAGGGTTTAGTGTGTTTAGGGTGTTTAGGGTTTAGGGGATTAGGGATTAGGGTTTTAGGGTTGTTTAAGGTTTAGGGATCATCGATCGAGTGCGCACACACATTATTAGAGGCACCCGCGCCTTTACGCATCAAGTGCATGCGTATATATGTGTGTTTTTTGGGCCACCAACGATATATAGATGATCGAGAGAGAGAGATCGATTGAAATCCCCAAGAATATGTTCAAATATACATTAAAATATATGCACGAATGCATTGTAGGCCATGCATGCACACTAATTATATATATATTATGAGGCAACTTAATCAAATGTGTTTTCATTCGAGAGAACTTGTCAAAGTTCAAGTTAATTAATTTATCACGATAATTATATAATTAATTAATGATTCTCAGGGATATGTTATACAACATGATCGATATAGGCCATGTATATTTTAATTGGTGTTAATCTACGGTTTGCTAGCTAGCTAGCTGCTATATATAGAGCATGTTTTTATTAGATCGGGTTATAGCTAGCTAGTATAGTTTAGGGTTATGTGTGTTAATTAAGTAGGGTTGATTAGCTAGGGTTAGTTACATATATATGGTTTAGGGTTAATGCATGGCACATTTAATTTTATTAGAGGATCACGAGGCACCCATGACCCACTCGATCGATGCACAATTAAGTGTCGTTGGCCTATACATAGGGTTTAATTGGGGTTTAGGATTAGCTAGGGTTTAGGGTTAGGGTTAGGGTACGTTTAGGGTCTAGGGTTTAGGGTTTAGTGTTTAGGGTTTAGGGATTAGGGATTTAAGGTTTTAGGGTTGTTTAAGGTTTAGGGATCATCGATCGAGTGCGCACACACATTATTAGAGGCACCCGCGCCTTTACGCATAAATTGCATGCATATATATGTGTGTTTTTTGGGCCACCAACGATATATAGATGATCGAGAGAGAGAGATCGATTGAAATCCCCAAGAATATGTTCAAATATACATTAAAATATATGCACGAATGCATTGTAGGCCATGCATGCACACTAATTATATATATATTATGAGGCAACTTAATCAAATGTGTTTTCATTCGAGAGAACTTGTCAAAGTTCAAGTTAATTAATTTATCACGATAATTATATAATTAATTAATGAATCTCAGGGATATGTTATGCAACATGATCGATATAGGCCATGTATATTTTAATTGGTGTTAATCTACGGTTTGCTAGCTAGCTGCTATATATAGAGCATGTTTTTATTAGATCGGGTTATATAGCAGCTAGCTAGTATAGTTTAGGGTTATGTGTTTTAATTAAGTAGGGTTGATTAGCTAGGGTTAGTTACATATATATGGTTTAGGGTTAATGCACGGCACATTTAATTTTATTAGAGGATCACGAGGCACCCATGACCCGCTCGATCGATGCACAATTAAGTGTCGTTGGCCTATACAGAGGGTTTAATTGGGGTTTAGGATTAGCTAGGGTTTAGGGTTAGGGTTAGGGTTAGGGTTAGGGTATGTTTAGGGTCTAGGGTTTAGGGTTTAGTGTTTAGGGTGTTTAGGGTTTAGGGATTAGGGATTTTAAGGTTTTAGGGTTGTTTAAGGTTTAGGGATCATCGATCGAGTGCGCACACACATTATATTATTAGAGGCACCCGCGCCTTTACGCATAAATTGCATGCATATATATGTGTGTTTTTTGGGCCACCAACGATATATAGAGATCGAGAGAGAGAGATTGAAATCCCCAAGAATATGTTCAAATATACATTAAAATATATGCACGAATGCATTGTAGGCCATGCATGCACACTAATTATATATATATATTATGAGGCAACTTAATCAAATGTGTTTTCATTCGAGAGAACTTGTCAAAGTTCAAGTTAATTAATTTATCACGATAATTATATAATTAATTAATGAATCTCAGGGATATGTTATACAACATGATCGATATAGGCCATGTATATTTTAATTGGTGTTAATCTACGGTTTGCTAGCTAGCTGCTATATATAGAGCATGTTTTTATTAGATCGGGTTATATCTAGTATAGTTTAGGGTTATGTGTTTTAATTAAGTAGGGTTGATTAGCTAGGGTTAGTTACATATATATGGTTTATGGTTAATGCATGGCACATTTAATTTTATTAGAGGATCGCGAGGCACCCATGACCCGCTCGATCGATGCACAATTAAGTGTCGTTGGCCTATACATAGGGTTTAATTGGGGTTTAGGATTAGCTAGGGTTTAGGGTTAGGGTTAGGGTACGTTTAGGGTCTAGGGTTTAGGGTTTAGTGTTTAGGGTGTTTAGGGTTTAGGGATTAGGGATTTAGGGGTTTTAGGGTTGTTTAAGGTTTAGGGATCATCGATCGAGTGCGCACACACATTATTAGAGGCACCCGCGCCTTTACGCATAAATTGCATGCATATATATATATGTGTGTTTTTTGGCCACCAACGATATATAGATGATCGAGAGAGAGAGATTGAAATCCCCAAGAATATGTTCAAATATACATTAAAATATATGCACGAATGCATGGTAGGCCATGCATGCACACTAATATATATATATATTATGAGGCAACTTAATCAAATGTGTTTTCATTCGAGAGAACTTGTCAAAATTAAAGTTAATTAATTTATCACGATAATTATATAATTAATTAATGAATCTCAGGGATATGTTATACAACATGATCGATATAGGCCATGTATATATTAATTGGTGTTAATCTACGGTTTGCTAGCTAGCTGCTATATATAGAGCATGTTTTTATTAGATCGGGTTATAGCTAGTATAGTTTAGGGTTATGTGTTTTCATTAAGTAGGGTTGATTAGCTATGGTTAGTTACATATATATGGTTTAGGGTTAATGCATGGCACATTTAATTTAATTAGAGGACCGCGAGGCACCCCTGGCCTGCTTGATGCACAATTAAGTGTCGTTGGCCTATATATAGGGTTTAATTAGGGTTTAGGGTTAGGGTTAGGGTTTAGGGTCTAGGGTTTAGTGTTTAGGGTGTTTAGGGTTTAGGGATTAGGGATTAGGGTTTCAGGGTTGTATAAGGTTTAGGGATCATCGATCGAGTGCGCACACACATTATTAGAGGCACCCGCGCCTTTGCGCATAAAGTGCATGCGTATAGTTTAGGGTTATTTGTTTTAATTAAGTAGGGTTTGATCAGCTAGGGTTAGTTACATATATATGGTTTAGGGTTAATGCATGGCACATTACATATAGTTTAAATCTCAAGAATGTTTATACATGATAGGCCATATGTGCAAAGGAATTTTTTTCCTCGTGAACTTGTCAAAATTCAAGTTTATCAGTGCCAATGGAAACTAGTCCAAAAAATTACATAGAGGACCAAAAGTACTAGACAATAACTAATAGAACCTGCAACTTTACAAAAAGGACCCCAAAACATATAGAAGAAAATCAATCGAGTCCTTCTCGACCGCACATCAGATCTCTGCTCCGCATCCTTTCCAGCAACTCCGTCGCCGGGGACGCACCACTTGGGACGGTGTCGCCGGTAGTCGCCAGGACGAAGGAGAAGAAGGGCCTCAGCAACGGCATATTGGCTCTGAGAAGGGTCGCTGAAAGTCCAAGATGTGCACGGGCAAGACGGATGACGCCGTCGTATGCCCCGAGCTTGTGAACTTTAGCAGCTTGACTTCCCCATTGGCCAGATCTGAAGCACTGACCAAAGCAAGCCTCACCGTTAGCGCCATCACATTGATGGCACCAGATCGGGGTTTGGCCGGCAAGATCCGCCAGATTCACCATAGGCCAGATCTGAAGCCGATGACGAGATCCCCGACTCCATTGCGCCATTCTGCTCATGGGAAACACTGGATCTAAGCTTACAACAACACTAACTCCCTCGGATCCAAATTAGCTGACTCAACTTTGCTTATCTAAATATGGATGTATCCACACATGTTTTTACTCTAGATACATACACGTCTAAGGAAAGTTGAATCAATTAATTTAGTTCGGAGGGTGTACAATATACAGAGAGAAGTCGGCCTCGTCTCCGGCCGGCGAGGCCGCCGGAGAGAAGGGGGAGAGGAGCCGGGGGAGTGGGAGAGACTCGAGAGAGAAAGAGAAGAGGAAGAAATGAGAGCTCCCTGGGGAAGAACATTATTTTTGTCGTTCTGCTCGTAGCTTGAAACTGAAAATTTCGGCCACGCGCCAAATCATCCCGCCGCATCCATTCGAAAATCCCGTGACCAGTTTTACCCTTTTAACCCTGGTCCGGAAGCTACAACCCACCGACCATGGAGGGCTCATTCGGTAACAATGAAATATCTTGCCTAGATCCCGAACCCTCCCCACAGGCCCACACCCACCCACCAACCATTCGCCCCATTAGCTCAAAAATACTCTCACACGCCAAAGCTCTGACTCTCTACAGTACTAGATCTGCTTCGCCGCCGGCATACTCCTCCACAGCGTAGCCTTGATCGTGTTGGCTGTCCACCCACCTGATCCGCTCCCCCGCCGCCCTCGTCACCGACGGATCTGCTTCACCGCCGACCTCGCCACCGACGGATCTGCTTCACCGCCGACCTCGCCACCGACGGATCTGCTTCACCGCCGACCTCGCCACCGACTACCTCGCCGCAGCGGCTGTATCAACTTCACCGAATACCTTGCCAGCCAACCAGATCTGCTTCACTAACGCCCGCTTCTACTGAAACATGGTCGATTCATCGTCTCCCGCGTTCGCCGCCGCTGGAATGCAAGTTGCCGCCCCCGTCCACCCCGCCGCAGCTTGGTTAGTACGCTGGCCCGTTAGATCGCGGTGTTTCTTTAGCCATGTTTTGTGTAGTTATTTGCAGATCTCATATGCCGTTAACTTTCTTGATGTGTTGCTTCGCATGAAGTTTGTTTAAATGTTGTACAGTACAAAAGCATTATCCGGTCGCTACCATCCTGTTCATTCTACTGACACCTGTGTGCATCCACATATTTATAGCCTTGTACCCATTCATTTGCTGCCAACTGTTTTTGTACTGCATGCTATTGTCGCACTGCTTTTATAGTCGTGCTATGGGCATTTCCAATCTGCTTGTTCTTATACCACGTCATTAGCTCACCGCTAGCTGTTTTCTCGTGTCTGCTATTCTCACACTGCTTTTATAATCATGCTATGTGCATTTCCAATCTGCTTGCTCTTATACCTCGTCTTTAGCTTATATAGTTATTGCTGCGTGCATGTCTGGTCTTTGTATTATCGTAGACTGACTTGTCAATGTTATTTTTCCTTGGGATTGATCATGCGAACCACTTATTAGAACATCCAACATTAACAGCGGGGACGCTAGGTAAGGTTGGAATCTGAGTTCGTGGTTGGTAATTTTGGCAGTTTACTTCCGTTATTATCTATAACCTATATGCATTGTTCCTTATGCAAGAGATTAACACTTGGAACCCTGCCATAGCAATGCCATTCATGCTTTACTATGTTTCTGCCTATTTGATATGCTTGTCTTGGAGAAACTTCGAGGGTGATTTGAACCTGACATTTGGTCATTCTTAATGCCAGTTTACTTTATGTGTAAAACCTTGGCATTACCCTACTCTAAATCTGAATGTCTGAAATTCGTATCTCATGCAAAGCAACATCTAGTTGGTTTTAATTTGATATCTGGTAACTATTGGCTTATTCATTTGGCAGCTCAAGTTTTTTGTTATTTGAAACCAGCTGACTTGGTCTTAAATGTGATATCTAAACACAGATTAAGGACAATGGAGCAGGAGGATTAGCATTTCACTTGATGGCTGAACCTAAAATGATAGGCATGTTGACCACGACTAGTGCACGCAAGAGAAGGACCTGCAGTGAGCCAGTATGTGCTTAGTACATGCATCTTATCTTATCTTGTGCTTATTTCTGCTACATGCTGTTATCTGATCTCTACATTGCGTAATACATGTTTGAATAGTTAATTGTTGTAACTATGTTTACAATGTTACCAGAATGCTGTTTTAATGAAGCAGTCATCATTAGAAGATAGTCGCCAAAAAAGGATCTGTAGCGACCCTGTGCAACATTATGATGTAAGTTTGTGCTTAGTACAAGTTCCATACATGTCTTATTTATGCAACTTGTTATTATCTTATATCTACATTGCATAATAAATGTTTGCATAGTTCATCGTTTAACTCTTTTTGCATTATTATCAGAATGCAGTTGTGATGAAGCAATCTTCATTACCAGTGAGGCCCACAAAAAGTTCTGATCTTTCTTCTGATGCATCTTCTCATAGCCGTCAACCTAGACCATTTCTTTCATCAGACAGTAAATATCTCAAGGCTGTACTTTATAAAAGACATGGTATTGCTGCTTTAAGATCTGTAGCTGATATGTTGACAAAGAGTACACAAGATTCAATCAAGGCGATTGCCAAATGTCAACGTGTTATTGATGATGCTAATAGAAGTCCTCAATGATTCTATGTAATTTTTTTATTTGGGCACATTAATTGCCTTGTAATTTTCCTATTTGTTTTATTTGTGTATGTAATTGTGTGTATCATTGAAATCAGATTTTAGGCTCATGAAATTTAATGCAAGTTGACTAGTCAAACAAGTAGGGCCCTACAACAGATTGGGCCGGCCCACTTACAGTAGTGTGGGACCCACTTTCATTTTGGGCCGGCCCACTTCTTTAGTAGGCCGGCCCGGTTACACGATAATGGGCTCCACATGCTTATTGGGCCGGCCCACTTGCTCTATGGTGGTCCCACATGGTAAATGGGCCGGCCCTTTAATAGGAAGGTGGGACCCACCTGTGTTTTGACCCGGCCCACTATCTTGTTGGGCCGGCCCACTTTCTAGATGGTGGACCCCACATACCAAATGGGCCGGCCCACTTTCTATATGGTGGACCCCACACACCAAATGGGCCGGCCCTTTAATAGTATGGTGGGACCCACCTGTGTTTTGGCCCGGCCCACTATCTCGTTGGGCCGGCCCACTTTCTACATGGTGGACCCCACATACCAAATGGGCCGGCCCATTAACAGGAATGTGGGACCCACATGTGTTTTTGGCCCGGCCCACTATCTTGGTGGGCCAGCCCACTTGCTATATTGTGGACCCCACATACTAAATGGGCCGGCCCTTTAACAGGAAGATGGGTCCCACCTGTGTTTTTGGCCCGGCCCACTCTTGTTGGGCCGGCCCACTTGATATATGGTGGACCCCACACTAAATGGGCGGCCCTTTAACAGGAAAGTGGGACCCACCGTGTTTTTGGCCCGGCCCACTAGCTTGTTGGGCCGGCCCACTTGCTATACGGTGGACCCCACACACTAAATGGGCCTTTTAACAGGAAAGTGGGACCCACCTGTGTTTTTGGCCCGGCCCACTTGCTTCTTGGGCCGGCCCAGTTGCTGTAAGGTGGACCCCACATGTTAAATGGGCCGGCCCATTTAACTTTTGACCAGTCAACATTAGAGGTTAGGCCCGGCCCACGTAACTAATGGACCGGCCCAGCTATATAGTTGACCGGTCAAACTATGTCATCTGGCCCGGCCCGCTTAAGACGTGGCAGGCCTCGTGTGGGCCTACCATCTACCACGGGGTTTCAGCCGGTTAACGCCGTTAACTGGCAGTTAACGGCGTCTGCCACGTGTCAGTTTGCATGACGTCAGCAGTCAACGGGCTCCCGAAAACACTTCCGCAACGGTCCGATTTTCCGTGGCGGAAGGGCGCCCAAGCGCGACGGACCGAAAAAATCGTCGTTGGACTTTGCCTGACGCAGTTTCGACAACGGAACCCATATCGTCGGGTTAGGCCCATAGGCGACGAAAAATACCCCTTAGCGGACGATTTTGAGACGTTGTCTATCAGAACTTTTCTTGTAGTGTAACCTTCTACATAAAATAATAAACACCGGAAAAAGGGGGGGGGGGGCAAACCCTAAAACTGGAATCATGCATAATTGCTTCTTTAACCATTGCCCTTATCGGACAATGATGCTATTTTTCAGCAACAGAGGACAAGGGTCAGTCCACACCATCCAACTGCAACACTTTGCAGTATTCAGGCAAGTTCATCGCTTGCTCATGTCATTTGAGTATTTTTACCAAATTACTTGCAAAGTACTATGTTTATCACTATTGCATAAAAAGCAAAACCACTATTTTCATAACTATGAATATGACTATGTGGTGGGCAATGGAACCATGGATTGTGTTGATATGGTGGAGGTTCCATTGCAAGGGTTTATATCCATCTAGGATTAAACAACAAATGTCGTCCAGTGATTCTTGTGCCGTAATACCCGTGTTAACCATAAGATCTGGAGTGGGACGGAGTAGTCAATTGTATTTCCACCTCTCGTACATCAACGGATGCGCTTACCGTAGACGGTTGTATCTTGCGGAGCAATTGGTGGGTGGGGAGCCCCTTCTAATTCCCCACGGTATAGCTGTTGCTTACCGTAGACGGTTGCTGCTTGCGGAACAATTGGTGGGTGGGGATCCCCTTCTAATTCCCCACGGTAATGTGGTCTATGATGGGTTGCATCTACCGGCGAAGGAGTTTGGTTCGATCCCAAACTGTCGTCGTGGTCGGGGTCCACCCTGAAATATGGGAATAATGGGACCGGCGAGGACCCAGGGTCGGGGATGCAACAAAGGGTGGGTGTGCGAGGTAGCGGAGGAATATGAACGGCTAGGACCTTATACCGGGCCTCACACCAAAGGAAGTGTGGACGGGAAAGCTGCCCGGTTGGCACCAAGGTTAAGATCTCTTATGGGTAAAGAAACACACCTCTGCAGAGTGTAACGAATCGTGACCAGTCACTCCTTGTTCCGGGATTTGGAACTGCGAACGCTGCCGGAAAGGAACTCCATGAAGTTCTAGTAAACCGGTGAAGGCTGACGGACATAGTTCTTCTGAATAAAAACAACCTTTTGAAGAAATGGTTATCAAAACCTGCATGGTATCAGACTTTCTGGTCTGGTACCGTAGTTAGTGCATTAAACACCTCTTTCCTAATATGAACTTGTTGAGTACGCTCGTACTCATACCACTCTTAAATCCCCTGCTTAGACTGTCTGAATCATGGAGGAGGACAACAACAACCCTGAAGGAGCCGACATCATCGGCTATGAAGAACCAGACCTCTCTGGAGGTATTGAAGGTGTAGACTACCTCATAGTCTACGGAACCGGGAGGCTTCCAGAGAAGGACAAGCTTAGACCGTTAAGTAGTAGTAGTATCCGAGCAGTACGAACCCTTAGTACTTTACCGCTCGAGGCAATAAATGTTTAGTTTAATGAGACTCCTATGTTGTAAGCTAAGTTGGGTTCACCTCGAACCCAGGAGTATTCCTCTTAGGACCCAAGAGGAGCTCCAAGACAATATATGTTTGATGCTTGTAATAATAAGTGAATGAGTTATGGACCCTGCTATGTTCTGTTGTACTACTCTGAGGGATGTAATATTTGCGGAATGGTACTTCGTGAATGTTATATCAACGACTGGCATACTACAACATGCAGTGGTATGCAGGGTCACCACAAGGTGACACAGAGTTAGGCCCTTCTCGCTTTTCACTCACCCATGCCGCCGCTACGAGAGCACTCCTTCGCTTCCTCTGTGTTCGACGCCAGCAGCCCCGCACATGCCACCCCTCCTGGCCTCCTCCCTCTTTCTCATGAGCGGCGGTCCGCACACACCGGAAGCAGGTCGGGCATCACCGTTGAGGTCGTCGCCTCCCGTTCCAAGACTGGATAGCATGCCGCGGTTACATCCTTCTTTCATCTCTCGCCTACGATGACTTTGTCCCTCTCTTCTCTTTTCTTTGCTCCTCTCGTCTCCATGGCCACGCTGCTTGCTTGTTATTTTGGAGACACCTTGCTATGATCCAAGAAATTTGCGAGGTATATGAACCATTGAAAGTCGGTCTATTGGGACAAGGTGGGACTACTCAACAAAAGGAATTCCGTAGGTCGATGCATACACAACGCCGGCTTCTCTTCTCAGCAAAAACTGTAACAGGTTGAAAGCGGACTTGACTTATCAGGCCTCAGCCCATGGGCGCAACCAGAGTCCTCACAGGATGATCAGACGAAGGGAGACGAACCAAAACGTTCATAACAAAACATTATTCATTTTCCGGTGTCAGTGCTTGTAATTTGGTCAGTACTTGTAAATACTAAATTATTTAGTTAAGCAATGAACCACATAAATTAAAATAAAGAAAAAAAACTCTGATATTCGAAGGTTTTAGGCTGTTAGCAGCAATCACCGATGAAGACTTCTCTCTCAAAGATCAGACTCAAATCCTCAAGCAGGTAGGGGCTGGTGCGCACTGGTGCCATCTGATGACCTACTGTAGAAACTGAAGCCGACAGACATAGATGCGCCATCAGATGTGTTGGCCGCTGTAGCGATTTGGACAGAGTCTTCACGGAAGAAATAGCCCCAAAATTCTCCCCTGAAATTGACAGAGTTGACGAAACCCAGTTCTTATCTCTCTCTAGCAATCAACAACTCATGTCGGTTTAATCTTTTTGCCCAAAATTACAGCAAAAGAGAGGCAGAGCGCCTCAACCGAATCCTAACCAAGCGCATCAGCCCTCAACCATCAATTACAGAGTTGGTTACCTTTTTACTACAGTACAATCCGATGAAATGGAGGCGGTCGGCACGCCGCAGGTTGTACTGGCTTCAGGTGCTCGAAATCGACAGCGGTTCCTCGCCCACGATCATGAGCCCATAACCGAGAGTTGCTTCTCTTCCCGTGCGCCCCCATCTTCTTCGTCCCGAGGCCACCTTCCCCTCCCCAAGTGGTGTGGCGCCGGCCTATCTCCAATGGGCGGAGCCCACCCCATCAGATGCAGCGGCTGCCCCGTCTGTCCCTCCCCTAGATGCGGCGGCCGACAGGTCTGGTATGTCGTTTTCCGTGCTTCACCGCTACCGATGGTGCAACCCGTCGAACCGCTGCTCGTGCCCGAGAATTCCAGGCGAAGATGATCGGCGTGATCGGGGAGATGTTTTTCTTTCTCATCGGGGCGATCCAGGCCGGAAGGAACACAAACTCGAGCGACGGAGGAAAACAGAAAAAAAAACGTTTCAAGTTAAGTCACTTGTGGAGGGCACAGTGGGTAATTTCTTCAAATTTTGGGGGCAATTCTAAGTAGGATGACGATCGAGGGAGAAACTCTTTTGCTTTTATTATTAGGTATAGATTAGAGGGAGTAGTACTCTTACTTTATTACTCGTACTTGTGTTAATGTAGTAGTATTATTATGGTGGTGTACTTGCGTTCGTGTACTTGTTTCAGCTGTTTTGGTGAAGGAGACATGCATCACCTTTTTTGGTGATATATCTAGTCGTCATGTAGCCCTCTACCATGTACTATTTTTGCTATGAATATATGTGGTATTGATTGTCAAAAAAAAAACCCCAAGATCCTGAAAAACTGTTGGTCTATCCCGAGAAACGAGGAGGTTTAAGGAAACGAGGAGTCCAGCGCGTGCGGAAGGAGCTTTAATCGTGCGAGCATGCAGGGGCAAAATGAGGAAACTAGCGATTACTTTCTCTCCTGCCAGTCTTATACCTTAATAAATGGGCAAACTGAGCACGTTGTAGCTAATCCTTTTATTAATTAAGCAGCTATATTAGTCAATAAGATTGCCTTATGTTTTTCCTCAGTTTTCGCCAAGCCCTTATTTGTAACCCGCAGAAGGAGCTCAGACGGGAGGATTCCAGTTTAGTTGACCGTTCCGTGCTGACGTGTGGGGCTAGTAGAAAGGGACCGCGTGGGACAGGACGAGACCGCGTTTGGTTGTACGTGAGCAGGAGCTGGGTTCTGTCTCTCTCGGCGCGAATTGGCATTTTTAAGAGCACCTTTTCCCCCTCTGTCTCTTTGTCTTTATTAACCAAATTAGTATCAAATCTAGAGAAGCTTGCATTTCTGTCTTTCTTCAATTATTTGTGCCTTTTGGCCCTCGTTGTTTGCCCAATATGGCAGCAAATCTAGTACTCCCTCTGGTCCATATGTATGTAGTTAAATCTAGAAGCAAATCTCCAGGGTAATGTACTCCGTACGACAAATTCACAGTAATAGTAAATCGAGAAAACAAAGTAGGGCCAACAAAATATACTCCAGTAGAATAGGGATAGATAATAGGGATCCCTCCCTAGATAATAAGCTGCATACACAGCAGCCAACAGGTTCGAGGTTCTTCACAACACCATCATACTAACAACATAACAACAAGGGATCCCTAGCTAACAACAAAATAGAAGCTGCTTTGCAGCAGCAGCAGCACACGTCCGGGACTCCGCCTACCCCATCTGCCTCCACTTGTTGCTCCCCTTGGGAGCCTTGGGCTTGAGCGGAGGCATGCGCCCGGCGGAGATCTCCACCCGCTGGATGCTGCGGAGGTGCATGCCGAGCGCCATGTGCTTGGCGCGGAAGGAGTGGGGGTTCACCGACGCGCCGACCTTGGGGTTGGTGTTGCCGATGTTCTCGGCATGCGTGGGATGTTCTTGAAATTTCCATGTTTGAAACCCAAAACGACTTCTCTTCATGCTAGACTTCATAAGATCAACATGGGGTAGATACATGATTTGTCTGGTTTGGATATACCTAGACCTCGTTTAACTTGAATGCATACGATATGACATAAGAAGACTACGTGCTTTTGTTTTTCATTATTCTGATTTTTTTGAATTTTGTGCCCACCCATTTGTATCTTGGTCAAATCCTAGGCTTGATAATGATTTAACAAGATTAAAATATGAAAATGCAAAGGTAAGCATGGATCCTTCTTAGTCACTCTAAAATGAAGCTTTTGGGAGCAAAACCACTTCTCTTCATATGCTTGACTTCATAAGACGGAGTTTAGGGGTTAGGGGGTATAGATACATGATTTGTCTAGTTTGAATATGTCTAGACCTTGTTTATCAACTTAATTGGCTTACTATATGACATAAGAAAACTATTTGCTTTGGTTTTTCTTTTTCCTGATTTTTTTCAATTTTGATGCCCATTTGAATCTTGTCAAATCCTAGGTTTGACCGAGATAATTTAAACAAGCTTAAAACATGAATATGAAAAGGGAAGCATGTATCCTTCTTTGTCACTCTAAAATGAAGTTTTTGGGAGGTTTTTCAAATTTCCATGTTTGAAACCCAAAACCACTTCTCTTCATATGCTTGACTTCATAAGACAGAGTTTAGGGGTTAGGGGTATAGATACATGATTTGTCTAGTTTGAATATTTCTAGACCTTGTTTATCAACTTTAATGCTTACTATATGACATAAGAAAACTATTTTCTTTGGTTTTCTTTTTTCTGACTTTTTTTCAATTTTGATGCCCATTTGAATCTTGTCAAATCCTAGGTTTGACCAAGATAATTTAAACAAGCTTAAAACATGAATATGAAAAGGGGAGCATGTATCCTTCTTAGTCACTCTAAAATGTAGTTTTTGGGAGGTTTTTGAAATTTCCATGTTTGAAACCCAAAACCACTTCTCTTCACATGCTTGACTTCATAAGACAGAGTTTAGGGGTTAGGGGTATAGATACATGATTTGTCTGGTTTAATATGTCTAGACCTTGTTTATCAACTTTAATGCTTACTATATGACATAAGAAGACTATGTGATTTGGTTTTTCATTTTTCTGTTTTTTATGCCCATTTGAATCTTGGTCAAATCCTAGGTTTGACCAAGATTTAGACAAGTTTAACACGTAAATGAGTTAACTTGGATTTCCTACCCTTGAATCCATAGGAAACTTTGTTCTAATGCACTATTATAATCAACCGAGTTTTTACACCAACAGGTCTGTCACTTACGTGTGGTGCCCACGCTTGAGGTCCCACACTTCAGTGAGCACAAGTCACGTGCAATAGGTACGCAAACTCCCAGCCATCTTCTTTGTCAAGAGAAGACGCATCAGGATGCGTATTGGAAGTCTGTGGGTCCTTCTGGATCCTTCCGTTGTCCCTCTCACAAAAAAAACAAATCTCTCTCATTCTCGGCCTCGCTCGACTCGCTCGCTCGCACCTCCTGCTCACTGACAAACCCTGCACAAAAGTCAACATCATCACCCGAAAAAGGGGAGACACCATAATTCTCTCCCTTCTTCTCTCCTTCCGAGTGATCCCTCTTCCTCCGAGTTTCACTCGACGGGCAAACACCCATGTGCTGCATAGTAATAATAAAAAGGTAGTACTCGTAGAAAAATCGATATACGAATCTGTAATTAAATAGGTTAAACTAGGGTTTTGCCCAGTTCTACAGATCAAGGGTTCAAAAAAATCCAACTACGGGGTTCGAACAACACGATTCTAATCCAAGAATTTTTTCGACCTAGGTCACCCAAATGGCCTCAAACTATAGGGTTAGCATCTAGTGCAGTATGTGTGAAAATGTATGCACTATGTGTGCTATAACTTGTATGTCTTTCATATTTGAACCAAATTTGAATAAGTTTGAAATATTTGAAAAGGGGCTTTTGGCTTAAACGTTTGAAACCAAAAACCACTTCTCTTCATGCATGCTTGACTTCATAAGACAGAGTTTAGCTAGGGTTAGGGGATAGATGCATGATTTTCCTGGTTTGAATATGTCTAGACCTTGTTTATCAACTTAATTGAATGCTTACTATATGACATAAGAATACTATGTGCATTGTTTTTTATTTTTTGATTTTTTTAAAATTTTATGCCCATTTGAATCTTGGTCAAATCCTAGGTTTGAACATGGTTTAAACAAGTTTAAATCATGAATATGAAAAATTAAGCATCTATATATCCTTCTTAGTCACTCCAAAATGTAGCTCTTGGGAGGTTTTTTCGAAATTTCCATGTTTGAAACCAAAACCACTTCTCTTCATGCATGCTTGACTTCATAAGACAGAGTTTAGCTAGGGCGTTAGGGGGTAGATACATGATTTTCCTGGTTTGAATATGTCTAGACCTGGTTTATCAACTTAATTAATTGATTGTTTACTATATGACATAAGAAGACTATGTGCCTTGGTTTTAAATTTTTCTGTTTTTTTTGAATTTTATGCCCATATATTTGAATCTTGGTCAAATCCTAGGTTTGACCAAGATTTAAACAAGTTTAAACATAAAAATGAAAAGGGAAGCATGTATCCTTCTTAGTCACTCTAAAATGAAGCTTTTGGGATGTTCTTGAAATTTCCATTTTTGAAACCAAAAACGACTTCTCTCTTCATGCTAGACTTCATAAGATCGACAGGGGGCAGATACATGATTTGTCTGGTTTGGATATGTCCAAACCTTGCTTGTTTATCAACTTGAATGCTTACTATATGACATAAGAATGCTTACCATATGTTTGAATTTTAAAAGCATATAGTCTTCTTATGTCATATAGTAAGCATTCAAAAGTTTTTCTTTGAGAGAGTAGCATGCATTCAAAAGTTGATAAATAAGATTTGTACATATTCAAACCAGACAAATCATGTATCTACACCCCCTAACCCTAAACTCTGTCTTATGAAGTCAAGCATGAAGAGAAGTGCTTTTGGGTTTCAAACATGGAAATTTCACAAACCTCCCAAAAGCTTCATTTTACAGTGACTAAGAAGGATCCAGGCTTACCTTTTCATTTTCATTTTTAAACTGCTTGTTTAAATCTTGATCAAACCTAGGATTTGACCAAGATTCAAATGGGCATAAAAAATCAGGAAAAAATGAAAAAATGAAAAAACAAAACACATATATAGCCTTCTTATGTCATATATATAGTAAGCATTCAATTAAGTTGATAATTTTAAACAAGGTCTATACATATTCAAACCAGAAAAAAGCATGTATCTACCCATGCATATATATATAACCCTATACTTTTGTCTTATGAAGACGTCAAGGATGAAGAGAAGTGGATTTGGGTTTCAAACATGGAAATTTCAAAAACCTCCCAAAACATGTATATATCTACCCCTAAACCCTAATCTTTGTCTTATGAAGCCAAGCATATGAAGAGAAGTGATTTTGGGTTTCAAACATGGAAACTTCAAAAACCTCCCAAAAGCTTCATTTTAGAGAGACTAAGAATGATCCATATGCTTACCTTTTCATTGCCATGTTTTAAACTTGTTTTAACCTTGGTCAAACCTAGGATTTGACCAAGATTCAAATGGGAGTAAAAATTCAGAAAAATTCAAAAAAAATGAAAAACCAAAGCACATATATAGCCTTCTTATGTCATATAGTAAGCATTCAAGTTGATAAACAAGGTCTAGACATATTCAAAGCAGAAATATCATGTATCATATCTACCCCTAACCCTAAACTCTGTCTTATGAAGTCAAACATATGAAGAGAACTGGGGTTTTGGGTTTCAAACATAAAATTTTCAAGTACCTTCATTTTAGAGTGAGTAAGGAAGGATTCATGCTTACCGTTTCATTTTCATGTTTTAAACTTGTTTAAACCTAGGATTTGACCAAGATTTAAATAGGCATAAAAAAATCGAAAGAAATCAAAAAATGAAAAACCAAAGCACATATATATAGCCTTCTTATATCATATAGTAAAAAATTCAAGTTGATAAACAAGGTCTAGACATATTCAAACAAGAAAAATCATGTATCTACACACCTAACCATAAACTCTGTCTTAAGTGGTTTTGGGTTTCAAACATGGAAATTTCACAAACCTCCCAAAAGCTTCATTTTACAGTGACTAAGGAGGATCCATGCTTACCTTTTGGCTTAAACGTTTGAAACCAAAAACCACTTCTCTTCATGCATGCTTGACTTCATAAGACAGAGTTTAGCTAGGGTACGTTAGGGGGTGTAGATACATGATTTCCTGGTTTGAATATGTCTAGACCTTGTTTATCAACTTAATTGATTGCTTACTATATGACATAAGAAGACTACGTGCCTTGGTTTTCATTTTTTGTTTTTTTTTGAATTTTATGCTCATATATTTGAATCTTGGTCAAATCCTAGGTTTGACCAAGATTTAAACAAGTTTAAACATGAAAATGAAAAGGGAAGCATGTATCCTTCTTAGTCACTCTAAAATGAAGCTTTTGGGATGTTCTTGAAATTTCCATGTTTGAAACCCAAAACGACTTCTCTTCATGCTAGACTTCATAAGATCAACATGGGGTAGATACATGATTTGTCTGGTTTGGATATACCTAGACCTCGTTTAACTTGAATGCATACGATATGACATAAGAAGACTACGTGCTTTTGTTTTTCATTATTCTGATTTTTTTGAATTTTGTGCCCACCCATTTGTATCTTGGTCAAATCCTAGGCTTGATAATGATTTAACAAGATTAAAATATGAAAATGCAAAGGTAAGCATGGATCCTTCTTAGTCACTCTAAAATGAAGCTTTTGGGAGCAAAACCACTTCTCTTCATATGCTTGACTTCATAAGACGGAGTTTAGGGGTTAGGGGGTATAGATACATGATTTGTCTAGTTTGAATATGTCTAGACCTTGTTTATCAACTTAATTGGCTTACTATATGACATAAGAAAACTATTTGCTTTGGTTTTTCTTTTTCCTGATTTTTTTCAATTTTGATGCCCATTTGAATCTTGTCAAATCCTAGGTTTGACCGAGATAATTTAAACAAGCTTAAAACATGAATATGAAAAGGGAAGCATGTATCCTTCTTTGTCACTCTAAAATGAAGTTTTTGGGAGGTTTTTCAAATTTCCATGTTTGAAACCCAAAACCACTTCTCTTCATATGCTTGACTTCATAAGACAGAGTTCAGGGGTTAGGGGGTATAGATACATGATTTGTCTAGTTTGAATATTTCTAGACCTTGTTTATCAACTTTAATGCTTACTATATGACATAAGAAAACTATTTGCTTTGGTTTTCTTTTTTCTGACTTTTTTTTCAATTTTGATGCCCATTTGAATCTTGTCAAATCCTAGGTTTGACCAAGATAATTTAAACAAGCTTAAAACATGAATATGAAAAGGGGAGCATGTATCCTTCTTAGTCACTCTAAAATGTAGTTTTTGGGAGGTTTTTGAAATTTCCATGTTTGAAACCCAAAACCACTTCTCTTCACATGCTTGACTTCATAAGACAGAGTTTAGGGGTTAGGGGTATAGATACATGATTTGTCTGGTTTAATATGTCTAGACCTTGTTTATCAACTTTAATGCTTACTATATGACATAAGAAGACTATGTGATTTGGTTTTTCATTTTTCTGTTTTTTTCTGCCCATTTGAATCTTGGTCAAATCCTAGGTTTGACCAAGATTTAGACAAGTTTAACACGTAAATGAGTTAACTTGGATTTCCTACCCTTGAATCCATAGGAAACTTTGTTCTAATGCACTATTATAATCAACCGAGTTTTTACACCAACAGGTCTGTCACTTACGTGTGGTGCCCACGCTTGAGGTCCCACACTTCAGTGAGCACAAGTCACGTGCAATAGGTACGCAAACTCCCAGCCATCTTCTTTGTCAAGAGAAGACGCATCAGGATGCGTATTGGAAGTCTGTGGGTCCTTCTGGATCCTTCGGTTGTCCCTCTCACAAAAAAAACAAATCTCTCTCATTCTCGGCCTCGCTCGACTCGCTCGCTCGCTCGCACCTCCTGCTCACTGACAAACCCTGCACAAAAGTCAACATCATCACCCGAAAAAGGGGAGACACCATAATTCTCTCCCTTCTTCTCTCCTTCCGAGTGATCCCTCTTCCTCCGAGTTTCACTCGACGGGCAAACACCCATGTGCTGCATAGTAATAATAAAAAGGTAGTACTCGTAGAAAAATCGATATACGAATCTGTAATTAAATAGGTTAAACTAGGGTTTTGCCCAGTTCTACAGATCAAGGGTTCAAAAAAATCCAACTACGGGGTTCGAACAACACGATTCTAATCCAAGAATTTTTTCGACCTAGGTCACCCAAATGGCCTCAAACTATAGGGTTAGCATCTAGTGCAGTATGTGTGAAAATGTATGCACTATGTGTGCTATAACTTGTATGTCTTTCATATTTGAACCAAATTTGAATAAGTTTGAAATATTTGAAAAGGGGCTTTTGGCTTAAACGTTTGAAACCAAAAACCACTTCTCTTCATGCATGCTTGACTTCATAAGACAGAGTTTAGCTAGGGTTAGGGGATAGATGCATGATTTTCCTGGTTTGAATATGTCTAGACCTTGTTTATCAACTTAATTGAATGCTTACTATATGACATAAGAATACTATGTGCCTTGTTTTTTATTTTTTGATTTTTTTAAAATTTTATGCCCATTTGAATCTTGGTCAAATCCTAGGTTTGAACATGGTTTAAACAAGTTTAAATCATGAATATGAAAAATTAAGCATCTATATATCCTTCTTAGTCACTCCAAAATGTAGCTCTTGGGAGGTTTTTTCGAAATTTCCATGTTTGAAACCAAAACCACTTCTCTTCATGCATGCTTGACTTCATAAGACAGAGTTTAGCTAGGGCGTTAGGGGGTAGATACATGATTTTCCTGGTTTGAATATGTCTAGACCTGGTTTATCAACTTAATTAATTGATTGTTTACTATATGACATAAGAAGACTATGTGCCTTGGTTTTAAATTTTTCTGTTTTTTTTTGAATTTTATGCCCATATATTTGAATCTTGGTCAAATCCTAGGTTTGACCAAGATTTAAACAAGTTTAAACATAAAAATGAAAAGGGAAGCATGTATCCTTCTTAGTCACTCTAAAATGAAGCTTTTGGGATGTTCTTGAAATTTCCATTTTTGAAACCAAAAACGACTTCTCTCTTCATGCTAGACTTCATAAGATCGACAGGGGGCAGATACATGATTTGTCTGGTTTGGATATGTCCAAACCTTGCTTGTTTATCAACTTGAATGCTTACTATATGACATAAGAATGCTTACCATATGTTTGAATTTTAAAAGCATATAGTCTTCTTATGTCATATAGTAAGCATTCAAAAGTTTTTCTTTGAGAGAGTAGCATGCATTCAAAAGTTGATAAATAAGATTTGTACATATTCAAACCAGACAAATCATGTATCTACACCCCCTAACCCTAAACTCTGTCTTATGAAGTCAAGCATGAAGAGAAGTGCTTTTGGGTTTCAAACATGGAAATTTCACAAACCTCCCAAAAGCTTCATTTTACAGTGACTAAGAAGGATCCAGGCTTACCTTTTCATTTTCATTTTTTAAACTGCTTGTTTAAATCTTGATCAAACCTAGGATTTGACCAAGATTCAAATGGGCATAAAAAATCAGGAAAAAATGAAAAATGAAAAAACAAAACACATATATAGCCTTCTTATGTCATATATATAGTAAGCATTCAATTAAGTTGATAATTTTAAACAAGGTCTATACATATTCAAACCAGAAAAAAGCATGTATCTACCCATGCATATATATATAACCCTATACTTTTGTCTTATGAAGACGTCAAGGATGAAGAGAAGTGGATTTGGGTTTCAAACATGGAAATTTCAAAAACCTCCCAAAACATGTATATATCTACCCCTAAACCCTAATCTTTGTCTTATGAAGCCAAGCATATGAAGAGAAGTGATTTTGGGTTTCAAACATGGAAACTTCAAAAACCTCCCAAAAGCTTCATTTTAGAGAGACTAAGAATGATCCATATGCTTACCTTTTCATTGCCATGTTTTAAACTTGTTTTAACCTTGGTCAAACCTAGGATTTGACCAAGATTCAAAATGGGATTAAAAATTCAAAAAAAAAAAAAAAGAAAAACCAAAGCACATATATATATAGCCTTCTTATGTCATATAGTAAGCATTCAAGTTGATAAACAAGGTCTAGACATATTCAAAGCAGAAATATCATGTATCATATCTACCCCTAACCCTAAACTCTGTCTTATGAAGTCAAACATATGAAGAGAACTGGGGTTTTGGGTTTCAAACATAAAATTTTCAAGTACCTTCATTTTAGAGTGAGTAAGGAAGGATTCATGCTTACCGTTTCATTTTCATGTTTTAAACTTGTTTAAACCTAGGATTTGACCAAGATTTAAATAGGCATAAAAAATCGAAAGAAATCAAAAAATGAAAAACCAAAGCACATATATATAGCCTTCTTATATCATATAGTAAAAAATTCAAGTTGATAAACAAGGTCTAGACATATTCAAACAAGAAAAATCATGTATCTACACACCTAACCATAAACTCTGTCTTAAGTGGTTTTGGGTTTCAAACATGGAAATTTCACAAACCTCCCAAAAGCTTCATTTTACAGTGACTATATAAGGAGGATCCATGCTTACCTTTTGGCTTAAACGTTTGAAACCAAAAACCACTTCTCTTCATGCATGCTTGACTTCATAAGACAGAGTTTAGCTAGGGTACGTTAGGGGGTGTAGATACATGATTTCCTGGTTTGAATATGTCTAGACCTTGTTTATCAACTTAATTGATTGCTTACTATATGACATAAGACGACTACGTGCCTTGGTTTTCATTTTTGGTTTTTTTTTGAATTTTATGCTCATATATTTGAATCTTGGTCAAATCCTAGGTTTGACCAAGATTTAAACAAGTTTAAAACATGAAAATGAAAAGGGAAGCATGTATCCTTCTTAGTCACTCTAAAATGAAGCTTTTGGGATGTTCTTGAAATTTCCATGTTTGAAACCCAAAACGACTTCTCTTCATGCTAGACTTCATAAGATCAACATGGGGTAGATACATGATTTGTCTGGTTTGGATATACCTAGACCTCGTTTAACTTGAATGCATACGATATGACATAAGAAGACTACGTGCTTTTGTTTTTCATTATTCTGATTTTTTTGAATTTTGTGCCCACCCATTTGTATCTTGGTCAAATCCTAGGCTTGATAATGATTTAACAAGATTAAAATATGAAAATGCAAAGGTAAGCATGGATCCTTCTTAGTCACTCTAAAATGAAGCTTTTGGGAGCAAAACCACTTCTCTTCATATGCTTGACTTCATAAGACGGAGTTTAGGGGTTAGGGGGTATAGATACATGATTTGTCTAGTTTGAATATGTCTAGACCTTGTTTATCAACTTAATTGGCTTACTATATGACATAAGAAAACTATTTGCTTTGGTTTTTCTTTTTCCTGATTTTTTTCAATTTTGATGCCCATTTGAATCTTGTCAAATCCTAGGTTTGACCGAGATAATTTAAACAAGCTTAAAACATGAATATGAAAAGGGAAGCATGTATCCTTCTTTGTCACTCTAAAATGAAGTTTTTGGGAGGTTTTTCAAATTTCCATGTTTGAAACCCAAAACCACTTCTCTTCATATGCTTGACTTCATAAGACAGAGTTCAGGGGTTAGGGGGTATAGATACATGATTTGTCTAGTTTGAATATGTCTAGACCTTGTTTATCAACTTAATTGGCTTACTATATGACATAAGAAAACTATTTGCTTTGGTTTTTCTTTTTCCTGATTTTTTCGATGCCCATTTGAATCTTTGTCAAATCCTAGGTTTGACCGAGATAATTTAAACAAGCTTAAAACATGAATATGAAAAGGGAAGCATGCATCCTTCTTAGTCACTCTAAAATGTAGTTTTTGGGAGGTTTTTGAAATTTCCATGTTTGAAACCCAAAACCACATCTCTTCATGCTTGACTTAATTTATAAGACATAGTTTAGGGGTTAGGGGTAGATACATGATTTGTATGGTTTGATATTTCTAGTCCTTGTTTATCAACTTTAATGCTTACTATATGACATAAGATGACTATGTGATTTGGTTTTTCATTTTTCTGTTTTTTATTTTATTTTTCTGCCCATTTGAATCTTGGTCAAATCCTAGGTTTGACCAAGATTTAGACAAGTTTAACACGTGAAAACGAATAAGTAAGCCTGGATCCTTCTTAGTCACTCAAAAATGTACCAATCGATAGATGTGTTAACTTTGCTTCATGGAAATAATAATGTCATGTAAATGAGTTAACTTGGATTTCCTACCCTTGAATCCATAGGAAACTTTGTTCTAATGCACTATTATAATCAACCGAGTTTTTACACCAACAGGTCTGTCACTTACGTGTGGTGCCCACGCTTGAGGTCCCACACTTCAGTGAGCACAAGTCACGTGCAATAGGTACGCAAACTCCCAGCCATCTTCTTTGTCAAGAGAAGACGCATCAGGATGCGTTTTGGAAGTCTGTGGGTCCTTCTGGATCCTTCGGTTGTCCCTCTCACAAAAAAAACAAATCTCTCTCATTCTCGGCCTCGCTCGACTCGCTCGCTCGCTCGCACCTCCTGCTCACTGACAAACCCTGCACAAAAGTCAACATCATCACCCGAAAAAGGGGAGACACCATAATTCTCTCCCTTCTTCTCTCCTTCCGAGTGATCCCTCTTCCTCCGAGTTTCACTCGACGGGCAAACACCCATGTGCTGCATAGTAATAATAAAAAGGTAGTACTCGTAGAAAAATCGATATACGAATCTGTAATTAAATAGGTTAAACTAGGGTTTTTCCCAGTTCTACAGATCAAGGGTTCAAAAAATCCAACTACGGGGTTCGAACAACACGATTCTAATCCAAGAATTTTTTCGACCTAGGTCACCCAAATGGCCTCAAACTATAGGGTTAGCATCTAGTGCAGTATGTGTGAAAATGTATGCACTATGTGTGCTATAACTTGTATGTCTTTCAAATTTGAACCAAATTTGAATAAGTTTGAAATATTTGAAAATGGGCTTTTGGCTTAAACGTTTGAAACCAAAAACCACTTCTCTTCGTGCATGCTTGACTTCATAAGACAGAGTTTAGCTAGGGTTAGGGGGTAGATGCATGATTTTCCTGGTTTGATTATGTCTAGACCTTGTTTATCAACTTAATTGAATGCTTACTATATGACATAAGAATACTATGTGCCTTGTTTTTTATTTTTTGATTTTTTTAAAATTTTATGCCCATTTGAATCTTGGTCAAATCCTAGGTTTGAACATGGTTTAAACAAGTTTAAATCATGAATATGAAAAATTAAGCATCTATATATCCTTCTTAGTCACTCCAAAATGTAGCTCGATCTTGGGAGGGTTTTCGAAATTTCCATGTTTGAAACCAAAAACCACTTCTCTTCATGCATGCTTGACTTCATAAGACAGAGTTTAGGGTTAGGGGTAGATATATACATTATTTTCTGGTTTGAATATGTCTAGACCTTGTTTATCAACTTGAATGCTTAATTACTATATATATATGACATAAGAATGTTATGTCCTTTGGTTTTTCATTCTTTTGATTTTTTATGAATTTCTATGCCCATTTGAATCTTTTGGTCAAATCCTAGAGGTTTGACCAAGATTTAAACAAGTTTAAAACATGAAAATGAAAAGGGAAGCTTGTATATCCTTCTTAGTCACTCTAAAATGAAGTTTTTGGGAGGTTTTTGAAATTTCCATGTTTGAAACCCAAAACCACTTCTCTTCATGCTAGACTGCTTCATAAGACAATTTAATTAGGGGTTAGGGGGTAGATACATGATTTGTCTGGTTTGAATATGTCCAAACCTTGCTTGTGTATCAACTTGAATGCTTACTATATGACATAAGAATGCTTACCATATGTTTGAATTTTAAAAGCATATAGTCTTCTTATGTCATATATATAGTAAGCATTCAAAAGTTTTTCTTTGAGAGAGTAGCATGCATTCAAAAGTTGATAAATAAGATTTGGACATATTCAAACCAGACAAATCATGTATCTACACCCCCTAACCCTAAACTCTGTCTTATGAAGTCAAGCATGAAGAGAAGTGCTTTTGGGTTTCAAACATGGAAATTTCACAAACCTCCCAAAAGCTTCATTTTACAGTGACTAATTAAGGAGGATCCATGCTTACCTTTTGGCTTAAACGTTTGAAACCAAAAACCACTTCTCTTCATGCATGCTTGACTTCATAAGACAGAGTTTAGCTAGGGCGTTAGGGGGTAGATACATGATTTTCCTGGTTTGAATATGTCTAGAACTGGTTTATCAACTTAATTAATTGATTGTTTACTATATGACATAAGAAGACTATGTGCCTTGGTTTTAAATTTTTCTGTTTTTTTTTGAATTTTATGCCCATATATTTGAATCTTGGTCAAATCCTAGGTTTGACCAAGATTTAAACAAGTTTAAACATAAAAATGAAAAGGGAAGCATGTATCCTTCTTAGTCACTCTAAAATGAAGCTTTTGGGATGTTCTTGAAATTTCCATTTTTGAAACCAAAAACGACTTCTCTCTTCATGCTAGACTTCATAAGATCGACAGGGGGTATAGATACATGATTTGTCTGGTTTGGATATACCTAGACCTCGTTTATCAACTTGAATTCATACGATATGACATATGAAGACTATGTGCTTTAATTTGTTTTCATTTTTCTGATTTTTTTGAATTTTGTGCCCACCCATTTGTATATTGGTCAAATGCTAGGCTTGATAATGATTTAAACAAGTTTAAAATATGAATATGCAAAGTTAAGCATGGATCCTTCTTAGAAACTCTAAAATGAAGTTTTTCGGAGGTTTTTGAAATTTCCATGTTTGCAACCCAAAACCACTTCCTCTTCACATGCTTGACTTCATAAGACAGAGTTTAGGGGTTAGGGGGTATAGATACATGATTTGTCTAGTTTGAATATGTCTAGACCTTGTTTATCAACTTTAATGCTTACTATATGACATAAGAAAACTATTTCCTTTGGTTTTTCTTTTTTTCTGATTTTTTTCAATATTGATGCCCATTTGAATCTTGTCAAATCCTAGGTTTGACCAAGATAATTTAAACAAGCTTAGAACATGAATATGAAAAGGGAAGCGTGTATCCTTCTTAGTCACACTAAAATGAAGTTTTTGGGAGGTTTTTGAAATTTCCATGTTTGAAACCCAAAACCACATCTCTTCATGCTTGACTTAATTTATAAGACATAGTTTAGGGGTTAGGGGGTAGATACATGATTTGTATGGTTTGATATTTCTAGACCTTGTTTATCAACTTTAATGCTTACTATATGACATAAGATGACTATGTGATTTGGTTTTTCATTTTTCTGTTTTTTATTTTATTTTTCTGCCCATTTGAATCTTGGTCAAATCCTAGGTTTGACCAAGATTTAGACAAGTTTAACACGTGAAAACGAATAAGTAAGCATGGATCCTTCTTAGTCACTCAAAAATGTACCAATCGATAGATGTGTTAACTTTGCTTCATGGAAATAATAATGTCATGTAAATGAGTTAACTTGGATTTCCTACCCTTGAATCCATAGGAAACTTTGTTCTAATGCACTATAATAATCAATCGAGTTTTTACACCAACAGGTCTGTCACTTACGTGTGGTGCCCACGCGTGAGGTCCCACACTTCAGTGAGCACAAGTCACGTGCAATAGGTACGCAAACTCCCAGCCATCTTCTTTGTCAAGAGAAGACGCATCAGGATGCGTATTGGAAGTCTGTGGGTCCTTCTGGATCCTTCTTAGTCACTCTAAAATGAAGCTTTTGGGAGGTTCTTGAAATTTTCATGTTTGAAACCCAAAACCACTTCTCTTCATGATTGACTTCATAAAACATAGTTTAATTAGAGTTTTAGGGGTAGATATATACATGATTTTTCTGGTTTGAATATATATGTCTCTAGACCTTTTTTATCAACTTGAATGCTTACTATACATATGACATAAGAATGCTATGTGCTTTGGTTTTTCATTCTTTTGATTTTTTTCTGAATTTTTAGGGCCATTTGAATCTTGGTCAAATCCTTGGTTTGACCAAGATTTAAACAAGTTTATAAAAATGAAAAGGGAAGTCTGTATCCTTCTTAGTCACTCTAAAATGAAGCTTTTGGGAGGTTTTTAAAATTTCAATGTTTGAAACCCAAAACCACTTCTCTTCACATGCTTGACTTCATAAGACAGAGTTAATTAATTTAGGGGTTAATTAGGGGGTATAGATACATGATTTGTGTGGTTTGAATATGTATGGACCTTATTTATCAACAACTTTAATGCTTACTATATGACATAAGAAAACTATTTGCTTTGGTTTTTCTTTTTTCAATTTTTTTTTCAATTTTGATGCCCATTTGAATCTTGTCAAATCCTAGGTTTGACCAAGATAATTTAAACAAGTTTAAAACATGAAAATGAAAAGGGAAGCATGGATCCTTCTTAGTCACTCTAAAATGAAGCTTTTGGGAGGTTTTTGAAATTTCCATGTTTGAAACCCAAAACCACTTCTCTTCACATGCTTGACTTCATAAGACAGAGTTTAGGGGTTAGGGGGTATAGCTACATGATTTGTCTGGTTTGAATATGTCTACACCTTGTTTATCAACTTTAATGCTTACTATATGACATAAGAAAACTATGTGATTTGGTTTTTCATTTTTCTGTTTTTATTTTTCCCATTTGAATCTTGGTCAAATCCTAGGTTTGACCAAGATTTAGACAAGTTTAACACGTGAAAACGAATAAGTAAGGCTGGATCCTTCTTAGTCACTCCAAAATGTACCAATTGATAGATGTGTTAACTTTGCTTCATGGAAAAAATAATGTCATGTAAATGAGTTAACTTGGATTTCCTACCCTTGAATCCATAGGAAACTTTGTTCTAATGCACTATTATAATCAACCGAGTTTTTACACCAACAGGTCTGTCACTTACGTGTGGTGCCCACGCTTGAGGTCCCACACTTCAGTGAGCACAAGTCACGTGCAATAGGTACGCAAACTCCCAGCCATCTTCTTTGTCAAGAGAAGACGCATCAGGATGCGTATTGGAAGTCTGTGGGTCCTTCTGGATCCTTCCGTTGTCCCTCTCAATAAAAAAAAAATCTCTCTCATTCTCGGCCTCGCTCGACTCGCTCGCTCGCACCTCCTGCTCACTGACAAACCCTGCACAAAAGTCAACATCATCACCCGAAAAAGGGGAGACACCATAATTCTCTCCCTTCTTCTCTCCTTCCGAGTGATCCCTCTTCCTCCACGTCGTTGGGAACCCAAGAGGAAGGTGTGATGCGCACGTGCAAGTTTCCTCAGTAAGAAACCAAGGTTTAATCGGACCAGTAGGAGTCAAGAAGCACGTTGAAGGTTGATGGTCGCGAAATGTGATGCGGCGCAACACCAGGGATTCCGGCGCCAACGCGGAACCTGCACAACACAACCCAAGTACTTTGCCCCAACGAAACAGTGAGGTTGTCAATCTCACCGGCTTGCTGTAACAAAGGATTAAACGTATCGAGTGGAAGATGTTTGCAAAGAAAACAGTAAAACACAATTGCAGTAGATTGTATGCTATGTAAAGAATAGGACCGAGGTCCACAGTTCACTAGAGGTGTCTCTCCCATAAGATGAAAGCATGTTGGGTGAACAAATTACAGTCGGGCAATTGACAAATAGAGAAAGGCATAACAATGCATATACATGATATGATAAATATAGTGAGATTTAATTGGGCATTACGACAAAGTACATAGACCGCCATCCAACTGCATCTATGCCTAAAAAGTCCACCTTCAGGTTATCATCCGAACCCCATTCAGTATTAAGTTGCTAAGCAACAGACAATTGCATTAAGTATGGTGCGTAATGTAATCGACAACTACATCCTTAGACATAGAATCAATGTTTTATCCCTAGTGGCAACAACACATCACAACCTTAGAACTTTCTGTCACTGTCCCAGGTGTCAATGAAGGCATGAACCCACTATCGAGCATAAATACTCCCTCTTGGAGTTAAGAGCAAAAACTTGGCCAGAGCCTCTACTAATAACGGAGAGCATGCAAGATCATAAACAACACATAAACAATAGATTGATAATCACCATAATCATAGTATTCTCTATCCATCGGATCCCGACAAACACAACATATAGAATTACATATAGATGATCTTGATCATGTTAGGCAGCTCACAAGATCCAACAATGAAGCACAACAAGGAGAAGACGACCATCTAGCTACTGCTATGGACCCATGGTCCAGGGGTGAACTACTCACTCATCACTCCGGAGGCGATCATGGCGATGAAGAGTCCTCCGGGAGATGAATCCCCTCTCCGGCAGGGTGCCGGAGGCGATCTCCTGAATCCCCCGAGATGGGATTCGCGGCGGCGGCGTCTCGGAAGGTTTTCCGTATCGTGGCTCTCGGTACTGGGGGTTTCGCGACGAGGCTTTAAGTAGGCGGAAAGGGTAGGTCAGGGGCCACACGAGGTGCCCAGGGGGTAGGGCCGCGCGGCCAGGGCTGGCCGCGCCGCCCTGTCCCCTGGCTGCCTCGTGGCCCCACTTCGTTATCTCTTCGGTCTTCTGGAAGCTTCGTGCAAAAATAGGACCCTGGGCGAAAGTTTCGTCCAATTCCGAGAATATTTCCTTACTAGGATTTCTGAAACCAAAAACAGCAGAAAACAGCAACTGGCTCTTCGGCATCTTGTTAATAGGTTAGTTCCAATAAATATGACATATAATGTGCATAAAACATGTAGGTATTGATGACCCACAAGTATAGGGGGTGTATCGTAGTATCTTCGATAAGTAAGAATGTCGATCCCAACGAGGAGCAGAAGGTGTTGGCAGCAGTTTCGATGAAGGATTCACTGTAAATGCTCACAGACAAGTATTCAGGGGGTTTTGATATTGCAGATAAATAAAGTACAAGTAAATAAAATGCGAGAGAAATAATTGCAGCGAGTGGCCCAATCCTTTTTAGCACAAAGGACAAGCCGGTTTGTTTACTTATAATGACCAAACGTTCCTGAGGACACATGGGGATTTTAGTCTAGTGCTTTCGCTTCATGTAGCTAAATAATCTTCATTGTTTTGATAAGTGTTGTGTGGGTGAACCTATGCTAATGCACCGCCCTTCCTAGGACTAATACATACTTGTGATTATACCCCTTGCAAGCATCCGCAACTACAAGAAAGTAATTAAGATAAATCTAACCACAGCCTTAAACTCTGAGATCCTGCGATCCCTCCTGCATCGATATACTAACGGGGGCTCAGGTTTCTGTCACTCCGGCAACTCCGCAATTAGCAACCGAATACAAGATGCACTCCCCTAGGCCCATAAATGGTGAAGTGTCGTGTAGTCGACGTTCACACGACACCACTAGAAGAATGACACCACAACTTAAATATCATAACATTGAATATTACTCAACCATAATTCACTACTAGCATTTAGACTTCACCCATGTCCTCAAGAACTAAACGAACTACTCACGAGACATCATATGGAATACAATCAGAGGTGATATGATGATGAATAACAATCTGAACATAAACCTTGGTTCAATGGTTTCACTCAATAGCATCTACAACAAGTATAGAATAACACCGGGAGAGTTTCCCCTATCAAACAATCAAGATTTAACCCGAATTGCTACAGCGATGACGAGGTGCAGCGGTGGTGATGGCGGTGTAGATGGTGGAGATGATGATGATGATGATGGAGATGATGTCCCGCTCGATGACGATGGCGATGGCGTCGATTTCCCCCTCCGGGAGGGAATTTCCCCGGCGGATTCCTGCCCGCCGGAGAGCTCTTTTCTCTCTGGTGTTCTCCGCCCCGCAGAGGCGGCTGTAACCCTTCGTGAGGATCCCTCTGTGGCTTAGGTTTTCGGGACGAAGGAGTACGCGAAGAAAAGGAGGCGAAAGGGGCTGTGGGGCCCCCAGAGCACAGGGTGGCGCGGCCAGGCCCTGGGCCGCGCCGCCCTGTGGTCTGGGCCCACAGTGGCTCCTCTCTGCTCCCCTTCTGGCTCCCTCCGTCATCTGGAAAAATAGGAATTTACGTGAAATTCCCTTCCACAGTTGATCTTCCGAAATATTGCGTTCTGACGGTGCTTTTTCCAGCAGAATCCTGGCTCCGGTGCTTGATCCTCCAATGATGATGAAACATGCAAAATAGATGAAATAACATAAGTATTGTGTCCCAATATGAAATATATCAATGAATAACAGCAAATTATGATACAAAATAGTGATGCAAATTGGACGTATCAACTCCCCCCAAGCTTAGACCTCGCTTGTCCCCAAGCGAAACTGAGCTCGATAAACAAGACCACATGTTTATGGAGTGAAGAGTCGATAAATAAAATACGGACAAGAAGCATCATATTCATTCACACAAGACATTCTAGTAAACAACTTCCTCATATAACTCATCTTGAAATAGGTAAAGAGAAATCACAAGTAAAGGTGCATAAGAAATCATAGTTGGTGATGGCAAACTTTGTTCTTGGTCAGAGAACTACTAACGGATTGTACTTCTAAGCAAAGCTTTCATATTAGAATTTATAGCTGAGCCTTCATATTTAAGCATAACAATCTCCTCATAATCATTGATAACTTCAAAGTCATATTCATTCAAATAAAATTGGTACTAAACAAGAAAGCATAAAAGACATGATTAACTGAATCATAGCATAAATGATTGGTTCACAACAACTCAATTGCTTGCTTGAGATAGAGAGAAATAGGTTTACTGACTCAACATAAAAGTAAAAGACAGGCCCTTCGCAGAGGGAAGCAGGGATTAAATCATGTGCTAGAGCTTTTCAAGTTTTGAAATCATATAGAGAGCATAAAAGTAAAGTTTTGAGAGGTGTTTGTTGTTGTCAACGAATGGTAGCGGGTACTCTAACCCCCTTGCCAGACAAACCTTCAAAGAGCGGCTCCCATTTTATTTTTATTTTTGTGTGGCACTCCTTCCAACCTTTCTTTCACAAACCATGGCTAACCGAATCCTCGGGTGCCTGCCAACAATCTCATACCATGAAGGAGTGCCTTTTTATTTTAGTTTTATTATGTTGACACTCCTCCCCACCTTTGCTTTCTCAAGCCATGGCTAACCGAATCCTTCGGGTGCCGTCCAACAATCACATACCATGGAGGAGTGTCTATTTTGGTTAATTAATTTGGGACTGGGAATCCCATTGCCAGCTCTTTTTGCAAAATTATTGGATAAGTGGATGTGCCACTAGTCCATTGGTGAAAGTCCGCCCAACAAGATTGAAAGATAAAACACCACATACTTCCTCATGAGCTATAAAACATTGACACAAATAAGGAGTAGTAGTTTGAATTATTTAAAGGTAGCACATGAAGTATTTACTTGGAATGGCAGAAAATACCATGTAGTAGGTAGTATGGTGGACACAAATGGCATAGGTTTGGTCTAAGGTTATGGATGTATGAGAAGCATTCCCTCTCGATACAGGTCTTTGGCTAGCAAGGTTTGATAGCAAGCATAAAGGTTGAGGGAAACAAACAAATATACATATGATAGAACAATCATGCATCTTTCTCATAAGCACAAGCAATTTTAACTTAAGAATACTAAGCATAGAGATAATAGAGTAATGTATCTAAGTGTATTTCTCTCTTTATTAAACATCAAGATGTTGTTGCTATTGACCAATGCTAAGTTTGCCAAAACCAAATAGATTTACTTGATGCTCCCAAAGTGATATCAATACTCATGTCAAGAGTAATCATATAATGGAGATTGCAAACTAAAATAAGGTGTGCAAAAAGTAAATGATAAGACTTCTCATTAATATTCCATAACGATAACTCACACCAACGGATACATAGATAACTAACTAAGAGAGATACTTCCACATTGCATACTATTCCATATGATAACTTCCCTACTCATGATATGACACTACTTGATAGTAAAAGATAAAGGTGGTGGTGATGTGATACCGCGGCACTCCCCCAAGCTTGGAACAAACCAAGGGGATGCCAATACCGATGATGAATTACTCCTTCGGTGATGATGGTGATGGATTCTTCTCGACAAGCTTCCTGACAAGCTCCTGTAAACCTTCAATCTCATAGGTGAGGTTGCGAATCATCTCCGAGTTGTGCTCAACGCGGCTCATAATCATGTCCGGTGGTGAATCCCAACTCTTAGAATTGTTTCCCCATCCTTCAGCTTCAGATTTCATCTCTCCTGCATTGTCAGAACGATTTATATCCCAATTACTTGGCAACACTACCTTGGGGGTCCTTTCAGTTTGACGATCGTAGATTAGATTGCGGTAAGGGTTGTAATGGCTCGGAGAAGATGTCCTTGGAGCCAAGTAATGACGTGGAACCGCTCCTCCGGTAGCGATTCGTGCACTCCTCTTGATGTTGGATGGATTTGATATCACGCCAATACTTGCAACGGTGGCTTGCTGGTGTTCCTGCGGAGCTTCCTCCACTTCTTCCTCATCCTCTCTTGCTTCTTTCTTCAGCTCCGGGTCTTGAATATTTTCCTTCAAAGGTTCCTTGTCCTTGTTGTTGGAGGCCATGGTGCTTCTAGATCAAAACAAATCTGGCAGAAAACAGCTCGAAACAAAACACGACGAGAAAACGATATACGGACCTCCAGGGGTCCGGGGGATTATATAGCAAATATTTTTACGACAAAAGGAAGGTTCCAGGCCGAAAACGAGTGGAAACGGGACGCCGAGGCGGCCAGACCATAGGTCGGCGCGGCCAGGGTGGGGCCCGCGCCGGCCTATGGTGGCACGCCCTCGTGCGTCTTTTCCACTCCGTTTCGATTCCGTAATTTTTCATATTTTCTAAAAACAGCAGAAATAATGTTCGGAAAGGTAAACGCGGACTTTTTATTACCTGTACTGTTACCTATTCAAAGTCCAGTTCTGGCGGACTGTCAATTTGTCCTTTGATGAAAGCCTCCGGTGTTTCCACTTGAATAATATCAACATCAACATTATAAGAATCACCCGAGATATAATGCTTGAGTCTTTGTCCATTCACCACTTGTGTGGCATTGCCTTGGAGAGAGCTAATTTTAATTGCTCCTGAACGATACACCTCCTCAACAACATATGGTCCTTCCCACTTCGAGAGTAATTTCCCTGCAAAGAATCTGAGACGAGACCGATACAATAGAACTTGATCTCCAACATTAAATTCTCTTTTGATGATCCTTCTATCATGCCATTTCTTAACTTTTTCTTTAAAGAGTTTAGCATTTTCATAAGCTTCACTTCTCCATTCATCTAGAGAACTTAATTGCAACAACCTCTTATTACCGGCTAATTTAGGATCTTTATTTAGTTCTCTAACAGCCCAATAAGCTTTGTGCTCTAGTTCTAAAGGTAAATGACAAGCTTTTCCATAAACCATTTTATAAGGTGACATTCCCATAGGATTTTTATAAGCAGTTCTATAAGCCCATAGTGCTTCTTTCAATTTACTAGCCCAATTCTTTCTAGATTTATTAACAGTCTTTCCCAAGATAGCTTTAATTTCTCTATTTGATAATTCTACTTGACCACTAGTTTGAGGGTGATAAGCAGAAGCAATTCTATGATTAATACCATACTTAGCAAGAGTTTTTCTAAAACCTCCATGAATAAAATGAGAACCTCCATCAGTCATAATATATCTAGGTACTCCAAATCTAGGAAATATAACATCTACAAGCATTTTTATAGAGGTCTCACCATCAGCACTTTTTGTAGGTATAGCTTCTACCCATTTAGTAACATAATCAACAGCGACAAGTATATGAGTGTTACCGTCTGAAGAAGGGAAAGGACCCATGAAGTCGAATCCCCAACAATCGAATGGTTCAATAACAAGAGTATAATTCATAGGCATTTCATTGCGTCTGGAGATATTACCAACTCTTTGACATTCATCACAAGATAAAATAAATTTCCTTGCATCTTTGAAGAGTGTTGGCCAATAAAAACCTGATTGTAGAACCTTTTGCGCGGTTCTATCTCCAGCGTGATGTCCTCCATAAACACTTCCATGACATTTATTCAATATCTCCTGTTGTTCATATTCAGGAACACATCTTCGCATAATACCATCCACTCCTTCTTTATATAAGTGTGGGTCATCCCAAAAATAATGCCTCAAGTCATAAAAGAATTTCCTCCTTTGCTGAGCTGAAAAGGTTGGAGGCAAATACTTCGAAACAATAAAGTTAGCATAATCTGCATACCAAGGGCTCTCTCGCGAGCTCACCTTTATTACAGCCAATTGTTCATTTGGAAAACTATCATTAACAGGAACAGGATCATAAGCAATATTTTCCAATCTAGATAAATTATCAGCAACAGGATTATCAGCACCTTTCCTATCTATAATATGTAAATCAAATTCTTGCAACAGAAGTACCCATCTAATAAGCCTTGGCTTAGCATCTTTCTTTGTCATAAGGTATCTAATTGCAGCATGATCAGTATGAATTGTAACTTTCGAATCAACAATATAGGGTCTAAACTTGTCACAAGCAAAGACTACAGCTAACAATTCCTTTTCAGTTGTAGCATAATTTCTTTGAGCAGCATCAAGAGTCTTACTAGCATAATGAATAACATTTAATTTTTTATCTACTCGCTGTCCAAGAACAGCGCCTACAGCAAAATCACTAGCATCACACATAATTTCAAAAGGCAAATTCCAATCAGGAGGTTCAACTACAGGAGCAGTTGTTAAGGCTTTCTTTAGAGTTTCAAAAGCTTCCTTACAATCATCATCAAAAACAAAAGGTACATCTTTTTGAAGAAGATTAGTAAGAGGCTTTGAAATTTTAGAGAAATCTTTAATAAATCTCCTATAAAACCCAGCATGACCAAGAACACTACGAATACCTTTAACATCCCTCGGATAGGGCATCTTCTCAATTGCTTCAACTTTAGCTCTATCAACTTCAATACCTCTCTCGGAAATTTTATGTCCCAATACAATTCCTTCATTAACCATAAAGTGGCATTTCTCCCAATTAAGAACAAGGTTAGTTTCTTCACATCTCTGCAAAACTTTATCGAGGTTTCGCAAGCAATTATCAAAAGAATTTCCATAGACAGAAAAATCATCCATGAACACCTCTACAATACTTTCGCAAAAACCATGAAAAATAGCAGACATGCATCTTTGAAAAGTAGCAGGAGCATTACATAAACCAAAAGGCATACGCCTATAAGCATAAGTTCCATAAGGACAAGTAAACGTGGTTTTCTCTTGATCTTTAGCTTTAACAACAATTTGTGAAAACCCAGAATAACCATCAAGAAAACAAAAATGAGTATTTTTAGATAACCTTTCTAGCATTTGATCAATAAATGGTAAAGGGTAATGATCTTTCTTAGTAACTTTATTAACTTTTCGAAAATCAATGCACATTCTATAACCTACAACTATTCTTTGAGGAATAAGCTCATCATTATCATTAGGCACAACAGTCATTCCTCCTTTCTTAGGAACACAATGCACAGGACTAACCCATCTACTATCAGCAATAGGATATATAATACCAGCTTCAAGGAGTTTTAATACCTCGTTCCTTACCACTTCCTTCATCTTCGGAATTAGACGACGTTGATGTTCAACAACAGGCTTTGCATCATCTTCCATATTAATAGCATGTTGGCAAATAGAAGGAGAAATCCCTTTCAAATCATCAAGAGTATAGCCAATAGCTCCTCGGTGTTTCTTCAATATTTCCAATAACCTTTCTTCCTCAATCTCTGAAAGCTTAGAACTAATAATAACAGGATATATTTTCTTATCATCAATATGAGCATATTTAAGATTATCAGGTAAAGGCTTTAAATCAAAAACAGGATCTTCCTTTGGTGGCGGTGTTGTACCCAAATCTTCCACCGGTAAATCATGCTTGAGAATAGGTTGGCGAAGAAAAATTTCCTCAAGCTCATCTCTTTCTTTCCTAAAAGCTTCACTTTCACTATTCTCCAAATGTTGCTGCAAAGGATTATTAGGAACAAGAACAATAGATGCACACTGCTCCATTTTAAAATCATTACTAGGCAAGTCAGCTTTATAAGGAGTTTTGGTAAATTTAGAAAAGTTAAATTCATAAGGTTCACCAGCAAATCTAGTCAAAATTTTCTCTTTCTTACAATCTATAATAGCTCCACAAGTATTTAGAAAAGGTCTACCAAAAATGATAGGACAATGATCACTAGCAGCAGAACCAAGTACCAAAAAGTCAGCAGGATATTTAATCTTACCGCATAGAACTTCCACATCTCGAACAATACCAATTGGAGAAATAGTTTCTCTATTAGCCAGATGAATAACCACATCAATATCTTCAAGTTCACAAGAACCAATTTCGTGCATAATCTCCGTGTAAAGCTCATAAGGAATAGCACTAACACTTGCACCAATATCACATAAACCATAATAGCAATGATCACCAATTCTAACAGATAGCATAGGAACACTAACTTGTTTGGATTTATTAGGATGTGAAACAATATTAGAAGCATCTTCACAGAAAATAATATGACCATCCTCCACATTTTCAGTCACAAGATCTTTAACTATTGCAACAGCAGGTTCAATTTTAATTTGTTCTTCAGGTTCTTTAGGTTTCTTTTCACTTTTATTAACCGCACTAGATATGACAGAGTACTCCTTCATTTTAGCAGGGAAAGGAGTTTTTTCAATATAAGCTTCAGGAATAACATTATCAACAGTTTCAATCACTACACATTTGTTTACAGATGAATCAATTTTATCTTTATACGGTTCATGATACTTATCAAAATTCTTCTTAGGCAGTTCATAATGAGAGGCAAAAGCTTTATAAAGATTTGCAACAACTTGAGAATCAAGACCATATGTAGCACTCATATTACGAAATTTATCAGTATCCATAAAAGCTTCAATGCATTTATAATCATAAATTATACCTGATTCTCTATCTTTGTCATTCTCCCATCCTTCAGTATTTTCTTGGATCCGATCAAGAAGGTCCCTTTTAAACTCTTCATTCTTGCGTGTAAATGATCCAGAACAAGAAGTATCCAGCAAGGTCTTGTCTTGAAAAGAAAGTCTTGCATAGAAATTATCAATAATAACATTACCAGGAAGCTCATGAATGGGGCATTTGAGCATTAAAGACTTCAATCTCCCCCAAGCTTGGGCAATACTCTCTCCATCATGAGGCCAGAAATTATATATGCGGTTCCGATCTTTGTGAATTTCACTTGGAGGATAAAATTTGGAATAAAATAAAGGCACAATGTCCTCCCAATCAATAGAATCACCATTCTTCAGCAATTTATACCAGTGCGCCGCTTTACCAGACAGCGATATAGTGAATAGTTTCTTCCTAACTTCATTCATAGAAATACCTGCACATTTGAATAACCCGCATAATTCATGCAAAAACAATAAATGATCACCAGGATGAACAGTTCCATCCCCTTCATAGCGGTTATCCATAACACGTTCAATAATTTTCATAGGTATTTTATATGGTACTACTTCCTCACCTGGCGCTTCATCCACTACCGTTGCAGTAGTAGTAGATTTCCCAAATAGAAATTGAAGAGAAGATCTCTCCATAATGATTTATAGCAGCAGGCAGAAATAAAATCAGCACAAACAGTAAATTTCCTTACCAATTCCACTTACCAATAGCGCTTCACTCCCCGGCAACGGCGCCAGAAAATAGTCTTGATGACCCACAAGTATAGGGGGTGTATCGTAGTATCTTCGATAAGTAAGAATGTCGATCCCAACGAGGAGCAGAAGGTGTTGGCAGCAGTTTCGATGAAGGATTCACTGTAAATGCTCACAGACAAGTATTCAGGGGGTTTTGATATTGCAGATAAATAAAGTACAAGTAAATAAAATGCGAGAGAAATAATTGCAGCGAGTGGCCCAATCCTTTTTAGCACAAAGGACAAGCCGGTTTGTTTACTTATAATGACCAAACGTTCCTGAGGACACATGGGGATTTTAGTCTAGTGCTTTCGCTTCATGTAGCTAAATAATCTTCATTGTTTTGATAAGTGTTGTGTGGGTGAACCTATGCTAATGCACCGCCCTTCCTAGGACTAATACATACTTGTGATTATACCCCTTGCAAGCATCCGCAACTACAAGAAAGTAATTAAGATAAATCTAACCACAGCCTTAAACTCTGAGATCCTGCGATCCCTCCTGCATCGATATACTAACGGGGGCTCAGGTTTCTGTCACTCCGGCAACTCCGCAATTAGCAACCGAATACAAGATGCACTCCCCTAGGCCCATAAATGGTGAAGTGTCGTGTAGTCGACGTTCACACGACACCACTAGAAGAATGACACCACAACTTAAATATCATAACATTGAATATTACTCAACCATAATTCACTACTAGCATTTAGACTTCACCCATGTCCTCAAGAACTAAACGAACTACTCACGAGACATCATATGGAATACAATCAGAGGTGATATGATGATGAATAACAATCTGAACATAAACCTTGGTTCAATGGTTTCACTCAATAGCATCTACAACAAGTATAGAATAACACCGGGAGAGTTTCCCCTATCAAACAATCAAGATTTAACCCGAATTGCTACAGCGATGACGAGGTGCAGCGGTGGTGATGGCGGTGTAGATGGTGGAGATGATGATGATGATGATGGAGATGATGTCCCGCTCGATGACGATGGCGATGGCGTCGATTTCCCCCTCCGGGAGGGAATTTCCCCGGCGGATTCCTGCCCGCCGGAGAGCTCTTTTCTCTCTGGTGTTCTCCGCCCCGCAGAGGCGGCTGTAACCCTTCGTGAGGATCCCTCTGTGGCTTAGGTTTTCGGGACGAAGGAGTACGCGAAGAAAAGGAGGCGAAAGGGGCTGTGGGGCCCCCAGAGCACAGGGTGGCGCGGCCAGGCCTTGGGCCGCGCCGCCCTGTGGTCTGGGCCCACAGTGGCTCCTCTCTGCTCCCCCTTCTGGCTCCCTCCGTCATCTGGAAAAATAGGAATTTACGTGAAATTCCCTTCCACAGTTGATCTTCCGAAATATTGCGTTCTGACGGTGCTTTTTCCAGCAGAATCCTGGCTCCGGTGCTTGATCCTCCAATGATGATGAAACATGCAAAATAGATGAAATAACATAAGTATTGTGTCCCAATATGAAATATATCAATGAATAACAGCAAATTATGATACAAAATAGTGATGCAAATTGGACGTATCAATCATCAATAAAGTAGCATGGAACATAAGAAATTATCGATACGTTGGAGACGTATCAGCATCCCCAAGCTTAGTTCTGCTCGTCCCGAGCAGGTAAAACGATAACAAAGATAATTTCTGAAGTGACATGCCATCATAATCTTGATCATACTATTTGTAAACATATGTAATGAATGCAGCGATCAAAACAAAAGTAATGACATGAGTAAACAAGTGAATCATATAGCAAAGACTTTTCATGAATAGTACTTCAAGACAAGCATCAATAAGTCTTGCATAAGAGTTAACTCATAAAGCAATAAATCAAAGTAAAGGTGTTGAAGCAACACATAGGAAGATTAAGTTTCAGCGGTTGCTTTCAACTTATAACATGTATATCTCATGGATATTGTCAACATAAAGTAATATAACAAGTGCAATATGCAAGTATGTAGGAATCAATGCACAGTTCACACAAGTGTTTGCTTCTTGAGGTGGAAGGAGATAGGTAAACTGACTCAACAATAAAAGTAAAAGAATGGTCCTTCAAAGAGGAAAGCATCGATTGCTATATTTGTGCTAGAGCTTTGGTTTTGAAAACATAAAGAGAGCATAAAAGTAAAGTTTTGAGAGGTGTTTGTTGTTGTCAACGAATGGTAATGGGTACTCTAACTACCTTATCAACCAGACTTTCAAGAGCGGCTCCCATGAAGGACGTTATTTCTACCACCGTGGTAGATCATCCCTCTTCTCTTTTGTTTACACATGTATTTTAGTGGGGTGGCACTCCTTCCAACCTTTCTTTCACAAACCATGGCTAACCGATTCCATCGGGTGCCTGCCAACAATCTCATACCATGAAGGAGTGCCTTTTTATTTTATTTTTATTATGATGACACTCCTCCCCACCTTTGCTTTCTCAAGCCATGGCTAACCGATTCCATCGGGTGCCTACCAACTTTTCACATACCATGGAGGAGTGTCTATTTGCAAAATTAAGTTGCTTACTGATGAATCAGAGCAACACATGTGAAGAGAATTATTAATGAAGTTAATTAATTGGGGCTGGGAACCCCTTTGCCAGCTCTTTATGCAAAGTTATTGGATAAGCGGATGAAGCCACTAGTCCATTGTGAAAGTCTGTCCGAAGTAAATGACAAGATCGAAAGATAAAACACCACATACTTCCTCATGAGCTATAAAACATTGACACAAATAAGAGATGATAAATTTTGAATTGTTTAAAGGTAGCACTCAAGCAATTTACTTTGGAATGGCGGAGAAATACCATGTAGTAGGTAGGTATGGTGGACACAAATGGCATAGTGGTTGGCTCAAGGATTTTGGATGCATGAGAAGTATTCCCTCTCGATACAAGGTTTAGGCTAGCAAGGTTATTTGAAGCAAACTCAAGGATGAACCGGTACAGCAAAACTCACATAAAAGACATATTGTAAACATTATAAGACTCTACACCGTCTTCCTTGTTGTTCAAAACTCAATACTAGATATTATCTAGACCTTAGAGAGACCAAATATGCAAATCAGATTTTAGCAAGCTCTATGTATTTCTTCATTAATGGGTGCAAAGCATATGATGCAAGAGCTTAAACATGAGCACAACAATTGCCAAGTATCACATTATCCAAGACATTTTAGAATTACTACATGTAGCATTTTCCAATTCCAACCATATAACAATTTAACGAAGGAGAAACTTCGCCATGAACATTATGAGTAAAGCCTAAGGACATATGTGTCCATATGCAACAGCGGAGCGTGTCTCTCTCCCACAAAGTGAATGCTAGGATCCATTTTATTCAAACAAAAACAAAAACAAAAACAAACCGACGCTCCAAGTAAAGAACACAAGATGTGATTGAATAAAAATATAGTTTCAGGGGAGGAACCTGATGATGTTGTCGATGAAGAAGGGGATGCCTTGGGCATCCCCAAGCTTAGACGCTTGAGTCTTCTTAAAATATGCAGGGGTGAACCACGGGGGCATCCCCAAGCTTAGAGCTTTCACTCCTCTTGATCATAGTATATCATACTCCTCTCTTGACCCTTGAAAACTTCCTTCACACCAAACTTCAAGCAAACTCATTAGAGGGTTAGTGCACAATTAATAATTCACTCATTCAGAGGTGACACAATCATTATTTTCACTTCTGGACATTGCATAATGCTACTGGACATTAATGGATCAAAGAAATAAATCCAACATAGCAAAAGAGGCAATGCGAAATAAAAGGCAGAATCTGTCAAAAACAGAACAGTCCGTAAAGACGAATTTTAAGATGGCACCAGACTTGCTCAAATGGAAAAACTCAAAACTAATGAAAGTTGCGTACATATCTGAGGATCACGCTCGTAAATTGGCAGATTTTTTCGAATTTTCTACAGAGAACTGTGCCCAGATTCGTGACAGACAGCAATGCTGTTTCTGCGCAGCGATCCCAAATATAACATCAACTTTGACATAGAAACTTTACTTGGCACAAAAACATGATAAGGAGAGGTTGCTACAGTAGTAAACAACTTCCAAGACTCAACAAAACAAAAAATTGCTGTAGGTAAAAACATGGGTTGTCTCCCATAAGCGCTTTTCTTTAACGCCTTTCAGCTAGGCGCAGAAAGTGCAAATCAAGTATTTTCAAACGAAGAAGCATCAACATCATAACCAGGGGTATTGGGAGTTTTCTCAACCAAGCATAGTATATTGGATATATAAGTTTTAGCGTCTCCCTTTTCATTAGTCTTAGGCTTGCTACTCTCATCGAACAAATTTTCAGGAACAAGCCAAGCATAGTTATTTTCTAGTGCATCATTCATAGCTAGGAGTTTACATGGTATTGGTGCTTTGATCTCCCCACCATCATTAATATTATTAGTGTACCTTATTCTATCCATGTCCATTTTTTCAAGGAGACCAATAAAATTGGTATGAGAACCTAGCATATTAAATTTAGCAAAAACCTTTCTAGCCTCTCTTGCTAGACCACCAAATTCTCTAAGAAGGGTTTCTAAAACAAAATCTTTCTTTTCCCCTTCTTCCATATCACCAAGTGTAAGAAACATGTGTTGGATTATAGGATTGAGATTAACAAATTTAGTTTCCAACATGCGAACTAAAGCAGCAGCAGCAATTTCATAGGTAGGTGCAAGTTCTACCAAGTGTCTATCTTCAAAATCTTCAGTAATACTAACATGATTGAAAAATTCTTCTATATTATTTCTCCCAACTATGGACCCACGTCCTACCGGTATGTCTTTTGTGGTGAAATTAAAAGGAAACATGATGCAATAAGCAAAAAGTAAACAAGGCGAATAAAGTAAAGACAAGTAACTAATTTTTTTGTGTTTTTGATATAGAGAGCAAGACAGTAAATAAAGTAAAACTAGCAACTAATTTTTTTGTGTTTTGTTTAGGTGCAGCAAACAAAGTAGTAAATAAAATAAAGCAAGACAAAAACAAAGTAAAGAGATTGAGAAGTGGAGACTCCCCTTGCAGCGTGTCTTGATCTCCCCGGCAACGGCGCCAGAAATTTGCTTGATGCGTGTAGTTGACACGTCCGTTGGGAACCCCAAGAGGAAGGTGTGATGCGCACAGTAGCAAGTTTCCCTCAGTAAGAAACCAAGGTTTAATCGGACCAGTAGGAGTCAAGAAGCACGTTGAAGGTTGATGGTCGCGAAATGTGATGCGGCGCAACACCAGGGATTCCGGCGCCAACGCGGAACCTGCACAACACAACCCAAGTACTTTGCCCCAACGAAACAGTGAGGTTGTCAATCTCACCGGCTTGCTGTAACAAAGGATTAAACGTATCGAGTGGAAGATGTTTGCAAAGAAAACAGTAAAACACAATTGCAGTAGATTGTATGCTATGTAAAGAATAGGACCGGGGTCCACAGTTCACTAGAGGTGTCTCTCCCATAAGATGAAAGCATGTTGGGTGAACAAATTACAGTCGGGCAATTGACAAATAGAGAAAGGCATAACAATGCATATACATGATATGATAAATATAGTGAGATTTAATTGGGCATTACGACAAAGTACATAGACCGCCATCCAACTGCATCTATGCCTAAAAAGTCCACCTTCAGGTTATCATCCGAACCCCATTCAGTATTAAGTTGCTAAGCAACAGACAATTGCATTAAGTATGGTGCGTAATGTAATCGACAACTACATCCTTAGACATAGAATCAATGTTTTATCCCTAGTGGCAACAGCACATCACAACCTTAGAACTTTCTGTCACTGTCCCAGGTGTCAATGAAGGCATGAACCCACTATCGAGCATAAATACTCCCTCTTGGAGTTAAGAGCAAAAACTTGGCCAGAGCCTCTACTAATAACGGAGAGCATGCAAGATCATAAACAACACATAAACAATAGATTGATAATCACCATAATCATAGTATTCTCTATCCATCGGATCCCGACAAACACAACATATAGAATTACATATAGATGATCTTGATCATGTTAGGCAGCTCACAAGATCCAACAATGAAGCACAACAAGGAGAAGACGACCATCTAGCTACTGCTATGGACCCATGGTCCAGGGGTGAACTACTCACTCATCACTCCGGAGGCGATCATGGCGATGAAGAGTCCTCCGGGAGATGAATCCCCTCTCCGGCAGGGTGCCGGAGGCGATCCTGAATCCCCCGAGATGGGATTGCGGCGGCGGCGTCTCTGGAAGGTTTTCCGTATCGTGGCTCTCGTACTGGGGGTTTCGCGACGGAGGCTTTAAGTAGGCGGAAGGGTAGGTCGGGCCACACGAGGTGCCAGGGGGCCGCGCGGCCAAGGGTGGCGCCGCCTATCCCTGGCTGCCTCGTGGCCCCATCGTTATCTCTTCGGTCTGGAAGCTTCGCAAAAATAGGACCCTGGGCGAAAGTTTCGTCCAATTCCGAGAATATTTCCTTACTAGGATTTCTGAAACCAAAAACAAAAACAGCAACTGGCTCTTCGGCATCTTGTTAATAGGTTAGTTCCAGAAAATGCATAAATATGACATATAATGTGCATAAAACATGTAGGTATCATCAATAAAGTAGCATGGAACATAAGAAATTATCGATACGTTGGAGACGTATCAGCATCCCCTTCCTCCGAGTTTCACTCGACGGGCAAACACCCATGTGCTGCATAGTAATAATAAAAAGGTAGTACTCGTAGAAAAATCGATATACGAATCTGTAATTAAATAGGTTAAACTAGGGTTTTGCCCAGTTCTACAGATCAAGGGTTCAAAAAAATCCAACTACGGGGTTCGAACAACACGATTCTAATCCAAGAATTTTTTCGACCTAGGTCACCCAAATGGCCTCAAACTATAGGGTTAGCATCTAGTGCAGTATGTGTGAAAATGTATGCACTATGTGTGCTATAACTTGTATGTCTTTCATATTTGAACCAAATTTGAATAAGTTTGAAATATTTGAAAAGGGGCTTTTGGCTTAAACGTTTGAAACCAAAAACCACTTCTCTTCATGCATGCTTGACTTCATAAGACAGAGTTTAGCTAGGGTTAGGGGATAGATGCATGATTTTCCTGGTTTGAATATGTCTAGACCTTGTTTATCAACTTAATTGAATGCTTACTATATGACATAAGAATACTATGTGACTTGTTTTTTATTTTTTGATTTTTTTAAAATTTTATGCCCATTTGAATCTTGGTCAAATCCTAGGTTTGAACATGGTTTAAACAAGTTTAAATCATGAATATGAAAAATTAAGCATCTATATATCCTTCTTACTCACTCCAAAATGTAGCTCTTGGGAGGGTTTTTCGAAATTTCCATGTTTGAAACCAAAACCACTTCTCTTCATGCATGCTTGACTTCATAAGACAGAGTTTAGGGTTAGGGGTAGATATATACATGATTTTCTGGTTTGAATATGTCTAGACCTTGTTTATCAACTTGAATGCTTACTATATATATATGACATAATAATGTTATGTCCTTTGGTTTTTCATTCTTTTGATTTTTTATGAATTTCCATGCCCATTTGAATCTTTTGGTCAAATCCTAGAGGTTTGACCAAGATTTAAACAAGTTTAAAACATGAAAATGAAAAGGGAAGCTTGTATATCCTTCTTAGTCACTCTAAAATGAAGTTTTTGGGAGGTTTTTGAAATTTCCATGTTTGAAACCCAAAACCACTTCTCTTCATGCTAGACTTCATAAGACAATTTAATTAGGGGTTAGGGGTAGATACATGATTTGTCTGGTTTGAATATGTCCAAACCTTGCTTGTTTATCAACTTGAATGCTTACTATATGACATAAGAATGCTTACCATATGTTTGAATTTTAAAAGCATATAGTCTTCTTATGTCATATAGTAAGCATTCAAAAGGTTTTCTTTGAGAGAGTAGCATGCATTCAAAAGTTGATAAATAAGATTTGGACATATTCAAACCAGACAAATCATGTATCTACACCCCCTAACCCTAAACTCTGTCTTATGAAGTCAAGCATGAAGAGAAGTGCTTTTGGGTTTCAAACATGGAAATTTCACAAACCTCCCAAAAGCTTCATTTTACAGTGACTAAGAAGGATCCAGGCTTACCTTTTCATTTTCATGTTTTAAACTTGTTTAACTCTTGGTCAAACCTAGGATTTGACCAAGATTTAAATGGGCATAAAAAATCAGAAAAAACAGAAAAAATGAAAAACCAAATAACATAGCCTTCTTATGTCATATAGTAAGCATTCAAGTTGATAAACAAGGTCTAGACATATTCAAACCAGAAAAAGCATGTATCTACCCCTAACCCTAAACTCTGTCTTACGAAGTCAAGCATGAAGAGAAGTGGTTTTGGGTTTCAAACATGGAAATTTCAAAAACCTCGCGAAAGCTTCATTTTAGAGTGACTAAGAAGGATCCATGCTTACCTATTCATTTTCATGTTTTAAACTTGTTTAAACCTTGATAAAACCCAGGATTTTACCTATTTAATCATAGATTCATAGGTCGATTTTTTACTTTTTTATTTTTACTATGCAGCACATGTGTGTTTGCCCGTCCAGTGAAACTCGGAGGAAGAGGGATCACACGGAAGGAGAAGAAGGGATAGCAGTCACGGGGCCCCTCTTATTATTTATGGTGTATATCTTTTTTCTGGTGATGTTGACTGTTGTGCAGCGTTTGTCAGTGCGCAGGAGGTGCGAGGCTGCGAGCGAGCGAGTCGAGCGAGGCCGAGAATGAGAGAGATGTTTTTTTCTTTTTCTTTTCCGTGAGAGGGACAACAGAAGGATCCAGAGACGACTTCCACTACGCATCCTGGTGCGCGTCTTCTCTTGACAAAGAAGATGGATGGGAGTTTGCGTACCTACTATAGTACTACTACACAAGAACCATATACATGTCAAACTTTTCAATCATGACCCACATGCATTTTATGTATATATTCACAACTTTTAATGCATGCATGAAAACTCAGCAAAATATGTGCATTTTGGGTTGTCGCACATAAATGTGCTTTTACTTGTCTGCCACCAATCCAATTTTCATGTGAGGGGGAAACATGACACACGATGGACATTTCCAATGTTTCACGAATTAATTATCTCAATTTGCATCCATATATATATGCGCCTGGTTACTGAAAGATCGAACCAAAGGTGAACTTGAAACGTTTTCATTTTCATGTTTTAAACTTGTTTAAATCTTGGTCAACCCTTGGATTTGACCAAGATTCATAAAAAATTCAAAAACATAGTCTTCTTATGTCATACAGTCAACATTCAAGTTGATAAAACAAGATCTAAACATATTAAAAGAAGAATCATGTATCTACCCCCTAACCCTAAACTCTGTCTTTTGAAGTCAAACATGAAGATACGTGGTTTTGGGTTTACAAAATGGAAATTTCAAAAACCTCCGAAAAGCTTAATTTTGGAGTGACTAAGAAGGATACATGCTTACTTTTTCATTTTCATGTTTTAAACTTGTTTAAAGCTTGGTCAAACCTAGCTAGCTAGGATTTGACCAAGATTCAAGTGCGCATAAAAAATTCGAAAAAACCCCCAAAAATGAAAAACCATAACACATAGTCTTCTTGCGTCACATATATTGTAAGCATTCAAGTGTTGATAAACAATATCTAGACATATCAAACAAGAAAAATCATGTATCTATACCCCTAACCCTAAATTTGTCTTATGAAGTCAAGCATGAAGAGAAGTGGTTTGGGTTTTCAAACATGGAAATTTCGAAAACCGCCCAAAAGCTTCATTTCGGACTGACTAAGAAGGATCCATGCTTACCTTTTCATTTTCATGTTTTAAACTTGTTTAAATTCTTGTTCAAACCTAGGATTTGACCAAGATTCAAATGGGCATAAAAACAATCGAAAAAATCAAAAATGAAAAACCAAAGCACATAGTCTTCTTATGTCACATAGTAAGCCATTCAACTTGATAACAAGGTCTAGACCTATTCAAACCAGAAAAATCATGTATCTACCCCTAACCCTAAACTCATCTGTCTTATGAAGTCAAGCATGAAGAGAAGTGGTTTTGGGTTTCAAACATAGACATTTCAAAAGCCTCCCAAAAGCTTCATTTTGGAGTGACTGAGAAGGATCCATGCTTAATTTTTCATTTTAATGTTTTAAACTTGTTTAAATCTTGGTTAAACCTATGATTTGACCAAAATTTGATTCGGCATGAAAATTCAAAACAAATCAAATAAATAAAAAACCAATGCACATAGTACATCTTCTTATGTCATATACTAAGCATTCAAGTTGATAAGCCAGGTCTAGACATATTCAAACTAGAAAAATCATGTATCTACCCCTAACCCTAAACTCGATTTGTCTTATGAAGTCAATCATGAAGAGGTGTTTTGGGTTTCAGACATGGAAATTTCAAAAACCTTCCAAAAGCTTCATTTTGAAGTTACTAATTAAGAAGGATCACTACAAGAAAAGTTTGGCAACTTTTCTTGTAGTGGATCCAGGCTTAATTTTTCATCTTCATGTTTTAAATTTTGGTCAAACCTAGGATTTGACCAAGATACAAATGGGCATAAAAATTCAGGGTAGCATCATACCCCCCTCCTTCCCGCGTAGAAAAAGTGTTAGGCGAGTAGTAGAATGGCATGACCAACAAGTTTCAAGTAAAATTTTGAATATGACCAAAATATACCAATTGATAGATGTGTGTGACCCAAGATTGAGCCATGGTACATTTTGCCAACAAAGTAGCAATTGAGTTGGCTTTCTACCTTAGTAGGCGTGCATTGGAAGGATGCATTATGCCGGCAAAGTTTTCAAACGTTCAAACTTTTCCGGTTTCTCATACAGTATTTGGCTCCTTGAGAAGCATTGATGTGATCATATAAGGTTATCCAAAACTTCGCCTTTCCCGTATTTGCCCGAGCACTCGACACCCCTCGTCCCATGGCGACTCCTCCAGCCATAGCCCCGTGCACCCAGGCTCCACGACTCAGCCTCGGAGGGGTGTGCGCTAAAAGCTCGCAAATGTCTGTGTGCCATTGGTGTGCGATGAAGCAGGCGGCTCTGTGTCTTGCTGTGGCTAGACTCCTGGCGCCCTTTGATCTAGGAGAGGGAGAGGAGGGAGGGGGTCCCATGAAGCGGCGGTGGCCCAGGTATCGGCGGCAGCCCAGGCAGCAGCGGCAAAGTGGGCTGGTCGGAGCATAGGCATGCGCCGGGGGCGAACCTCGCCGGGTGAGGATGCTTCCATTGTGAAGAAGCACTTGCCATCCAGGGCTTCGGGTTCGCCAACAAACTCAGCGCCTCGGTCCATGGCGTTGCCGTCGTGGGGACGTCGGGGGCGGCGGCGACGTGCTGCAGCCCCAGCCTTTAGTGGGGACCAAAGTGCGACCGACCACATCACGGCGTCGGCAGCATTGGGGATGCCGATGGGCATCCACTGCCACACACAGATTTGGGAGGTTCTGGCCGGGCCGAGTTCCAAACTTCCATCATCGGAGCCGAGGGCTTGGTACTTCAAATTCCGAATCAGGCAATCCTTCGACCCCAATCAGCTTCTGCCTGTGGTCCAAATCCGAGATATCTTGGCGGCAGCTATGCTGGTTAAGCTTAGCCGGACAGCGGCAATCGACGATCTGCAAAACCTAGATGCCTTCCGAGGATTTGCAGCAGCCGTCAATGCACTCGTGGAGGCATCGCATGCTGGTAGCAGCGGCGAATGCGGGTATGTTGTTTTACTCCCTTTGTATGCTTTTGTCATAAAAATCAATTTGCTAATTCTCATTCGATTGAAAATTAGACCCATTCACCATCAACTCTCAAACAGTGGACACTAGTAATATGTAGAACTAGAAATTACACAAGATTTCTGTACTGCTAGTACTATTACTTCGACGCTACATGTTGTTTACACGAGGAAATTGCACAAACTACCGCTTATTGCTGCCTTCGTTGCGTAAAACACTTTTTAAAACTGTAATTTTTTTCCGCACAAACCACCAACTATCGTGTTCTGTTGCAGGGAATTTCAAATTTAGGATTGAGCTGTTTAAGAGCAAATCAGATGATCGGGGACCACCAACTACTATAGTTTTAATTGCAAATAGAATAGATTTTGCAAAATTATGAAACGCACATAACGTTTGAATTACTACAATTTTTTTGAAGGTTTGATATTTTCATCATTTTTGTGTGAATCTTACACCAAGTAACACAACTTTCAGACGGAATACAAAATATTTTCAAACTTCCTAGATTTGATAGCTCAAATATTTTTAATTACTAGTTTTTCAGTATTTTAAAAAGTCGAAACACTATATTTTGGCTGAATGTTAGAAAATATATTTCATGATTATCCCATATTAGTTAAGAAGTACATAAACTAGTAGTAGTAATAAAGAACAGAGGGAGTTTATGGAGATACATCCATTAAGGGCATGTTAGTGTGTGTTGGTGTATTACTTATGCCTTCTTTGGTTAATACACTTCTCAAGTGATCCCCGCAAACCCTCTATTCTTGCCTAGAATACAAAAACTCCCCATCAAAGTATTAGTGCATTTTTTGGATGAGTATTCGAGAGGATTGGGTGAACACCAAGGATTTGCATAGGGAATTGGTACAATTGAATCCTTGGCTGTTTGATTTGTAGGATTGTTTCCGATAGGAATTTTTCCTAAGGATTTCTTTGCACAGATTCCATAGAAAATTAAACATCTACTCATGCCTCTTTTTAAGAATGCTTTACTTTTCCTATGGTGGAATCAAACAAAGTTTGGATTCTATGAATTCCTATAGGATTGGAGTGGACATGACATTGCAATCCTACATTTCCCTATTCCTACATCTTTCGGTAGGCATTTGCCTAGAATAAATAACCATGTGTATTACGGAGTAGCAATAAAATATAGGTTTATTTCTCTAAAGCATCTTGCACTGTACTAGTACATGGCTTAAGAGACAATATTTTTACCATTTTTTTTGCGAGAAGACAATATTATTACCATAGTTACTAAGTACATTTTATTGGATGATGAAGTGATAGCCCTCATCAATGCATTGTGAATTATTAGGGCATGGGTCGCACGTGATTTACGAGTACACCGCACGATCGAGAGCCGCCGTCCCTCTTTGCTTTCTACCGATGCGGCGGAGCTCCTCCCCACACCCACGAATAACTGAAAGCCACAACTGCTGGGGAAAAGTCTTGCGCCGAGAAAATCTACAACCGTGGTTGAGTACATGTGTTTCTTAAGATACGAGTGCTCCAATGCATTTTTTCTTTCCTTTTACTAATTTACCTTGAAAATCCCGCACGTCCACTTATTTGTGGACGGAGGGAGTATCACGCCAAGAGGAAGTAGGACAATAGTGGGCGCTTATAGCCCGCCTACGTGGTACTTTTGCCAGCTGTTGGCTCTTCTATTGTTCTTGCTCTAAAGAAACCCCGATTGTGAAAGGCCAAGGCGTACTTCTTTTGGTCACGCAAAATTCAAAATACTGCCATGGACATTGAATTGACATGACAACACATAGCTTGGGATGTCCAAATTTGCACGTTAGACCAGTGACTTGTTCTTCACCTTTTCAGAGGGAACAGTGACTTTTTATTATGGGTCTATACACTTTCCAAGAAACAGGAGGAGATGCTGTAGAGTGTAGAGGAGCGAAGTCAAGCGCCCCGCCCCCACCTGCCCTATTTCGGTTCACCTCCATCGTCTACCTCCGCCCCCGCCCGCACCAATCGACCACCTTCCATAGCACGCGCCAGTGCCGCCGCCATGCAGCTTTAGAATCAATTCCACCGCCCAGTTTGAGAGCCTCCGTTCTTCATCTTCCCCGCCACCTGCCGCCATCGAACCCAAATTAAACTCCAATCAGTTGAACCCAAACCTCATAGACCCACCCCCTGCCCTGCGATGGCGGCATCGAACAAGGAAAATGATGACTCTGAACTGTTTCAGAAGGTCTTTTCCGAAGGTCCCCTTGAAGAACTCGTAACAAGATGCGACGTCATCACCGCCGCGAGCCTCGTCGGTTCGTCCAAACTATTTTTCGACTCTGCAAATGATAGTGCAACTCTATCTTTTTCTCTCCCGTTTGGCCTCCCATGTGTTCTTCATTCTCACCCGACGAAGGTAGCACGGGATTGCAAGCTGACGCCGCTGGACAGGTTCTCCTCCGACGCTGTGATGCCAGACGGTACGGGTAAGCAGTGGGTAGGTGCCAATGGAGATTGGGTTGCCATGGTTGACACTGGCTTTCCTGCTTGCAAATGGAAACTTGTCAACGTCTACACTCGCCGTGAAATTCCTCTCCCTGTGCCGTTTGAAACCACCCACATTCCAAATATATACCACCACAACCTTCGTGCTATTATATTTCACAAGATATATATTTGCCAAGTTCCCACAGCTGCTGGGGGGTACAAAAATTTCTCTCTTGTTGCTGTTTTTGACATCAGAGTTGCCCTCCTTTGCGGCGAAGATTCTGGATGGACAGTTCTTACAGAGCCCAAGTCCCACATCTTTTACAATTACAGCGATGCAATTCTCCACAATGGGCTTGTGTTTGCCACAACTCATACTGGCACTGTTCACGCATGGAATCCTCAGCAAGCTGGTAATTTTCCTCCGGACGTAAGTAGTGTATGATGAGCTTCATTATTCATGGCTGTAAAGATAATTTTAATGCACAAACTTATTAATTTTCGAACCTGACTGATCTGACTTGGAGGCTTGGGGCATATTTGCTTCGGATGAAATTTCATTGGTATTTAGACTTTTTATTCGAGATGATTACCATAGAAAAATTTGAGGATTGTATAATTAGGAGTTTTATTCTCAGATTGAATTATGTTGGATTTTGACCTCTACTTGAACTTCTTGAAATGAATCCTTTGGTTTCCCATGTGATGTACTCAAATACACCAATATGCTGTATTATTGAATGGAAATGCCATTATATCATCCCATCTGAATCCTAATGCGGTTTCCCAATTCTTGCATTTTTATAGAGGTCTCACCATCAGCACTTTTTGTAGGTATAGCTTCTACCCATTTAGTAACATAATCAACAGCGACAAGTATATGAGTGTTACCGTCTGAAGAAGGGAAAGGACCCATGAAGTCGAATCCCCAACAATCGAATGGTTCAATAACAAGAGTATAATTCATAGGCATTTCATTGCGTCTGGAGATATTACCAACTCTTTGACATTCATCACAAGATAAAATAAATTTCCTTGCATCTTTGAAGAGTGTTGGCCAATAAAAACCTGATTGTAGAACCTTTTGCGCGGTTCTATCTCCAGCGTGATGTCCTCCATAAACACTTCCATGACATTTATTCAATATCTCCTGTTGTTCATATTCAGGAACACATCTTCGCATAATACCATCCACTCCTTCTTTATATAAGTGTGGGTCATCCCAAAAATAATGCCTCAAGTCATAAAAGAATTTCCTCCTTTGCTGAGCTGAAAAGGTTGGAGGCAAATACTTCGAAACAATAAAGTTAGCATAATCTGCATACCAAGGGCTCTCTCGCGAGCTCACCTTTATTACAGCCAATTGTTCATTTGGAAAACTATCATTAACAGGAACAGGATCATAAGCAATATTTTCCAATCTAGATAAATTATCAGCAACAGGATTATCAGCACCTTTCCTATCTATAATATGTAAATCAAATTCTTGCAACAGAAGTACCCATCTAATAAGCCTTGGCTTAGCATCTTTCTTTGTCATAAGGTATCTAATTGCAGCATGATCAGTATGAATTGTAACTTTCGAATCAACAATATAGGGTCTAAACTTGTCACAAGCAAAGACTACAGCTAACAATTCCTTTTCAGTTGTAGCATAATTTCTTTGAGCAGCATCAAGAGTCTTACTAGCATAATGAATAACATTTAATTTTTTATCTACTCGCTGTCCAAGAACAGCGCCTACAGCAAAATCACTAGCATCACACATAATTTCAAAAGGCAAATTCCAATCAGGAGGTTCAACTACAGGAGCAGTTGTTAAGGCTTTCTTTAGAGTTTCAAAAGCTTCCTTACAATCATCATCAAAAACAAAAGGTACATCTTTTTGAAGAAGATTAGTAAGAGGCTTTGAAATTTTAGAGAAATCTTTAATAAATCTCCTATAAAACCCAGCATGACCAAGAACACTACGAATACCTTTAACATCCCTCGGATAGGGCATCTTCTCAATTGCTTCAACTTTAGCTCTATCAACTTCAATACCTCTCTCAGAAATTTTATGTCCCAATACAATTCCTTCATTAACCATAAAGTGGCATTTCTCCCAATTAAGAACAAGGTTAGTTTCTTCACATCTCTGCAAAACTTTATCGAGGTTTCGCAAGCAATTATCAAAAGAATTTCCATAGACAGAAAAATCATCCATGAACACCTCTACAATACTTTCGCAAAAACCATGAAAAATAGCAGACATGCATCTTTGAAAAGTAGCAGGAGCATTACATAAACCAAAAGGCATACGCCTATAAGCATAAGTTCCATAAGGACAAGTAAACGTGGTTTTCTCTTGATCTTTAGCTTTAACAACAATTTGTGAAAACCCAGAATAACCATCAAGAAAACAAAAATGAGTATTTTTAGATAACCTTTCTAGCATTTGATCAATAAATGGTAAAGGGTAATGATCTTTCTTAGTAACTTTATTAACTTTTCGAAAATCAATGCACATTCTATAACCTACAACTATTCTTTGAGGAATAAGCTCATCATTATCATTAGGCACAACAGTCATTCCTCCTTTCTTAGGAACGCAATGCACAGGACTAACCCATCTACTATCAGCAATAGGATATATAATACCAGCTTCAAGGAGTTTTAATACCTCGTTCCTTACCACTTCCTTCATCTTCGGAATTAGACGACGTTGATGTTCAACAACAGGCTTTGCATCATCTTCCATATTAATAGCATGTTGGCAAATAGAAGGAGAAATCCCTTTCAAATCATCAAGAGTATAGCCAATAGCTCCTCGGTGTTTCTTCAATATTTCCAATAACCTTTCTTCCTCAATCTCTGAAAGCTTAGAACTAATAATAACAGGATATATTTTCTTATCATCAATATGAGCATATTTAAGATTATCAGGTAAAGGCTTTAAATCAAAAACAGGATCTTCCTTTGGTGGCGGTGTTGTACCCAAATCTTCCACCGGTAAATCATGCTTGAGAATAGGTTGGCGAAGAAAAATTTCCTCAAGCTCATCTCTTTCTTTCCTAAAAGCTTCACTTTCACTATTCTCCAAATGTTGCTGCAAAGGATTATTAGGAACAAGAACAATAGATGCACACTGCTCCATTTTAAAATCATTACTAGGCAAGTCAGCTTTATAAGGAGTTTTGGTAAATTTAGAAAAGTTAAATTCATAAGGTTCACCAGCAAATCTAGTCAAAATTTTCTCTTTCTTACAATCTATAATAGCTCCACAAGTATTTAGAAAAGGTCTACCAAAAATGATAGGACAATGATCACTAGCAGCAGAACCAAGTACCAAAAAGTCAGCAGGATATTTAATCTTACCGCATAGAACTTCCACATCTCGAACAATACCAATTGGAGAAATAGTTTCTCTATTAGCCAGATGAATAACCACATCAATATCTTCAAGTTCACAAGAACCAATTTCGTGCATAATCTCCGTGTAAAGCTCATAAGGAATAGCACTAACACTTGCACCAATATCACATAAACCATAATAGCAATGATCACCAATTCTAACAGATAGCATAGGAACACTAACTTGTTTGGATTTATTAGGATGTGAAACAATATTAGAAGCATCTTCACAGAAAATAATATGACCATCCTCCACATTTTCAGTCACAAGATCTTTAACTATTGCAACAGCAGGTTCAATTTTAATTTGTTCTTCAGGTTCTTTAGGTTTCTTTTCACTTTTATTAACCGCACTAGATATGACAGAGTACTCCTTCATTTTAGCAGGGAAAGGAGTTTTTTCAATATAAGCTTCAGGAATAACATTATCAACAGTTTCAATCACTACACATTTGTTTACAGATGAATCAATTTTATCTTTATACGGTTCATGATACTTATCAAAATTCTTCTTAGGCAGTTCATAATGAGAGGCAAAAGCTTTATAAAGATTTGCAACAACTTGAGAATCAAGACCATATGTAGCACTCATATTACGAAATTTATCAGTATCCATAAAAGCTTCAATGCATTTATAATCATAAATTATACCTGATTCTCTATCTTTGTCATTCTCCCATCCTTCAGTATTTTCTTGGATCCGATCAAGAAGGTCCCTTTTAAACTCTTCATTCTTGCGTGTAAATGATCCAGAACAAGAAGTATCCAGCAAGGTCTTGTCTTGAAAAGAAAGTCTTGCATAGAAATTATCAATAATAACATTACCAGGAAGCTCATGAATGGGGCATTTGAGCATTAAAGACTTCAATCTCCCCCAAGCTTGGGCAATACTCTCTCCATCATGAGGCCAGAAATTATATATGCGGTTCCGATCTTTGTGAATTTCACTTGGAGGATAAAATTTGGAATAAAATAAAGGCACAATGTCCTCCCAATCAATAGAATCACCATTCTTCAGCAATTTATACCAGTGCGCCGCTTTACCAGACAGCGATATAGTGAATAGTTTCTTCCTAACTTCATTCATAGAAATACCTGCACATTTGAATAACCCGCATAATTCATGCAAAAACAATAAATGATCACCAGGATGAACAGTTCCATCCCCTTCATAGCGGTTATCCATAACACGTTCAATAATTTTCATAGGTATTTTATATGGTACTACTTCCTCACCTGGCGCTTCATCCACTACCGTTGCAGTAGTAGTAGATTTCCCAAATAGAAATTGAAGAGAAGATCTCTCCATAATGATTTATAGCAGCAGGCAGAAATAAAATCAGCACAAACAGTAAATTTCCTTACCAATTCCACTTACCAATAGCGCTTCACTCCCCGGCAACGGCGCCAGAAAATAGTCTTGATGACCCACAAGTATAGGGGGTGTATCGTAGTATCTTCGATAAGTAAGAATGTCGATCCCAACGAGGAGCAGAAGGTGTTGGCAGCAGTTTCGATGAAGGATTCACTGTAAATACTCACAGACAAGTATTCAGGGGGTTTTGATATTGCAGATAAATAAAGTACAAGTAAATAAAATGCGAGAGAAATAATTGCAGCGAGTGGCCCAATCCTTTTTAGCACAAAGGACAAGCCGGTTTGTTTACTTATAATGACCAAACGTTCCTGAGGACACATGGGGATTTTAGTCTAGTGCTTTCGCTTCATGTAGCTAAATAATCTTCATTGTTTTGATAAGTGTTGTGTGGGTGAACCTATGCTAATGCACCGCCCTTCCTAGGACTAATACATACTTGTGATTATACCCCTTGCAAGCATCCGCAACTACAAGAAAGTAATTAAGATAAATCTAACCACAGCCTTAAACTCTGAGATCCTGCGATCCCTCCTGCATCGATATACTAACGGGGGCTCAGGTTTCTGTCACTCCGGCAACTCCGCAATTAGCAACCGAATACAAGATGCACTCCCCTAGGCCCATAAATGGTGAAGTGTCGTGTAGTCGACGTTCACACGACACCACTAGAAGAATGACACCACAACTTAAATATCATAACATTGAATATTACTCAACCATAATTCACTACTAGCATTTAGACTTCACCCATGTCCTCAAGAACTAAACGAACTACTCACGAGACATCATATGGAATACAATCAGAGGTGATATGATGATGAATAACAATCTGAACATAAACCTTGGTTCAATGGTTTCACTCAATAGCATCTACAACAAGTATAGAATAACACCGGGAGAGTTTCCCCTATCAAACAATCAAGATTTAACCCGAATTGCTACAGCGATGACGAGGTGCAGCGGTGATGATGGCGGTGTAGATGGTGGAGATGATGATGATGATGATGGAGATGATGTCCCGCTCGATGACGATGGCGATGGCGTCGATTTCCCCCTCCGGGAGGGAATTTCCCCGGCGGATTCCTGCCCGCCGGAGAGCTCTTTTCTCTCTGGTGTTCTCCGCCCCGCAGAGGCGGCTGTAACCCTTCGTGAGGATCCCTCTGTGGCTTAGGTTTTCGGGACGAAGGAGTACGCGAAGAAAAGGAGGCGAAAGGGGCTGTGGGGCCCCCAGAGCACAGGGTGGCGCGGCCAGGCCCTGGGCCGCGCCGCCCTGTGGTCTGGGCCCACAGTGGCTCCTCTCTGCTCCCCCTTTTGGCTCCCTCCGTCATCTGGAAAAATAGGAATTTACGTGAAATTCCCTTCCACAGTTGATCTTCCGAAATATTGCGTTCTGACGGTGCTTTTTCCAGCAGAATCCTGGCTCCGGTGCTTGATCCTCCAATGATGATGAAACATGCAAAATAGATGAAATAACATAAGTATTGTGTCCCAATACGAAATATATCAATGAATAACAGCAAATTATGATACAAAATAGTGATGCAAATTGGACGTATCAACTCCCCCCAAGCTTAGACATCGCTTGTCCCCAAGAGACGAGCATCCCCAAGCAGCTCGTCCCGAGCAGTAAAACGATAACAAAGATAATTTCTGAAGTGACATGCCATCATAATCTTGATCATACTATTTGTAAACATATGTAATGAATGCAGCGATCAAAACAAAAGTAATGACATGAGTAAACAAGTGAATCATATAGCAAAGACTTTTCATGAATAGTACTTCAAGACAAGCATCAATAAGTCTTGCATAAGAGTTAACTCATAAAGCAATAAATCAAAGTAAAGGTGTTGAAGCAACACATAGGAAGATTAAGTTTCAGCGGTTGCTTTCAACTTATAACATGTATATCTCATGGATATTGTCAACATAAAGTAATATAACAAGTGCAATATGCAAGTATGTAGGAATCAATGCACAGTTCACACAAGTGTTTGCTTCTTGAGGTGGAAGGAGATAGGTAAACTGACTCAACAATAAAAGTAAAAGAATGGTCCTTCAAAGAGGAAAGCATCGATTGCTATATTTGTGCTAGAGCTTTGGTTTTGAAAACATAAAGAGAGCATAAAAGTAAAGTTTTGAGAGGTGTTTGTTGTTGTCAACGAATGGTAATGGGTACTCTAACTACCTTATCAACCAGACTTTCAAGAGCGGCTCCCATGAAGGACGTTATTTCTACCACCGTGGTAGATCATCCCTCTTCTCTTTTGTTTACACATGTATTTTAGTGGGGTGGCACTCCTTCCAACCTTTCTTTCACAAACCATGGCTAACCGATTCCATCGGGTGCCTGCCAACAATCTCATACCATGAAGGAGTGCCTTTTTATTTTATTTTTATTATGATGACACTCCTCCCCACCTTTGCTTTCTCAAGCCATGGCTAACCGATTCCATCGGGTGCCTACCAACTTTTCACATACCATGGAGGAGTGTCTATTTGCAAAATTAAGTTGCTTACTGATGAATCAGAGCAACACATGTGAAGAGAATTATTAATGAAGTTAATTAATTGGGGCTGGGAACCCCTTTGCCAGCTCTTTATGCAAAGTTATTGGATAAGCGGATGAAGCCACTAGTCCATTGTGAAAGTCTGTCCGAAGTAAATGACAAGATCGAAAGATAAAACACCACATACTTCCTCATGAGCTATAAAACATTGACACAAATAAGAGATGATAAATTTTGAATTGTTTAAAGGTAGCACTCAAGCAATTTACTTTGGAATGGCTGAGAAATACCATGTAGTAGGTAGGTATGGTGGACACAAATGGCATAGTGGTTGGCTCAAGGATTTTGGATGCATGAGAAGTATTCCCTCTCGATACAAGGTTTAGGCTAGCAAGGTTATTTGAAGCAAACTCAAGGATGAACCGGTACAGCAAAACTCACATAAAAGACATATTGTAAACATTATAAGACTCTACACCGTCTTCCTTGTTGTTCAAAACTCAATACTAGATATTATCTAGACCTTAGAGAGACCAAATATGCAAATCAGATTTTAGCAAGCTCTATGTATTTCTTCATTAATGGGTGCAAAGCATATGATGCAAGAGCTTAAACATGAGCACAACAATTGCCAAGTATCACATTATCCAAGACATTTTAGAATTACTACATGTAGCATTTTCCAATTCCAACCATATAACAATTTAACGAAGGAGAAACTTCGCCATGAACATTATGAGTAAAGCCTAAGGACATATGTGTCCATATGCAACAGCGGAGCGTGTCTCTCTCCCACAAAGTGAATGCTAGGATCCATTTTATTCAAACAAAAACAAAAACAAAAACAAACCGACGCTCCAAGTAAAGAACACAAGATGTGATTGAATAAAAATATAGTTTCAGGGGAGGAACCTGATGATGTTGTCGATGAAGAAGGGGATGCCTTGGGCATCCCCAAGCTTAGACGCTTGAGTCTTCTTAAAATATGCAGGGGTGAACCACGGGGGCATCCCCAAGCTTAGAGCTTTCACTCCTCTTGATCATAGTATATCATACTCCTCTCTTGACCCTTGAAAACTTCCTTCACACCAAACTTCAAGCAAACTCATTAGAGGGTTAGTGCACAATTAATAATTTACTCATTCAGAGGTGACACAATCATTATTTTCACTTCTGGACATTGCATAATGCTACTGGACATTAATGGATCAAAGAAATAAATCCAACATAGCAAAAGAGGCAATGTGAAATAAAAGGCAGAATCTGTCAAAAACAGAACAGTCCGTAAAGACGAATTTTAAGATGGCACCAGACTTGCTCAAATGGAAAAACTCAAAACTAATGAAAGTTGCGTACATATCTGAGGATCACGCTCGTAAATTGGCAGATTTTTTCGAATTTTCTACAGAGAACTGTGCCCAGATTCGTGACAGACAGCAATGCTGTTTCTGCGCAGCGATCCCAAATATAACATCAACTTTGACATAGAAACTTTACTTGGCACAAAAACATGATAAGGAGAGGTTGGTACAGTAGTAAACAACTTCCAGGACTCAACAAAACAAAAAATTGCTGTAGGTAAAAACATGGGTTGTCTCCCATAAGCGCTTTTCTTTAACGCCTTTCAGCTAGGCGCAGAAAGTGCAAATCAAGTATTTTCAAACGAAGAAGCATCACCATCATAACCAGGGGTATTGGGAGTTTTCTCAACCAAGCATAGTATATTGGATATATAAGTTTTAGCGTCTCCCTTTTCATTAGTCTTAGGCTTGCTACTCTCATCGAACAAATTTTCAGGAACAAGCCAAGCATAGTTATTTTCTAGTGCATCATTCATAGCTAGGAGTTTACATGGTATTGGTGCTTTGATCTCCCCACCATCATTAATATTATTAGTGTACCTTATTCTATCCATGTCCATTTTTTCAAGGAGACCAATAAAATTGGTATGAGAACCTAGCATATTAAATTTAGCAAAAACCTTTCTAGCCTCTCTTGCTAGACCACCAAATTCTCTAAGAAGGGTTTCTAAAACAAAATCTTTCTTTTCCCCTTCTTCCATATCACCAAGTGTAAGAAACATGTGTTGGATTATAGGATTGAGATTAACAAATTTAGTTTCCAACATGCGAACTAAAGCAGCAGCAGCAATTTCATAGGTAGGTGCAAGTTCTACCAAGTGTCTATCTTCAAAATCTTCAGTAATACTAACATGATTGAAAAATTCTTCTATATTATTTCTCCCAACTATGGACCCACGTCCTACCGGTATGTCTTTTGTGGTGAAATTAAAAGGAAACATGATGCAATAAGCAAAAAGTAAACAAGGCGAATAAAGTAAAGACAAGTAACTAATTTTTTTGTGTTTTTGATATAGAGAGCAAGACAGAATAAAGTAAAACTAGCAACTAATTTTTTTGTGTTTTGTTTAGGTGCAGCAAACAAAGTAGTAAATAAAATAAAGCAAGACAAAAACAAAGTAAAGAGATTGAGAAGTGGAGACTCCCCTTGCAGCGTGTCTTGATCTCCCGGCAACGGCGCCAGAAATTTGCTTGATGCGTGTAGTTGACACGTCCGTTGGGAACCCCAAGAGGAAGGTGTGATGCGCAAGCAAGTTTCCCTAAGAAACCAAGGTTTAATCGGACCAGTAGGAGTCAAGAAGCACGTTGAAGGTTGATGGTCGCGAAATGTGATGCGGCGCAACACCGGGATTCCGCGCCAACGGAACCTGCACAACACAACCCAAGTACTTTGCCCCAACGAAACGTGAGGTTGTCAATCTCACCGGCTTGCTGTAACAAAGGATTAAACGTATCGAGTGGAAGATGTTTGCAAAGAAAACAGTAAAACACAATTGCAGTAGATTGTATGCTATGTAAAGAATAGGACCGGGGTCCACAGTTCACTAGAGGTGTCTCTCCCATAAGATGAAAGCATGTTGGGTGAACAAATTACAGTCGGGCAATTGACAAATAGAGAAAGGCATAACAATGCATATACATGATATGATAAATATAGTGAGATTTAATTGGGCATTACGACAAAGTACATAGACCGCCATCCAACTGCATCTATGCCTAAAAAGTCCACCTTCAGGTTATCATCCGAACCCCATTCAGTATTAAGTTGCTAAGCAACAGACAATTGCATTAAGTATGGTGCGTAATGTAATCGACAACTACATCCTTAGACATAGAATCAATGTTTTATCCCTAGTGGCAACAGCACATCACAACCTTAGAACTTTCTGTCACTGTCCCAGGTGTCAATGAAGGCATGAACCCACTATCGAGCATAAATACTCCCTCTTGGAGTTAAGAGCAAAAACTTGGCCAGAGCCTCTACTAATAACGGAGAGCATGCAAGATCATAAACAACACATAAACAATAGATTGATAATCACCATAATCATAGTATTCTCTATCCATCGGATCCCGACAAACACAACATATAGAATTACATATAGATGATCTTGATCATGTTAGGCAGCTCACAAGATCCAACAATGAAGCACAACAAGGAGAAGACGACCATCTAGCTACTGCTATGGACCCATGGTCCAGGGGTGAACTACTCACTCATCACTCCGGAGGCGATCATGGCGATGAAGAGTCCTCCGGGAGATGAATCCCCTCTCCGGCAGGGTGCCGGAGGCGATCTCCTGAATCCCCCGAGATGGGATTCGCGGCGGCGGCTCCGGAAGGTTTTCCGTATCGTGGCTCTCGGGGGTTCGCGACGGAGGCTTTAAGTAGGCGGAAGGGTAGGTCAGGGGGCCACACGAGGTGCCCAGGGGGTAGGGCCGCGCGGCCAAGGGCTGGCGCGCCCTATCCTGGCTGCCTCGTGGCCCCACTTCGTTATCTCTTCGGTCTTGGAAGCGTGCAAAAATAGGACCCTGGGCGAAAGTTTCGTCCAATTCCGAGAATATTTCCTTACTAGGATTTCTGAAACCAAAAACAGCAGAAAACACTGGCTCTTCGGCATCTTGTTAATAGGTTAGTTCAGAAAATGCATAAATATGACATATAATGTGCATAAAACATGTAGGTATCATCAATAAAGTAGCATGGAACATAAGAAATTATCGATACGTTGGAGACGTATGATCCCTCTTCCTCCGAGTTTCACTCGACGGGCAAACACCCATGTGCTGCATAGTAATAATAAAAAGGTAGTACTCGTAGAAAAATCGATATACGAATCTGTAATTAAATAGGTTAAACTAGGGTTTTGCCCAGTTCTACAGATCAAGGGTTCAAAAAAATCCAACTACGGGGTTCGAACAACACGATTCTAATCCAAGAATTTTTTCGACCTAGGTCACCCAAATGGCCTCAAACTATAGGGTTAGCATCTAGTGCAGTATGTGTGAAAATGTATGCACTATGTGTGCTATAACTTGTATGTCTTTCATATTTGAACCAAATTTGAATAAGTTTGAAATATTTGAAAAGGGGCTTTTGGCTTAAACGTTTGAAACCAAAAACCACTTCTCTTCATGCATGCTTGACTTCATAAGACAGAGTTTAGCTAGGGTTAGGGGATAGATGCATGATTTTCCTGGTTTGAATATGTCTAGACCTTGTTTATCAACTTAATTGAATGCTTACTATATGACATAAGAATACTATGTGACTTGTTTTTTATTTTTTATTTTTTTAAAATTTTATGCCCATTTGAATCTTGGTCAAATCCTAGGTTTGAACATGGTTTAAACAAGTTTAAATCATGAATATGAAAAATTAAGCATCTATATATCCTTCTTACTCACTCCAAAATGTAGCTCTTGGGAGGGTTTTTCGAAATTTCCATGTTTGAAACCAAAACCACTTCTCTTCATGCATGCTTGACTTCATAAGACAGAGTTTAGGGTTAGGGGTAGATATATACATGATTTTCTGGTTTGAATATGTCTAGACCTTGTTTATCAACTTGAATGCTTACTATATATATATATGACATAATAATGTTATGTCCTTTGGTTTTTCATTCTTTTGATTTTTTATGAATTTCCATGCCCATTTGAATCTTTTGGTCAAATCCTAGAGGTTTGACCAAGATTTAAACAAGTTTAAAACATGAAAATGAAAAGGGAAGCTTGTATATCCTTCTTAGTCACTCTAAAATGAAGTTTTTGGGAGGTTTTTGAAATTTCCATGTTTGAAACCCAAAACCACTTCTCTTCATGCTAGACTTCATAAGACAATTTAATTAGGGGTTAGGGGTAGATACATGATTTGTCTGGTTTGAATATGTCCAAACCTTGCTTGTTTATCAACTTGAATGCTTACTATATGACATAAGAATGCTTACCATATGTTTGAATTTTAAAAGCATATAGTCTTCTTATGTCATATAGTAAGCATTCAAAAGGTTTTCTTTGAGAGAGTAGCATGCATTCAAAAGTTGATAAATAAGATTTGGACATATTCAAACCAGACAAATCATGTATCTACACCCCCTAACCCTAAACTCTGTCTTATGAAGTCAAGCATGAAGAGAAGTGCTTTTGGGTTTCAAACATGGAAATTTCACAAACCTCCCAAAAGCTTCATTTTACAGTGACTAAGAAGGATCCAGCTTACCTTTTCATTTTCATGTTTTAAACTTGTTTAAATCTTGGTCAAACCTAGATTTGACCAAGATTTAAATGGGCATAAAATCTGAAAAAACAAAAAATGAAAAACCAAATAACATAGCCTTCTTATGTCATATAGTAAGCATTCAAGTTGATAAACAAGGTCTAGACATATTCAAACCAGAAAAATCATGTATCTACCCCTAACCCTAAACTCTGTCTTACGAAGTCAAGCATGAAGAGAAGTGGTTTTGGGTTTCAAACATGGAAATTTCAAAAACCTCGCGAAAGCTTCATTTTAGAGTGACTAAGAAGGATCCATGCTTACCTATTCATTTTCATGTTTTAAACTTGTTTAAACCTTGATAAAACCCAGGATTTTACCTATTTAATCATAGATTCATAGGTCGATTTTTTACTTTTTTATTTTTACTATGCAGCACATGTGTGTTTGCCCGTCCAGTGAAACTCGGAGGAAGAGGGATCACACGGAAGGAGAAGAAGGGATAGCAGTCACGGGGCCCCTCTTATTATTTATGGTGTATATCTTTTTTCTGGTGATGTTGACTGTTGTGCAGCGTTTGTCAGTGCGCAGGAGGTGCGAGGCTGCGAGCGAGCGAGTCGAGCGAGGCCGAGAATGAGAGAGATGTTTTTTTCTTTTTCTTTTCCGTGAGAGGGACAACAGAAGGATCCAGAGACGACTTCCACTACGCATCCTGGTGCGCGTCTTCTCTTGACAAAGAAGATGGATGGGAGTTTGCGTACCTACTATAGTACTACTACACAAGAACCATATACATGTCAAACTTTTCAATCATGACCCACATGCATTTTATGTATATATTCACAACTTTTAATGCATGCATGAAAACTCAGCAAAATATGTGCATTTTGGGTTGTCGCACATAAATGTGCTTTTACTTGTCTGCCACCAATCCAATTTTCATGTGAGGGGGAAACATGACACACGATGGACATTTCCAATGTTTCACGAATTAATTATCTCAATTTGCATCCATATATATATGCGCCTGGTTACTGAAAGATCGAACCAAAGGTGAACTTGAAACGTTTTCATTTTCATGTTTTAAACTTGTTTAAATCTTGGTCAACCCTTGGATTTGACCAAGATTCATAAAAAATTCAAAAACATAGTCTTCTTATGTCATACAGTCAACATTCAAGTTGATAAAACAAGATCTAAACATATTAAAAGAAGAATCATGTATCTACCCCCTAACCCTAAACTCTGTCTTTTGAAGTCAAACATGAAGATACGTGGTTTTGGGTTTACAAAATGGAAATTTCAAAAACCTCCGAAAAGCTTAATTTTGGAGTGACTAAGAAGGATACATGCTTACTTTTTCATTTTCATGTTTTAAACTTGTTTAAAGCTTGGTCAAACCTAGCTAGCTAGGATTTGACCAAGATTCAAGTGCGCATAAAAAATTCGAAAAAACCCCCAAAAATGAAAAACCATAACACATAGTCTTCTTGCGTCACATATATTGTAAGCATTCAAGTGTTGATAAACAATATCTAGACATATCAAACAAGAAAAATCATGTATCTATACCCCTAACCCTAAATTTGTCTTATGAAGTCAAGCATGAAGAGAAGTGGTTTGGGTTTTCAAACATGGAAATTTCGAAAACCGCCCAAAAGCTTCATTTCGGACTGACTAAGAAGGATCCATGCTTACCTTTTCATTTTCATGTTTTAAACTTGTTTAAATTCTTGTTCAAACCTAGGATTTGACCAAGATTCAAATGGGCATAAAAACAATCGAAAAAATCAAAAATGAAAAACCAAAGCACATAGTCTTCTTATGTCACATAGTAAGCCATTCAACTTGATAACAAGGTCTAGACCTATTCAAACCAGAAAAATCATGTATCTACCCCTAACCCTAAACTCATCTGTCTTATGAAGTCAAGCATGAAGAGAAGTGGTTTTGGGTTTCAAACATAGACATTTCAAAAGCCTCCCAAAAGCTTCATTTTGGAGTGATTGAGAAGGATCCATGCTTAATTTTTCATTTTAATGTTTTAAACTTGTTTAAATCTTGGTTAAACCTATGATTTGACCAAAATTTGATTCGGCATGAAAATTCAAAACAAATCAAATAAATAAAAAACCAATGCACATAGTACATCTTCTTATGTCATATACTAAGCATTCAAGTTGATAAGCCAGGTCTAGACATATTCAAACTAGAAAAATCATGTATCTACCCCTAACCCTAAACTCGATTTGTCTTATGAAGTCAATCATGAAGAGGTGTTTTGGGTTTCAGACATGGAAATTTCAAAAACCTTCCAAAAGCTTCATTTTGAAGTTACTAATTAAGAAGGATCACTACAAGAAAAGTTTGGCAACTTTTCTTGTAGTGGATCCAGGCTTAATTTTTCATCTTCATGTTTTAAATTTTGGTCAAACCTAGGATTTGTCCAAGATACAAATGGGCATAAAAATTCAGGGTAGCATCATACCCCCCTCCTTCCCGCGTAGAAAAAGTGTTAGGCGAGTAGTAGAATGGCATGACCAACAAGTTTCAAGTAAAATTTTGAATATGACCAAAATATACCAATTGATAGATGTGTGTGACCCAAGATTGAGCCATGGTACATTTTGCCAACAAAGTAGCAATTGAGTTGGCTTTCTACCTTAGTAGGCGTGCATTGGAAGGATGCATTATGCCGGCAAAGTTTTCAAACGTTCAAACTTTTCCGGTTTCTCATACAGTATTTGGCTCCTTGAGAAGCATTGATGTGATCATATAAGGTTATCCAAAACTTCGCCTTTCCCGTATTTGCCCGAGCACTCGACACCCCTCGTCCCATGGCGACTCCTCCAGCCATAGCCCCGTGCACCCAGGCTCCACGACTCAGCCTCGGAGGGGTGTGCGCTAAAAGCTCGCAAATGTCTGTGTGCCATTGGTGTGCGATGAAGCAGGCGGCTCTGTGTCTTGCTGTGGCTAGACTCCTGGCGCCCTTTGATCTAGGAGAGGGAGAGGAGGGAGGGGGTCCCATGAAGCGGCGGTGGCCCAGGTATCGGCGGCAGCCCAGGCAGCAGCGGCAAAGTGGGCTGGTCGGAGCATAGGCATGCGCCGGGGGCGAACCTCGCCGGGTGAGGATGCTTCCATTGTGAAGAAGCACTTGCCATCCAGGGCTTCGGGTTCGCCAACAAACTCAGCGCCTCGGTCCATGGCGTTGCCGTCGTGGGGACGTCGGGGGCGGCGGCGACGTGCTGCAGCCCCAGCCTTTAGTGGGGACCAAAGTGCGACCGACCACATCACGGCGTCGGCAGCATTGGGGATGCCGATGGGCATCCACTGCCACACACAGATTTGGGAGGTTCTGGCCGGGCCGAGTTCCAAACTTCCATCATCGGAGCCGAGGGCTTGGTACTTCAAATTCCGAATCAGGCAATCCTTCGACCCCAATCAGCTTCTGCCTGTGGTCCAAATCCGAGATATCTTGGCGGCAGCTATGCTGGTTAAGCTTAGCCGGACAGCGGCAATCGACGATCTGCAAAACCTAGATGCCTTCCGAGGATTTGCAGCAGCCGTCAATGCACTCGTGGAGGCATCGCATGCTGGTAGCAGCGGCGAATGCGGGTATGTTGTTTTACTCCCTTTGTATGCTTTTGTCATAAAAATCAATTTGCTAATTCTCATTCGATTGAAAATTAGACCCATTCACCATCAACTCTCAAACAGTGGACACTAGTAATATGTAGAACTAGAAATTACACAAGATTTCTGTACTGCTAGTACTATTACTTCGACGCTACATGTTGTTTACACGAGGAAATTGCACAAACTACCGCTTATTGCTGCCTTCGTTGCGTAAAACACTTTTTAAAACTGTAATTTTTTTCCGCACAAACCACCAACTATCGTGTTCTGTTGCAGGGAATTTCAAATTTAGGATTGAGCTGTTTAAGAGCAAATCAGATGATCGGGGACCACCAACTACTATAGTTTTAATTGCAAATAGAATAGATTTTGCAAAATTATGAAACGCACATAACGTTTGAATTACTACAATTTTTTTGAAGGTTTGATATTTTCATCATTTTTGTGTGAATCTTACACCAAGTAACACAACTTTCAGACGGAATACAAAATATTTTCAAACTTCCTAGATTTGATAGCTCAAATATTTTTAATTACTAGTTTTTCAGTATTTTAAAAAGTCGAAACACTATATTTTGGCTGAATGTTAGAAAATATATTTCATGATTATCCCATATTAGTTAAGAAGTACATAAACTAGTAGTAGTAATAAAGAACAGAGGGAGTTTATGGAGATACATCCATTAAGGGCATGTTAGTGTGTGTTGGTGTATTACTTATGCCTTCTTTGGTTAATACACTTCTCAAGTGATCCCCGCAAACCCTCTATTCTTGCCTAGAATACAAAAACTCCCCATCAAAGTATTAGTGCATTTTTTGGATGAGTATTCGAGAGGATTGGGTGAACACCAAGGATTTGCATAGGGAATTGGTACAATTGAATCCTTGGCTGTTTGATTTGTAGGATTGTTTCCGATAGGAATTTTTCCTAAGGATTTCTTTGCACAGATTCCATAGAAAATTAAACATCTACTCATGCCTCTTTTTAAGAATGCTTTACTTTTCCTATGGTGGAATCAAACAAAGTTTGGATTCTATGAATTCCTATAGGATTGGAGTGGACATGACATTGCAATCCTACATTTCCCTATTCCTACATCTTTCGGTAGGCATTTGCCTAGAATAAATAACCATGTGTATTACGGAGTAGCAATAAAATATAGGTTTATTTCTCTAAAGCATCTTGCACTGTACTAGTACATGGCTTAAGAGACAATATTTTTACCATTTTTTTGCGAGAAGACAATATTATTACCATAGTTACTAAGTACATTTTATTGGATGATGAAGTGATAGCCCTCATCAATGCATTGTGAATTATTAGGGCATGGGTCGCACGTGATTTACGAGTACACCGCACGATCGAGAGCCGCCGTCCCTCTTTGCTTTCTACCGATGCGGCGGAGCTCCTCCCCACACCCACGAATAACTGAAAGCCACAACTGCTGGGGAAAAGTCTTGCGCCGAGAAAATCTACAACCGTGGTTGAGTACATGTGTTTCTTAAGATACGAGTGCTCCAATGCATTTTTTCTTTCCTTTTACTAATTTACCTTGAAAATCCCGCACGTCCACTTATTTGTGGACGGAGGGAGTATCACGCCAAGAGGAAGTAGGACAATAGTGGGCGCTTATAGCCCGCCTACGTGGTACTTTTGCCAGCTGTTGGCTCTTCTATTGTTCTTGCTCTAAAGAAACCCCGATTGTGAAAGGCCAAGGCGTACTTCTTTTGGTCACGCAAAATTCAAAATACTGCCATGGACATTGAATTGACATGACAACACATAGCTTGGGATGTCCAAATTTGCACGTTAGACCAGTGACTTGTTCTTCACCTTTTCAGAGGGAACAGTGACTTTTTATTATGGGTCTATACACTTTCCAAGAAACAGGAGGAGATGCTGTAGAGTGTAGAGGAGCGAAGTCAAGCGCCCCGCCCCCACCTGCCCTATTTCGGTTCACCTCCATCGTCTACCTCCGCCCCCGCCCGCACCAATCGACCACCTTCCATAGCACGCGCCAGTGCCGCCGCCATGCAGCTTTAGAATCAATTCCACCGCCCAGTTTGAGAGCCTCCGTTCTTCATCTTCCCCGCCACCTGCCGCCATCGAACCCAAATTAAACTCCAATCAGTTGAACCCAAACCTCATAGACCCACCCCCTGCCCTGCGATGGCGGCATCGAACAAGGAAAATGATGACTCTGAACTGTTTCAGAAGGTCTTTTCCGAAGGTCCCCTTGAAGAACTCGTAACAAGATGCGACGTCATCACCGCCGCGAGCCTCGTCGGTTCGTCCAAACTATTTTTCGACTCTGCAAATGATAGTGCAACTCTATCTTTTTCTCTCCCGTTTGGCCTCCCATGTGTTCTTCATTCTCACCCGACGAAGGTAGCACGGGATTGCAAGCTGACGCCGCTGGACAGGTTCTCCTCCGACGCTGTGATGCCAGACGGTACGGGTAAGCAGTGGGTAGGTGCCAATGGAGATTGGGTTGCCATGGTTGACACTGGCTTTCCTGCTTGCAAATGGAAACTTGTCAACGTCTACACTCGCCGTGAAATTCCTCTCCCTGTGCCGTTTGAAACCACCCACATTCCAAATATATACCACCACAACCTTCGTGCTATTATATTTCACAAGATATATATTTGCCAAGTTCCCACAGCTGCTGGGGGGTACAAAAATTTCTCTCTTGTTGCTGTTTTTGACATCAGAGTTGCCCTCCTTTGCGGCGAAGATTCTGGATGGACAGTTCTTACAGAGCCCAAGTCCCACATCTTTTACAATTACAGCGATGCAATTCTCCACAATGGGCTTGTGTTTGCCACAACTCATACTGGCACTGTTCACGCATGGAATCCTCAGCAAGCTGGTAATTTTCCTCCGGACGTAAGTAGTGTATGATGAGCTTCATTATTCATGGCTGTAAAGATAATTTTAATGCACAAACTTATTAATTTTCGAACCTGACTGATCTGACTTGGAGGCTTGGGGCATATTTGCTTCGGATGAAATTTCATTGGTATTTAGACTTTTTATTCGAGATGATTACCATAGAAAAATTTGAGGATTGTATAATTAGGAGTTTTATTCTCAGATTGAATTATGTTGGATTTTGACCTCTACTTGAACTTCTTGAAATGAATCCTTTGGTTTCCCATGTGATGTACTCAAATACACCAATATGCTGTATTATTGAATGGAAATGCCATTATATCATCCCATCTGAATCCTAATGCGTTTTCCCAATTCTTACGTTTTCAGATTTGTGCAAACCAAACATACCCTTCTTAACAGTAATTTCGTTTTCAAGCAGGTCCTCCGCTGATCGTAGAGCCACCGCCCATTGTGTTTGAATGGCGGTGTGCACTTGATGATGCTCTTGGCCATGATCACGAGGTCGATTATGGCATGTGGTGGTTAGCAAGATCTATAGATGGTTCTAGACTTCTTCTGATCCATACACTGGGCATTGCTGATGAAAGGGAATATTCCTGTAAAGTTTGCCATACTGCTTCTGATCGTCGTGTTCATCATGGTCGCACTGTTGGCAACTATGCTTCTGGGTTTGGTTGCCTGGTGTTCACGAAGGACACTAGTAAGTTAAATGAAGGTATTCCATGGGAAAAGATTGATGACCTTGGAGAATATTCTCTTTTCCTTGGAGTGAACTATCCGATTATGCTGCCATTAGGCGGTGCAGATGTTGTCCCAGGATGTCTGACGAGAAGAAATTGTGTGTACACCTTGCCGAATGAAGCATGGCTTCGCAATTCGCAGCTGCCTGAAATATGCCGATTCAGTCTGAATCGTGAAGATTGCGCCGTTGGTTTCCAAACCAACGCCTTGGAGAAAACATGCAAAACAAAAAAAGATAGGTACCTGGTAAAGACACCGCTTTGGTTCATCCCAAACTTCGCCAACGCCCCGGATTGGAACAAGTGTGATGTTTAATTCTGAAACAGGGCCTGCAGCCATTGTAGCTACTGATAGTATGTAATTTCATAGCTAATGAACGAGGCAATTGTGGTCTACTAATTACAACTGTTTTGTAAAGAGGTGGTCTATAAGTATACCCCTCTCTTCATTGATGCATTTGTGGTCTACATGATGGTACTCTTAAATATATGGGTGTGGCTCCTCAACACATAATGTGGGGGTATTATTGTGTTAAAGTTGAAGGCTTGATCAACTATAGGTTCACTTCTCTAGTTACATTACTAGGTACTCCGGTTGGCTATGTTGTGATGAACACATTGTGTTCTGTTGTTCGGTGAAGACAAAAGTAGAACTATGGTATGCTTATGTTTAAGAGCAAGCGAGGGTTTAGCTTGAGATGTTAAAATTCAGATTTGAACTATTTTTTGATATGGAAATTTGAAATATATATGGTACTGTATATGATTATGTATAACAACAAGCGACGAAAGGGCTGATGCTCCTATTCCTTGTCGGCGGGAGGACTATGTGTGCGGCGACTTGAGCCAAATTAGAAGGCCATAGCTATGTTGATTGGTCCTTGAAGTTGGAGGGGCTAGGATTTCGGATGAGCGGAGTGGGGGAAGTTGTTGCTCATGGAACAAAAGTCCTTAAAATAGTAATGTTAGTATATAGGAGTACAAGGTATATACTTGTACTATTTTAGTACTATAATAAGTATATCGGGTTCATCAAAAAGAATTATCTCGGGTTCACAACCACGTGGGGTCAAGGTGAGGGAAAGTTGGTCAATACCTCTTACCGCTATATCCCCGCCCCAAGTTCTAATGCGCAAGTGCTGTTATTTTTTTAAGGGAAATAGTGGTTCCTCTCCCCCGGAAACATGCCCCGCATCTCCACCTCCTAGTATCGTAGTACTACTACTGCATCTTCTCCAAAAAAAACCCTCTTCTGTCTCTTTCTCCCGTTCACCCCTCTCTCCCTTGCATTGGATTACCGACTCCAATGAAGCAGAAGCGTAAGGTTGAGGAGATTCCTGATTGCTACCACCAGTCCATGGGGTGGGGCAACCTCCACTACCCACTGGTGGAGAACATAGCCGAGCGGGCGGATATCCTCAGCACTGGTCGCCTCGCTCGAGGCATGATCGGCATGCGGCATGCCATCCGCGGAGCGCATAAGGTTCCGTTCGGTTTACCGAGCCTGCTCCACTGCGACCCCGAGACATGGCCAGACGACCGCGACAATACTGTAAGAGTATTTATTTATTTACTCATCTCGTTTCAGCTTGTGTTTTTTCAATCAACTTTTCTTATTGCCAAACATCATGCATGAATTTAGACTCAACATCATCACCTGATTTGGGAGTACTGTAAGGTTTGCTGCCTTCACTATGCACATGTACTCTTCGGAATTGCTTTATTTATCCATTACATCTGTGCTTCAGTTCTGCACAATCCGCTCTTCATTCTGTCGAATACCTTGCATGCATAGACAATTTTGAAACAAATCCTATTTGCAGGGCATTCACGCGTTGCTGATGCCATTAGACAAGCCGACAGTTCCAGCATTTATCCATACCAAGGAGGAACTGGATGGACATGGACCCATGCACTGGGTGGGTTGTAACGGCGACTGGGTGGCATTTGTCCAGCAGGACGGGCACTTGACGATCCGCAACATATACATATCAGATACTATTATACCTCTTCCATCTCTGCAAGATGCAGGAATTTCTTTGGGCCCTACTAGTGAATGGTGGCATGGCAGCCCACCATTCCTGTTCAAATACAAAATAGATAAAAGTTTGGAACTGCTCAAAGTACGGATCGTCAAGAGGCCGTACAAAGATGATCTAGCAGGGCCATGGCATTACGAGGTAATCGTTGTATTTGACGAATTGATCGCTATCCTACAAGCGCCCCTAGAAAAGGAGTGGAATATCCTGAGAAACCCTGAATTCTTTGATAGAAACAGCTATGTCGATGCCATGGGCATTCCTGGATATGGTACAAGTTCACACCTACATCGTGTATACGCAGTTACATATCCGTATGGAGATGTTCTGGTTTGGGAACCATATACCTGTGGTGAGTCTTTGTTTTATGTCTTAACTAGTAAATGGCATGCTGCACATGTTGGACCAATTACGATTCGCAATACTGATGTATAAAAGTTGCGTTCTAAATGTTGTTCAAACTTTCAATACAACTAATAATTTGGTTATACCATCAAAATAAGTGTGAGCATACAGTTTATAAATATGAACAAAAATTTGGAACCTTTCTTAATCACTATCAAGTGGGACGTGTGATATCGGTGTGAGACTGCTCTGATTTTTCTTCATAATGGAAACATGACGGTTCTAGAAACACGTGGACACTGGTGTGGTATTTTTTTCACGCGAATACCTCTAATCCCAACCGTTAGATTTTGGACACCAACAGTTGGAATTGCTGCTACATGTCTTGTTAAAAACTGGTGCCTTATAGTAGTAGAAAATAGAAGATAGAAGAGAAGAGATAATTTTCAGTGTAGTTCCTACTTGCTGCATTGTGGTTGATCTTTGTGCATTGCAGGGACACATGCAGCCCCGCGTCTCATTGACGCCCCTGTCATTGAAGATGAAGAAGCAGAAGTGGCTGCAATTTTCGCTCAAATCGAGGGAGATGCTGTCATGGAAGATGATGAAGCAAATGTGGCTCAAGGCGATGGAGGTGCCGATGAAGATAATGATGCTGATGAAGAAGAATTAGAAGAAGAAGAATTAGAAGAAGACGAATTCGATGATGAAGAATTAGATGATGATGGTGATAATCATAATTATGAAGATGAAGATGTATTTCTTGGATTTTCTGACCAGCGCACTTGGTTCCTGGCACCAATGAGAGCAGAGTCCATTACTGGTGAATCTGATCTCGCGTGGATTCAGGTTAAAGGTTATCGGCCCATCCTCGGTCCTCCAATATTACATATGGGTAACAAGCTGAGGTCTTATCCTTTGGTACGGTGCTACGTTTTCTTGAGATCTGCCCATACCTTGGACCCTGTAGAAGAGGCAAGGTGGGAAAGATTGAACAATTTGAAGGGGCGTTCTTTATTTCTTGGACTCAATCACCCAATTTTCATGCTACCCCCGCCAATCGACGCAGAGGCTGCAGAACCAGATTTCCAATTGTTCAAACCTGACTGTGTCTTTGCTACCCACAATCGCGCCCGTGATACATGGATACGTCCAAGGCCAAATTGGTGCAGAATGCACGTCAATGGAGGTCCTGCCATAGGCTCAAGATTGCAGTACAAAAAAGAGAAGATTGAACATAGAGCCGAAGCACCCATGTGGTTCGTCCCAACACTTCCACCTGTTTTTCCTTGAGAAATAAGAGACAGATGGTGACCTTATTTTATAGAGAAAACATAGTGTTCGTGAACTTAACCTCATGAACATTCGCTGTTCGGTTTTTGCTGAAATCAAAATTTTGCAGAGATGAAGATCTTTGTTTGAATCCCGTGCTGAACATATTTTTCACAAATTAGCTACCCGTATTGTGATGAATACATGCTGGTTTGTTGTTTGGTGCAGTAGCAGACATGAAGATCTTTGTCCTGAATACCACAATGGACATCTTTTTTTTCTTCAAAAATTAGCTAAGCTCACGCTATTAGGCGCAAATGCCTATTAAGAGATTTGGTGCTCTTGGGCACCATTGCTCCTGCTATTTTAGAAAAAAATAAAAAATATATTTATTTGTTCAAAAAATTAGAAAACAAATCATGGAGTAGCTAATGAATTGTCCCATAAACGTGCAAAATTTCAGTTTCAAATACAAAAAATTCTGGGCTACACAAAAGTAACAAACGTGTGGATCTGGGTATGCATATTTCAAATCTCCAAATTTCAACAGATTTTGTCTTTTTTGTGTAGTCTACAATATAAAGAATGTCATATTAAAATTTTACACGCTTGTAGGTTACTTTATTTATTATGTCTACATTCATTTTCAGATTTTTTTGAAACAAATATGTATGCTATTTGATTTTTTTTTAAACAGCAGAGCACTGGTGCCCATTAGCCAAAGACACTTTTCGCAAATGCCTACAATAAAGGAACGGATGGTGACCTTATTTTATAGAGAAACCATAGTGTTTGTGAAGTTAAAGTCATGAACACACGCTGTTCGGTTTTTGGTGAAATCAAAATTTAGCAGAGATGAAGATCTTTGTTTGAATCCCGTGATGAACACATTTTTCCTAAATTAGCTACCAGTATTGTGATGAATACATGCCGGTCTGTTTTTCGGTGGAGTAGCAGACATGCAGGGGATCGAAAGAAACGGCAAAGTAGCCAGAAATCAGGGGTCAAATATAAATTCGAGAAAGGAAACGTTTATTCAACAGTCAGGCTGACATGTGGGACGTATCTGTTACCACCCGATTTTGGCCAAATCAGGAGATGGGCCGTAAGTGAAGATGGGCTTGAAGGACGTACACGTGGAGCATCTTCGGAGCGGCCTTGCGCTAAAGTTTGGGCTAAGTGGCCCGTGTATCTGTAATATAGTAGATCGCATTGTAATTTAGATTAAAGAGATAGAGTCCGGCCCGTGCACGGTTAGGTGCACGCCTCAATTAGAAAGTCCCTTGGACTATAAATATGTATCTAGGGTTATCGGAAAAGGAGGACAATCATCGTTCAACCAACACAAATCAGGCGCATCGCCACCCCTTTCTTCGAGGGTTTCTCCCGGGTAAGCACCATGCTGCCTAGATCGCATCTAGCGATCTAGGCAGTATACGTTTATTCGTTAACCTTGTACTGCTCGTGCTGAAGCCTTGTTGATGGCGAGCAGTACTATTTATCCTTAGGTGTTTAGGGGCTTGCATTGATGCTTTCACGTGCATATCTGCGTGGCAATGCCGTCCCTCGACACCTAGCTGCCCTTACGTCTATCCAGACGTAAGGGCAGCATCTTGCTTGTTCGTTACTTAGTAGATCCGATCCGTTATAGTTGCTCCTTGCTCCGCAGGGATTAGTTTAATATCTGCATAGTTAGGCCTTATGCTGGGGTCGGACGATCCGGTAGTGCGTTAGGCGTTGTTTACCGTCCCTGCGAGGGATGTTCCGGGAATCAACGTTATGTTGGTTTTTAGGCCTCTCGTAGGGGTAGTTTGCATCATCTCTCGTAGCTGCTAGGCCCGATCGCACGTAGGACGTTCCGATTATGCGGTGAAAACCCTAAACTGTCGTGGATCGTTTTAGCTTTGTCCTGATCAAGCAGGATCCCCATGCCATTGTAAATCCAACGTGAAACATGGGGCGATCGGCTCTTTGAGCCGATCCACAGGGAAACCTGAGAGCCGATAGGGCTCGTATTTAATGTTTACGTGTCTGCCATGCAGGAACAATCGAAGCACTAACACCTTCCTGATCGGGTCTAGGTCAGGTGGCACGCCCTAGCAACCGCCAGGACGTTGGCCAGAAGATTTGCGGGACGACGCGAGGTGCCAGGGATCCACTAAGCGGCCCTGGGAGCTTCCCGGCTCTTCGTGTTGCTTAACCAACGCCCGTCGGTGGGTTTTGGAGGGTAACACATTCAGCACGCCGGTGGGACCTCCACGTCGACATCCACGTCAACATCCACGGCAACATCGGCATCCGAGATGGCGGAGGAACAGATCACATACGAGGATCTTCCTCCTGATCATAAGAAGAAGTACGATGAGCTGAAGGCCATCGTTGAAGCCGAACTCATCGGCTCCTTTGAGAAGACCCGTTCGCACGGTATCAGGTTCAAAGGATTCACGCCACAAGGCGTCCTCGACGGGGTAGATCTGTCTCTCCCTTCAGATGAACGTACCAGAGCCCTGCGACAGGAGGTCAACTACATGGTGGCCCATTCACTGCATCGGCACTCTGAGAGCCTGGTGAAACTTTGGAGCGCGTTGCGCTCCGCGCCGCCCTGTCCCCTGGCTGCCTCGTGGCCCCACTTCGTTATCTCTTCGGTCTTCTGGAAGCTTCGTGCAAAAATAGGACCCTGGGCGAAAGTTTCGTCCAATTCCGAGAATATTTCCTTACTAGGATTTCTGAAACCAAAAACAACAGCAAGGCTCTTCGGCATCTTGTTAATAGGTTAGTTCTAGAAAATGCATAAATATGACATGTAATGTGCATAAAACATGTAGGTATCATCAATAAAGTAGCATGGAACATAAGAAATTATCGATACGTTGGAGACGTATCAGCATCCCCAAGCTTAGTTCTGCTCGTCCCGAGCAGGTAAAACGATAACAAAGATAATTTCTGAAGTGACATGCCATCATAATCTTGATCATACTATTTGTAAACATATGTAATGAATGCAGCGATCAAAACAAAAGTAATGACATGAGTAAACAAGTGAATCATATAGCAAAGACTTTTCATGAATAGTACTTCAAGACAAGCATCAATAAGTCTTGCATAAGAGTTAACTCATAAAGCAATAAATCAAAGTAAAGGTGTTGAAGCAACACATAGGAAGATTAAGTTTCAGCGGTTGCTTTCAACTTATAACATGTATATCTCATGGATATTGTCAACATAAAGTAATATAACAAGTGCAATATGCAAGTATGTAGGAATCAATGCACAGTTCACACAAGTGTTTGCTTCTTGAGGTGGAAGGAGATAGGTAAACTGACTCAACAATAAAAGTAAAAGAATGGTCCTTCAAAGAGGAAAGCATCGATTGCTATATTTGTGCTAGAGCTTTGGTTTTAAAAACATAAAGAGAGCATAAAAGTAAAGTTTTGAGAGGTGTTTGTTGTTGTCAACGAATGGTAATGGGTACTCTAACTACCTTATCAACCAGACTTTCAAGAGCGGCTCCCATGAAGGACGTTATTTCTACCACCGTGGTAGATCATCCCTCTTCTCTTTTGTTTACACATGTATTTTAGTGGGGTGGCACTCCTTCCAACCTTTCTTTCACAAACCATGGCTAACCGATTCCATCGGGTGCCTGCCAACAATCTCATACCATGAAGGAGTGCCTTTTTATTTTATTTTTATTATGATGACACTCCTCCCCACCTTTGCTTTCTCAAGCCATGGCTAACCGATTCCATCGGGTGCCTACCAACTTTTCACATACCATGGAGGAGTGTCTATTTGCAAAATTAAGTTGCTTACTGATGAATCAGAGCAACACATGTGAAGAGAATTATTAGTGAAGTTAATTAATTGGGGCTGGGAACCCCTTTGCCAGCTCTTTATGCAAAGTTATTGGATAAGCGGATGAAGCCACTAGTCCATTGTGAAAGTCTGTCCGAAGTAAATGACAAGATCGAAAGATAAAAACCACATACTTCCTCATGAGCTATAAAACATTGACACAAATAAGAGATGATAAATTTTGAATTGTTTAAAGGTAGCACTCAAGCAATTTACTTTGGAATGGCTGAGAAATACCATGTAGTAGGTAGGTATGGTGGACACAAATGGCATAGTGGTTGGCTCAAGGATTTTGGATGCATGAGAAGTATTCCCTCTCGATACAAGGTTTAGGCTAGCAAGGTTATTTGAAGCAAACTCAAGGATGAACCGGTGCAGCAAAACTCACATAAAAGACATATTGTAAACATTATAAGACTCTACACCGTCTTCCTTGTTGTTCAAAACTCAATACTAGATATTATCTAGACCTTAGAGAGACCAAATATGCAAATCAGATTTTAGCAAGCTCTATGTATTTCTTCATTAATGGGTGCAAAGCATATGATGCAAGAGCTTAAACATGAGCACAACAATTGCCAAGTATCACATTATCCAAGACATTTTAGAATTACTACATGTAGCATTTTCCAATTCCAACCATATAACAATTTAACGAAGGAGAAACTTCGCCATGAACATTATGAGTAAAGCCTAAGGACATATGTGTCCATATGCAACAGCGGAGCGTGTCTCTCTCCCACAAAGTGAATGCTAGGATCCATTTTATTCAAACAAAAACAAAAACAAAAACAAACCGACGCTCCAAGTAAAGAACACAAGATGTGATTGAATAAAAATATAGTTTCAGGGGAGGAACCTGATGATGTTGTCGATGAAGAAGGGGATGCCTTGGGCATCCCCAAGCTTAGACGCTTGAGTCTTCTTAAAATATGCAGGGGTGAACCACGGGGCATCCCCAAGCTTAGAGCTTTCACTCCTCTTGATCATAGTATATCATACTCCTCTCTTGACCCTTGAAAACTTCCTTCACACCAAACTTCAAGCAAACTCATTAGAGGGTTAGTGCACAATTAATAATTTACTCATTCAGAGGTGACACAATCATTATTTTCACTTCTGGACATTGCATAATGCTACTGGATATTAATGGATCAAAGAAATAAATCCAACATAGCAAAAGAGGCAATGTGAAATAAAAGGCAGAATCTGTCAAAAACAGAACAGTCCGTAAAGACGAATTTTAAGATGGCACCAGACTTGCTCAAATGGAAAAACTCAAAACTAATGAAAGTTGCGTACATATCTGAGGATCACGCTCGTAAATTGGCAGATTTTTTCGAATTTTCTACAGAGAACTGTGCCCAGATTCGTGACAGACAGCAATGCTGTTTCTGCGCAGCGATCCCAAATATAACATCAACTTTGACATAGAAACTTTACTTGGCACAAAAACATGATAAGGAGAGGTTGGTACAGTAGTAAACAACTTCCAGGACTCAACAAAACAAAAAATTGCTGTAGGTAAAAACATGGGTTGTCTCCCATAAGCTCTTTTCTTTAACGCCTTTCAGCTAGGCGCAGAAAGTGTGAATCAAGTATTTTCAAACGAAGAAGCATCACCATCATAACCAGGGGTATTGGGAGTTTTCTCAACCAAGCATAGTATATTGGATATATAAGTTTTAGCGTCTCCCTTTTCATTAGTCTTAGGCTTGCTACTCTCATCGAACAAATTTTCAGGAACAAGCCAAGCATAGTTATTTTCTAGTGCATCATTCATAGCTAGGAGTTTACATGGTATTGGTGCTTTGATCTCCCCACCATCATTAATATTATTAGTGTACCTTATTCTATCCATGTCCATTTTTTCAAGGAGACCAATAAAATTGGTATGAGAACCTAGCATATTAAATTTAGCAAAAACCTTTCTAGCCTCTCTTGCTAGACCACCAAATTCTCTAAGAAGGGTTTCTAAAACAAAATCTTTCTTTTCCCCTTCTTCCATATCACCAAGTGTAAGAAACATGTGTTGGATTATAGGATTGAGATTAACAAATTTAGTTTCCAACATGCGAACTAAAGCAGCAGCAGCAATTTCATAGGTAGGTGCAAGTTCTACCAAGTGTCTATCTTCAAAATCTTCAGTAATACTAACATGATTGAAAAATTCTTCTATATTATTTCTCCCAACTATGGACCCACGTCCTACCGGTATGTCTTTTGTGGTGAAATTAAAAGGAAACATGATGCAATAAGCAAAAAGTAAACAAGGCGAATAAAGTAAAGACAAGTAACTAATTTTTTTGTGTTTTTGATATAGAGAGCAAGACAGTAAATAAAGTAAAACTAGCAACTAATTTTTGTGTGTTTTGTTTAGGTGCAGCAAACAAAGTAGTAAATAAAATAAAGCAAGACAAAAACAAAGTAAAGAGATTGAGAAGTGGAGACTCCCCTTGCAGCGTGTCTTGATCTCCCCGGCAACGGCGCCAGAAATTTGCTTGATGAGTGTAGTTGACACGTCCGTTGGGAACCTGATGACCCACAAGTATAGGGGGTGTATCGTAGTATCTTCGATAAGTAAGAATGTCGATCCCAACGAGGAGCAGAAGGTGTTGGCAGCAGTTTCGATGAAGGATTCACTGTAAATGCTCACAGACAAGTATTCAAGAGGTTTTGATGTAACAGATGAATAAAGTACGAGTAAGTAAAATGCGAGAGAAATAATTGCAGCGAGTGGCCCAATCCTTTTTAGCACAAAGGACAAGCCGGTTTGTTTACTTATAATGACCAAACGTTCCTGAGGACACACGGGGATTTTAGTCTAGTACTTTCGCTTCATGTGGTTTAATAATCTTCATTGTTTTGATAAGTGTTGTGTGGGTGAACCTATGCTAATGCACCGCCCTTCCTAGGACTAATACATACTTGTGATTATACCCCTTGCAAGCATCCGCAACTACAAGAAAGTAATTAAGATAAATCTAACCACAACCTTAAACTCTGAGATCCTGCGATCCCTCTTGCATCGATATACTAACGGGAGCTCAGGTTTCTGTCACTCCGGCAACTCCGCAATTAGCAACCGAATACAAGATGCACTCCCCTAGGCCCATAAATGGTGAAGTATCGTGTAGTCGACGTTCACACGACACCACTAGAAGAATGACACCACAACTTAAATATCATAACATTGAATATTACTCAACCATAATTCACTACTAGCATTTAGACTTCACCCATGTCCTCAAGAACTAAACGAACTACTCACGAGACATCATATGGAATACAATCAGAGGTGATATGATGATGAATAACAATCTGAACATAAACCTTGGTTCAATGGTTTCACTCAATAGCATCTACAACAAGTATAGAATAACACCGGGAGAGTTTCCCCTATCAAACAATCAAGATTTAACCCGAATTGTTACAGCGGTGACGAGGTGCAGCGGTGGTGATGGCGGTGTAGATGGTGGAGATGATGATGATGATGATGGAGATGATGTCCCGCTCGATGACGATGGCGATGGCGTCGATTTCCCCCTCCGGGAGGGAATTTCCCCGGCGGATTCCTGCCCGCCGGAGAGCTCTTTTCTCTCTGGTGTTCTCCGCCCCGCAGAGGCGGCTGTAACCCTTCGTGAGGTCCTCTCTGTGGCTTAGGTTTTCGGGACGAAGGAGTACGCGAAAAGGAGGCGGGGGCTGGGGCCCCCAGAGCACAGGGTGGCGCGGCCAGGCCCGGGCCGCGCCGCCTGTGGTCTGGGCCCACATGGCTCCTCTCTTCTTCCCCTTCTGGCTCCCTCCGTCATCTGAAAAATAGGAATTTACGTGAAATTCCCTTCCACAGTTGATCTTCCGAAATATTGCTTTCTGACGGTGCTTTTTCCAGCAGAATCCTGGCTCCGGTGCTTGATCCTCCAATGATGATGAAACATGCAAAATAGATGAAATAACATAAGTATTGTGTCCCAATATGAAATATATCAATGAATAACAGCAAATTATGATACAAAATAGTGATGCAAATTGGACGTATCAACTCCCCCAAGCTTAGACCTCGCTTGTCCCCAAGCGAAACTGAGCTCGATAAACAAGACCACATGTTTATGGAGTGAAGAGTCGATAAATAAAATACGGACAAGAAGCATCATATTCATTCACACAAGACATTCTAGTAAACAACTTCCTCATATAACTCATCTTGAAATAGGTAAAGAGAAATCACAAGTAAAGGTGCATAAGAAATCATAGTTGGTGATGGCAAACTTTGTTCTTGGTCAGAGAACTACTAACGGATTGTACTTCTAAGCAAAGCTTTCATATTAGAATTTATAGCTGAGCCTTCATATTTAAGCATAACAATCTCCTCATAATCATTGATAACTTCAAAGTCATATTCATTCAAATAAAATTGGTACTAAACAAGAAAGCATAAAAGACATGATTAACTGAATCATAGCATAAATGATTGGTTCACAACAACTCAATTGCTTGCTTGAGATAGAGAGAAATAGGTTTACTGACTCAACATAAAAGTAAAAGACAGGCCCTTCGCAGAGGGAAGCAGGGATTAAATCATGTGCTAGAGCTTTTCAAGTTTTGAAATATATAGAGCATAAAAGTAAAGTTTTGAGGGGTGTTTGTTGTTGTCAACGAATGGTAGCGGGCACTCTAACTACCTTATCAACCAGACTTTCAAGAGCGGCTCCCATGAAGGACGTTATTTCTACCACCGTGGTAGATCATCCCTCTTCTCTTTTGTTTACACATGTATTTTAGTGGGGTGGCACTCCTTCCAACCTTTCTTTCACAAACCATGGCTAACCGATTCCATCGGGTGCCTGCCAACAATCTCATACCATGAAGGAGTGCCTTTTTATTTTAATTTTATTATGATGACACTCCTCCCCACCTTTGCTTTCTCAAGCCATGGCTAACCGATTCCATCGGGTGCCTACCAACTTTTCACATACCATGGAGGAGTGTCTATTTGCAAAATTAAGTTGCTTACTGATGAATCAGAGCAACACATGTGAAGAGAATTATTAATGAAGTTAATTAATTGGGGCTGGGAACCCCTTTGCCAGCTCTTTATGCAAAGTTATTGGATAAGCGGATGAAGCCACTAGTCCATTGTGAAAGTCTGTCCGAAGTAAATGACAAGATCGAAAGATAAAACACCACATACTTCCTCATGAGCTATGAAACATTAACACAAATTAGGAGTAGTAGTTTGAATTATTTAAAGGTAGCACATGAAGTATTTACTTGGAATGGCAGAAAATACCATGTAGTAGGTAGGTATGGTGGACACAAATGGCATAGGTTTGGTCTAAGGTTATGGATGTATGAGAAGCATCTCCTCTCGATACAGGTCTTTGGCTAGCAAGGTTTGATAGCAAGCATAAAGGTTGAGGGAAACAAACAAATATACATATGATAGAACAATCATGCATCTTTCTCATAAGCACAAGCAATTTTAACTTTAGAATACTAAGCATAGAGATAATAGAGTAATATATCTAAGTGTATTTCTCTCTTTTAATTAAACATCATGGTGTTGCTGCTATTGACCAATGCTAAGTTTGCCAAAACCAAATAGATTTACTTGATGCTCCCAAAGTGATATCAATACTCATGTCAAGAGTAATCATATAATGGAGATTGCAAACTAAAATAAGATGTGCAAAAAGTAAATGATAAGACTTCTCATTAATATTCCATAACGATAACTCACACCAACGGATACATAGATAACTAACTAAGAGAGATACTTCCACATTGCATACTATTTCATATGATAACTTCCCTATTCATGATATGACACTACTTGATAGTAAAAGATAAAGGTGGTGGTGATGTGATACCGCGGCACTCCCCCAAGCTTGGAACAAACCAAGGGGATGCCAATACCGATGATGAATTACTCCTTCGGTGATGATGGTGATGGATTCCTCTCGCGCTTCATAAGGATCTCCTTCAGCTTCAGCTTCTCAATTTTGCAATTCTGCACCAAAACCTGAAGAGACTCATTGTTACCCGAGTGTGGCGGTGACGGCCTTGTGCTGGGATTTGAGTAATATTCCAGCATTCTGCGAAGTCGCTGGTTCTCCTCCTGAAGTATCTCCACTTCCCTTCTTAGAGCACGATATTGATCACAAAACTCATCAGACTGTAATATCCCAGTATTTGGGGTTACAAAAATAGAGGAAACAGATGTGTGCATTGCATTCATGCATAGAAAATCCGGGGAATTTTCGCGCTTTAAAGTAAAACAGTCACAGTAACTGAAGTTTCACTTGATCTTGGTGGAATTGAAGTAGCTCATCAAGTCAAGCGCTATAAACCTCAATGTGACTTTGTTAAAACTTTGTTTTGGGTAGAGATGATTTGATCTAAGGGGTTAGATCAAATGGAACTAATAATCAACACAACAACACTTTACTCAAGGATCAATTGCTTGATCTTATAAAAGATCATAATATGGTAATCCTTGCCATAACATATGAACATCTATTCAACTACAAATTAAGAAACCATCCTTGACTTATCTTTTCCATGTCTTTAACAAATAAATATTTCTACCATGAACCTCATGGTATTTCTTGAACTAAACTTTTGAATTTAACACCAACACAAGCTTATCATTAAACCCTAGAGATGGGAGAGGTTTATACCCATCAAAGAGATAAGAAACAAACTCTAAATTATTAATACTTAAAAGTTGAGCAACTACCTTGGGGGTATAATTTAATTCACTTTAAAACTAATTACCAAATATGGTAAAACACAAGGACCTAAGTGCATAAAAGCCACACATTGTTATTTTAATCATAACTTATTAAATATGTGGAATATCACAAAACTAAATTCGTTTACATTACGAAGTTATAGTTCAAACTATTTGAATAAAATAAACTATGAGTATTTTGAAACTCATATGATCATGCCTTGGTGAAATCAAACATCACCATTCAAAATTGAGGTATAATCCATGCCTTTGACATTTTGATCCCAATTACAATATAAATACAATCACATATGATATAGTGACTCACCCACAAGCATAAAATCCTTCACAAGATATTTAGTAACAAAAGCCACTTGGCTATCCAAAAACAAATCACATGAGAGGATAATACCATGCCACATAGGATGGAAATATCTACATAGCTTGAATCCTAAGCTATGCCACCTCATGCTTAAAGGATTGCTATGGATGAGAGCATGACAACCAAGCACCTTACTCATCAAATCAAAACAAGAGTCACCCACCTATGTGTCATGATACTAGAGCATGCCCAAGCCTATAAAAGGAACCCTCTACCTCATTCATTCCATCATCTTGTACCATGATACAAGCAAACCAAAGAGTTGGGCCACTCCATAATTTAGATAGGACCAAGATGAAGCAGCTAGGAGGTGGAGGCATACCACAAGAAGCAGGTTTATCAGAATTCCTGAAGAACAAGCTTCAGAAGATAGCAAGGTAGAATTCTTAGGCAAACCACATATTCAGATAATCACATCATCATTCCTTGAGTAGAACCTTAGATTATAATCCAAGTCCTTGTGGAGTGAGAGAGGTAATAGGTATAACCCTAGCCAAATACATTTAGTTATACTTTGTGAGGCCATACCATGCATGATCATCACCATTGGGTAAGGATCTTAAACCCTAAGAACTTCAAGTAGAGGATATAAGCACATAAGAAAAGCTTAGAGTCAAAGCCTACAATTTATATGGTGAGAAACCATTCCTCATTATAACCAAAGTTAACTATAAAAAGATATGTAGCTACTTTAGTTACCTTAACAATAGATTAAGGATATAATAGCAATCTATTGGTATAAGATAAAACCAATTCTCAAGCCCTTAGTAATTAAAGGAGAACAGAAACAATTAAGCAACTAACCATATTACCTTGGTTAGGGGAGATTAAACCCTAGCAAATGCAATATGATGTCATCTCAACTCTACAAACTAGAAGTATATCTCAAACCTAGTTTATGCATCACTATGGTGACAACAATATAAACCTAGGCCATAACTGAGATTCAAACCAATTACCATTAGGTGAAAATAATTAGAACCCTAGAATTTCTCATTAGCTAAATTCTATGCTTCACTAATTAACCCTAAGAAACATCTAGTGCTTAAACTCACAATTAAATCCATGTGTGGTGATCAACCACTTATCTCTGTAAATAAAGCCCAACCTTGAAGAGAGTAATATCTACTCTAGTTATATTTAAAATATAGTACTAATACTAACTTTGAATTTGGGTTATCATCAAACCTACAAAACCCTAATAAAATATTGCTCACATGAAATAACATGCAAGTGATTAATTCCTCAAATAGGAAATAAGACATAACAACAACTTCAGAAATACCTTGAGAAGAAATTATCAACTCTTATATTTCTAAATTAAATTGAATTCATAATAAAAAAGAAAATCAAAGTGAAAATATAATTCATGTCTATTTGCTATTTTGAATAAATCACCAATATGCAATATAATCTAATACAAAATAATTGATTCAAATGAAATAGTGGTGTAATAATCATTGCACTAGATCTTAATAAAATTAACATATTGAAATACCTGCAAAATAGAAAAGAGTTAAAATATGAATTCAAATCTAAATTCAAAATAAAAATACAAAACAGTTATAAAACCAGAATTCAAAACATGGAATAAAACAAAAAATGAATAAAAGAAATAAAGGAAGAAGGCTTACTTGGACCTGGACCGCAGCCCAGCAACTAGCCCACGAAGCCCGCACTCGGCCCAAGCACTAGCCCAACAGGCCACCCCGTACCCCTTCGTCTGAAAAAAACAGAGGAGAGGGTCGTCCTCATCCTCTTCGTGTGCTGGAGGCCAGCACGAAGACGTGCTCGTCTTCTCCCTCGCGGCGGCGACCTCCCTTGCTCCACTCCATGACGAGGCGTCTTGGCGTCGTATATAAGCCCATCGACGAAGAGCGGCTCTGGATTTTCCTCTCCTCACATTTGCCCCAATTCCAAAACCCTAGCTCGCCCGGCCATCTTCCTCGCCGCCGGTAGGAACCTCCCCCCCAAGCCGTAACCACCAGCACCGCCGTGGTCGACTTGCTCCTCTGCAGAAGGAATTGAGCTGGAGCAGCCCGTAGCGCCGTCACCAAGCCCAACTCCCTGGCGGCCGTCGCCATGAATTCGGCGATACCGACCACCATGACGTCGCCATCAAGCCTGCGTGCTCCTGGTGAGCCCCCGAATCTCGCAGCCTGCATAGCTCGCTCGATTACATCCCGTAGCATGCCTAGCACCAGACCCGTGAGCTCGCCGCTCCGTCTCGCCGCCGGCCAAGCTCCGGCGACCATTTGGAGGCGGCGCCACCACTGCTAGGTTCGTCTAGTCGTCCTCTTTCGATTGAGCACACGCACGAGCCCGCGGGAACCCTCCAACGCCGGCGCCGTCCACAACTGGCCGCCGGTGGTGGCCATGGTTGCCACGTCGCAGCCACCGTGGCAGCCAACGTGGCCACAGCCCCACCAGTCAGTGACTGTGTGGGTAGGTTAGCTGGGTAGGTTTAGTATTTCTTTTGTTAATTCAAATTTCAACAATTACTGAAACTTTATAAATATGTAGAAAATTCATTATAACTCGGAAAAATATAAATAATATATCAAAATCTTTAGAAAAGTAAACTCTATCCAATAAAAATATAATATGAAATTTTATTTTTAATAAAAACTCAATTATTTAATACTTGATATTTAAGCCTTATTTATTAATTCTAAATTCAATTAAAATTCAATAATTAGGAAAACTTTCCAAATTAAATAAAAACCAGTAAATAAATAAAGAAAACATTAAAACTAATTTTCTTTATTTGTTAATTTGGTAAATCATTATTAGAGAGAATTAAACCCTAATTAATAATTACCCTAATTATTAATTGTTTAAAAATAATAAAATGCCTAATTCAATATTATTTTTATTTCCAAGTTACTAATAACTTCAACTTTAAACTGAAGTTATTAATCATAGAACTATATGGTAAATAGCAAACCCTAATTCCATATTGAATGATATTACAACCCCATCATTCCATGTGGAACCCGAAAACCCTAATTCAATTATGCATCATAGCCATTATTACATAGGAACCCTAAATGGTTCTAACCTAAACCCTAGGTTAGAACATGTGATCATGATATTTTCCTTTCAAACATAGAACCATGATAGCAACTAAATAATTGCCATGACCACATAAAATGTAAGAACCCTATCACTAGTTAATTGCTATGCTATGTTCTCATCTAAATAAAACTTGTTGATCTAGTAGGATCAACCAAGTGTAAAACCCTAGTTCCTATTCCCAAGACCACCATCCTTAACTATCCATGATTAGCATCACACCATTGTGATGAACCCTAATAGTAACCATGATTGAAGATTACCTTACATTCCATACTCCACTAAACCCTACTAGTGTGAGATACTTATCAACCATCCTATTTAAGGAGCCAATTATTCCTTACTTAATAGAACCAACAATAAAACCCAGACCACCTCAACCCTAATTGATATACTTCTTATTAATTAAGAAGTATGTTCTTCAAAAGTTATTCCTTTGAAGAAAATATGAAGTAGCCAACAACCCTGCCTAATAGGACCTATAAACCCTAGCTATCTATCACCAATAAGATATAACCAACTTTGATAGCACCTATGTATAACCAGTTGCTTAAGATGCTTAAGTTTAGCTCAACCCTACAAGCCCTAGCTATTGATGAGTCCAACAATGTTGAGATCAATCTATCAATACTCCAGAAGCTTATCGAAACCATAGTAAACCATAGAACCCCACAAACCTAATTATCATACTTGTTCTTTATCAAAGAACATGTTCTTCAAAAGTTATTCTTTTGAATTATATAATAAGTAATCATCAACCATGCACTATAGGACTTAAACTTGACAACTGCTCTTTACTTATTATACAACTATTATCCCTTGGTGTGTATGATTGTTACTATGCATTTTACCACTTGCTTATGATTCTAAAACAACACAACCCTGAATAAGAACCTTGTTTGTGAATCATTCTAAAAGTGCAACACACCCTAAACAAATCACTACAACTCACTAATCCTAAATCATCGGGGTTAGGTCACGCTTAGAACGATTGCATCTCATACTTATGCATTATTGCATCCTTGGCAATCTTTTAAACATCGTCCTTACCGGACGATGATGCTATTTCAGAATTTGGAGTTATTGCGTATCGAAGACCTTGTCTGCATAATCTTGCAGTCAAGAAAGGCAAGTTCATCGCTTGCTCATGTCATTTGAGTATTTTTACCAAATTACTTGCAAAGTACTATGTTTATCACTATTGCATAAAAAGCAAAACCACTATTTTCATAACTATGAATATGACTATGTGGTGGGCAATGGAACCATGGATTGTGTTGATATGGTGGAGGTTCCATTGCAAGGGTTTATATCCATCTAGGATTAAACAACAAATGTCGTCCAGTGATTCTTGTGCCGTAAAACTCGTGTTCACCATAAGATCTGGAGTGGGACGGAGTAGCCAATTGTATTTCCACCTCTCGTACATCAACGGATGCGCTTACCGTAGACACTTGACCCAGGTTGGGCAAGCGGTGGGGTGGGGATCCCATTCTAATTCCCCACGGTAAGTGGTCTATGATGGGTTGCAGCTACCGGCGAAGGAGTTTGGTTAACGAGTCCCAAACTGTTGTCGTGGTCGGGGTCCATCCTTAAGTGGTGTAAGAGGACCGACGAGGACCCAGGGTCGGGGTATGCAACAAAGGGTGGGTGTGCGAGGTAGCGGAGGAATATGAACTAGGACCTTATACCGGGCCTCACACCAAAGGAAGTGTGGACGGGAACATATGCCCGGTTGGCACCAAGGTTAAGATCTCTTATGGGTAAAGCAACACACCTCTGCAGAGTGTAACGAATCGTGACCAGTCACTCCCTGTTCCGGGTTTTGGAACTGCGAACGCTGCCGGAAAGGAACTCCATGAAGTTCTAGTAAACCGGTGAAGGCTGACGGACATAGCTCTTCAGAATAAAAGCAACCTTTTGAAGAAATGATTACAAAAACTTGCATTGCCTATGACTTTCTGGTCTATGGCTGTAGCTAGTGCATTAAACACCTCTTTCCTATAATGAACTTGTTGAGTACGCTCGTACTCATCCCACTCTTAAATCCCCTGCTTAGATATGGAGGCACCGAAGGAGGATCTACAGTACAACTCGAAGGCCGAGGAGTCAACAACTACTTCAAGGAACAGGAACCTGTCAGAAGAGTCAAGCACCACATCCAACAAGGATAAAACCTAGATTAGCCATAGAAGGGAACTAGCTTCCTACACCTAGCTCCTATTTAGCTAGAATCTATTCATAGCCTCTGTAGCTAGATAAATACTCTACAAATAGAGTTCGTAATAGGATTAGACTAGAGTCGTTCTTCTGGAGTTTATTTGAAGTTTTACCTCATTGTAAAGTAGGAGGCTGTGCTGATCTTCTAATAGAGTCGGAGTTGTAATTCTATAGACATGCCTTGGACCCGCATATGTTTCTGTTGTACCACTCTGAGCGATATAATACTAGTGGAACGGTGTTTCATTGGTGTTATGTCAGACTTGCATACTACACCATGCAGTGGTATGTCGGGTCACCACAGTTGGTATCAGAGCAAATGCTTTGACCTAGGATTAAAACCCTTTAAAGGAGACCTATAGGATTGGTAGTGTCTATAGGAAGTTATTTTAGCTAAATCAAATTCTTCTAATGACTTGAGATGGATATTCACTTGAGAATAATCCTGACACACTTGAGTCAACTTTTCCTACTTATCTTTCCTAAGTAAAGTAAGTTAGCTAATCCCAAGTATGTAGAACACCATTAAGTCCTTAAAATCATAGATGAGTAGACCACAGTTGGTATACAATACATGGTAGTCCAAAGAGAGGATACAACCATAAGGAAGATATCCTATTGGAAGATGTGTACCAACACATGTGATGATTAAGTAAGAGTTATCTAGATCTGCAATAGAGTAATATCAAGTGATTAAGATAAGTAAGATATCCTACTAGAAGATGTATACCTAGACAATTAATGGGTAAGTAAAATTTATCCAAATTTGTAAACAACTGATAGTAAGTGATAAATATAAGTTATATGAAATAATATAGACCATGATGAGTCAATCATGGGAGGTAAGGAAGAGTGATAAGGATAAAATATGTCTCACATAGTAGAGGTAGTAATCATATATGATTCACTTGAGAATCATTATGTGATGGAGTAGAACATCATAAGTACTTAATGAGTACAATAAGAAGTCAGTTGTTCAACGATAGTTCAAGATTTATATTCTAAAACCTTGGCAACTATGCCAAGTATGCCAGAACCATAGTTTATAGACTGAAGTAGGCTTTGTAGAACATAGTTTATGGAGAAACCCTGGAATTATAGGTGATATACTTTAATAGTTATGAGTTTAGAGTAGCTATATTAGAATCTAGAGATAGCATGTGTAGTAGTCCTCAACCAAATGGAAGTTAAGTTAGTACTTCCAAAGGAGATTAGGTTAACTTTAACTACCCTAGACCCTTTGCTTCAATTTTATCTCATTGCAATTGTGCAATTCAGATAAATGTCCAGACAAGTAGTAGAAATCCACATATTCGTGCTAAGTATCACGATATAAACCTATCTTATGTGGTGTTGTATACTACACATCAGAGCCTGATGTTTAGAGATGTCTTACTCAACTATTATATTCAGGCTTATGATGGTGTGTATTATAAGCACAAAGCTGAATCTTCTTGGATTTTATTGGATTTTCATTGATTGACTAGATCCATACATGAAGTTTGACTTTGATATGCAAATGCATGTTGCAATATCAAGTTCTTACTTGATGCTATAGATCTAGAGGGTAATGGTATTCGTGTGAGGAAGTGACGAATTGTGAAGACAAGATGAAGGATCATCAGAAGAAGGAAGCAAAATTGTGGGAAGCAACCACAAAACTCCGAAGGAAGTATCAATCAAAACTCATGCTTTGCCTCAACAGAGGAGTACTTTAGTACGGAGAAGCATGAAGGTGAGAAATCTGGTGATTATGGAGAAGTAGAAGTAGAACCATAGTCATTATGGAAGAGGGAATGCATGGGAAATCACTTTGGATACTATATTCATAGTGGTTTTCTTGCAAAATAAACCCTGAAGAAGGAAGATGATATATGAAACCATAGCAGATATAAGAAGACCATAGTTGGTATCAGAAGACCACAGAATACCATAGCTGGTATAAGAAGACCGTAGTAGTTATAGGATCAATAATAGGAGATAAAGTAGAAGATGTACCGACCAATTGGTCAAAACCTATAATAGAGTACACTTTTAGATAACAAATATCCATAATTGGTATCAAGTAGTCCATAATTGGATTATTCGTACCAAGAAGTTGTGAACAAATAAAATTTTATCAGCCAAATAACGATGACCTATAATCATTTAGTTGAAGGATTCACATTGGATGTCCACAATTGAGTGGATACACCACAAATATTCTTCGCAAGACCTTAGAAGAGTACAACCCATAAACTAGACCTAGACCAATATTCTAACCATAAGTCCAATGGTTGGAAGAAAAAGGAGTTGAAGACCATAAGAAAACTCTAAGGGGTAGAGTAAAGATTGAGTTAGATGTACAATGACTCAATACTTTGAGTAAAATAGAAGAAGAAGGTCTGAACTGAGGGGAAGTTTGATCTTATTTTCATAAGATTAATGAACACTACTTTCAGAAGGATGTCAGACCAGAAGCCGAGGTTCATACCTCGAGGAAGTAAGAAGTGGACTATAACTTGAGAAAGTGAGTAAAATTTACTCAGAAGTACGGAAGCTCAAGTAAGCTAAGTATAATGAAGTTGGACGAAGGAAATACCGTAGACCAATAAAGCCCAAGATGGTCAAAGAATGAAGAAGATTGAACATACCAATATCAAAGACTAATAGAATGATTCCTTTCATGGAACCTAAAGAACACAAAATAGTTATAGGTATCAACTATAAACCATGATTGGATGGACTAAATGAGTCTAATCCATTCTTAGAGGAATAAACCACCATGATCATTTCCATGATAAGTACCTTACCAAGTATCATTATTGCACTTTTGGTAGTAAGGGAAAACAAAGACCTATTTACCAATTAGGAGTATGTTATCAAATTAGTCTTCAGTTAAGACTAGCAGTACTAGAAGAAGTCTCAATCATTGAATCTTCAATGAGAAAAGAAACAAGCTTATAGAGTTGGAAGAAATCAAAGAATTAAAGTAAGAACAATGGTCTGAGGAAAACACTAATGGATTCCAGGAAGAATCTGGAAAGGGATATACTCAATTATATCCAGTGAGATCACCACGGAGTTCGAGAAAAGATGTAGTCTGCACAAGTCAGATCCACACTCCGGAAACGTGAGAGAGATCAAACTTCGAGGACGAAGTTTAGTTTAAGGGGTAGAGACTGTAATATCCCAGTATTTGGGGTTACAAAAATAGAGGAAACAGATGTGTGCATTGCATTCATGCATAGAAAATCTGGGGAATTTTCGCGCTTTAAAGTAAAACAGTCACAGTAACTGAAGTTTCACTTGATCTTGGTGGAATTGAAGTAGCTCATCAAGTCAAGCGCTATAAACCTCAATGTGACTTTGTTAAAACTTTGTTTTGGGTAGAGATGATTTGATCTAAGGGGTTAGATCAAATGGAACTAATAATCAACACAACAACACTTTACTCAAGGATCAATTGCTTGATCTTATAAAAGATCATAATATGGTAATCCTTGCCATAACATATGAACATCTATTCAACTACAAATTAAGAAACCATCCTTGACTTATCTTTTCCATGTCTTTAACAAATAAATATTTCTACCATGAACCTCATGGTATTTCTTGAACTAAACTTTTGAATTTAACACCAACACAAGCTTATCATTAAACCCTAGAGATGGGAGAGGTTTATACCCATCAAAGAGATAAGAAACAAACTCTAAATTATTAATACTTAAAAGTTGAGCAACTACCTTGGGGGTATAATTTAATTCACTTTAAAACTAATTACCAAATATGGTAAAACACAAGGACCTAAGTGCATAAAAGCCACACATTGTTATTTTAATCATAACTTATTAAATATGTGGAATATCACAAAACTAAATTCGTTTACATTACGAATTATAGTTCAAACTATTTGAATAAAATAAACTATGAGTATTTTGAAACTCATATGATCATGCCTTGGTGAAATCAAACATCACCATTCAAAATTGAGGTATAATCCATGCCTTTGACATTTTGATCCCAATTACAATATAAATACAATCACATATGATATAGTGACTCACCCACAAGCATAAAATCCTTCACAAGATATTTAGTAACAAAAGCCACTTGGCTATCCAAAAACAAATCACATGAGAGGATAATACCATGCCACATAGGATGGAAATATCTACATAGCTTGAATCCTAAGCTATGCCACCTCATGCTTAAAGGATTGCTATGGATGAAAGCATGACAACCAAGCACCTTACTCATCAAATCAAAACAAGAGTCATCCACCTATGTGTCATGATACTAGAGCAAGCCCAAGCCTATAAAAGGAACCCTCTACCTCATTCATTCCATCATCTTGTACCATGATACAAGCAAACCAAAGAGTTGGGCCACTCCATAATTTAGATAGGACCAAGATGAAGCAGCTAGGAGGTGGAGGCATACCACAAGAAGCAGGTTTATCAGAATTCCTGAAGAACAAGCTTCAGAAGATAGCAAGGTAGAATTCTTAGGCAAACCACATATTCAGATAATCACATCATCATTCCTTGAGTAGAACCTTAGATTATAATCCAAGTCCTTGTGGAGTGAGAGAGGTAATAGGTATAACCCTAGCCAAATACATCTAGTGATACTTTGTGAAGCCATACCATGCATGATCATCACCATTGGGTAATGATCATAAACCCTAAGAACTTGAAGTAGAGGATATAAGCACATAAGAAAAGCTTAGAGTTAAAGCCTATAATTTATATGGTGAGAAACCATTCATCATTATAACCAAAGTTAACTATAAAAAGATATATAGCTACTTTAGTTACTTTAACAATAGATTAAGGATATAATAGAAATCTATCGGAATAAGATAAAACCAATTCTCAAGCCTTAGTAATTAAAGGAGAACAGAAACAATGAAGCAACTAACCATATTACCTTGGTTAGGGGAGATTAAACCCTAGCAAATGCAATATGATGTCATCTCAACTCTACAAACTAGAAGTATATCTCAAACCTAGTTTATGCATCACTATGGTGATCATAAGGTAAACCTAGGCCATAATTGAGATTCAAACCAATTACCATTAGGTGAAAATAATTAGAACCCTAGAATTTCTCATTAGCTAAATTCTATGCTTCACTAATTAACCCTAAGAAACATCTAGTGCTTAAACTCACAATTAAATCCATGTGTGGTGATCAACCACTTATCTCTGTAAATAAAGCCCAACCTTGAAGAGAGTAATGCATACTCTAGGATTTTAAGTTATATTTTAAATATAGTACTAATACTAACTTTGAATTTGGGTTATCATCAAACCTACAAAACCCTAATAAAATATTGCTCACATGAAATAACATGCAAGTGATTAATTCCTCAAATAGAAAATAAGACATAACAACAACTTCAGAAATACCTTGAGAAGAAATTATCAACTCTTATATTTCTAAATTAAATTGAATTCATAATAAAAAGAAAATCAAAGTGAAAATATAATTCATGTCTATTTGCTATTTTGAATAAATCACCAATATGCAATATAATCTAATACAAAATAATTGATTCAAATGAAATAGTGGTGTAATAATCATTGCACTAGATCTTAATAAAATTAACATATTGAAATACCTGCAAAATAGAAAAGAGTTAAAATATGAATTCAAATCTAAATTCAAAATAAAAATACAAAACAGAGTTATAAAACCAGAATTCAAAACATGGAATAAAACAAAAAATGAATAAAAGAAATAAAGGAAGAAGGCTTACTTGGACCTACCAGACCGCAGCAGCCCAGCAACTAGCCCACCAGAAGCCCAGCCCAAGCACTAGCCCAACAGGCCACCCCGTACCCCTTCGTCGAAAAAAACAGAGAGAGGGTCGTCCTCATCCTCTTCGTGTCTGGAGGCCAGCACGAAGACGTGCTCGTCTTCTCCTCGCGCTGGCGACCTCCCTTGCTCCACTCCATGACGAGGCGCGTCTTGGCGTCGTATATAAGCCCATCGACGAAGAGCGGCTCTGGATTTCTTCCTCTGCCTCACATTTGCCCCAATTCCAAAACCCTAGCTCGCCCGGCCATCTTCCTCGCCGCCGGTAGGAACCTCCCCAGGCCAAGCCGTAACCACCATTAGCACCGCCGTGGTCGACTTGCTCCTCCTGCAGAAGGAATTGAGTGGAGCAGCCCGTAGCGCCGTCACCAAGCTCAACTCCCTGGCGGCCGTCGCCATGAATTCCGGCGATACCGACCACCATTGACGTCGCCATCAAGCCCTGCGTGCTCTGGTGAGCCCCCGAATCTCGCAGCCTGCATAGCTCGCTCGATTACATCCGTAGCATGCCTAGCACCGTAGACCCGTGAGCTCTGCCGCTCCGTCTCGCCGCCGGCCAAGCTCCGGCGACCATTTGGAGGCGGCGCCACCACACTAGGTTCGTCTAGTCGTCCTCTTTCGATTGAGCACACGCACGAGCCGCGGGAACCCTCCAACCGCGCCGTCCCGCCGCGGTGGTGGCCATGGTTGCCACGTCGCAGCCATGGCAGCCAACGTATTACAGCCCCACCAGTCGAGTGTGGGTAGGTTAGCTGGGTGGTTTAGTATTTCTTTTGTTAATTCAAATTTCAACAATTACTGAAACTTTATAAATATGTAGAAAATTCATTATAACTCGAAAAATATAAATAATATATCAAAATCTTTAGAAAAGTAAACTCTATCCAATAAAAATATAATATGAAATTTTATTTTTAATAAAAACTCAATTATTTAATACTTGATATTTAAGCCTTATTTATTAATTCTAAATTCAATTAAAATTCAATAATTAGGAAAACTTTCCAAATTAAATAAAAACCAGTAAATAAATAAAGAAAACATTAAAACTAATTTTCTTTATTTGTTAATTTGGTAAATCATTATTAGAGAGAATTAAACCCTAATTAATAATTACCCTAATTATTAATTGTTTAAAAATAATAAAATGCCTAATTCAATATTATTTTTATTTCCAAGTTACTAATAACTTCAACTTTAAATTGAAGTTATTAATCATAGAACTATATGGTAAATAGCAAACCCCAATTCCATATTGAATGATATTACAACCCCATCATTCCATGTGGAACCCGAAAACCCTAATTCAATTATGCATCATACCCTAGCCATTAGTCAATAGGAACTCTAAATGGTTCTAACCTAAACCCTAGGTTAGAACATGTGATCATGATATTTTCCTTTCAAACATAGAACCATGATAGCAACTAAATAATTGCCATGACCACATAAAATGTAAGAACCCTATCACTAGTTAATTGCTATGCTATGTTCTCATCTAAATAAAACTTGTTGATCTAGTAGGATCAACCAAGTGTAAAACCCTAGTTCCTATTCCCAAGACCACCATCCTTAACTATCCATGATTAGCATCACACCATTGTGATGAACCCTAATAGTAACCATGATTGAAGATTACCTTACATTCCATACTCCACTAAACCCTACTAGTGTGAGATACTTATCAACCATCCTATTTAGGAGCCAATTATTCCTTACTTAATAGAACCAACAGTAAAACCTAGACCACCTCAACCCTAATTGATATACTTCTTATTAATTAAGAAGTATGTTCTTCAAAAGTTATTCTTTTGAAGAAAATATGAAGTAGCCAACAACCCTGCCTAATAGGACCTATAAACCCTAGCTATCTATCACCAATAAGATATAACCAACTTTGATAGCACCTATGTATAACCAGTTGCTTAAGATGCTTAGGCTTAACTCAACCCTACAAGCCCTAGCTATTGATGAGTCCAACAATGTTGAGATCCATCTAATCTTACTCCAGAAGCTTATCGAAACCATAGTAAACCATAGAACCCCACAAACCTAATTATCATACTTGTTCTTTATCAAAGAACATGTTCTTCAAAAGTTATTCTTTTGAATTATATAATAAGTAATCATCAACCATGCACTATAGGACTTAAACTTGACAACTGCTCTTTACTTATTATACAACTATTATCCCTTGGTGTGTATGATTGTTACTATGCATTTTACCACTTGCTTATGATTCTAAAACAACACAACCCTGAATAAGAACCTTGTTTGTGAATCATTCTAAAAGTGCAACACACCCTAAACAAATCACTACAACTCACTAATCCTAAATCATCGGGGTTAGGTCACGCTTAGAACGATTGCATCTCATACTTATGCATTATTGCATCCTTGGCAATCTTTTAAACATCGTCCTTACCGGACGATGATGCTATTTCAGAATTTGGAGTTATTGCGTATCGAAGACCTTGTCTGCATAATCTTGCAGTCAAGAAAGGCAAGTTCATCGCTTGCTCATGTCATTTGAGTATTTTTACCAAATTACTTGCAAAGTACTATGTTTATCACTATTGCATAAAAAGCAAAACCACTATTTTCATAACTATGAATATGACTATGTGGTGGGCAATGGAACCATGGATTGTGTTGATATGGTGGAGGTTCCATTGCAAGGGTTTATATCCATCTAGGATTAAACAACAAATGTCGTCCAGTGATTCTTGTGCCGTAAAACTCGTGTTCACCATAAGATCTGGAGTGGGACGGAGTAGCCAATTGTATTTCCACCTCTCGTACATCAACGGATGCGCTTACCGTAGACACTTGACCCAGGTTGGGCAAGCGGTGGGGTGGGGATCCCATTCTAATTCCCCACGGTAAGTGGTCTATGATGGGTTGCAGCTACCGGCGAAGGAGTTTGGTTAACGAGTCCCAAACTGTTGTCGTGGTCGGGGTCCATCCTTAAGTGGTGTAAGAGGACCGACGAGGACCCAGGGTCGGGGTATGCAACAAAGGGTGGGTGTGCGAGGTAGCGGAGGAATATGAACGGCTAGGACCTTATACCGGGCCTCACACCAAAGGAAGTGTGGACGGGGAATATGCCCGGTTGGCACCAAGGTTAAGATCTCTTATGGGTAAAGAAACACACCTCTGCAGAGTGTAACGAACTGTGACCAGTCACTCCCTGTTCCGGGTTTTGGAACTGCGAACGCTGCCGGAAAGGAACTCCATGAAGTTCTAGTAAACCGGTGAAGGCTGACGGACATAGCTCTTCAGAATAAAAGCAACCTTTTGAAGAAATGATTACAAAAACTTGCATTGCCTATGACTTTCTGGTCTATGGCTGTAGCTAGTGCATTAAACACCTCTTTCCTATAATGAACTTGTTGAGTACGCTCGTACTCATCCCACTCTTAAATCCCCTGCTTAGATATGGAGGCATCGAAGGAGGATCTACAGTACAACTCGAAGGCCGAGGAGTCAACAACTACTTCAAGGAACAGGAACCTGTCAGAAGAGTCAAACACCACATCCAACAAGGATAAAACCTAGATTAGCCATAGAAGGGAACTAGCTTCCTACACCTAGCTCCTATTTAGCTAGAATCTATTCATAGCCTCTGTAGCTAGATAAATACTCTACAAATAGAGTTCGTAATAGGATTAGACTAGAGTCGTTCTTCTGGAGTTTATTTGCAGTTTTACCTCATTGTAAAGTAGGAGGCTGTGCTGATCTTCTGTAATAGAGTCGGAGTTGTAATTCTATAGACATGCCTTGGACCCGCATATGTTTCTGTTGTACCACTCTGAGCGATATAATACTAGTGGAACGGTGTTTCATTGGTGTTATGTCAGACTTGCATACTACACCATGCAGTGGTATGTCGGGTCACCACACAACCCGTATTGCTTCCTCCACACAAGGGAAAGAGTCGAGGTCCAGAGCAGGCGGAAGAGCTCCCTGCAAGTTATGAGAAAAAGAACGCCCAGTATTAACCGATCCCACCAAAATTGGCTTACTCCTCGTAGTTTCCCACTCTCCTTTTGCTGATGCTATCTTCTCCTTCTCCTTATTGATCCTCTCATCCATCTCTTCCCTCCAAGGCCCCTTGTCTTTGTTGTTGGAGACCATGGTGCTTCTAGATCAAAACAAATCTGGCAGAAAACAGCTCGAAACAAAACACGACGAGAAAACGATATTACGGACCTCCAGGGGTCCGGGGGATTATATAGCAAATATTTTTACGACAAAAGGAAAGTTCCAGGCCGAAAACGAGTGGAAACGGGACGCCGAGGTGCCATCACCATAGGTCGGCGCGGCCAGGGTGGGGCCCGCGCCGGCCTATGGTGGCACGCCCTCGTGCGTCTTTTCCACTCCGTTTCGATTCCATAATTTTTCATATTTTCCAAAAACAGCAGAAATAATGTTCGGAAAGGTAAACGCGGACTTTTTATTACCTGTACTGTTACCTATTCAAAGTCGAGTTCTGGCGGACTGTCAATTTGTCCTTTGATGAAAGCCTCCGGTGTTTCCACTTGAATAATATCAACATCAACATTATAAGAATCACCCGAGATATAATGCTTGAGTCTTTGTCCATTCACCACTTGTGTGGCATTGCCTTGGAGAGAACTAATTTTAATTGCTCCTGAACGATACACCTCCTCAACAACATATGGTCCTTCCCACTTCGAGAGTAATTTCCCTGCAAAGAATCTGAGACGAGACCGATACAATAGAACTTGATCTCCAACATTAAATTCTCTTTTAATGATCCTTCTATCATGCCACTTCTTAACTTTTTCTTTAAAGAGTTTAGCATTTTCATAAGCTTCACTTCTCCATTCATCTAGAGAACTTAATTGCAGCAACCTCTTATTACCGGCTAATTTAGGATCTTTATTTAGTTCTCTAACAGCCCAATAAGCTTTGTGCTCTAGTTCTAAAGGTAAATGACAAGCTTTTCCATAAACCATTTTATAAGGTGACATTCCCATAGGATTTTTATAAGCAGTTCTATAAGCCCATAGTGCTTCTTTCAATTTACTAGCCCAATTCTTTCTAGATTTATTAACAGTCTTACCCAAGATAGCTTTAATCTCTCTATTTGATAATTCTACTTGACCACTAGTTTGAGGGTGATAAGCAGAAGCAATTCTATGATTAATACCATACTTAGCAAGAGTTTTTCTAAAACCTCCATGAATAAAATGAGAGCCTCCATCAGTCATAATATATCTAGGTACTCCAAATCTAGGAAATATAACATCTACAAGCATTTTTATAGAGGTCTCACCATCAGCACTTTTTGTAGGTATAGCTTCTACCCATTTAGTAACATAATCAACAGCGACAAGTATATGAGTGTTACCGTCTGAAGAAGGGAAAGGACCCATGAAGTCGAATCCCCAACAATCGAATGGTTCAATAACAAGAGTATAATTCATAGGCATTTCATTGCGTCTAGAGATATTACCAACTCTTTGACATTCATCACAAGATAGAATAAATTTCCTTGCATCTTTGAAGAGTGTTGGCCAATAAAAACCTGATTGTAGAACCTTTTGCGCGGTTCTATCTCCGTTGCTGAGCTGAAAAGGTTGGAGGCAAATACTTCGAAACAATAAAGTTAGCATAATCTGCATACCAAGGGCTCTCTCGCGAGCTCACCTTTATTACAACCAATTGTTCATTTGGAAAACTATCATTAACAGGAACAGGATCATAAGCAATATTTTCCAATCTAGATAAATTATCAGCAACAGGATTATCAGCACCTTTCCTATCTATAATATGTAAATCAAATTCTTGCAACAGAAGTACCCATCTAATAAGCCTTGGCTTAGCATCTTTCTTTGTCATAAGGTATCTAATTGCAGCATGATCAGTATGAATTGTAACTTTTGAATCAACAATATAAGGTCTAAACTTATCACAAGCAAAGACTACAGCTAACAATTCCTTTTCAGTTGTAGCATAATTTCTTTGAGCAGCATCAAGAGTCTTACTAGCATAATGAATAACATTTAATTTTTTATCTACCCGCTGTCCAAGAACAGCGCCTACAGCAAAATCACTAGCATCACACATAATTTCAAAAGGCAAATTCCAATCAGGAGGTTCGACTATAGGAGCAGTTGTTAAGGCTTTCTTTAGAGTTTCAAAAGCTTCCTTACAATCATCATCAAAAACAAAAGGTACATCTTTTTGAAGAAGATTAGTAAGAGGCTTTGAAATTTTAGAGAAATCTTTAATAAATCTCCTATAAAACCCAGCATGACCAAGAACACTACGAATACCTTTAACATCCCTCGGATAGGGCATCTTCTCAATTGCTTCAACTTTAGCTCTATCAACTTCAATACCTCTCTCGGAAATTTTATGTCCCAATACAATTCCTTCATTAACCATAAAGTGGCATTTCTCCCAATTAAGAACAAGGTTAGTTTCTTCACATCTCTGCAAAACTTTATCGAGGTTTCGCAAGCAATTATCAAAAGAATTCCCATAGACAGAAAAATCATCCATGAACACCTCTACAATACTTTCGCAAAAACCATGAAAAATAGCAGACATGCATCTTTGAAAAGTAGCAGGAGCATTACATAAACCAAAAGGCATACGCCTATAAGCATAAGTTCCATAAGGACAAGTGAACGTGGTTTTCTCTTGATCTTTAGCTTTAACAGCAATTTGTGAAAACCCAGAATAACCATCAAGAAAGCAAAAATGAGTATTTTTAGATAACCTTTCTAGCATTTGATCAATAAAGGGTAAAGGGTAATGATCTTTCTTAGTAACTTTATTAACTTTTCTAAAATCAATGCACATTCTATACCCTACCACTATTCTTTGAGGAATAAGCTCATCATTATCATTAGGCACAACAGTCATTCCTCCTTTCTTAGGAACACAATGCACAGGACTAACCCATCTACTATCAGCAATAGGATATATAATACCAGCTTCAAGAAGTTTTAATACCTCGTTCCTTACCACCTCTTTCATCTTCGGAATTAGACGACGTTGATGTTCAACAACAGGCTTTGCATCTTCTTCCATATTAATAGCATGTTGGCAAATAGAAGGAGAAATCCCTTTCAAATCATCAAGTGTATAGCCAATAGCTCCTCGGTGTTTCTTCAATATTTCCAATAACCTTTCTTCCTCAATCTCTGAAAGCTTAGAACTAATAATAACAGGATATATTTTCTTATCATCAATATGAGCATATTTAAGATTATCAGGTAAAGGCTTTAAATCAAAAACAGGATCTTCCTTTGGTGGCGGTGTTGTACCCAAATCTTCCACCGGTAAATCATGCTTGAGAATAGGTTGGCGAAGAAAAATTTCCTCAAGCTCATCTCTTTCTTTCCTAAAAGCTTCACTTTCACTATTCTCCAAATGTTGCTGCAAAGGATTATTAGGAACAAGAACAATAGATGCACACTGCTCCATTTTAAAATCATTACTAGGCAAGTCAGCTTTATAAGGAGTTTTGGTAAATTTAGAAAAGTTAAATTCATAAGGTTCACCAGCAAATCTAGTCAAAATTTTCTCTTTCTTACAATCTATAATAGCTCCACAAGTATTTAGAAAAGGTCTACCAAAAATGATAGGACAATGATCACTAGCAGCAGAACCAAGTACCAAAAAGTCAGCAGGATATTTAATCTTACCACATAGAACTTCCACATCTCGAACAATACCAATTGGAGAAATAGTTTCTCTATTAGCCAAATGAATAACCACATCAATATCTTCAAGTTCACAAGAACCAATTTCGTGCATAATCTCCGTGTAAAGCTCATAAGGAATAGCACTAACACTTGCACCAATATCACATAAACCATAATAGCAATGATCACCAATTCTAACAGATAGCATAGGAACACTAACTTGTTTGGATTTATTAGGATGTGAAACAATATTAGAAGCATCTTCACAGAAAATAATATGACCATCCTCCACATTTTCAGTCACAAGATCTTTAACTATTGCAACAGCAGGTTCAATTTTAATTTGTTCTTCAGGTTCTTTAGGTTTCTTTTCACTTTTATTAACTGCACTAGATATGACAGAGTACTCCTTCATTTTAGCAGGGAAAGGAGTTTTTTCAATATAAGCTTCAGGAATAACATTATCAGCAGTTTCAATCACTACACATTTGTTTACAGATGAATCAACTTTATCCTTATACGGTTCATGATACTTATCAAAATTCTTCTTAGGCAGTTCATAATGAGAGGCAAAAGCTTTATAAAGATTTGCAACAACTTGGGAATCAAGACCATATGTAGCACTCATATTACGAAATTTATCAGTATCCATAAAAGCTTCAATGCATTTATAATCATAAATTATACCTGATTCTCTATCTTTGTCGTTCTCCCATCCTTCAGTATTTTCTTGGATCCGATCAAGAAGGTCCCTTTTAAACTCTTCTTTGTTGCGTGTAAATGATCCAGAACAAGAAGTATCCAACAAGGTCTTGTCTTGAAAAGAAAGTCTTGCATAGAAATTATCAATAATAACATTACCAGGAAGCTCATGAATGGGGCATTTGAGCATTAAAGACTTCAATCTCCCCCAAGCTTGGGCAATACTCTCTCCATCATGAGGCCAGAAATTATATATGCGGTTCCGATCTTTGTGAATTTCACTTGGAGGATAAAATTTGGAATAAAATAAAGGCACAATGTCCTCCCAATCAATAGAATCACCATTCTTCAGCAATTTATACCAGTGCGCCGCTTTACCAGACAACGATATAGTGAATAGTTTCTTCCTAACTTCATTCATAGAAATACCTGCACATTTGAATAACCCGCATAATTCATGCAAAAACAATAAATGATCACCAGGATGGACAGTTCCATCCCCTTCATAGCGGTTATCCATAACACGTTCAATAATTTTCATAGGTATTTTATATGGTACTACTTCCTCACCTGGCGCTTCATCCACTACCGTTGCAGTAGTAGTAGATTTCCCAAATAGAAATTGAAGAGAAGATCTCTCCATAATGACTTATAGCAGCAGGCAGAAATAAAATCAGCACAAACAGTAAAGGTTTTCCTTACCAATTCCACTTACCAATAGCGCTTCACTCCCCGGCAACGGCGCCAGAAAATAGTCTTGATGATCCACAAGTATAGGGGTGTATCGTAGTATCTTCGATAAGTAAGAATGTCGATCCCAACGAGGAGCAGAAGGTGTTGGCAGCAGTTTCGATGAAGGATTCACTGTAAATGCTCACAGACAAGTATTCAAGGGGTTTTGATGTAACAGATGAATAAAGTACGAGTAAGTAAAATGCGAGAGAAATAATTGCAGCGAGTGGCCCAATCCTTTTTAGCACAAAGGACAAGCCGGTTTGTTTACTTATAATGACCAAACGTTCTCGAGGACACACGGGGATTTTAGTCTAGTACTTTCGCTTCATGTGGTTTAATAATCTTCATTGTTTTGATAAGTGTTGTGTGGGTGAACCTATGCTAATGCACCGCCCTTCCTAGGACTAATACATACTTGTGCTTATATTCTTGCAAGTGTTGGGCCTCCAAGAGCAGAGGTTTGTAGAACAGCAGCAAGTTTTCCCTTAAGTGGATCACCCAAGGTTTATCGAACTCAGGGAGGAAGAGGTCAAAGATATCCCTCTCATGCAACCCTGCAACCACAAAGCAAGAAGTCTCTTGTGTCCCCAACACACCTAATAGGTGTACTAGTTCGGCGAAGAGATAGTGAAATACAGGTGGTATGAATAAGTATGAGCAGTAGTACGGCGCCAGAAAATAGCTTGGCGTGCAGTTGATGGTAGTAATATTGCGGGAAGTAAACATGCAGTAGTAACTCAGTAAAACAGTAAACAAGCAGTGATAGCAGTATTTAGGAACAAGGCCTAGGGAATAGACTTTCACTAGTGGACACTCTCAACATTGATCACATAACAGAATAGATAAATGCATACTCTACACTCTCTTGTTGGATGATGAACACATTGCGTAGGATTACACGAACCCTCAATGCCGGAGTTAACAAGCTCCACAATTAAATGTTCATATTTAAATAACCTTAGAGTGCATGAAAGATCGAAACGACTAAACCAAGTACTAACATAGCATGCACACTGTCACCTTCATGCATATGTAGGAGGAATAGATCACATCAATATTATCATAGCAATAGTTAACTTCGCAATCTACAAGAGATCATGATCATAGCATAAACCAAGTACTAACACGGTGCACACACTGTCACCTTTGCACACATGCAGGAGGAATAAAACTACTTTAATAACTTTGCTAGAGTAGCACATAGATAAATTGTGATACGATGCACATTGCAATCATAAAGAGATATAAATAAGCACTTCACTACGCTCTTCAACAGTGAATAAGTACTTCGTGAAATATAGCCTAAGAGACCCACACGGTGCACACACTGTCACCTTTACACACGTGGGACAAGGAGTCTCCGGAGATCACATAAGTAAAACTCACTTGACTAGCATAATGACATCTAGATTACAAGCATCATCATATGAATCTCAATCATGTAAGGCAGCTCATGAGATTATTGTATTGAACTACATAGGAGAGAGATGAACCACATAGCTACCGGTACAGCCCCGAGCCTCGATGGAGAACTACTCCCTCCTCATGGGAGCAGCAGCGGTGATGAAGATGGCGGTGGAGATGGCAGCGGTGTCGATGGAGAAGCCTTGGGGGCACTTCCCTCCGGCAGGGTGCCGGAACAGAGACTCCTGTCCCCAGATCTTGGCTTCGCGATGGCGGCGGCTCTGGAAGGTTTCGCGTACCGTGGCTTCCTCTGTAAGGGTTTCGATGCAGGGGCTTTATATAGGCGAAGAGGCGGCGCATGAGGGTCGAAGGGGCGACGACACCATAGAGTGGCGCGGGCCCAGCCCTGGCCGCGCCACCTGTCATCTGGGGCCCGGGCCCCTAGCGGCTCTCGGGTGTTCGGATGCTTCGGGCAAAATAGGAACCAGGCGTTGATTTCGTCCAATTCGAGAATATTTCGTTACTAGGATTTCTGAAACTAAAAACAGCAGAAAATGGCACTTCGGCATCTTGTTAATAGGTTAGTTCCAGAAAATGCATAAATATGACATAAAGTGTGTATAAAACATGTAGGTATTGTCATAAAACAAGCATGGAACATAAGAAATTATAGATACGTCGGAGACGTATCAGCATCCCCAAGCTTAGTTCTGCTCGTCCCGAGCAGGTAAAACGATAACAAAGATAATTTCTTAAGTGACATGCTACCAACATAATCTTGATCATATAATGATGTAAAGCATGTGAACTGAGATCAAATCACTCAAAGCAAATATCTATATTGATATAAGAGATGATAATGCAAGAGTTAAACAAGCTAGAAGTTTTCATGAACTATTGCTTCAAAGACATGAAACCGCACAAGGTTCATTAAAGATGTGTTAAGTATTCAGCATAGAAGTTCTATCCTTCATTCCAAGCATCAAGTAAATTTTCACAACATAAGAAGGATTCAGTCAAGTAAACATAAACATGAACGTCATGAATCAACTGTTTCGAAGTCTACTCAACCGGTGAGCGCAAGCATTTGGTATTAGCACCAGGATGTTATGGCATAAAGAACGTTAATGGGGGTTTGGAAGGCCAATGAGAGAAAGTCTTACAAAGCTGTAAATGATTACTAGACAAGAGGAAGTCTTATAATCGAAGCTATGCAAGGAGTAGTGATTGCCATGCAACGGATGCACATAGAGCTATATGTGTATGAAAGCTCTCCAATGGAACTAGTGGGGGTGCATCCAACTTGGTTGCTCACGAAGACCTAGAGCACTTTTGAGGAGGCTCATCATTGGAATATACAACCCAAGTTCTATAGTGTAAATTCCCCACATAGTTATACTAGTAAAACATGAAAACTCTCTCATATGGAGTGTAGGTGCTAAACATGAGCACAAATGATGACTATGAATATGCAGGTGCTAAAACATGAGCACAAGTGTGGATAAAAGATAGTAATGCTGCCCCCTTTTTCTTTATTCTTTTTTTTTCTTTTTCTTTTCTATATTTTTTTCTTTCTTTTCTTTTTCTTTCTCTTTTTTCTTTTTGATGGCCTCCACGGCTCTTTTCACTTTTAGGGGCAACATCCTAATATGACAACACACTTTTTGGTACAAATAACTCATAATGAATAAAACATGATGTATGAAACTGTATGCCTCTGCCAGTGTAGCAGGATGTGCAATGATCTAGCGTAACATGGGTAAACCACACATCAGCTGTATAGAATCATGCAAAGCAATATACAAATAATAAATGACAACATGGCATGTAATGTAAAATGGATGTTGCATGGCAATATATCTCGGAACAGCTATGGAAATGCTGTGGTAGGTAGGTATGGTGGCTGTTTTGAGGAGATGTATGGGCTTATGTGTAGGAGAACAAGAGAAAGTCCTCCCACGGGTTTGGATGTACCGGCGAAGTATGCACAATTCTCAATGTGAGCAAAAGGCAATGCACAGTACCGAAGAGGCTAGCAAATATGGATGGTGGAAGTGCCAAAAACCGTAGCTTAACATTAGTCAAAAAGAACTCACAAGCTTATTGCAAACATCTAGCAGGTTCAACATTAAGAGCATGATTTAAAATTTTACCGACCTTCAGCACAACTTAGTCATTACGATGAACCTTTAGACATGGAAAGCTATCAAGTCCAACTACGCCTTCAACTATTTAAATAGAGTTTGTAGTACGGCACAAGCTTAAAGACAACAATCCACTACTAATTTTAACTTATTCAACCAACAAGTTTTACCATCTAAATACCTCAAAACATTTGCAAAGAATCAAGTTATCAAAGCTCAATGATCTACAAGATTATGCAAGTGTTTCATTATACCATTACCACATGCAACATTTCCTTAACCAACCGAATAACAATGAACGAAGCAGTTTCAACCTTCGCCATGAACATTAAAAGCTAAGAACACATGTGTTCATATGAACCAGCGGAGCGTGTCTCTCTCCCACACAAGGATGAACTTATTCAAACAAAACAAAAATAAAAACAAACAGACGCTCCAAGCAAAGTACATAAGATGTGACCGAATAAAAATATAGTTTCAAGAGAAGGAACCTGATACTTTGTCGATGAAGAAGGGGATGCCTTGGGCATCCCCAAGCTTAGATGCTTGAGTCTTCTTAAAATATGCAGGGATGAACCACCGGGGCATCCCCAAGCTTAGACCTTTCACTCCTCTTGATCATAGTATATCATACTCCTCTCTTGACCCTTGAAAACTTCCTTCACACCAAACTTCAAGCAAACTCATTAGAGGGTTAGTGCACAATTAATAATTCACATGTTCAGAGGTGACACAAACATTCTTTACACTTCTGGATATTGCATAAAGCTACTGGACATTAATGGATCAAAGAAATGAATCCAACATAGCAAAAGAGGCAATGCGAAATAAAAGGCAGAATCTGTCAAAAACAGAACAGTCCGTAAAGACAAATTTAAAGCTGGCACCAGACTTGCTCAAATGGAAAAACTCAAAACTAATGAAAGTTGCGTACATATCTGAGGATCATGCTCGTAAATTGGCAGATTTTTTCGAATTTTCTACAGAGAACTGTGCCCAGATTCGTGACAGACAGCAATGCTGTTTCTGCGCAGCGATCCCAAATATAACATCAACTTTGACATAGAAACTTTACTTGGCACAAAAACATGATAAGGAGAGGTTGCTACAGTAGTAAACAACTTCCAAGACACAAATATAAAACAAAGTACTGTAGTAAAAAAACACATGGGTTATCTCCCAAGAAGTTCTTTCTTTATAGCCATTAAGATGGGCTCAGCAGTTTTAATGATGCACTCGCAAGAAATAGTAGTTGAAGCAAAAGAGAGCATCAAGAGGCAAATTCAAAACACATTTAAGTCTAACATGCTTCCTATGCATAAGAATCTTGTAAATAAACAAGTTCATGAAGAGCAAAGTAACAAGCATAGGAAGATAAAACAAGTGTAGCTTCAAAAATTTCAGCACATAGAGAGGTGTTTTAGTAACATGAAAATTTCTACAACCATATTTTCCTCTCTCATAATAACTTTCAGTAGCATCATGAGCAAACTCAACAATATAACTATCACATAAAGCATTCTTATCATGAGTCTCATGCATAAAATAATTACTACTCCCAACATAAGCATAGTCATTCTTATTAATTGTAGTGGGAGCAAATTCAACAAAGTAGCTATCAAATATAGGAGGTATATTGTAATCATAATCAAATTTATCCTCCATAACAGGTGGTAACAAAAGACTACTATCATTATAATCATCATAAATAGGAGGCAAAGTATCATCAAAGTAAATTTTCTCCTCAATGCTTGGGGGACTAAAAATATCATGCTCATCAAAACCAGCTTCCCCAAGCTTAGAATTTTCCATAGCATTAGCAACAATGGTGTTCAAAGCATTCATACTAATAACATTCCCATTATCATGCATATAAAGTTCCATGGGTTTTTTAATTCTTTCTTCAAACACATCATGTCCTAATTCAAGATAAAGTTCATAAAGATCTCTCATTTTATTGTTGTCTTCCATTAAGCCTAACTAGTGTAAACAAGAAACCAAATGTCGTAATTGCAGAGTCTAAAGGAAATAGCTTCGAGCACACACACAATGGCGCCAGAAAAGTACTGTTACCTGGAACCGGAGTATGAGTGCCTTTTACCTTTCCTCCCCGGCAACGGCGCCAGAAAAGTGCTTGATGTCTACGGGTGCTTCTATTCTTGTAGACAGTGTTGGGCCTCCAAGAGCAGAGGTTTGTAGAACAGCAGCAAGTTTCCCTTAAGTGGATCACCCAAGGTTTATCGAACTCAGGGAGGAAGAGGTCAAAGATATCCCTCTCATGCAACCCTGCAACCACAAAGCAAGAAGTCTCTTGTGTCCCCAACACACCTAATAGGTGTACTAGTTCGGCGAAGAGATAGTGAAATACAGGTGGTATGAATAAGTATGAGCAGTAGTACGGCGCCAGAAAATAGCTCGCTGGCGTGCAGTTGATGGTAGTAATATTGCGGGAAGTAAACATGCAGTAGTAACGCAGCAGTAGTAACTCAGTAAAACAGTAAACAAGCAGCGATAGCAGTATTTAGGAACAAGGCCTAGGGAATAGACTTTCACTAGTGGACACTCTCAACATTGATCACATAACAGAATAGATAAATGCATACTCTACACTCTCTTGTTGGATGATGAACACATTGCGTAGGATTACACGAACCCTCAATGCCGGAGTTAACAAGCTCCACAATTAAATGTTCATATTTAAATAACCTTAGAGTGCATGAAAGATCGAAACGACTAAACCAAGTACTAACATAGCATGCACACTGTCACCTTCATGCTTATGTAGGAGGAATAGATCACATCAATATTATCATAGCAATAGTTAACTTCGCAATCTACAAGAGATCATGATCATAGCATAAACCAAGTACTAACACGGTGCACACACTGTCACCTTTGCACACATGCAGGAGGAATAAAACTACTTTAATAACTTTGCTAGAGTAGCACATAGATAAATTGTGATACGATGCACATTGCAATCATAAAGAGATATAAATAAGCACTTCACTACGCTCTTCAACAGTGAATAAGTACTTCGTGAAATATAGCCTAAGAGACCCACACGGTGCACACACTGTCACCTTTACACACGTGGGACAAGGAGTCTCCGGAGATCACATAAGTAAAACTCACTTGACTAGCATAATGACATCTAGATTACAAGCATCATCATATGAATCTCAATCATGTAAGGCAGCTCATGAGATTATTGTATTGAACTACATAGGAGAGAGATGAACCACATAGCTACCGGTACAGCCCCGAGCCTCGATGGAGAACTACTCCCTCCTCATGGGAGCAGCAGCGGTGATGAAGATGGCGGTGGAGATGGCAGCGGTGTCGATGGAGAAGCCTTGGGGCACTTCCCCGCTCCGGCAGGGTGCCGGAACAGACTCCTGTCCCCCAGATCTTGGCCCGCGATGGCGGCGGCTCGGAAGGTTTCGCGTACCGTGGCTTCCTCCAAGGGTTTTGGGGCTTTATATAGGCGAAGAGGCGGCGCAGGAGGGTCGAAGGGCGACGACACCATAGGGTGGCGCGGGCCCGGCCGCGCCACCTGTCATCTGGGCCCACAGGGCCCCCCTCTGGCGGCTCTCGGGTGTTCTGGATGCTTCCGGGCAAAATAGGAACCTGGGCGTTGATTTCGTCCAATTCCGAGAATATTTCGTTACTAGGATTTCTGAAACCAAAAACAGCAGAAAACAGGAACTGGCACTTCGACATCTTGTTAATAGGTTAGTTCCAGAAAATGCATAAATATGACATAAAGTGTGTATAAAACATGTAGGTATTGTCATAAAACAAGCATGGAACATAAGAAATTATAGATACGTCGGAGACTAATACATACTTGTGATTATACCCCTTGCAAGCATCCGCAACTACAAGAAAGTAATTAAGATAAATCTAACCACAGCCTTAAACTCTGAGATCCTGCGATCCCTCTTGCATCGATATACTAACGGGAGCTCAGGTTTCTGTCACTCCGGCAACTCCGCAATTAGCAACCGAATACAAGATGCACTCCCCTAGGCCCATAAATGGTGAAGTATCGTGTAGTCGACGTTCACACGACACCACTAGAAGAATGACACCACAACTTAAATATCATAACATTGAATATTACTCAACCATAATTCACTACTAGCATTTAGACTTCACCCATGTCCTCAAGAACTAAACGAACTACTCACGAGACATCATATGGAATACAATCAGAGGTGATATGATGATGAATAACAATCTGAACATAAACCTTGGTTCAATGGTTTCACTCAATAGCATCTACAACAAGTATAGAATAACACCGGGAGAGTTTCCCCTATCAAACAATCAAGATTTAACCCGAATTGTTACAGCGGTGACGAGGTGCAGCGGTGGTGATGGCGGTGTAGATGGTGGAGATGATGATGATGATGATGGAGATGATGTCCCGCTCGATGACGATGGCGATGGCGTCGATTTCCCCCTCCGGGAGGGAATTTCCCCGGCGGATTCCTGCCCGCCGGAGAGCTCTTTTCTCTCTGGTGTTCTCCGCCCCGCAGAGGCGGCTGTAACCCTTCGTGAGGTCCTCTCTGTGGCTTAGGTTTTCGGGACGAAGGAGTACGCGAAGAAAAGGAGGCGAAAGGGGCTGTGGGGCCCCCAGAGCACAGGGTGGCGCGGCCAGGCCCTGGGCCGCGCCGCCCTGTGGTCTGGGCCCACAGTGGCTCCTCTCTTCTTCCCCTTCTGGCTCCCTCCGTCATCTGGAAAAATAGGAATTTACGTGAAATTCCCTTCCACAGTTGATCTTCCGAAATATTGCGTTCTGACGGTGCTTTTTCCAGCAGAATCCTGGCTCCGGTGCTTGATCCTCCAATGATGATGAAACATGCAAAATAGATGAAATAACATAAGTATTGTGTCCCAATATGAAATATATCAATGAATAACAGCAAATTATGATACAAAATAGTGATGCAAATTGGACGTATCAACCCCAAGAGGAGGTGTGTGTCCAAGCCTTCCCTCAAGAAACCAAGGTTTAATCGGACCAGTAGGAGTCAAGAAGCACGTTGAAGGTTGATGGTCGCGAAATGTGATGCGGCGCAACACCAGGGATTCCGGCGCCAACGTGGAACCTGCACAACACAACCCAAGTACTTTGCCCCAACGAAACAGTGAGGTTGTCAATCTCACCGGCTTGCTGTAACAAAGGATTAAACGTATCGAGTGGAAGATGTTTGCAAAGAAAACAGTAAAACACAATTGCAGATTGTATGCTATGTAAAGAATAGGACCGGGGTCCACAGTTCACTAGAGGTGTCTCTCCCATAAGATGAAAGCATGTTGGGTGAACAAATTACAGTCGGGCAATTGACAAATAGAGAAAGGCATAACAATGCATATACATGATATGATAAATATAGTGAGATTTAATTGGGCATTACGACAAAGTACATAGACCGCCATCCAACTGCATCTATGCCTAAAAAGTCCACCTTCAGGTTATCATCCGAACCCCATTCAGTATTAAGTTGCTAAGCAACAGACAATTGCATTAAGTATGGTGCGTAATGTAATCGACAACTACATCCTTAGACATAGAATCAATGTTTTATCCCTAGTGGCAACAGCACATCACAACCTTAGAACTTTCTGTCACTGTCCCAGGTGTCAATGAAGGCATGAACCCACTATCGAGCATAAATACTCCCTCTTGGAGTTAAGAGCAAAAACTTGGCCAGAGCCTCTACTAATAACGGAGAGCATGCAAGATCATAAACAACACATAAACAATAGATTGATAATCACCATAATCATAGTATTCTCTATCCATCGGATCCCGACAAACACAACATATAGAATTACATATAGATGATCTTGATCATGTTAGGCAGCTCACAAGATCCAACAATGAAGCACAACAAGGAGAAGACGACCATCTAGCTACTGCTATGGACCCATGGTCCAGGGGTGAACTACTCACTCATCACTCCGGAGGCGATCATGGCGATGAAGAGTCCTCCGGGAGATGAATCCCCTCTCCGGCAGGGTGCCGGAGGCGATCTCCTGAATCCCCCGAGATGGGATTCGCGGCGGCGTCTCTGGAAGGTTTTCCGTATCGTGGCTCTCGGTACTGGGGGTTTCGCGACGGAGGCTTTAAGTAGGCGGAAGGGTAGGTCAGGGGGCCACACGAGGTGCCCAGGGGGTAGGGCCGCGCGGCCAAGGGCTGGGCCGCGCCGCCCTGTCCCTGGCTGCCTCGTGGCCCACTTCGTTATCTCTTCGGTCTTCTGGAAGCTTCGTGCAAAAATAGGACCCGGCGAAAGTTTCGTCCAATTGAGAATATTTCCTTACTAGGATTTCTGAAACCAAAAACAGAAAACAGCAACTGGCTCTTCGGCATCTTGTTAATAGGTTAGTTCCAGAAAATGCATAAATATGACATATAATGTGCATAAAACATGTAGGTATCATCAATAAAGTAGCATGGAACATAAGAAATTATCGATACGTTGGAGACGTATCAGTGATCCCTCTTCCTCCGAGTTTCACTCGACGGGCAAACACCCATGTGCTGCATAGTAATAATAAAAAGGTAGTACTCGTAGAAAAATCGATATACGAATCTGTAATTAAATAGGTTAAACTAGGGTTTTTCCCAGTTCTACAGATCAAGGGTTCAAAAAAATCCAACTACGGGGTTCGAACAACACGATTCTAATCCAAGAATTTTTTCGACCTAGGTCACCCAAATGGCCTCAAACTATAGGGTTAGCATCTAGTGCAGTATGTGTGAAAATGTATGCACTATGTGTGCTATAACTTGTATGTCTTTCATATTTGAACCAAATTTGAATAAGTTTGAAATATTTGAAAAGGGGCTTTTGGCTTAAACGTTTGAAACCAAAAACCACTTCTCTTCATGCATGCTTGACTTCATAAGACAGAGTTTAGCTAGGGTTAGGGGATAGATGCATGATTTTCCTGGTTTGAATATGTCTAGACCTTGTTTATCAACTTAATTGAATGCTTACTATATGACATAAGAATACTATGTGACTTGTTTTTTATTTTTTGATTTTTTTAAAATTTTATGCCCATTTGAATCTTGGTCAAATCCTAGGTTTGAACATGGTTTAAACAAGTTTAAATCATGAATATGAAAAATTAAGCATCTATATATCCTTCTTACTCACTCCAAAATGTAGCTCTTGGGAGGGTTTTTCGAAATTTCCATGTTTGAAACCAAAACCACTTCTCTTCATGCATGCTTGACTTCATAAGACAGAGTTTAGGGTTAGGGGTAGATATATACATGATTTTCTGGTTTGAATATGTCTAGACCTTGTTTATCAACTTGAATGCTTACTATATATATATGACATAATAATGTTATGTCCTTTGGTTTTTCATTCTTTTGATTTTTTATGAATTTCCATGCCCATTTGAATCTTTTGGTCAAATCCTAGAGGTTTGACCAAGATTTAAACAAGTTTAAAACATGAAAATGAAAAGGGAAGCTTGTATATCCTTCTTAGTCACTCTAAAATGAAGTTTTTGGGAGGTTTTTGAAATTTCCATGTTTGAAACCCAAAACCACTTCTCTTCATGCTAGACTTCATAAGACAATTTAATTAGGGGTTAGGGGGTAGATACATGATTTGTCTGGTTTGAATATGTCCAAACCTTGCTTGTTTATCAACTTGAATGCTTACTATATGACATAAGAATGCTTACCATATGTTTGAATTTTAAAAGCATATAGTCTTCTTATGTCATATAGTAAGCATTCAAAAGGTTTTCTTTGAGAGAGTAGCATGCATTCAAAAGTTGATAAATAAGATTTGGACATATTCAAACCAGACAAATCATGTATCTACACCCCCTAACCCTAAACTCTGTCTTATGAAGTCAAGCATGAAGAGAAGTGCTTTTGGGTTTCAAACATGGAAATTTCCCAAAAGCTTCATTTTACAGTGACTAAGAAGGATCCAGGCTTACCTTTTCATTTTCATGTTTTAAACTTGTTTAAATCTTGGTCAAACCTAGGATTTGACCAAGATTTAAATGGGCATAAAAAATCAGAAAAAACAGAAAAAAATGAAAAACCAAATAACATAGCCTTCTTATGTCATATAGTAAGCATTCAAGTTGATAAACAAGGTCTAGACATATTCAAACCAGAAAAAGCATGTATCTACCCCTAACCCTAAACTCTGTCTTACGAAGTCAAGCATGAAGAGAAGTGGTTTTGGGTTTCAAACATGGAAATTTCAAAAACCTCGCGAAAGCTTCATTTTAGAGTGACTAAGAAGGATCCATGCTTACCTATTCATTTTCATGTTTTAAACTTGTTTAAACCTTGATAAAACCCAGGATTTTACCTATTTAATCATAGATTCATAGGTCGATTTTTTACTTTTTTATTTTTACTATGCAGCACATGTGTGTTTGCCCGTCCAGTGAAACTCGGAGGAAGAGGGATCACACGGAAGGAGAAGAAGGGATAGCAGTCACGGGGCCCCTCTTATTATTTATGGTGTATATCTTTTTTCTGGTGATGTTGACTGTTGTGCAGCGTTTGTCAGTGCGCAGGAGGTGCGAGGCTGCGAGCGAGCGAGTCGAGCGAGGCCGAGAATGAGAGAGATGTTTTTTTCTTTTTCTTTTCCGTGAGAGGGACAACAGAAGGATCCAGAGACGACTTCCACTACGCATCCTGGTGCGCGTCTTCTCTTGACAAAGAAGATGGATGGGAGTTTGCGTACCTACTATAGTACTACTACACAAGAACCATATACATGTCAAACTTTTCAATCATGACCCACATGCATTTTATGTATATATTCACAACTTTTAATGCATGCATGAAAACTCAGCAAAATATGTGCATTTTGGGTTGTCGCACATAAATGTGCTTTTACTTGTCTGCCACCAATCCAATTTTCATGTGAGGGGGAAACATGACACACGATGGACATTTCCAATGTTTCACGAATTAATTATCTCAATTTGCATCCATATATATATGCGCCTGGTTACTGAAAGATCGAACCAAAGGTGAACTTGAAACGTTTTCATTTTCATGTTTTAAACTTGTTTAAATCTTGGTCAACCCTTGGATTTGACCAAGATTCATAAAAAATTCAAAAACATAGTCTTCTTATGTCATACAGTCAACATTCAAGTTGATAAAACAAGATCTAAACATATTAAAAGAAGAATCATGTATCTACCCCCTAACCCTAAACTCTGTCTTTTGAAGTCAAACATGAAGATACGTGGTTTTGGGTTTACAAAATGGAAATTTCAAAAACCTCCGAAAAGCTTAATTTTGGAGTGACTAAGAAGGATACATGCTTACTTTTTCATTTTCATGTTTTAAACTTGTTTAAAGCTTGGTCAAACCTAGCTAGCTAGGATTTGACCAAGATTCAAGTGCGCATAAAAAATTCGAAAAAACCCCCAAAAATGAAAAACCATAACACATAGTCTTCTTGCGTCACATATATTGTAAGCATTCAAGTGTTGATAAACAATATCTAGACATATCAAACAAGAAAAATCATGTATCTATACCCCTAACCCTAAATTTGTCTTATGAAGTCAAGCATGAAGAGAAGTGGTTTGGGTTTTCAAACATGGAAATTTCGAAAACCGCCCAAAAGCTTCATTTCGGACTGACTAAGAAGGATCCATGCTTACCTTTTCATTTTCATGTTTTAAACTTGTTTAAATTCTTGTTCAAACCTAGGATTTGACCAAGATTCAAATGGGCATAAAAACAATCGAAAAAATCAAAAATGAAAAACCAAAGCACATAGTCTTCTTATGTCACATAGTAAGCCATTCAACTTGATAACAAGGTCTAGACCTATTCAAACCAGAAAAATCATGTATCTACCCCTAACCCTAAACTCATCTGTCTTATGAAGTCAAGCATGAAGAGAAGTGGTTTTGGGTTTCAAACATAGACATTTCAAAAGCCTCCCAAAAGCTTCATTTTGGAGTGACTGAGAAGGATCCATGCTTAATTTTTCATTTTAATGTTTTAAACTTGTTTAAATCTTGGTTAAACCTATGATTTGACCAAAATTTGATTCGGCATGAAAATTCAAAACAAATCAAATAAATAAAAAACCAATGCACATAGTACATCTTCTTATGTCATATACTAAGCATTCAAGTTGATAAGCCAGGTCTAGACATATTCAAACTAGAAAAATCATGTATCTACCCCTAACCCTAAACTCGATTTGTCTTATGAAGTCAATCATGAAGAGGTGTTTTGGGTTTCAGACATGGAAATTTCAAAAACCTTCCAAAAGCTTCATTTTGAAGTTACTAATTAAGAAGGATCACTACAAGAAAAGTTTGGCAACTTTTCTTGTAGTGGATCCAGGCTTAATTTTTCATCTTCATGTTTTAAATTTTGGTCAAACCTAGGATTTGTCCAAGATACAAATGGGCATAAAAATTCAGGGTAGCATCATACCCCCCTCCTTCCCGCGTAGAAAAAGTGTTAGGCGAGTAGTAGAATGGCATGACCAACAAGTTTCAAGTAAAATTTTGAATATGACCAAAATATACCAATTGATAGATGTGTGTGACCCAAGATTGAGCCATGGTACATTTTGCCAACAAAGTAGCAATTGAGTTGGCTTTCTACCTTAGTAGGCGTGCATTGGAAGGATGCATTATGCCGGCAAAGTTTTCAAACGTTCAAACTTTTCCGGTTTCTCATACAGTATTTGGCTCCTTGAGAAGCATTGATGTGATCATATAAGGTTATCCAAAACTTCGCCTTTCCCGTATTTGCCCGAGCACTCGACACCCCTCGTCCCATGGCGACTCCTCCAGCCATAGCCCCGTGCACCCAGGCTCCACGACTCAGCCTCGGAGGGGTGTGCGCTAAAAGCTCGCAAATGTCTGTGTGCCATTGGTGTGCGATGAAGCAGGCGGCTCTGTGTCTTGCTGTGGCTAGACTCCTGGCGCCCTTTGATCTAGGAGAGGGAGAGGAGGGAGGGGGTCCCATGAAGCGGCGGTGGCCCAGGTATCGGCGGCAGCCCAGGCAGCAGCGGCAAAGTGGGCTGGTCGGAGCATAGGCATGCGCCGGGGGCGAACCTCGCCGGGTGAGGATGCTTCCATTGTGAAGAAGCACTTGCCATCCAGGGCTTCGGGTTCGCCAACAAACTCAGCGCCTCGGTCCATGGCGTTGCCGTCGTGGGGACGTCGGGGGCGGCGGCGACGTGCTGCAGCCCCAGCCTTTAGTGGGGACCAAAGTGCGACCGACCACATCACGGCGTCGGCAGCATTGGGGATGCCGATGGGCATCCACTGCCACACACAGATTTGGGAGGTTCTGGCCGGGCCGAGTTCCAAACTTCCATCATCGGAGCCGAGGGCTTGGTACTTCAAATTCCGAATCAGGCAATCCTTCGACCCCAATCAGCTTCTGCCTGTGGTCCAAATCCGAGATATCTTGGCGGCAGCTATGCTGGTTAAGCTTAGCCGGACAGCGGCAATCGACGATCTGCAAAACCTAGATGCCTTCCGAGGATTTGCAGCAGCCGTCAATGCACTCGTGGAGGCATCGCATGCTGGTAGCAGCGGCGAATGCGGGTATGTTGTTTTACTCCCTTTGTATGCTTTTGTCATAAAAATCAATTTGCTAATTCTCATTCGATTGAAAATTAGACCCATTCACCATCAACTCTCAAACAGTGGACACTAGTAATATGTAGAACTAGAAATTACACAAGATTTCTGTACTGCTAGTACTATTACTTCGACGCTACATGTTGTTTACACGAGGAAATTGCACAAACTACCGCTTATTGCTGCCTTCGTTGCGTAAAACACTTTTTAAAACTGTAATTTTTTTCCGCACAAACCACCAACTATCGTGTTCTGTTGCAGGGAATTTCAAATTTAGGATTGAGCTGTTTAAGAGCAAATCAGATGATCGGGGACCACCAACTACTATAGTTTTAATTGCAAATAGAATAGATTTTGCAAAATTATGAAACGCACATAACGTTTGAATTACTACAATTTTTTTGAAGGTTTGATATTTTCATCATTTTTGTGTGAATCTTACACCAAGTAACACAACTTTCAGACGGAATACAAAATATTTTCAAACTTCCTAGATTTGATAGCTCAAATATTTTTAATTACTAGTTTTTCAGTATTTTAAAAAGTCGAAACACTATATTTTGGCTGAATGTTAGAAAATATATTTCATGATTATCCCATATTAGTTAAGAAGTACATAAACTAGTAGTAGTAATAAAGAACAGAGGGAGTTTATGGAGATACATCCATTAAGGGCATGTTAGTGTGTGTTGGTGTATTACTTATGCCTTCTTTGGTTAATACACTTCTCAAGTGATCCCCGCAAACCCTCTATTCTTGCCTAGAATACAAAAACTCCCCATCAAAGTATTAGTGCATTTTTTGGATGAGTATTCGAGAGGATTGGGTGAACACCAAGGATTTGCATAGGGAATTGGTACAATTGAATCCTTGGCTGTTTGATTTGTAGGATTGTTTCCGATAGGAATTTTTCCTAAGGATTTCTTTGCACAGATTCCATAGAAAATTAAACATCTACTCATGCCTCTTTTTAAGAATGCTTTACTTTTCCTATGGTGGAATCAAACAAAGTTTGGATTCTATGAATTCCTATAGGATTGGAGTGGACATGACATTGCAATCCTACATTTCCCTATTCCTACATCTTTCGGTAGGCATTTGCCTAGAATAAATAACCATGTGTATTACGGAGTAGCAATAAAATATAGGTTTATTTCTCTAAAGCATCTTGCACTGTACTAGTACATGGCTTAAGAGACAATATTTTTACCATTTTTTTTGCGAGAAGACAATATTATTACCATAGTTACTAAGTACATTTTATTGGATGATGAAGTGATAGCCCTCATCAATGCATTGTGAATTATTAGGGCATGGGTCGCACGTGATTTACGAGTACACCGCACGATCGAGAGCCGCCGTCCCTCTTTGCTTTCTACCGATGCGGCGGAGCTCCTCCCCACACCCACGAATAACTGAAAGCCACAACTGCTGGGGAAAAGTCTTGCGCCGAGAAAATCTACAACCGTGGTTGAGTACATGTGTTTCTTAAGATACGAGTGCTCCAATGCATTTTTTCTTTCCTTTTACTAATTTACCTTGAAAATCCCGCACGTCCACTTATTTGTGGACGGAGGGAGTATCACGCCAAGAGGAAGTAGGACAATAGTGGGCGCTTATAGCCCGCCTACGTGGTACTTTTGCCAGCTGTTGGCTCTTCTATTGTTCTTGCTCTAAAGAAACCCCGATTGTGAAAGGCCAAGGCGTACTTCTTTTGGTCACGCAAAATTCAAAATACTGCCATGGACATTGAATTGACATGACAACACATAGCTTGGGATGTCCAAATTTGCACGTTAGACCAGTGACTTGTTCTTCACCTTTTCAGAGGGAACAGTGACTTTTTATTATGGGTCTATACACTTTCCAAGAAACAGGAGGAGATGCTGTAGAGTGTAGAGGAGCGAAGTCAAGCGCCCCGCCCCCACCTGCCCTATTTCGGTTCACCTCCATCGTCTACCTCCGCCCCCGCCCGCACCAATCGACCACCTTCCATAGCACGCGCCAGTGCCGCCGCCATGCAGCTTTAGAATCAATTCCACCGCCCAGTTTGAGAGCCTCCGTTCTTCATCTTCCCCGCCACCTGCCGCCATCGAACCCAAATTAAACTCCAATCAGTTGAACCCAAACCTCATAGACCCACCCCCTGCCCTGCGATGGCGGCATCGAACAAGGAAAATGATGACTCTGAACTGTTTCAGAAGGTCTTTTCCGAAGGTCCCCTTGAAGAACTCGTAACAAGATGCGACGTCATCACCGCCGCGAGCCTCGTCGGTTCGTCCAAACTATTTTTCGACTCTGCAAATGATAGTGCAACTCTATCTTTTTCTCTCCCGTTTGGCCTCCCATGTGTTCTTCATTCTCACCCGACGAAGGTAGCACGGGATTGCAAGCTGACGCCGCTGGACAGGTTCTCCTCCGACGCTGTGATGCCAGACGGTACGGGTAAGCAGTGGGTAGGTGCCAATGGAGATTGGGTTGCCATGGTTGACACTGGCTTTCCTGCTTGCAAATGGAAACTTGTCAACGTCTACACTCGCCGTGAAATTCCTCTCCCTGTGCCGTTTGAAACCACCCACATTCCAAATATATACCACCACAACCTTCGTGCTATTATATTTCACAAGATATATATTTGCCAAGTTCCCACAGCTGCTGGGGGGTACAAAAATTTCTCTCTTGTTGCTGTTTTTGACATCAGAGTTGCCCTCCTTTGCGGCGAAGATTCTGGATGGACAGTTCTTACAGAGCCCAAGTCCCACATCTTTTACAATTACAGCGATGCAATTCTCCACAATGGGCTTGTGTTTGCCACAACTCATACTGGCACTGTTCACGCATGGAATCCTCAGCAAGCTGGTAATTTTCCTCCGGACGTAAGTAGTGTATGATGAGCTTCATTATTCATGGCTGTAAAGATAATTTTAATGCACAAACTTATTAATTTTCGAACCTGACTGATCTGACTTGGAGGCTTGGGGCATATTTGCTTCGGATGAAATTTCATTGGTATTTAGACTTTTTATTCGAGATGATTACCATAGAAAAATTTGAGGATTGTATAATTAGGAGTTTTATTCTCAGATTGAATTATGTTGGATTTTGACCTCTACTTGAACTTCTTGAAATGAATCCTTTGGTTTCCCATGTGATGTACTCAAATACACCAATATGCTGTATTATTGAATGGAAATGCCATTATATCATCCCATCTGAATCCTAATGCGTTTTCCCAATTCTTACGTTTTCAGATTTGTGCAAACCAAACATACCCTTCTTAACAGTAATTTCGTTTTCAAGCAGGTCCTCCGCTGATCGTAGAGCCACCGCCCATTGTGTTTGAATGGCGGTGTGCACTTGATGATGCTCTTGGCCATGATCACGAGGTCGATTATGGCATGTGGTGGTTAGCAAGATCTATAGATGGTTCTAGACTTCTTCTGATCCATACACTGGGCATTGCTGATGAAAGGGAATATTCCTGTAAAGTTTGCCATACTGCTTCTGATCGTCGTGTTCATCATGGTCGCACTGTTGGCAACTATGCTTCTGGGTTTGGTTGCCTGGTGTTCACGAAGGACACTAGTAAGTTAAATGAAGGTATTCCATGGGAAAAGATTGATGACCTTGGAGAATATTCTCTTTTCCTTGGAGTGAACTATCCGATTATGCTGCCATTAGGCGGTGCAGATGTTGTCCCAGGATGTCTGACGAGAAGAAATTGTGTGTACACCTTGCCGAATGAAGCATGGCTTCGCAATTCGCAGCTGCCTGAAATATGCCGATTCAGTCTGAATCGTGAAGATTGCGCCGTTGGTTTCCAAACCAACGCCTTGGAGAAAACATGCAAAACAAAAAAAGATAGGTACCTGGTAAAGACACCGCTTTGGTTCATCCCAAACTTCGCCAACGCCCCGGATTGGAACAAGTGTGATGTTTAATTCTGAAACAGGGCCTGCAGCCATTGTAGCTACTGATAGTATGTAATTTCATAGCTAATGAACGAGGCAATTGTGGTCTACTAATTACAACTGTTTTGTAAAGAGGTGGTCTATAAGTATACCCCTCTCTTCATTGATGCATTTGTGGTCTACATGATGGTACTCTTAAATATATGGGTGTGGCTCCTCAACACATAATGTGGGGGTATTATTGTGTTAAAGTTGAAGGCTTGATCAACTATAGGTTCACTTCTCTAGTTACATTACTAGGTACTCCGGTTGGCTATGTTGTGATGAACACATTGTGTTCTGTTGTTCGGTGAAGACAAAAGTAGAACTATGGTATGCTTATGTTTAAGAGCAAGCGAGGGTTTAGCTTGAGATGTTAAAATTCAGATTTGAACTATTTTTTGATATGGAAATTTGAAATATATATGGTACTGTATATGATTATGTATAACAACAAGCGACGAAAGGGCTGATGCTCCTATTCCTTGTCGGCGGGAGGACTATGTGTGCGGCGACTTGAGCCAAATTAGAAGGCCATAGCTATGTTGATTGGTCCTTGAAGTTGGAGGGGCTAGGATTTCGGATGAGCGGAGTGGGGGAAGTTGTTGCTCATGGAACAAAAGTCCTTAAAATAGTAATGTTAGTATATAGGAGTACAAGGTATATACTTGTACTATTTTAGTACTATAATAAGTATATCGGGTTCATCAAAAAGAATTATCTCGGGTTCACAACCACGTGGGGTCAAGGTGAGGGAAAGTTGGTCAATACCTCTTACCGCTATATCCCCGCCCCAAGTTCTAATGCGCAAGTGCTGTTATTTTTTTAAAGGGAAATAGTGGTTCCTCTCCCCCGGAAACATGCCCCGCATCTCCACCTCCTAGTATCGTAGTACTACTACTGCATCTTCTCCAAAAAAAACCCTCTTCTGTCTCTTTCTCCCGTTCACCCCTCTCTCCCTTGCATTGGATTACCGACTCCAATGAAGCAGAAGCGTAAGGTTGAGGAGATTCCTGATTGCTACCACCAGTCCATGGGGTGGGGCAACCTCCACTACCCACTGGTGGAGAACATAGCCGAGCGGGCGGATATCCTCAGCACTGGTCGCCTCGCTCGAGGCATGATCGGCATGCGGCATGCCATCCGCGGAGCGCATAAGGTTCCGTTCGGTTTACCGAGCCTGCTCCACTGCGACCCCGAGACATGGCCAGACGACCGCGACAATACTGTAAGAGTATTTATTTATTTACTCATCTCGTTTCAGCTTGTGTTTTTTCAATCAACTTTTCTTATTGCCAAACATCATGCATGAATTTAGACTCAACATCATCACCTGATTTGGGAGTACTGTAAGGTTTGCTGCCTTCACTATGCACATGTACTCTTCGGAATTGCTTTATTTATCCATTACATCTGTGCTTCAGTTCTGCACAATCCGCTCTTCATTCTGTCGAATACCTTGCATGCATAGACAATTTTGAAACAAATCCTATTTGCAGGGCATTCACGCGTTGCTGATGCCATTAGACAAGCCGACAGTTCCAGCATTTATCCATACCAAGGAGGAACTGGATGGACATGGACCCATGCACTGGGTGGGTTGTAACGGCGACTGGGTGGCATTTGTCCAGCAGGACGGGCACTTGACGATCCGCAACATATACATATCAGATACTATTATACCTCTTCCATCTCTGCAAGATGCAGGAATTTCTTTGGGCCCTACTAGTGAATGGTGGCATGGCAGCCCACCATTCCTGTTCAAATACAAAATAGATAAAAGTTTGGAACTGCTCAAAGTACGGATCGTCAAGAGGCCGTACAAAGATGATCTAGCAGGGCCATGGCATTACGAGGTAATCGTTGTATTTGACGAATTGATCGCTATCCTACAAGCGCCCCTAGAAAAGGAGTGGAATATCCTGAGAAACCCTGAATTCTTTGATAGAAACAGCTATGTCGATGCCATGGGCATTCCTGGATATGGTACAAGTTCACACCTACATCGTGTATACGCAGTTACATATCCGTATGGAGATGTTCTGGTTTGGGAACCATATACCTGTGGTGAGTCTTTGTTTTATGTCTTAACTAGTAAATGGCATGCTGCACATGTTGGACCAATTACGATTCGCAATACTGATGTATAAAAGTTGCGTTCTAAATGTTGTTCAAACTTTCAATACAACTAATAATTTGGTTATACCATCAAAATAAGTGTGAGCATACAGTTTATAAATATGAACAAAAATTTGGAACCTTTCTTAATCACTATCAAGTGGGACGTGTGATATCGGTGTGAGACTGCTCTGATTTTTCTTCATAATGGAAACATGACGGTTCTAGAAACACGTGGACACTGGTGTGGTATTTTTTTCACGCGAATACCTCTAATCCCAACCGTTAGATTTTGGACACCAACAGTTGGAATTGCTGCTACATGTCTTGTTAAAAACTGGTGCCTTATAGTAGTAGAAAATAGAAGATAGAAGAGAAGAGATAATTTTCAGTGTAGTTCCTACTTGCTGCATTGTGGTTGATCTTTGTGCATTGCAGGGACACATGCAGCCCCGCGTCTCATTGACGCCCCTGTCATTGAAGATGAAGAAGCAGAAGTGGCTGCAATTTTCGCTCAAATCGAGGGAGATGCTGTCATGGAAGATGATGAAGCAAATGTGGCTCAAGGCGATGGAGGTGCCGATGAAGATAATGATGCTGATGAAGAAGAATTAGAAGAAGAAGAATTAGAAGAAGACGAATTCGATGATGAAGAATTAGATGATGATGGTGATAATCATAATTATGAAGATGAAGATGTATTTCTTGGATTTTCTGACCAGCGCACTTGGTTCCTGGCACCAATGAGAGCAGAGTCCATTACTGGTGAATCTGATCTCGCGTGGATTCAGGTTAAAGGTTATCGGCCCATCCTCGGTCCTCCAATATTACATATGGGTAACAAGCTGAGGTCTTATCCTTTGGTACGGTGCTACGTTTTCTTGAGATCTGCCCATACCTTGGACCCTGTAGAAGAGGCAAGGTGGGAAAGATTGAACAATTTGAAGGGGCGTTCTTTATTTCTTGGACTCAATCACCCAATTTTCATGCTACCCCCGCCAATCGACGCAGAGGCTGCAGAACCAGATTTCCAATTGTTCAAACCTGACTGTGTCTTTGCTACCCACAATCGCGCCCGTGATACATGGATACGTCCAAGGCCAAATTGGTGCAGAATGCACGTCAATGGAGGTCCTGCCATAGGCTCAAGATTGCAGTACAAAAAAGAGAAGATTGAACATAGAGCCGAAGCACCCATGTGGTTCGTCCCAACACTTCCACCTGTTTTTCCTTGAGAAATAAGAGACAGATGGTGACCTTATTTTATAGAGAAAACATAGTGTTCGTGAACTTAACCTCATGAACATTCGCTGTTCGGTTTTTGCTGAAATCAAAATTTTGCAGAGATGAAGATCTTTGTTTGAATCCCGTGCTGAACATATTTTTCACAAATTAGCTACCCGTATTGTGATGAATACATGCTGGTTTGTTGTTTGGTGCAGTAGCAGACATGAAGATCTTTGTCCTGAATACCACAATGGACATCTTTTTTTTCTTCAAAAATTAGCTAAGCTCACGCTATTAGGCGCAAATGCCTATTAAGAGATTTGGTGCTCTTGGGCACCAGTGCTCCTGCTATTTTAGAAAAAAATAAAAAATATATTTATTTGTTCAAAAAATTAGAAAAAAAATCATGGAGTAGCTAATGAATTGTCCCATAAACGTGCAAAATTTCAGTTTCAAATACAAAAAATTCTGGGCTACACAAAAGTAACAAACGTGTGGATCTGGGTATGCATATTTCAAATCTCCAAATTTCAACAGATTTTGTCTTTTTTGTGTAGTCTACAATATAAAGAATGTCATATTAAAATTTTACACGCTTGTAGGTTACTTTATTTATTATGTCTACATTCATTTTCAGATTTTTTTGAAACAAATATGTATGCTATTTGATTTTTTTTAAACAGCAGAGCACTGGTGCCCATTAGCCAAAGACACTTTTCGCAAATGCCTACAATAAAGGAACGGATGGTGACCTTATTTTATAGAGAAACCATAGTGTTTGTGAAGTTAAAGTCATGAACACACGCTGTTCGGTTTTTGGTGAAATCAAAATTTAGCAGAGATGAAGATCTTTGTTTGAATCCCGTGATGAACACATTTTTCCTAAATTAGCTACCAGTATTGTGATGAATACATGCCGGTCTGTTTTTCGGTGGAGTAGCAGACATGCAGGGGATCGAAAGAAACGGCAAAGTAGCCAGAAATCAGGGGTCAAATATAAATTCGAGAAAGGAAACGTTTCATTCAACAGTCAGGCTGACATGTGGGACGATTTTGGCCAAATCAGGAGATGGGCCGTAAGTGAAGATGGGCTTGAAGGACGTACACGTGGAGCATCTTCGAAGCGGCCTTGCGCTAAGAGTTTGGGCTAAGTGGCCCGTGTATCTGTAATATAGTAGATCGCATTGTAATTTAGATTAAAGAGATAGAGTCTGGCCCGTGCACGGTTAGGTGCACGCCTCAATTAGAAAGTCCCTTGGACTATAAATATGTATCTAGGGTTATCGGAAAAGGAGGACAATCATCGTTCAACCAACACAAATCAGGCGCATCGCCACCCCTTTCTTCGAGGGTTTCTCCCGGGTAAGCACCATGCTGCCTAGATCGCATCTAGCGATCTAGGCAGTATACGTTTATTCGTTAACCTTGTACTGCTCGTGCTGAAGCCTTGTTGATGGCGAGCAGTACTATTTATCCTTAGGTGTTTAGGGGCTTGCATTGATGCTTTCACGTGCATATCTGCGTGGCAATGCCGTCCCTCGACACCTAGCTGCCCTTACGTCTATCCAGACGTAAGGGCAGCATCTTGCTTGTTCGTTACTTAGTAGATCCGATCTGTTATAGTTGCTCCTTGCTCCGCAGGGATTAGTTTAATATCTGCATAGTTAGGCCTTATGCTGGGGTCGGACGATCCGGTAGTGCGTTAGGCGTTGTTTACCGTCCCTGCGAGGGATGTTCCGGGAATCAACGTTATGTTGGTTTTTAGGCCTCTCGTAGGGGTAGTTTGCATCATCTCTCGTAGCTGCTAGGCCCGATCGCACGTAGGACGTTCCGATTATGCGGTGAAAACCCTAAACTGTCGTGGATCGTTTTAGCTTTGTCCTGATCAAGCAGGATCCCCATGCCATTGTAAATCCAACGTGAAACATGGGGCGATCGGCTCTTTGAGCCGATCCACAGGGAAACCTGAGAGCCGATAGGGCTCGTATTTAATGTTTACGTGTCTGCCATGCAGGAACAATCGAAGCACTAACACCTTCCTGATCGGGTCTAGGTCAGGTGGCACGCCCTAGCAACCGCCAGGACGTTGGCCAGAAGATTTGCGGGACGACGCGAGGTGCCAGGGATCCACTAAGCGGCCCTGGGAGCTTCCCGGCTCTTCGTGTTGCTTAACCAACGCCCGTCGGTGGGTTTTGGAGGGTAACACATTCTGGCACGCCCGGTGGGACCTCCACGTCGACATCCACGTCAACATCCACGTCAACATCGGCATCCGAGATGGCGGAGGAACAGATCACATACGAGGATCTTCCTCCTGATCATAAGAAGAAGTACGATGAGCTGAAGGCCATCGTTGAAGCCGAACTCATCGGCTCCTTTGAGAAGACCCGTTCGCACGGTATCAGGTTCAAAGGATTCACGCCACAAGGCGTCCTCGACGGGGTAGATCTGTCTCTCCCTTCAGATGAACGTACCAGAGCCCTGCGACAGGAGGTCAACTACATGGTGGCCCATTCACTGCATCGGCACTCTGAGAGCCTGGTGAACACTTTGGAGCGCGTTGCGCTCCGTGTGGTGCAAGAGATCATGGAGCGTCGGTACTCCCCTTCAGGACCTGTTCTAGGGACTCACCAGGGAGAGATGCAACTCCACACCAGGCCACCTCTGCCGTACGCAATGGCGGCTCCACAGCAACAAGGCTCACCGGCATACGTCGTCTACAAAGTTGGGGGTGACCCGGGCGACTATCAGTTCTTGCATGACCCGCCCAAGGAAATCCCACACGGATACGTGTGCACGTATGTGCCGGACTGCAACAACTGGACGCAGGCGATCCAGGCTCCACCAGGAGGGATTGCCGGAGCAGGAGCAATTGTTCCGGCAGGAAGAACGACTGCAGCAGCGGGGAGTTTAGGAGCAGAAGCTGAGAAACAAGCGTGGCTAGCCAAGTATACCACTGCACCAGTCCAGGAAAGCTCAGCTGCCACTACCTCCACCGCAGATCAGATCAGCGCAGTCCTGAGAGATCAGTTCGGCATCTTGCCGAAGAAGAAGATAATCGGCTATTCCAAGCCGTACCCCAATGAGTTCGACCTGATCCCACTACCACCCAAGTACCGGCTTCCGGACTTCAACAAATTCAGTGGGTCAGAAGGGTCAAGCTCCATCGAGCACGTGAGCCGATACCTGGCCCAGTTGGGCATGGTTTCAGTATCGGATCAGCTACGGGTGAGGTTCTTCTCGCAGTCCCTCACCGGTCCAGCGTTTGGATGGTACACCTCGTTGCAGCCAAATTCAGTGCAATCATGGAAGCAGCTGGAGGAACTGTTCCACACCCAATACCATTCAGAAGCTACTGAAGCTGGTATTGCCGAACTAGCACAGGTTCGGCAAAAGCGAGGAGAGACAGTGGCTGAGTACATTCAGCGTTTCAGAACTGTCAAGAACCGATGCTATTCGGCTCACTTAACTGAGAAAGAGGCAGTCGAGCTGGCCGTGGCAGGCCTTGCAGCGTCGTTCAAGGATCTGACGTTCCAGGTTGAGTACAACTCGTTGACGCACCTGGTCAATAGACTGACCTTATATGAGCAGCGCCATCCAGAGCTGTACCAAGACAAGTTCAAGCGCGCGATCAGCCTGGTCAATGCCGATGAAGATGAAGATTCTGCGGAAGATCAGGAAGTTGCGGTAGCCGAGTGGACTCGGACGCCAGTACCTGTGTCCTGCAAATGGGTGAACCCGCCAGGGCCTCCAAGAGGGTTGGACTTTGACGTGACCAAGACTGAACAGATCTTCGATCTGCTACTGAAAGAGAAACAGTTGAAGCTACCCGAAGGCCACAAGATCCCTACGGCGCAGGAGATGAACAAAAGGCCATACTGCAAATGGCATCATACGTTCACGCACGCCACCAACGACTGCAAAGTATTGCGCGCACAAATTCAGATGGCGATAGAATCAGGCCGATTAACTTTCGGACAGTTTGCCATGAAGGTAGACATGCGTCCGTTTCCGGACGTCAACATGGTGGACCTAAGCCACTCCATAAGAGAGCCAGGGTTCTCTTTCGATGTCAATATGGCAGGGTTTGTGATCCGCCATGGCGTGGACAAAGCAGAGAGCAGCCACTCTCGTGGCAAAGATAAAGAGGAGGCCGTTCCACGCGACCGGCCCCAAGACGACGATAGACGGTACCTAACCGAGGAGGAGGTGAGAAGCATACGGTATCAACGCCCATTATCCGTGCATCTCCTCAACAAATATGAGCAGCAGTACGACCGACGTCGCCGCTACGACGACGACGATGGAGGATATCGTCGGTTTGATGCAAACAGGAGGTATCGTCAGAACGACAGGGACAACGACGGGTACGAGCGTCACGCTGGAGGGAGGTCAAGGGAGCAAGACAACGTGGATAAGCACTGGAACTGTCCCTTCTTCAAACATTGCTGGGACTCAGGAATGAGCCGATTGCCAACAATCGAGAACTGCCCAGAATGCACGCAGCGAAGGAGAAGGACAAACGAAGTTTCAGTGTTCGAGCGTCTGGGACCCCTCCCACCACATAACAAACGAGCTGAGTCCTCTCAAGAAGAAGACTTCGAGGAGTCAGATGGAGAAGAAGATAGGTATCACCGACCAAGGTGGTGCCCTGATGGACTCAGCCATTCTCAGAAGCGTAGAGTGCAGCGGCTGCGAAACCTGGAAGAAGCCGAGGCACAGTACCTGTACACGTTGAGAAGAGCACGGCCCGATCTGGCCGTGAAAATTCAGCAAACATTGGAGACGAAGGCGCGCCCGCCAAAGAAAGTATGGCGCCCAAAACAGGCGAAAGCCGATGCACAGGCATCGGCTGATGCCGATGCAGAGACATCGGCTGATACAAACATGGTATTCATACTCCCGTCGGAGTTTCGCGCTCCAAGCGACGAGGAAGTTTCAGTGGCTCAATTCGACTGCGGTCCACGACCGGTTATCTTTGAAAAGCCACGAGATAGAAGCTACAGGCATCTGAAAGCCCTATACTTGAGGGGTTACATCAACGGGCAGCCTGTCAGCAAGATGTTGGTTGATACCGGAGCGGCAGTCAACATAATGCCGTATTCCATGCTACGTCGTTTGGGACATTCCAGCGACGATCTGATCAAGACCAACATCACATTAAGCGACTTCAACGGCCAGGCGTCAGAAGCGAAAGGTGTTCTGAATGTAGAACTTACTGTAGGCCGGAAGACCATACCTACTGCGTTCTTCATCGTTGACAGCAAAAGCAATTACGCCGTCCTATTGGGAAGGGACTGGATTCATGCTAACTGTTGCATCCCGTCTACAATGCACCAATGCATCATACAGTGGGATGGAGATGAAGTGGAAGTCGTTCAGGCGGATGACTCAATCGAGATATCATTAGCTGCCATGAGCGTGTGGGAAGCAGATGACCAAGAGCCGCTCTCTGGAATCAGTTTAGAGGGTTGTGAGCGCATCGAAGCCTCGAAAAATGGGGTAAGGCTGGTTTTATCCACCGGCCTAACGGAGTAGCAGGTCCAAGACATTGGACATACGTGGCAAGGCCGATCCCTGAGATCGGCCCTCAAAAAATGGAAAGCAAAGGATCTTATCTCCAGCATGCCACGTAGCTACAGTAGAAATCCAAGAAGTTGCAAACCATCGCCAAAGCATTGCAACGGAAAAGGAGGCCGATTCCCGCAATCGGCCAAAATTATCCTCAACATCCTTTTGTCTGTGTTCAGCATTGATCCAACAGATGCCTGAAGAGCCGATACCATCAATGACTTGACAGAATCGGCTCGGGGGGCACATAGATGGATAAGACACGAGGATACGAAGCTGAGAACGCATGCCAAACGCCCCCAGCTGAGAATGCCAAACGCCCAGCAGAACAGCTCAAAGATGGGGGCCGATACATAACCAAATCGGCCGCAAAAAACTCCAAAATTTCCAAAATTTTTGGGCACAGCCGATGCGTAGACATCGACTTAAGAATTCAAAGCCGATGCACGGCCATCGACTCAAGGGATACAACTGTTACAAGCGGAAGCCTAATAGAGCAGTCATCTACTGGAGGAACCCCTCAATGGGATTGCTTGGTGACTCAGGCCCTCTCTTCAAGGACTTCCAACTCCTTCTGCAAGACTTCAAGCTTGGCAGCACCAGCAGAAGCATCAGTTTGGGCGTCCGAGACGGCCCTTTTTCTCATTTAAGCTGCTGGTATTTGCCGGCAAGTTGGAGGATCGCAGCCCTGGCCAACAGCAAGAACAGCATGGACGTGCAGATCAGGCTAGGATCATGAGAACAACCGACGATCGTCCAGTTGGACTGAACTGCATTCTCACCAGAGGTTGCCTCATTGGACTGAAGAAGCTCGGGGGGCAGTTCACGTTGAAGGTTCTCTGCTTTTGAAAGCCGATTTGGTTAGAATCGGCTGATGCTGCACCACAGTTGAGAAGCTGATAGTGGCCCAATGCGGCTGGTGCACTTTCATTCTCGCCTTGACCGAGGCTCGGGGGGCAGCTAGCCCTGAAGATTCTTCGCTCTGAAAAGCCGATGGTGTTGAAATCGGCTGTCTCTGCATCATAACCATGTTGAAGGGTGGAGGACTCTTGCAGAGGAAAATTACCAGGTTGGCAGGAGGAGCTTGAAGAAAGAGCCATCATAATTGACAGGCTTTGGGCCAGTTTATTGCTGCAAAGAGACAAAGCCTCGCGGCGAAAGTTGTAGGCGATCAAGATTTCCAGCAATGGTCCTATAATTCCCCTGGCGATTCCGGTTTGGTCCTGTTCGGCTGAAATTTAAGGATCCGAACTGATCTATCTCGAAATTTATCATAAGAGACCGATGCGTTGCCATCGGTTCATCGAGCGTTGATCAGGCCAACAATCGGCAAAATCCATATAAGGGAGAATCGGCTAAATCACTGGGCAAGAAATCGGCAAAATCAAGTTGGGGAAATTCTTCATTGCTAAACAAGATTTCTTACATAAAGAGCTGATTGCTCTCAAAAGGAAGAGTTGGGGGTGCATGACCCTATCTACTACTGCTGGTCCTAAGCTAAGCTCCTATCTAGGGGCCATTGCTGCCCTCATCGTCGTCGTCACCATCACCGTCGTCGGCGCTGCTGCCGATCGGCTCGTCGTCGCTGCTGTAGCGGCCGCCGGCAGGACCCTCGTTGTCCTCATCCTCCTCGTCAGCATCGTCGTCCTCGCTGTCGAAGTCGCTGAGGTGCCCGGGCCAGGGGCAATGGCGTTTGGCCGGCGGCTCGTCGGAGGAGCCGTCGTCCTCCTCCTCCTCCTTCACCTCCTCGGAAGAGGTGACCCCGTCCCAGGAAAAGCGGTCGTCGTCGCTTGCCTCCACCGCTTCCTCATTGGCGAGGAAGCGGAGGTCACTCTCCCCGTCAGTTGAGGACCTGTCATCCTCGGACCAGACGGAGAAGTCATGGTCCTCCTTGTCCCACGCTGTTGGGGCAAGGATATCGTACGCCGCCTGCGTACCCCACTCTGGTGTTGACTCCCGGATGGGAGAGGACACGTAGGAAAGACCCGATGAAGTGGAGGAGGAAGAAGAGGAAGACATGGCGGCGGAGGAGGGTTTTTGGAAGTGCTGATGCAGAGGGAGGAAGAGGAGAACTGTTCGATGTGGCCAAATAAAAGGGGGAATATATGGTTTAATGCCTAAGCAGTTCCCGAGGACGTGGTGCCAGAACCGTCAAATCGTGCAGAGAAGGCGAGAAGGCAAGACGTCATCATGAAGAAAACTGCGACGGTTCTGCCATGACATGACCCTTCGAAGGAGACAGATGGTTTTGCAATTATCATTATCAAAACCAGGGGGGCATGTGTTACCACCCGATTTTGGCCAAATCAGGAGATGGGCCGTAAGTGAAGATGGGCTTGAAGGACGTACACGTGGAGCATCTTCGAAGCGGCCTTGCGCTAAGAGTTTGGGCTAAGTGGCCCGTGTATCTGTAATATAGTAGATCGCATTGTAATTTAGATTAAAGAGATAGAGTCCGGCCCGTGCACGGTTAGGTGCACGCCTCAATTAGAAAGTCCCTTGGACTATAAATATGTATCTAGGGTTATCGGAAAAGGAGGACAATCATCGTTCAACCAACACAAATCAGGCGCATCGCCACCCCTTTCTTCGAGGGTTTCTCCCGGGTAAGCACCATGCTGCCTAGATCGCATCTAGCGATCTAGGCAGTATACGTTTATTCGTTAACCTTGTACTGCTCGTGCTGAAGCCTTGTTGATGGCGAGCAGTACTATTTATCCTTAGGTGTTTAGGGGCTTGCATTGATGCTTTCACGTGCATATCTGCGTGGCAATGCCGTCCCTCGACACCTAGCTGCCCTTACGTCTATCCAGACGTAAGGGCAGCATCTTGCTTGTTCGTTACTTAGTAGATCCGATCCGTTATAGTTGCTCCTTGCTCCGCAAGGATTAGTTTAATATCTGCATAGTTAGGCCTTATGCTGGGGTCGGACGATCCGGCAGTGCGTTAGGCGTTGTTTACCGTCCCTGCGAGGGATGTTCCGGGAATCAACGTTATGTTGGTTTTTAGGCCTCTCGTAGGGGTAGTTTGCATCATCTCTCGTAGCTGCTAGGCCCGATCGCACGTAGGACGTTCCGATTATGCGGTGAAAACCCTAAACTGTCGTGGATCGTTTTAGCTTTGTCCTGATCAAGCAGGATCCCCATGCCATTGTAAATCCAACGTGAAACATGGGGCGATCGGCTCTTTGAGCCGATCCACAGGGAAACCTGAGAGCCGATAGGGCTCGTATTTAATGTTTACGTGTCTGCCATGCAGGAACAATCGAAGCACTAACACCTTCCTGATCGGGTCTAGGTCAGGTGGCACGCCCTAGCAACCGCCAGGACGTTGGCCAGAAGATTTGCGGGACGACGCGAGGTGCCAGGGATCCACTAAGCGGCCCTGGGAGCTTCCCGGCTCTTCGTGTTGCTTAACCAACGCCCGTCGGTGGGTTTTGGAGGGTAACAGTATCTTGCAGCCGCGGCCCCAACATTTATCATTCAGAGAGGATGACATGTGGGACCCACGAACCAGCATCGTTCTCGACGTTTCTCAAAGGGGGCAGGAGATCGAAAGAAAAAGGCAAGTAGCTCGAAATCAGGTGTCCAAAAAATCCAAGAAAGGAAAGGTTTATCGCACAAAGAGGCTGACATATTGTACCCAGTTTGCAGCAGCGTCATCAACGTTTCAAAGGCGGTGGAGTTCGAAAGAAAAAGGCAAATAGCCAGAAATTAGGGGTCAAAAATAAATCCAGCAAAGGAAACTTTTATCGTACAAAGAGGCTGACATGTGGGACCCAGCCAGCAGCGTCCTCAACGTTTCTAAGGTGGCAGGCAATGGAAAAAAGGCAAATAGCCAGAAATTAGGGGTCAAAAATAAATGCAACAATAGAAACTCTTATTGTTCATAGAGGCTGACATGTTGGACCCATGAGCCAGCAGGGCCCTCAACGTTTCAAAGGCGTCACGGGATCAAAAGAAAAGAACCAAGTAGTCATTAATTAGGTGTCAAAAATAAATCCAAGAAAGTAAATGTTTTACTTTTCATAGAGGCTGTCATATGGGACCCATGAGCCAGCAGCGTCCTCAACGTTTCTAAGGCGGCTGGGGATCGAAAAAAAAAGCGAAGTAGCCATTAATTAGGGGTCAACAATAAATCCAAGAAAAGAAATGTTTATTGTTCTTAGAGGCTGACATGTGGGAGCTATGCGCCAGCAGCGTCCTCATCGTTTCAAAGGCGGTCGGGGATCCAAAGAAAAAGGCAAATAGCCAGAAATCAGGGGTAAAAAAATCCAAGAAAAGAAATATTATTGTTCATAGAGGCTGGCATGTGGGACCCATGAGCCAGCAGCGTCCACAATTTCAAAGGCGGCACAGGATCGAAAGAAAAAGGCAAGTGACCAAAAATCAGGGGGTAAAAAATCCAAGAAAAAAACTTTATTGTACATAGAGGATGACATGCGGGTCCCATGAGCCAACAACTTACTCGTCGTTTCAGAGGGCCGAGGCGGCATGAGATCGAAAGAAAAAGGAAAGTGACCAAATATCAGGAGCAAAAAATAATCCATGAAAAGAAACTTTCATTGTACATAGAGGATGACATAGGGTCCCATGTTGTAGCAGCGGTCTGAACGTTTCAAAGACGGCATGAGATCGAAAGAAAAAGGCAAGTGACCAAATATCAGGAGCCAAAAATAATCCAAGAAAAGAAACTTTTATTGTACCTTTGAGAGTCGGCATGAGATTGAAAGAAAAAGGCAAGTGACCAAATATCAGGAGCCAAAAACCTAGAAAAGAAACTTTTATTGTACATAGAGTATGACATGCGGGTCCCATGACGCTGCAGCATCCTCAACGTTTCCAAGGCGGCAGGGGATCAAATGAAAAGGAAATAGCCAAAAAGCAGAGGGTGAAAAAAATCGAAGAAAAGAAACTTTTATTGTTCATAGTGGATGACATGTGGGACCCATGAGGCAGCAGCATCCTCAACGTTTCCAAGCAGCAGGGGATCGAAAGAAAAAGGAAATAGCCAAAAATCAGAGCGTGAAAAATAATCCAAGAAAAGAAACTTTTATTTTACATAGAGGATGACATGTGGGTCCCATTTTGCAGCAGCGGTCTCAATGTTTCATATGCGGCTTGAGATCAAAAGAAAACGAAAGTAGCCCGAAATTAGGGGGAATAAAACTCCAAGAAAAGAAAGTTTTTTGTACATAGAGGATGACATACGGGTCCCAAGGCGGCAGGGGAACAAAAGAAAAAGGAAATAGCCAAAAATCAGAGGGGTGAAAAAAAAATCCAAGAAAAAAGAAACTTTTAGAGTTCATAGTTCATAGAGGATGACATGCGGGTCCCATGAGGCAGCAGCGTCCACAACGTTTCCAAGGCGGCACACAGGACCAAAAGAAAAAGGATGTACCCCTGCTGGGCCTTTTGATCAAAAAATAATCCAAGATAAGGAAGATATAAATTGGGGCTGCCTGGCCATCTGGGCCTTCTAACCTGCTGGACGTCTTTTGACTCGTACAATTTCAGCCCACTCCAAAACAAGAAAGTCCTATGCTTCGCAAAAACAAAACAAAAACAAGGAGATTCATATTAGTTTGTTTATGTAAAAATAAAGATTTAATTTATCCGTTTGCAATAGCTCAGAGCGAAATACACTTTTTATTGTCTGCAAAATAATCAAGATATCACATGTTTCTTGTACGGGGAGGCTGACATCGGGACCCATGAGCCAGCAGCGTCGTCAAAGTTTTAAAGGCGGCAGGGGATCGAAAGAAAAAATAAATCAAAAATCAGTTGGTAAAAAAATCGAAGAAAAGAAACATTTATCGTTCTGAGAGGATGACATGCGGGACCCATGTGGCAGCAGCATCCTCAACGTTTCCAAGGCAGCACGGGATCCAAAAAAAAGGCAAAATAGCCAGAAATTAGGGGTCAAAATAACTCCAAGAAAAGAAAGGTTTATCGTCCATAGAGTCTGACATGTGGGACCCATTAGCGAGCAGATTCTTCAACGTTCAAAGGCGGCAGGGGATCAAAAGAAAAAGGAAGTAGCCAGAAATTAGGGGTAAAAAATAACTCCAACAATGGAAACTTTTATTGTTCATAGAGGATGACATGCGGGACCCATGAGCCAGCAGCTTCCTCAACGTTTCAAAGGCGGCATGGGATCGAAAGAAAAAGGCAAGTGACCAAATATCAGGAGCCAAAAATAATCCAAGAAAAGAAACTTTATTGTACATAGAGGATGACATGCGGGTCCCATTTAGCAGCAGCGGTATCACCGTTTGAGATGCGGCAGGAGGTCGAAAGAAAAAAGGCAAGTGACCAAATATCGGGAGCCAAAAAATCCAAGAAAAGAAAGTTTTATAGTACATAGAGGATGACATGCGGGTCCCATTTTGCAGCAGCGTTATCACCGTTTGAGAGGCGGCAGGGGATCGAAAGAAAAAGGCAAGTGACCAAATATGAGGTGCCAAAAATAATCAAAGAAAAGAAAGTTTTCAACGTTTCAAAGGCGGCAGGGGATCAAAAGAAAAAGGAAGTAGCCAGAAATTAGGGGTCAAAATAACTCCAAGAAAGGAAACTTTTATTGTTCGTAGAGGATGACATGGGGGACCCATGAGCCAGCAGCTTACTCAACGTTTCAAAGGCGGCATGAGATCGAAAGAAAAAAACGCAAGTGACCAAATATGAGGTGCCAAAAATAATCCAAGATTTATTGTACATAGAGGATGACATGCGGGTCCCATTTTGCAGCAGCGGTCTCAATGTTTGAAATGCGGCTTGAGATCAAAAGAAAAAGAAAGTAGCTAGAAATTAGGGGGTCAAAAAAAAGAAAAGAAAGTTGATGGACATAGAGGTTGACATGCGGGTCCCATGTGCCAGCAGCTTACTCAACGTTTCAAAGGGGCCAGGGGATCAAAAGTAAAAGGAAGTGACGAAATATCAGGAGCCAAAAATCAGAGGGTGAAAAAAAATCCAAGAAAACAAACTTTTATAGCACATAGAGGATGACATGCGGGTCCCATGAGCCAGCAGGTTCCTCAACGTTTCAAACGTGGCATGAGATCGAAAGAAAAAGGCAAGTGACGAAATATCAGGAGCCAAAAATAATTCAAGAAAAGAAACTTGATTGTACATAGAGGATGACATGCGGGTCCCATGTGTAAGCAGCTTACTCAACGTTTCCAAGGCGGCAGGGCATCAAAAGAAAAAAGGAAATAGACAAAAATCAGAGAGTGAAAAAAACCATAGAAAATAAACTTTTATAGCACATAGAGGATGACATGCGGGTCCCACGAGCCAGCAGGTTCCTCAAAGTTTCAAACGTGGCATGAGATCGAAAGAAAAAAAGGCAAGTGACCAAATATCAGGAGCCAAAAATAATCCAAGAAAAGAAAGTTTTATAGTACATAGAGGATGACATGCGGGTCCCATTTAGCAGCAGCAGCGGTATCACCGTTTGAGAGGCTGCACGGGATCGAAAGAAAAAGGCAAGTGACCAAATATCAGGAGCCAAAAATAATCCAAGAAAAGAAATTTTATTGTACGTAGAGGATGACATGCGGGTCCCATTTTGCAGCAGCGGTCTCAACGTTTCCAAGGCGGCACAGAACCAAAAGAAAAATGAAGTAGCCAGAAATCAGGGGGTGAAAAAATCCAAGAAGAAAGATTTCAATTGGGCTGCATCTGGACATCTGGGCTTTCGAACTATCCTGCTTGGCCTTTTGACTCGTACAATTTCAGCCCACTCCAAAACAGGAAAGTTCCGAATTTTCTAAAAAAACAGGAAAGTCCTATGCTTCGCAAAGACAAAAAAACAAGGAGATTCAACATATAAGTTTGTTTATGTAAAAATAAAGATTTAATTATCCGTTTGAAATAGCTCAGAGCGCAATACATTGTTTATTGTCTGCAAAATAATCAAGATATCATATGTTTCTTGTACGGGGAGGCTGACATCGGGGACCCATGAGCCAACAGCGTCGTCAACGTTTTAAAGGCGGCAGGGGATGGAAAGAAAAAATAAACCAAAAATCTGTTGGTAAAAAATCCAAGAAAAGAAACATTTTCGTTCTGAGAGGATGACATGCGGGACCCATGAGGCAGCAGCATCCTCAGCGTTTATTGTTCATAGAGGTTGACATGTGGGACCCGTGAGCCAGCGGCGTCCTCAACGTTTTAAAGGCTGCAGGTGATCGAAAGAAAAAATAAGCCAAAAATCGTTTGGTCAACAAAATCCAAGAAAATAAACATTTACCGTTCTGAGAGGATGACATGCGGGACCCATGAGGCAGCAGCATCCTCAACGATTCCAAGGCGGCAGGGGAAATATCCAGAAATTAATGAGGGGTTCAAAATAAATCCATCAAAGGAAACATTTATTGTTCATAGAGGATGACATGTGGGACCGACCTGCCAACAGCGTCCTCATCGTTTCAAGGGGGCAGGAGATCAAAAGAAAAAGGCAAATAGCCAGAAATTAGGGGTAAAAAATAACTCCAAGAAAGGAAACTTTTATTGTTCGTAGAGGATGACATGCGGGACCCATGAGCCAGCAGCTTACTCAACGTTTCAAAGGCGGCATGAGATCGAAAGAAAAAGGCAAGTGACAAAATATCAGGAGCCAAAGATAATCCACGAAAAGAAACTTTATTGTACGTAGAGGATGACATGCGGGTCCCATTGCAGCAGGTCTCAACGTTTCAAATGCGGCTTGAGATCAAAAAAAAAGAAAGTTGATTGTACATAGAGGATGACATGCGGGTCCCATGAGTCAGCAGCTTACCCAACGTTTCCAAGGCGGCAGGGGATCAAAAGAAAAAGGAAATAGCAAAAAATCAGAGGGTGAAAAAAAATAAAGAAAATAAACTTTTATAGTACATAGAGGATGACATGCGGGTCCCATGAGCCAGCAGGTTCCTCAACGTTTCAAACTTGGCATGAGATCGAAAGAAAAAGGCAAGTGACCAAATATGAGGAGCCAAAAATAATTCAAGAAAAGAAAGTTTTATAGTACATAGAGGATGACATGCGGGTCCCATTTAGCAGCAGCGGTATCAGCGTTTGAGAGGCGGCAGGGGATCAAAAGAAAAAAGAAATTGCCAAAAATCAGAGGGTAAAAAAACCAAGAAAATGAACTTTTATAGTACATAGAGGATGACATGCGGGTCCCATGAGCCTGCAGGTTCCTCAACGTTTCAAACGTGGCATGAGATCGAAAGAAAAAGGCAAGTGAAAAAATATCGGAGCCAAAAATAATTCAAGAAAAGAAAGTTTTATAGTACATAGAGGATGACATGCGGGTCCCATTTAGCAGCAGCGGTATCACCGTTTGAGAGGCGGCAGGGGATCAAAAGAAAAAGAAATAGCCAAAAATCAGAGGGTGAAAAAAACCAAGAAAATGAACTTTTGTAGTACATAGAGGATGACATGCGGGTCCCATGAGCCAGCAGGTTCCTCAACGTTTCAAACGTGGCATGAGATCGAAAGAAAAAGGCAAGTGAAAAAATATCAGGAGCCAAAAATAATTCAAGAAAAGAAAGTTTTATAGTACATAGAGGATGACATGCGGGTCCCATTTAGCAGCAGCGGTATCACCGAGAGAGAGGCGGCGATCGAAAGAAAAAGGCAAGTGAAAAAATATGAGGAGCCAAAAATAATTCAAGAAAAGAAAGTTTTATAGTACATAGAGGATGACATGCGGGTCCCATTTAGCAGCAGCGGTATCACCGTTTGAGAGGCTGCACGAGATTGAAAGAAAAAGGCAAGTGACCAAATATCAGGAGCCAAAAATAATCCAAGAAAAGAAATTTTATTGTACGTAGAGGATGACATGCGGGTCCCATTTTGCAGCAGCGGTCTCAACGTTTCCAAGGCGGCACAGAACCAAAAGAAAATGAAGTAGCCAGAAATCAGGGGGTGAAAAAAATCCAAGAAGAAAGATTTCAATTGGGCTGCATCTGGACATCTGGGCTTTCGAACTATCCTGCTTGGCCTTTTGACTCGTACAATTTCAGCCCACTCCAAAACAGGAAAGTTCCGAATTTTCTAAAAAAACAGGAAAGTCCTATGCTTCGCAAAGACAAAAAAACAAGGAGATTCAACATATAAGTTTGTTTATGTAAAAATAAAGATTTAATTATCCGTTTGAAATAGCTCAGAGCGCAATACATTGTTTATTGTCTGCAAAATAATCAAGATATCATATGTTTCTTGTACGGGGAGGCTGACATCGGGGACCCATGAGCCAACAGCGTCGTCAACGTTTTAAAGGCGGCAGGGGATGGAAAGAAAAAATAAACCAAAAATCTGTTGGTAAAAAATCCAAGAAAAGAAACATTTTCGTTCTGAGAGGATGACATGCGGGACCCATGAGGCAGCAGCATCCTCAGCGTTTATTGTTCATAGAGGTTGACATGTGGGACCCGTGAGCCAGCGGCGTCCTCAACGTTTTAAAGGCTGCAGGTGATCGAAAGAAAAAATAAGCCAAAAATCGTTTGGTCAACAAAATCCAAGAAAATAAACATTTACCGTTCTGAGAGGATGACATGCGGGACCCATGAGGCAGCAGCATCCTCAACGATTCCAAGGCGGCAGGGGAAATATCCAGAAATTAATGAGGGGTTCAAAATAAATCCATCAAAGGAAACTTTTATTGTTCATAGAGGATGACATGTGGGACCGACCTGCCAACAACGTCCTCATCGTTTCAAAGGGGGCAGGAGATCAAAAGAAAAAGGCAAATAGCCAGAAATTAGGGGTAAAAAATAACTCCAAGAAAGGAAACTTTTATTGTTCGTAGAGGATGACATGCGGGACCCATGAGCCAGCAGCTTACTCAACGTTTCAAAGGCGGCATGAGATCGAAAGAAAAAGGCAAGTGACAAAATATCAGGAGCCAAAGATAATCCAAGAAAAGAAACTTTATTGTACGTAGAGGATGACATGCGGGTCCCATTTAGCAGCAGCGGTCTCAACGTTTCAAATGCGGCTTGAGATCAAAAGAAAAAGAAAGTTGATTGTACATAGAGGATGACATGCGGGTCCCATGAGTCAGCAGCTTACCCAACGTTTCCAAGGCGGCAGGGGATCAAAAGAAAAAGGAAATAGCCAAAAATCAGAGGGTGAAAAAAATAAAGAAAATAAACTTTTATAGTACATAGAGGATGACATGCGGGTCCCATGAGCCAGCAGGTTCCTCAACGTTTCAAACTTGGCATGAGATCGAAAGAAAAAGGCAAGTGACCAAATATGAGGAGCCAAAAATAATTCAAGAAAAGAAAGTTTTATAGTACATAGAGGATGACATGCGGGTCCCATTTAGCAGCAGCGGTATCGCGTTTGAGAGGCGGCAGGGGATCAAAAGAAAAAAGAAATTGCCAAAAATCAGAGGGTGAAAAAAAACCAAGAAAATGAACTTTTATAGTACATAGAGGATGACATGCGGGTCCCATGAGCCAGCAGGTTCCTCAACGTTTCAAACGTGGCATGAGATCGAAAGAAAAAGGCAAGTGAAAAAATATTAGGAGCCAAAAATAATTCAAGAAAAGAAAGTTTTATAGTACATAGAGGATGACATGCGGGTCCCATTTAGCAGCAGCGGTATCACCGTTTGAGAGGCGGCAGGGGATCGAAAGAAAAAGGCAAGTGAAAAAATATGAGGAGCCAAAAATAATTCAAGAAAAGAAAGTTTTATAGTACATAGAGGATGACATGCGGGTCCCATTTAGCAGCAGCGGTATCACCGTTTGAGAGGCGGCAGGGGATCGAAAGAAAAAGGTAAGTGACCAAATATGAGGTGCCAAAAATAATTCAAGAAAAGAAAGTTTTATAGTACATAGAGGATGACATGTGGGTCCCATTTAGCAGCAGCGGTATCACCGTTTGAGAGGCGGCAGGGGATCGAAAGAAAAAGGCAAGTGACCAAATTTGAGGTGCCAAAAAAAACTCCAAGAAAAGAAAGTTGATTGCACATAGAGGATGACATGCGGGTCCCATTTAGCAGCAGCGGTCTCAACGTTTCCAAGGCGGCAAGGGATCAAAAGAAAAAGGAAGTAGCCAGAAATCAGGGGGTCAAAAAAAATCCAAGAATAGAAAGAATTTTGGTTCATAGAGGATGACATGCGGGACCCATGATCCTGCATCGTAAACGGCTCGATCGGAGAACGTTGAACGAGATGGCGCGATCTAGAAAAAAACAATGCCAGAGAGGCTGCCATCTGGGCCCTACATCCCTCGGCGGTGCGGATTTGCGTTGACTCGGCCGGCGAACCCGAGATTTCGAGATGCACCACGTCCCGGGCCACCATACGCGACGTTTTGGCCGCTTTCGTCGGGCTAGGTGGCCTCAAAAACGAGAAAAAAAAGTTTTGACATGCACCACGGAGGGACCAAAAATCGTCGGCCATGGTACACCAGCAACCACGGCGCGACTTCAACTTCGTCGGCCATGGCAACTTTTCGGGGAACGAGCTCCGGCGATGGCTGCTCCGTCCGACGGTGGGGAACGAGCTGCCAGCGGTTCTCCGGTGACTAATGATGGGTCTAGCTTATAAGAATAATTAATTAGCGAACTTGTTGCTTCTCTCTATGATATTCTCTAAATAAATAGACGACCCCACTGGTCATTGGCTGCGGCAGCCCCACAGAGCGGCAATATATGTCTTTTCCTGAAAAATAGACGACCCCACTGGTCATTGGCTGCGGAGGCCCCACAGAGCGGCAATATATGATTTTCTCTAAATAAATAGACGACCCCACTGGTCATTGGCTGCGGCAGCCCCACAGAGCGGCAATATATGTCTTTTCCTGAAAAATAGACGACCCCACTGGTCATTGGCTGCGGAGGCCCCACCGAGCTGCAATATATGCTTTTCTCTAAATAAATAGACGACCCCACTGGTCATTGGCTGCGGCAGCCCCACAGAGCGGCAATATATGTCTTTTCCTGAAAAATAGACGACCCCACTGGTCATTGGCTGCGGAGGCCCCACCGAGCTGCAATATATGCTTTTCTCTAAATAAATAGACGACCCCACTGGTCATTGGCTGCGGCAGCCCCACAGAGCGGCAATATATGTCTTTTCCTGAAAAATATACGACCCCACTGGTCATTGGCTGCGGCAGCCCTATAGAGCGGCCCCATTTGTCATTGGCAGCACCGCGTATAAAATCATGAAATAAAACGGCCCACACGTCAGCGATAGATGGATGGCTGCTCCGACGTGTCTCCTGACCCTACCCGTCAGCACGAGACGGTCAGGGAGGAGCTGCCCCTCTGCGGCCCCACCCGGTCAGACTAACGGTCAAGGCCTCTGACCTGACGGCTACCGGCCGTTCCAGCACTTGTGCGTCTTCCAAACTAGAGGAGGGGAAAACTGAGGAAAAACTAAGGGGCTGGGGAAAACTGAGTACAACTAAGGACTTGAGGGCACGAAAATAAATCCCTTTAAAATATCACAAGCATCATTAGAGTTATTGCATATGGGAGATAAAGTATTATCAGAGCAAATTTTCTCCCCTAAAACTGGAAAGCTAAAAGGATCATAAAAACTAGCTTCCCGAAGCTTAGAATTTTCCATAGCATTAGCAGTAATTGCGTTCATACTAATAACATTGCTACTAGCATGCAAATAAGGTTCCATAGTTTTTTAATTTTCGCATCAAACAATTCTAACTCAGAAAAAAGATTAAAAAGCTCACTAATTTTGTTGTTGTTTTCCATTATGCCTAACTAGTGAAAATAAAAACAAGAGACAAAAAGATAAAATTGCAGAATCTAAAGGAGATAGCTTCGAGCACTCACACACCGGCAACAGTGCTAGGAAATAGCTTAGTAGTCGGAGGATGTGAATACCTTTTACCTTACCTCCCCGGCAACGGCGCCAGAAAATAGCTTGATGTCTACTCACGCTTCTATTCCTGTAGACAGTGTTGGGCCTCCAAGAGCAGAGGTTTGTAGAACAGCAGCAAGTTTCCCTTAAGTGGATCACCCAAGGTTTATCGAACTCAGGGAGGTAGAGGTCAAAGATATTCCTCTCAAGCAACCCTGCAATAAGATACAAGAAGTCTCTTGTGTCCCCAACACACCTAATACACTTGTCAGATGTATAGGTGCACTAGTTCGGCGAAGAGATAGTGAAATACAAGTAATATGGATGATTGTAAGTAGTAATTGCAATCTGAAATAAAAATGGCAGCAAGCAAACATGTAGCAGAACTTGTTGGAAACGGTGTTTCAATGCTTAGAAACAAGGCCTAGGGATCATACTTTCACTAGTGGACACTCTCAACAATGATCACATGATAAATAAATAACTTCTCCTCACTTGTGCTACAAACACTCTCTTGTTGGATAACAAACACCATTCATTGTGTAGGGCTACAAGAGCACCCTCAAGCCGGAGTAAACAAGCTCCACAACATCCGGAGTTCATATTAAAGTAACCTCTAGAGTGCATAATAGACCGTTGCAATTTAGACCGAGTACTAACATAGCATACACACTGTCAACAATAGCTATGAAAGGGGGAATAGATCGCATCAATACTATCATAGTAATAGTTAACTTCATAATCTACAAGAGATTACAATCATAACCTACGCCAAGTACTACATGATGCACACACTGTCACCTTTACATCATGGAGGAGGAATAGACTACTTTAATAACATCACTAGAGTAGCACATAGATTAATAGTGATACAAAGCTCATCATATGGATCTCAATCATGTAAGGCAGCTCATGAGATCATTGTATTGAGGTACATGAGAGAGAGATTAACCACATAGCTACCGGTAGAGCCCTCAGCCTCGGGGAGAACTACTCCCTCCTCATCATGGGAGACAACAGCGGCGATGAAGATGGCGGTGGTGTCGATGGAGATGGATTCCGGGGGCAATTGGGCGCCAAATGTCGTGGTATCGTCACGGCATATGCTACGGGGTAGCTAAAGAGAGGTGGTTCCTGTATGGGCGTCGACGGTATCCGGATGCGGGATTGGTACACAGCACGCGATGATGTACCAGGTTCAGGGCCCTCACGGTGGAGGTAAAACCCCTACTCCTGCATGTCTGATGTATATGACAGTATATGGTGTTACATAGTTGCTCCTTGAGCTGTTTGTCCTGAAGAGGAAGAAGCTACTATGAGCTAAGAGAGAGCCTGGCCGGCTTGGAGAGAGCCTGGCCGGCTGCTCGTGAGAGAGAGCGAGAGGCCCAAGGGGCTGCCTGTGCGTGTGAGGCATGAGGCTGTAAGCCTCCCCCTGATGTGCCTTATATAGTGGCACCCAGGGGACAAGAGATGGCCGGCATGCACTGTACATGATATGACTACTGGGGTCCCGTCAACTGTAGCCTACAGTGTACAGTCAGAAGTACTATTGCTCTACATGAGCCTATCGATAGCCTGTACATAGCACGTTGCCATGTCTTCTCGTACGATCGCTGGCTTTGCCAGGGAATACGATGCCTGGTCTGGTCGTCATGCTTTGGATCCTGTACGTGGAGGTTGGAGCTGGTCGTGTCTCTTCACGTTGGTCTTGAAGCTGGCCATGCATGTACTTGGTCTTGAGAAGATGGAGCCGGCCACGATGCTTCCTGGGAGCGGCCGTCCATGCAGGTACGTGGTGCAGCTGGATGATCATCACATGGAGGATGGCCGCACGTGGGGGAGCCGGCCAGGGAGCTCCCGTCCCGGGCGATCGCTGCTCCAGGCGAGCGCATGCCCCAGCCGGACCTGGAACGAACAAGCAGGCCAGGGAAGCCGGCCAGGGCCTCGCAGGAGTTGGGGAAGCCGGATGGGCAGAGCCGGGAGTCGGCCCGGCCGCGGGGCGAAGCGGGAGTCGGCCCGGCCACGGGGCGAAGCTGGCCCACCCGGGCATGAGCGGGAGCAGGCCGGGCAGGCTGCAGCCGGACGGGCCGCGCGAGGCGGAAGCCGGCCCATCGGCCGGTTCCTCTTCTTTTATTTTCTTTTCTTCATATCTTTTGCATCGTAGCATATTTTCTTGATCCGCGAACTCCTGAGCGCTCGTTAGCTCGAGGACTTTGCCATACCAGGGTTCATCCCCCCCGACACTAGCCCCCGAGCCTACGTGGGACTCGAAGAGAAGTCGAGTCGCAGGGAGGGTCCCAAACGCGATGTTGTTGATGTAGATGATGATGGCGATGTTGATGTAGCTCGAGGCGCTCCGAAAGTGGTACGGCGGAGGCACAGCCGGATGATGGCGGGGGCGCAGCCGGAACATGGCGGCGAAGGCGCAGCCAGTACAAGGCGGCGAAGGCGCAGCCGAAACAAGGCGGCGAAGGCGCAGCCGGACGATGGCGGAGGCGCAGCCGGAACATGGCGGCGAAGGCGCAGCCGGGACAAGGCGGCGAAGGCGCAGCCGAACGACGGCGGAGATGGCGCAGCCGGACGATGCGGCGGAAGCGCAGCCGGACGAGGCGGCGAAGGCGCAGCCGGACGATGCGGCGGAAGCGCAACCGGACAAGGCGGCGAACGATCCGGCGAAGGCGCAGCCGGACGAGGCGGCGGAGGAGCAGCCGGACGATGCGGCGGAGGGCGCAGCCGGACGACGCGGCGAAGGCGGCCGGACGAGGCGGCGAGGCGCAGCCGGACGAGGCGGCGGAGGCGCAGCCGGACGATGCGGCGGAGGCGCAGCCGGACGATGCGGCGGAGGCGCAGCCGGACGAGGCGGTGAAGCAGCCGATGCGGCGGAGGCCCGGCCAGACGAGGCGGCGAAGGCGCAGCCGGACAATGCGGCGGAGGCACAGCCGGACGAGGCGGCGAAGGCGCAGCCGGACGAGGCGGTGAAGCAGCCGATGCGGCGGAGGCCCAGCCGGACGAGGCGGTGAAGGCGCAGCCGGACGATGCGGCGGAGGCGCAGCCGAACGGGGAGGCGGAGGCGCAGCCGGACGGGGCGGCGAAGGCGCAGCCGGATGAGGCGGTGAAGCAGCCGATGCGGCGGAGGCGCAGCCGGACGATGCGGCGGAAAGGCGCCAGCCGGCGAAAGCGAGCCGGCCGGAGGCGGTGTGGCGATGCGGTGAAGGCAGCCGGACGATGTGGCGAAGGCGCGCCAGGGAGCGCGCGCGATCGGACGGCGCGAGGCGGCGCGGCGCAGCCGGATGGTCGCGAGGAGCGCCAGACGAAGGCTCTGCGCAGCCTGGCAAGGTGGACGCGGTGTCCGCCGGCTCGTGCTGAAGAGCACCCGGAAGTGGTCGCTGAGGACCGCCAGCTCGAAGGCTCTGGGCCGCTGGCAAGGTGGACGCGGTGTCCGCCGGCTCGTGCTGAAGAGCACCCGGAAGTGGTCGCTGAGGACCGCCAGCTCGAAGGCTCTGGGCCGCTGGCAAGGTGGACGCGGTGTCCGCCGGCTCGTGCTGAAGAGCACCCGGAAGTGGTCGCTGAGGACCGCCAGCTCGAAGGCTCTGGGCCGCTGGCAAGGTGGACGCGGTGTCCGCCGGCTCGTGCTGAAGAGCACCCGGAAGTGGTCGCTGAGGACCGCCAGCTCGAAGGCTCTGGGCCGCTGGCAAGGTGGACGCGGTGTCCGCCGGCTCGTGCTGAAGAGCACCCGGAAGTGGTCGCTGAGGACCGCCAGCTCGAAGGCTCTGGGCCGCTGGCAAGGTGGACGCGGTGTCCGCCGGCTCGTGCTGAAGAGCACCCGGAAGGGGTCACTGAGGACCGCCAGCTCGAAGGCGATGTGCCGGTGGCAAGGTGAACGCGGTGTCCGCCGGCTCATGCTGAAGAGCACCCGGAAGGTGGACCCTGGGTCCGCCAGCTCGATGGAGTCCATCGGAGATAGTCATATAAGAGACAAAGTTAGTCAGTAAAGACATATAATATATGCAGCTTAGCAGTGCTAGCTTTATGTAGAGGGATGTCGGCTCGGTTTGTCGAGCCCCCAGTCATTTTCATGTCCCCCCGCTCTTTTGGCTTTTGCTCTTGCCAGTCGGACAACCGGGTTGCGGTCTGTAGCTGGGTCAAGAGTGGGCCGCAAAGTGGAGCGCACAATACTTAGACTTTGAGGGGCAGACTCATTCGAGCTGACATCGGCAAAGGCCGGGATGCCCAAGGTGATCTCTCTTTGGACGTTTTTCATGTGAGGCGACCTCCAGCTTTTTCTCTTGCTAGCCATACAGCCGGGTTGCGGTCTGTAGCTGAGTCGAAGAGTGGGCCTTTGGTACCGTACACACTACTAAGCCGTCTTGGGATAGAGCATTTGGACCAACCGGCGAGCTGATAGCGGCAAAGGTAAAGACCGGGTTGCCCAAGTTGATCTCTCTTTGGACGTTGTTCATGTGAGGCGACCTCCAGCTTTTGCTCTTGCTAGCCATGAAGCGGGTTGCGGACAACAGCTGAGTCGAAGAGTGGGCCTTTGGTACCGTACACACTACTAAGCCGTCCTTGGGATAGAGCATCGTGGACCAGCCGGCGAGCCCCCGGGACGAGTTGAGTCGGTCCGGGGTTAAGCAAATGCGGCGGAGAGGGGGTAGCCCCCGAGTGTAACTCGGTTACCCGGCTGAGCAGCGGTGCGGAGAGTTACTCAGCAGTACTTACATTTTGTTTTCCCTGTAGGGTTGATCTCGATAGTGATGACGAGTTGTTGAAGCCGTACAGGCGAGGGAGTGGCTGGTGGCCTTAACCGGCTTGGCTCCAGCCGGCCTAGCCGCCAAGCTCGCTGCGGCCCGAGCCTGCAGCTGGCCTGGTCGTGGCGGTGCAGCCGGCCGAGGGTGCGCGGGGCGCAACCGAAGTGGCGGGCGGAGGTGCAGCCGGAAGAGGGTCAAGATGCAGCCGGTGGCGGTGAAGGCGCTGCCGGAAGAGGGCGAAGGCGCAGCCGGTGGCGGTGAAGGCGCTGCCGGAAGAGGGTGAAGGCGCAACCGGTGTGAGAGGAGGACAGCCCCCGAGTGTCTCTCAGGGTGGCTGATTTGCGCGCGCGGCGAAGTGTCGATGGCTGATGGCCTCAGCCGGCTTGACTCAGCCGGCAAAGCTACCAAACGCGCTGCGCTTGTACGAGTCGATGTAGATTCCGGCTGCTCAGCTTCCGGACGGGCGACCAAACGCACTCGGGCTGGTTCGTCGGTGCAGGCTCCACTCATCCCATTCCAAGCCGGCCTGGACAGGCGGAACCGGTACGAGCGGAGTCGAGCGACCAACCAAACGAACCCAGCCCCAGCTGGTTTTAGGACAACCCGCCCAGCCGGCACTAGCGCAGCCGGCTCGATCGATCGAACATCGAGCGAATTCAGTCGACGGTATGTTTTTGTCGTGGTGTCGTCACGGCATATGCCATAGGGTGGCTAATCGAAGTGGTTCCTAGTGGTCTCACGGCGGTATCCGGATGCGGGTATGGGGACGAGCGACACGGCGACGTACCCAGGTTCGAGGCCCTCCGATGGAGGTAACACCTCTACTCCTGCTATGAGTGTATAAGATGATCACACAGTACAATGGTGCTCCTTGAGCTGTATCCGGCTGCTCGGGGAGGCTAAGGTAGACGAAGGTCTCTCTCCCGGAGCAGCGCTAAGACTAGAATGAAGTGAGAATGATCGATCGTCCCCCGCACGAGGGGGTAGCCCAGCTTATATAGGCGCTGGCACTTTACATAGAAGTCCCTATAGTCTAGTGGCCGGCATTGGCCGGCTCCGGCTTCCGCTCCTTCCCGAGGCGTTGACGTCATGGAGCCGTTGAGGCGTAGTGGCCGTCTTGTCCGCCTGCGGGGTCAGCGGCATGGCGAGGAGATGTCTGTCGCCATCATGCCCTGTAGCCGTACGGACCGACGTACGCCATGATGGCCTGTCCGCGTGGCACTATTGCTCCACAGTGCCCACGCTTTACGGAGGTGAGGTCGCCGTGGACCTTTGAACCGGACCACCTACCGTTCCTTCTCATGCAAGACTCGCCAGCCTCGAGTCGGTCGGGTATAAACCCCAGTCGGATATGGCTTGTAGAAGCCGCCCTAGCCGCGCGTGCGCGCAGCCAGGCCGACTAAGACTTAGAGCCAGCCGGCTCCGGACAAGCCGGCCGGCTCACCGGCTGCTCCTCAGCCCGGCCTTTTCGCGGGCCGGCCGGCCGAGCCTGCCGCTCTCGTCTATTGCCCTACCCGGGATCTTCCCCCGACAAGGCGTGCCGAATCAGAGACTGCCCCAAAACGGAGTTTCGCGATGACGGCGGCGCCCCTGGAGTCTTTCTGGAGTTTCGTCGATTGTTTTAGGTTTTCACGTCACGAGAGATTATATAGGCGAAGAGGCGCGCAATGTAACATCCCAGAAATTCAAAACAAAATAAACAAATTCCCCTAGTTCCAAATTTTGGAACCAACAAAAACTTTTATTAAGTTAAGTTTGGTACATAATAATCTTGCTTAATTCTTGTGCTATTGCCATGATTGCTTGTTATTAGTATTTGAAATAATCTTAAACCCTAAAACTCACCCCTCTTCTCATCATCCTAGTTAAAATAAAATAAAAAGGAAATGAAATAAGAAAAAGGCATATGTGCCTATGGCTATTTTTATAAATCTTTACCCTAGACCTTTCCACTTTATTTAGAGGATTGGAAAAGCTTCATAAACCTTATATAGTACTTCTTAAATCATTTCCAAGTTGAAACCAAAGAAAATAAAAAGAAACTAAAAATGCCATAGAGGCATATGAGAGTAAAATAGCAAATATGGGAATTTAAGAAAATTGACCCTAGGACTTGTTGTGAATGGTTGGATCACCTCCATATACCATTTCAACACTCAACAACACCAATTGGGTCAAACCAAGTCAAATTAAAAATCAAATGCAATATATGCATAGAAGCTTATGTGACACATAGCCATTTCACCAAATTTTGCCCTATGACTCTAAACCTTGATCAAATGATGTGAAACCTTCTACAAGCCTAATATAACCCTAAATTAACCCTAACCCATGCCCAAGTAGATCAAGGGGAACCATTTATCAAAAATAATAAAAATTGACACATCACCTCATATGTGTTATGGCCATTTTGCAAATCTTTGAACAAGACCCTTTGAAATGGTTTCAATGGTTGGGAAATGTTTCTAAACTAATAAGAATCACCTTAGAGTCAACAAAAGTCAAATTAAATGGAGAGAAATCAAATAGGGAGAAAATTCCCAAAATTCACTCACATACACATTATGCCAAATTGCAAATCTTCAACCAAGGCCACCATTGTTTGATCTCTTGCTTGTAAAATGTTTATATATGATAAATAAACACAATTGCATCAAAGAAACAAGAATCAAATCAAAGCAAAATTCAAAACTTACATACATGTGATAATGGTCATATGTCCCCTTTATAATTTCTTCCTACTTTGCACCCACCTATCTTTTGTTTCTGCAACCAAACTTGGTCAACCATTGCCATGTCATCCAAGACCAAGTGATGGTGAACAACTTTCATGTTGACCAAACATGCTAACTTTGACCAGGTTGACCAGTATAGTTTTGGCAAGAGGAGACATTGAAACTATGTGAAGATCAAACCCCATTTTGAAATCTCACAAACCTTTGCCAAATTGACCACCACCACCACCATTCTAACTCTTTAATGATATAAATGAAATGCACCAAAAAGAATTTCGAAATTCAGCAAAATTTCTCATGCGGGCATTTGATCAAACACCTTGGTGGCAACTTTTTGGAAAAATGAGACTAGCTATTACCCACCAGATTTTGGACTAAACCACTTTTGGTTTGTGATCATTTTGATCTCCTGCATCCCCTGCATCAGTACATGTACTTGCTCATGTCGATTAAAGTGAGGGGAGAACCTTTTCTTCTTCATGCCGTGCACCATGCACACCCTCATGCACTCATCCTCCCTGGTCCTCTCCTACCTCTCTCACCATGTCAAGTGGGTAGCCTGCACTCAACCCCGCACGCCGGTACCCTCCCCGGCCGAGGAAACGCACCACCTTGGCTGAACGTTGCACGCCGACTCGCCACGGCGTGCCGTACACGCGGTGAGCGCGCCCGGCATGTCTCTCGGACGCGCGCAGCACGTCGTCGTGCCGCCCTCCGTCCTCCCCTAAGCCCCTACTTCTGCAACGAGCATCATCGCACCACAAGCTACACGCTGGACATGCTCGCTGGCACGCGGGAATGCCCTAGCCGTCGCCATGATCACCGACCTGCCGCACCCGTACCGCGAGCACTCGAACGACGCCAGCCTGCCATCGTCCTTCCCTCTGCTGCCCTTCACGCGCGCTAGCTTCTCCTAGCCGACGCCTACACGACGCCCCCATCGCCTTGCCCCTTCGCGTCCTGAATCGCCGGCGCCACCGTCGACCTCGCCGCACCCCACGGCCACCCAGCGCATCTATAAATAGAGGCCCTCTCCGCCTTCACTCTTCACACCAAATATGTTCCCCTCCTTCTTCTCGACCTCCCGACCTCTGCTCCACGCTGATTAAGCCCTACACCGCTCCAATTGCGAGCTCGGAGTCGCCGGAATCCGCCGCAGAACCACCCTTCGATTTAGGCCACCCAAGCTCCGCCACTGTACCAGGGGCCTCTACACCCTCGACAACCTCGCCTCGACCATCTCCCTCGGCCCGCGACCTAGCGCGCCCTCCGACCCCCTACCTCGCCGGGCGCGGGCTCTCCTCCCCGTCGACGACGACGACGCTCGACCGTCGATCGTCCACCTGATCCGACGGCCCTCATTCGCAGGTACCGATTCGGTGTTTACCACTCACTGACGAGTGGGACCCCATGACAGGCGGCCCGCAGCGTGGTAAGCGCCAGTTGGGCCAGCCCAGTCCCTCTCCTCTCGTTTCGGCCCATTTTGCTTTCCCGCCTAGCCCACGAATTCAAATTTAGATTTAATATTTTTTCCAAAAACCCTGCAGATGCTTTAGTAATTTTTGAATAGTTTGAAATCTACCAAACCAAATCTAGCCAATTTTATATATTCGGAAAGCTCATGAAATTATCTAAACAATGCCACTGGCCTCATGTCCAAATTCGAAATTGAATTTAAATGATAAAAATAACAAGGCAGGGCCTTTTCTAACTTCAAATAAATATTAGAAATTATCTATAAATGATTTTAAGTTGATTCCAACTCTAATAAATCACATTTGACATAATCTAATTGTTTATGTAAAAATATAGCATAGTTGTTTTGCATGATCATGGATTAGAGTTAAACAATGGCTATGGAGATAGGAACCTATGGGTCATTAATACATATGAGGTAGATCCCATGGTCAATTAAAACTCACCTTGGATTAATTAATGATATTAAACCATTGCAAGGTGTTATTAAAATGGTATGAGGTGCTCACCTCATTTAAATCATCTTTCTCAAATAATATGAAGTAATGTGTTGACCTTTAATTTCCTAGGCTCATACTTGCTCACTTATAGATCTTAAATCTAAATAGTATTTAAATTTTCCAAAGATTAATTAAATCACATGAGATGATGAATCTCATTTAACTCACTTTTCTCAAATACTAAGTGTGAAGTGTTGACCTTGGTCAACATGGGATCATCCCTGGTTATTTGAGAATATTAAATCACCTCAATGGTAGTCCTTTAAATTAGTTACCACTATGTGTTAAATCATATGAGAGATATTCCTTTCATTTAAATCTTGTGTTCTCAAATAATTCAATATGAGGTAGTGATCATAGTCTAGGTAACCTCATATTGAATTATTTGGTGGCATTAAATCACTACCATGTTAGTATTAAATTGCATGAGGTATGGAACCTCATTTAAATCCTTGTCTCAAATGGTAAGTATGAAGAGGTTGACTTTGGTCAACCTAGGTCATATATTATTCATAAGAGAAATTAAATCTTAAGAAGATTCAATGAGAGGAAATTATTTTCTCACAAACTAAAGAGAAACCCTAACTCCATTTTCAATGAGAGGAAATTATTTTCCTATTACTAAATAAGGAAACCCTAGCATAATCTTGTAATAAATGTTAAGTAGTGATGCTAGATCATTGTGTGAGCCACTAAGGCTAATTAAGAGTACTTAAGTATTGTTTGGTGATTGTATCCTCGTATTCGTTTATAGACGCTAGTACCGGAGACTATCAAGAGGAGGAGGTATTCTACCAAGAGGAAGAAGAAGAACATTTTGATCACCTCACCAATCAAGGCAAGCTATTACCCATACCAGCTAGACTAATGCAAGCTAATAATCTTGCTAACCACCATGATGCAAAGCTCTACAAGAGCAATGCACCATCACACCTTTAAATTTATGTTTTACCTATCCCATGTTTTTACCTTGCAATTACTTTTGCTTATTTATTTCAAGTACTCTAGAATTTATGACTTTACTTGGTATAGAGTAGAACAAGATCAAAGGTTATCTTAGACACAATCCAAAATAGATAGTACCCCTCATGAAATAGTTGCTAATGCAAATCAATTAAAATTGGACTACTCTAGATGGGAACATGTGACTTTGAAATGAAGTTGAAACCTTGGAATGATGGTTCATTCCATTGAATGACTTTGAAGGTGAATATGACCAAGAGAAGATGGTGATTTTTGATATAAAACTGATATGGGTTCGGATGCGATACCATTCCAATTTTGAAAGTACCCCCACAATACCCAATATGGGTAAGGGCTTAACTAGAAATTTATGTGCTTTAGTATGGGTTCCCTCTAAACAAGCGTCATCGGGGTTAGGCTGAAGGCTGCCTCTACCACAATAGAAGTGATGTGATATGACGTGAATGAGGTGAATTGTCCGGCCCAAGCCCTGTGCAGTTCCCATGACGGTGTGTCTTCACCGGGAGGCCAAGCTCATGGGGAGAGGTGCCTATACTAGGGTATGTAAGTGAAAGGTTATGGTTGGTAGTCCGCACACGGAGTGTGATAAATCAGGGCCAGTTAACCCTGACGGATTATTGCAAATATTGTGGCACAAGTGTACGACCTCTGCAGAGTGTAGAACTATTCGAATAGCCGTGTCCACGGTTACGGACAATTGGAAAGGCCATACTGTTCCGTCATCAGACCATTTTCAAAAATGTGACATATGAATGGTGACTTGAATTTGAAAGGTGAATGGTGATTTTGAATTGAATCACAACAGAGTTGTGGAAATGACACTAATGTTCCCACTTGAGTTAGTCTAGTGATTCAAGCATCTTTACTAAATGTTTATGAAATAAACTTGGCTTTATGCAAATAAACCTAGAGCTTAGTATCCCCTTACCACAATTGATAGTGCTTACACTAGTATTAGTTTGCGAGTACTTTAAAAGTACTCATGGCTTTGTCCCTGGCTATTCAAATGGCCAGACTATGAAGGTGAACAGCAGTACGAGGAAGATGGACAGCAGGACGTCTACGACAACTAGGACCGCTCCTGACGTCAAGCGTTGGCCTGTGGACTAGATAGTCCGTTACTACTTCGCTTCCGCTATTTGTGATGTTCGTTGATCAATAGATCAACTACTATTGTAATATTGGATCATGTGATCCATCTTTGTAAGACGCTTATGTGTTGTAATAAATGATGACTCTATGATATTCAACTATTATGTCTCGCAACAACAATATTCCTGGGATTGCGATGTACGGCATAATAGGCATCTGGACTTAAAAATCCGGGTGTTGACAAGTTGGTATCAGAGCCATTGTTTGACCTTAGGAGACCCTAGTTAGAATGGACGTTCGGAAAATTTTAGTTTCTAAAACAAATGAAGTGAGTATTTGTGAAAAACTTATTCATTTTCTTCTCTATCAGATCTTCTTAAAAATAATAAGCCATGCACCTCCTTATAAATCCATTTAAAATTTTGCCACACTTGTTCACATCTCTAACTTACTCATCCATTTCACTTTCAGATGGAGCCCTACGTCCAGACGGAGACCTACGATCTGGAAAACGGAGGAAGTCTGGTGTTTGAGCGCGACTTGTACCTAGTGTCCGAGAAGCTCGAACGCCCACCTCCCCAGTTCCACGGAGTCCGGATCCACAACACCCCCGCTGGGGAACAGCAGTGGATGATCACCGCTGACTTGAAGGGAAGCTCGGAACCTCCCATCTCGGAGAGGATCCTTTTCTCCTTCAAGGCATACAGCTGGGTGGACGGTCTTGCTCACGCCCTTCAGGAGGGACTTGCTCGGGTGTGTGGTGTACCATGGCCGACGATTTTTGGTCCCTCCGTGGTGCATGTCAAAACTTTTTTTCTCGTTTTTGAGGCCACCTAGCCCGACGAAAGCGGCCAAAACGTCGCGTATGGTGGCCCGGGACGTGGTGCATCTCGAAATCTCGGGTTCGCCGGCCGAGTCAACGCAAATCCGCACCGCCGAGGGATGTAGGGCCCAGATGGCAGCCTCTCTGGCATTGTTTTTTTCTAGATCGCGCCATCTCGTTCAACGTTCTCCGATCGAGCCATTTACGATGCAGGATCATGGGTCCCGCATGTCATCCTCTATGAACCAAAATTCTTTCTATTCTTGGATTTTTTTGACCCCCTGATTTCTGGCTACTTCCTTTTTCTTTTGATCCCTTGCCGCCTTGGAAACGTTGAGACCGCTGCTGCTAAATGGGACCCGCATGTCATCCTCTATGTGCAATCAACTTTCTTTTCTTGGAGTTTTTTTGGCACCTCAAATTTGGTCACTTGCCTTTTCTTTCGATCCCCTGCCGCCTCTCAAACGGTGATACCGCTGCTGCTAAATGGGACCCGCATGTCATCCTCTATGTACTATAAAACTTTCTTTTCCTGGATTATTTTTGGCACCTCATATTTGGTCACTTGCCTTTTTCTTTCGATCCCCTGCCGCCTCTCAAACGGTGATACCGCTGCTGCTAAATGGGACCCGCATGTCATCCTCTATGTACTATAAAACTTTCTTTTCTTGGATTTTTTTGGCACCTCATATTTGGTCACTTGACTTTTTCTTTCGATCCCCTGCTGCCTCTCAAACAGTGATACCGCTGCTGCTAAATGGGACCCGCATGTCATCCTCTATGTACTATAAAACTTTCTTTTCTTGGATTATTTTTGGCACCTCATATTTGGTCACTTGACTTTTTCTTTCGATCCCTTGCCTCTCAAACAGTTGATACCGCTGCTGCTAAATGGGACCCGCATGTCATCCTCTATGTACTATAAAACTTTCTTTTTTGGATTATTTTTGGCACCTCATATTTGGTCACTTGACTTTTTCTTTCGATCACCTGCTGCCTCAAACGGTGATACCGCTGCGCTAAATGGGACCCGCATGTCATCCTCTATGTACTATAAAACTTTCTTTTTTGGATTATTTTTGGCACCTCATATTTGGTCACTTGACTTTTTCTTTCGATCCCCTGCCTCAAACGGTGATACCGCTGCTGCTAAATGGGTCCCGCATGTCATCCTCTATGTACTATAAAACTTTCTTTTCTTGGATTATTTTTGGCTCCTGATATTTGGTCACTTGCGTTTTTTTCTTTCGATCTCATGCCACGTTTGAAACTTTGAGGAACCTGCTGGCTCATGGGACCCGCATGTCATCCTCTATGTGCTATAAAAGTTTATTTTCTATGGTTTTTTTCACTCTCTGATTTTTGTCTATTTCCTTTTTCTTTTGATGCCCTGCCGCCTTGGAAACGTTGAGTAAGCTGCTTACTCATGGGACCCGCATGTCATCCTCTATGTACAATCAAGTTTCCTTGAATTATTTTTGGCTCCTGATATTTCGTCACTTGCCTTTTTCTTTCGATCTCATGCCACGTTTGAAACGTTGAGGAACCTGCTGGCTCATGGGACCCGCATGTCATCCTCTACGAACAATAAAAGTTTCCTTTATTGGAGTTATTTTTGACCCCTAATTTCTGGCTATTTGCCTTTTTCTTTTGATCCCCTGCCCCCTTTGAAACGATGAGGACGCTGTTGGCAGGTCGGTCCCATATGTCATCCTCTATGAACAATACAAGTTTCCTTTGGTGGATTTATTTTTTACCCCTAATTAATTTCTGGCTATTTCCTTTTTTTTCTTTGATCCCCTGCCGCCTTGGAAACGTTGAGGATGCTGCTGCCTCATCGGTCCCGCATGTCATCCTCTCAGAACGATAAATGTTTTCTTTTCTTGGATTTTTTTACCAACTGATTTTTGGTTTTTTTTTATTTTCGATCCCCTGCCGCCTTTGAAACGTTGACGACGCTGCTGGCTCATGGGTCCCGCATGTCAGCCTCCCCGTACAAGAAACATGTGATATCTTGATTATTTTGCAGACAATAAACAGTGTATTTCGCTCTGAGCTATTGCAAACGGATAAATTAAATCTTTATTTTTACAACATATATCTTGAATCTCCTTGTTTTTTGTTTTGGCGAAGCATAGGACTTTCCTGTTTTTTTTTTGAGAAAAATCCGAACTATCATGTTCTGGAGTGGGCTGAAATTGTACGAGTCAAAAGGCCCAGAAGGATAGTTCGAAGGCCAGATGTCCAGATGCAGCCCAATTGAAATCTTTCTTTTCTTGGATTTTTTTCACCCCCTGATTTCTGGCTACTTCATTTTTCTTTTGGTCCTGTGCCGCCTTGGAAACGTTTAGACCGCTGCTGCAAAATGGGACCCGCATGTCATCCTCTATGTACAATAAAGTTTCTTTTCTTGGATTATTTTTGGCTCCTGATATTTGGTCACTTGCCTTTTTCTTTCGATCTCATGCCACGTTTGAAACGTTGAGGAACCTGCTGGCTCATGGGACCCGCATGTCATCCTCTATGTACAATAAAAGTTTGATTTCTTGGATTTTTTTCACCCTCTGATTTTTGGCTATTTCCTTTTTCTTTTGATCCCCTGCCGCCTTTGAAACGTTCAGTAAGCTGCTGGCTCATAGGTCCCACATGTCAGCCTGTATGAACGATAAAGCTTTCCTTTCTTGGAGTTTTTTTGACCCCCTAATTTCTGGCTACTTTCTTTTTCTTTTGATCTCAAGCCGCATTTGAAACGTTGGGACCGCTGCTGCAAAATGGGACCCGCATGTCATCCTCTATGTACAATAAAGTTTCTTTTCTTGGATTATTTTTGGCTCCTGATATTTGGTCACTTGCCTTTTTCTTTCGATCCCATGCCACGTTTGAAACGTTGAGGAACCTGCTGGCTCATGGGACCCGCATGTCATCCTCTATGTACTACAAAAGTTTATTTTCTTGGGTTTTTTTTCACTCTCTGATTTTTGGCTATTTCCTTTTTCTTTTGATCCCCTGCCGCCTTGGAAACGTTGAGTAAGCTGCAAACTCGTGGGACCCGCATGTCATCCTCTATGTACAATCAATTTTCTTTTCTTGGAGTTTTTTTACCCCCTAATTTCTGGCTACTTTCTTTTTCTTTTGATCTCAAACCGCATTTGAAACGTTGGGACAGCATGTCATCCTCTATGTACAATAAAAGTTTCTTTTTTTGGATTATTTTTCACCCTCTGATTTTTGGTCACTTGCCTTTTTCTTTCGATCTCATGCCGCCCTTGAAAACGTTGAGGAACCTGCTGGCCCATGGGACCCACATGTCATCCTCTATGTACTATAAAAGTTTCTTTTCTTTGATTTTTTTCACCCTCTGATCTTTGGCTATTTCCTTTTTCTTTTCATCCCCTGCCGCCTTGGAAACGTTAGTAAGCTGCTGACTGGTGGGACCCGCATGTCATCCTCTATGTACAATCAAGTCTCTTTTCTTGGATTTTTTTTACCCCCTTATTTTTGGTCACTTGCCTTTTTCTTTCGATCTCATGCAGCCTCTGAAACGTTGAGAAGCTGCTGGCTCATGGGACCCACATGTCATCCTCGATACTATAAAAGTTTCTTTTCTTGGATTTTTTCACCCTCTTATTTTTGGCTGTTTCCTTTTTCTTTTGATCCCCTGCCGCCTTGGAAACATTGATTAAGCTGCTGACACAAGGGGCCCGCATGTCATCCTCTATGTACAATCAACTTGCAAGATCTTGGGGCGGAAGAGCTTGTATAAGTGGGACCCATATGTCATCCTCTATGTACAATAAAAGTTTCTTTTTCTTGGATTATTTTTTGCTCCTGGTATTTGGTCTCTTTCCTTTTTCTTTCGATCTCATGCCGCCTCTGAAACGTTGAGTAAGGTGCTGGGTCATGGGACCCGCATGCCATCCTCTATGTACAATCAACTTTCTTTTCTGGGAGTTTTTTTACCCCTAATTTCTGGCTACTCTTTTTCTTTTGATCTCAAGCCGCATTTGAAACGTTGACACCGCTGCTGCAAAATGGGACCCGCATGTCATCTTTTATGTACAATAAAGTTTCTTTTCTTGGATTATTTTTGGCTCCTGATATTTGGTCACTTGTCTTTTTCTTTCGATCTCATGCCCCCTTTGAAACGTTGAGGAAGCTGCTAGCGCATGGGTCCCGCATGTCATACTCTATGAACAATAAAAGTTTCCTTCCTTGGAGTTATTTTTTACCGCTAATTTCTGGCTACTTCCTTTTTCTTTTGATCCCCTGCCGCCTTGGAAACGTTGAGTAAGCTGCTGACACAAGGGGCCCGCATGTCATCCTCTATGTACAATCAACTTGCAAGATCTTGGAGCGAAAGAGCTTGTATAAGTGGGACCCATATGTCATCATCTATGTACAATAAAAGTTTCTTTTCTTGGATTATTTTTTGCTCCTGATATTTGGTCACTTTCCTTTTTCTTTCTATCTCATGCCGCCACTGAAACGTTGAGTAAGGTGCTGGCTCATGGGACTGTACAATAAAGTTTCATTTCTTAGATTTTTTTTACCCACTGATTTTTGCTAACTTGCCTTTTTCTTTTCGATCATATGCCGCCTTTGAAATTGAGGTCGCCGCTGGCTCATGGGTCCCACAAGTCAGCCTCTATGAACAATAAACCTTTCCTTTGTTGTATTTATTTTTTACCCCTAATTTCTGGCTATTTGCCTTTTTCTTTTGATCCCCTGCGGCCTTTGAAACGATGAGGACGCTGCTGGCAGGTCGGTCCCACATGTCATCCTCTATGAAGAATATAAGTTTCCTTTTTGGATTTATTTTTGACCCCTAATTTCTGGCTATTTGCCTTTTTCTTCTGATCCCTGCCGACTTCGAAATGATGAGGATGCAGCTGGCAGATCGGTCCCACATGTCAGCCTCTATGAACTATAAATGTTTCCTTTGTAGGATTTATTTTTTACCCCTATTTTCGGGCTACTTGCCTTTTTCTTTGAAACGTTGAGGACGCTACTGTCTCATGGGTCCCACATGGCATCCTCTCTGAACGATAAACCTTCATTTCTTGTTAACGACAGGTTTATCAGTATTATTTTCGCAGACTAATACAAGCTCTTTGGCTCCAAGATCTTGCAAGTTGATAGATTAAATCAAGGAATTATTAGGATATGTTTTAAATTTCAAATCCACTTTATGAATTTTTAAAAATACCGTTATCCATGTGGGTATGGAGCGATCAAGGATTTTCATATTGGGCATGAGCAGTTTCAAAAATTGGAACCCTATAATTCAAAATAAATAAAAACAACTTTTATGTAGAATCTCCGTGTATTTTTTTTTGCCAATCATAGGATCTGTGTTTCATTAGAAAAGGGCCGAAATTGCATGAGCAGAAAGGCCCATTTGAAGTTATTGGGCTTCGACGGCCGGAGCAAGTAGACCGATAACAATTACCATGTAGATGTTCCTTGGCAACCCAAAAGTGAAATATTGGGCCCAACAGGGGAAGGTTGAACAGTACTTTTTCTATTGGGAAGGTGGTACATGGGGTTATCCTGACAAAAAAAATGGAACATGGGTTACTGAAGGTTGCCCATTTGTGCCTAATATGTTTGTCAGCAGGAGCTTTACCTTCCGCCGCCGCCGCTCCGCTTCCGCCGCCGCCGCCATGCCTCGTCGCGGGTCGAGCTACCGGTACGGCGGCGTCTCGAGCTCGGGGTACCGCAGCGTCCGCGCGCGCCCCAAATTAAGGTACTTCCTCCTCGGGACGGCACCTACGATAGGCTCGGCTGGCCTTGGGGCATTTACCCCTAGCCTCTTCCATGCTCAAGTTTTTGAAATGTTTCTGGCTCTGTTCAACACTGGATCAAATTTGTCAACATGACCATTCTTATGGAGTAGCAACGAGTTGAATCTCTCAAAACTCTTTAAGTTCTGCAATATAACGACTAATTGGTACTACCTTATACAAAATGATTACATATCCTTATTTTGGAAGCAAGCAATCACACACTTATAGTTTGCTAGTCAGCTGCACGTAACGTTAAAAATCGGCAATTATAATGAATAAACCTGTAATTTTCACTTAAAATGCATTAAGGAGCATCAAATTTGACAAATCAAACCATGTCGTACTGAAAATTGACATGTCTTTCTCATGCAGAAATGTAAAATTATCCATGCATGTGCGTTTATACAGGTTAAGTTTTGCACGTATTATTTTTTGTAACTTTTCTGACTACCTTCAAAGCTCCAATCCTTCTTCATCATCTTTGTTGTACCGCACTGATGCAAGTGAATGCGAGCTGCTCGCCAGACGCGACTTCGTGTCCGATATGTGTACTATGCCTTCTCCATCTAGTGCTAGTTACGCCTCTGTGCTAATTAATTCAGCACAAACCTCTGTCATTGCAGCTGTGACTCACCTCGACCATTGGAGCCCAATCACAAGAGCGAGCTCAGTCTCAACCAGAGAGGCATGTGTCTCATGGTTAGCTATCTACAACTTGCTGTCTTACTAAAACCGTGCCTATCATACAGATCACCTCGCTGGTGTAGCAATGGCTGCAAGTAGCTGCTAGCATGAGCGAAGGGGATAAGGAAGAAAAGATTAAAAAAATGGGGTGGGGCCAACAAGCAGGAAAGCTATCTACTAGCTTTATGGATGTTTCTGGAATTGGGTAGAAAATAGTAGATGACACTGTAGCAGCGAATCCCAGAGACCAAGGCCGTTGGATGATGTCTAATGAACGGCAGAACAAAATCGGCGAAATTAGCTTGAATTTTGATAATAAATCTTGGGCATTTTCCCTCGAACATGATTTATCAACTTTGGGTAGTCTCTGGACTAGTCTCCCTCGTCCACCAATTATTATCATACTACTGCGGAAAGTTGAGGGCAGTCCCTAGTCCCGAGCACTTCGCCCACTTCCCCTGGCCTCATCCCAGAGATCTCACACCAACCACCTCACCGTCGACTAGCCGCCAGTCTACAGCCCTCCGAAGAATCCCCAATGGCGGCGACGCCCCTACTAGAGCGCTCCTCACGCGAGCGCATCATCGAGTCTGGCCCACATGTCTTCCGTGCCTGCCGTGTGTCGGCAAGCACGACCGACTTCTCCGTCGGCGAGCCGCCGGCCGTGGGCGAGGGCGAGGCGTCCCCGTACACTATGACAGTGCACATCTTCTTCTCGAGGACGTACGAGCTCAGGAGGATGGCCGGCCCCCTCCCTGCCCCACTGGATGAGGACGATATCACCACTACACCCTGCGAAGAGGTGGTGCTGGATCTTGGCTTGCCTCCGAGGAAGCTGCGTAGTGGGGGCAATGTCGTGCGAACTATGCGCGAGATTCTTGCCCGTGTATGGCTGCTCAAGAACCTGAACCTCACGGAGGAGGAGTGGGACATCATCATGCCTTACGATGTTATGCACCTGATGTGGCAGCAGGCGTGTCGTCGGCTCGGTGGCCTCCACTTCGACCTCACCCTTAGGGTGGACCACCGGCTCATCGTCAACTTGCCGGCGCTGCAGGACAGTTGGGTCCTAGTTGCGCCGGAGGACGGCCACTGCAGCATATGCATGCTGGGGCTGTCGCAGCGCACAACGGTGCGTCTCCGGGGATGCAAACACCCGTTCCATAGGAAGTGCATCTTCTCCTGGTTTGTAACGAACGCCAGCTGCCCTATCTGCCGCGATAAAGTGCTGACCCATCTTATTTTCGATTTGTAGCATAGTATGAATAAAAACCCTGTATGATAGGGATGCCATGCCAACTTGAATCCTATGTCAAGAGAAATTCTATTTGATTGTGGTTATAAGATATTCTGCATTAGTTTGATCTATTATCATTCTATTTTCCTATGGGATATGACCCTATGAATCAAACAGCATGGGATTACTTCCACACAATTAAGTTTGACCAACTTTTAGTAGGACAACAAACATAAATAATTAGTCATCATGGGATTACAATCCAACAGATAATTGTCTTCAGGACTCATACATTTTCCAAATAGAAAAATCAAAACAAATCATGGTTCTTCATCTCACAGCATGATACAGAGACAAGAGTCTAATCATCATCATCATCATCATCATCATCATCATCATCATCATCATCACCTCCGTCTTCATTCTGATATTCGTGCATGGTCTCATCCTGCTCGTCCTGTCCATTCTCCTCCTGAGATTCACCAGGTAGCTTCAGTTTATCCATCTCTTTGTCGACTATGCTAACCTCAACAGTGAAATCTACTTCTCCATCATGTGCAGGGATACCTGTATCCAACGAGGTTTCATCAATGTCAGCAACTTTAGTTTGCATACAACCAGCGAAATCATCTTGCTGGGCACCAATTATTGGATCCGCATTCTCATCCAAATCATATATGTTCCTTGCCACAAACTTTTGCACATACTGCCATCCTTTTCTAGATCTGTCTTCCAAGAAAAGTACCTTGGCCGCTTGAGGTACCAAAATATAAGGATCATCCTTGTACCACTGAGCAGTAGTATTGACTGATATGAAATACCCATCATTTCTGGCACCTTTGCCCTTGTTTGGATCTTGGTTGTACCAATAACACTTAAATAGAACCACAGATCGGACAGTAACCTTATCACTATAGAACAACTGAATAACCTCTTCTATGTGACCATAATGGTCAAATGACTCTGATCTCTTTTTTCTGGTTGTCAAGTGATCTCCACTGGTTGTGATGCCACTATTTCGTGTCTTCAAATGTTGTTCACGCTCATAGGAGCTGTAATGGACACCATTGGCATTGCAAGCTGCAGCTACCAACACCCTCTTATCTGGACCACGTGATAGGACAAGGAGATCAGCACTAACAGCGCCTGGATTCTCCGCATGGAGTTTCGAGATCTACGATTACAAAATAGACAAGAGGTCATCTCATGTGAAAACACATAGACAAGTCAGAGTGCAATTGAACATCTTACATATTTCTCAAACCAGTCCTGAAACCCACTCCCACGTGCCGATAGCTTTCCATTCGTTTCCATGTACAACCTGCAAAACATAGCCAAGTCAGCTGAATATATTTCATTTTGATACAAGTTCATAGTATATGCGAGGAACTGAGTAGTTCGTGTGCATAGTACTCACTTAACATATTCATCAGCCTCTGTAGCATTATTCAGCACATACCAAGACAGCTGTTCAAATTCAGACTGCTCTAATGTTTTTTCGGTCCTCTTTCCTATTAGCTCAACACCATGATTAAAAACAGATCCTCCAACTTCCAAAATTCTGCGACCCCGATTGAATCTGGTCTCAATATCAGGAATATATCTTGAGGCAAATGTATATGCTTCAGCAGCAATATACGCCACTGCAATGCAAGCCTCCGGTCTAGCTTTGTTCCTAACTGTATTCTTGAAAGTGCACAGTCGACGTTCTATAGGGTACATCCATCCATACTGTACCGGACCTCTTAAAAGTGCCTCATCAGGTAGATGAACAGCCAAATGCACCATCACATCAAAGAAGGCTGGAGGATATATCAGCTCCAGCTTGCACAGGATTACTGCTATGTCCACCTTAAGACGTTCTACAACAGCTCTGCTTAGAGTTTTACTACATATTTCCCTAAAGAACCTTCCCAACTCTGCAATCACGTTGTACATATTTGGCTTCACTAAATCTTTAATGCCAATAGCTAAAAGCCTTTGCAGCAGGATGTGACAATCGTGAGTTTTCAACCCTTGGAGCTTGTTTCCTTCAGCATTGAGACAATTTGCAATGTTGGAAGCAAATCCGAACGGGAACATCACACCTCGGAGGTACTCACAAAATAATCTCCTTTTAGGCATCGGCAATGTGAATTCCGCGCCTCGAAATTTATAATGTTTTTCCTTGCCTTTGTTCACTTTGTCATTACGATCCAGTTGCAAGTGCCTGTTAACATTCAATGTTGCACAATCAATCCTAGCATTTGAGCTATCTTTTGTCTTGGATGGAATGTTGAGTAATGTGCCGACAATGCTGTCACATATATTCTTCTCCATGTGCATGATATCAATATTATGCCGAAGCTTCTTACCAGCCCAATACGGCAAGTCCCAAAGAGTGGTCCTGCGCTTATAAAATATTCTCGGTCTATCATTTTCCATTTCCTTCCTCTTGGTACATGCTGCTATTTCACCTCCCATCTTCCTTTTGGTAGCTGCTAGACTCAGTTCATCTCCTCTCTTCTTCCTTTTTCTATCTGCTACTACTGCTGCTGCATCTTCTGTATTCTTCTCTGCTGTACCTGCTGTGGCGGCTGGTGGTTTTCCTGGTTTAACATTTCTGACCGCTTCTAGGTGCGCCTCCAACTCGTGACTCTTAAAGTGCTGCGGTTTAGTCTTTTTACAGGCCTGATCACCAATAAATTGCAATTTTTTTCTATTTTTTCGGAAACTGTGATCTAATGGAAGGAAACGGCGATGGCCCATATAGCATATCTTGTTTATTATCCTCACTGCCAGCTGATCAGTATCACAGTGAACACATGCATTATAACCTGATGTTACTCTGCCTGACATAGTGCCCAAAGCTGGATAATCATGGGTGCAATACAGTACAGCAGCACGTAATAGAAAATTTTGTTCTTTAGGTTGACACACATCCCGTGTAGGGACACCCTCCCATAATGTTTGCAAGTCTCTAATAAGAGGCTGCATGAACACATCAAAATCCTTCCCAGGAGATTTGGGACCTGGGATGAGTAAGGCCATCATACAGTTCGACTGATCGGTGCATGTCCAGGGAGCCTGGTTGTAAGGTGTAACTAGTACTGGCCACATGCTATACGAGTTGCTCATGTTGCCAAATGGGTTGAATCCATCTGTAGCAAGGCCAAGTCTCAGGTTCCTTGGATCTGCAGCAAAATCTGGATGATCCAGGTCGAATTGCTTCCATTCATCGCCATCAGCAGGATGCCTCAGTAAATCAGGGTCGGGCGTGAGAATCTCTTTGTGCCATCTTGTTTCCCGAGATGTTTGTTCTGAAGCAAACAACCTCTGCAATCTTTGTACAAGTGGAAAGTATCTCAGAACCTTCCAAGGAATCTTTTTCTTACCACCAGCTCCATCATGTTTCCATCTTGATTCCTTACATACTGGACATTCATCGAGGTCATTATACTCCATCCAAAACAGTGCACAGTTATTTTTGCAAAAATCAATCTTCTCATATCCAAGTCCCAGTACCTTGATGTACTGCTTCACCTCATAAAAGGATTTTGGCAGTCCAGCCCCAGGGAGTGCATCGCTGTATGTCTTCGCAACTGCATTGAACGCTTTATTGGTAATCCCCTGGTATGACTTGTCATGAAGTAATTTCACAATTAATTCGAATCTTGACACAACAGAACCAGGGGCCACTAAGCGCTTAGCATCTTCTATCAGGTCATGGAAAAGAGGCTTTTTGTGATAACCATGGGGCTGTTGGCTTGCATATGGATACAGATCCCGTAACAAATTAGCAGTAGCCTCATCCTGGACGAGATCTTCAGGCTGATAACCATCAGAATAAAGAGGATCAATAATGTCAGGCTGATCATAGTGTTCACCATGGTTAATCCACCTGATATATGTCTGGTCCATCCCATAAACGAATAAATGATCTGAGACTACATGTTGAGGCTTGGACCCAATATTCAAACATACGCGGCATGGACAAATCACTTCCTTTGTCTTGTCGCCGTCAGTAAAATCACTAACGTGCTTCATGAAGTCTTCAATACCACTCAAATATGTTGGTGTGGTTAATGAGTCAAATAATATCCAAGTTCTGTCCATCTGTTGAGGAGATAGATGGTCAGAGAAGCGATAAGCTATTTCAACAAACAGGTCACCTACGAATGTAAGCAAGCATACCTGAGCAAACAGGTCGAATATAAAACTATAAATGCTACATTATTTGAGCCGATTTCAGCAAACAAACTGAGTGCAAAACTACGGCTACCTAGCGAACAGATTTTTTTAGGCTGACCACTGGGTTTCCCCACTTTGTATTTTTTTATTAATAAAAAGAGGGAAATATGTACAAAAGTTGCTGGAGAGCAGCAACTAAAAGGATCATAGATCCCAAGCAGCAAAATATATATAAAATGTTCTACCCATGATATGATTTCCTCTTTGCCTTATGAACAAGGAGAGCAATTTCATCCTTGAATCTCTTGTGCCATCTATAAATGCTTGGGGGGAGGGGCGAACAGATCTATCGAAAGCAATACAATACCAACACATTCTTTCTTCTTTTTTGCCGTAATTCCGCCGATCTATTAGCAGTGCAAAGAAGCCAAAAGTAATAAGATTACATACAGGTTCATAGACCACCAGGGCCGTACCTGAGAATACGGAGGGCCTGAGCAAAACAAGAAATAGAGGCCCTCAACATGATCATTGGCAACTAAAATGATTTTATATATACTACTCACTCCATTTCAATAAACAATGCACCCTTGTTTTTCGTATTTTATCTTCGAAAAAATATTAATCTATATCTCTCTATTTAAAAATGATGTTTCAATTTTATGTAGATATACATGTATTTAGATGAGTTTAGTTTGCAGATACATGCAAGTTTTGATGAAGTTGAAACATATTTTTCAGGATGAAGTATATAAAAAAATTGATATAAAACTGGTATCATTAGAAAGTATTTTCCAACACGATTCTAACAATGCTGCTTATGTATTATATGATCGTGATATTGTTGTCCTATTTATTTGGTCAAGGTTCACATTGAAATGTGGTAAAATAAATTAAAAGAAGTGCATCGTGTGAAAAAGCAATCTAAGAATTCAAAAGTGCTAATTGTTAGTCGAAACATGACATCATTGAGACAAAATATTAATATTCATTGGAAGACTAACTGAATTAGCTGCACTCGCGATGAAAGAGAAAGAGAAGATACGGGTAAGAGCAAGTACAATAAGGTACAGTCTTTTTGTTTGTTTGTTTGGGTTGCTCATCAAGCTTATCGCTCGATACAATAAGGTACAGTCAGCGGGAGTGGTGTTTGGAACATGGGTGCATAGTGGGTGGTATCATAGAGTACTATCATAGATATGCTATATTTATTATAGTGGAGTATTGAAAATGGCATATATAGAAGGGGATATTGAGAATTGAGAGTGGCATAAACACAACTTCAGTTTTTGTAATGGCATAAACACAACTTGTGAATTGAGGAGTGGCATAGAACCAATTAACACTTGTTTCAATAACAGCCATCAAAAGCCAATCGAACGCACGAGAATGGATCCAAAATTTACCCATTTTAAGTTTCACGAGAAAATTTTAAACTTAAAATTCGTACTGCCTAGAAGTTTTTGAAACAAAAATCCAGTAAATCTTATATGTCGGGTTATGCATTCTGGGGGAGTTTCATCAGATTCAGCCATATTGTTTATCAATAAACCTCATTTTATGTTTTACAACCAACTTTAAACTTAAAATTCAAACTGTCCAGTAAAAAGAACAACATTCCAGTAAATCTTATATATTTCTTCTGCATTCCGGGAAAGATTGGTCGGATTCAAAAAAAATAGTTTGGGAATAAACATTGTTTTTGTCTGGAAACGACTTATTGTAGAGTGATTTTTGGTTGGATACATTCATGTGTGTTCGATTGGCTTTGGATGGCTGATATTGAACCAAAGTCAACGCTGGGCTTTTGACCTAGCTGAACGTCACTGGAGCTGCGTCAAAAGTCCAGCCATGACTTTGTCTCAATAACAGCCATCAAAAGCCGATCGAACGCACAGGAATGGATCCAACCAAAAATCACTCAACCGCTGGAATTTTGACCTGAAAGTCACTGAAGCTGTGTCCATACTTGCCCAACAGGTTGCGTATGAATGTAAACCAACATATCTGAGCAAACAGGTCGAATATAAAACTATATAACTAAATGCCACGTTATTTGAGCCGATTTCAGCAAACCAACTGAGGTCTATTTTTTTAGGCTGGACAGTGGTTTCCTCGCTGTGTATTTTTCACTGTAATAAAAAAGAGGGAAAATGTTACTGGAGAGCAGCAACTAAAAGGATCATAGATCCCAAACAGCAAAATCTAGCTAAAAAGGTTATACCCATGATGATAAGCCATGATATGATTTCCTCTTTGCCTTACAAACAAGCAGTGGCGGACCTAGGATTTTAGGAAAGGGTATGACACAACAAAATTTTGGAGTTTCTATTGAATTTCTTTTGTCCTAATAAAAATAATTAAATAAAATACTTTCTCGGATTCATACTAATTAACTCAAATTTGTCTAGATATAAATGTATCTACTCAACAAACTTGTCTAAGATACATCAGTATCTAGACAAAGTTGAGTCAATTAATTTGGATTGAAGGGAGTATGTCAAAATGATTAAATAAAACAGATTTTGCATATAATCAAAATGTAAATTGTTGAAAAATGCACCGTTGACGGGGTGCTCTAATTTTGAACTGAATTCTCACTAAATATATATAATTAATCATATACTTGACTACCAAAGATTAATTATCAGTTGATTAATCGTATATACAGTAGCAAGATATTTCCTTTGATTAATCATGATATCTAATCAGGTCATGGTGCATGGCCATAGCTGGCCTTGTAGGCTTACACGCGAGACAAAATCGCACATCTTGAAAAACATGCAAGTAGACTGTTGGCTAAAGCCAATGCATTAATCAATCGGATGTCTAATCAATCGGTTACATGCACTAGCTCAGTGTTCGCATGGCTGCACGCCACATGTATTAGCACCGCATGTATACATATACATCACTCATCTTGATTAATTGCTCAGCTCATTAAACTATCAAAGATCTTGCACGGCTTGGACGCAGGGTATGCCGTGGCATATACGGCATACCCTGTAGATCCGCCACCGCAAACAAGGAGAGCCATTTCATCCTTGAATCTCTTGCGGCTTCTGTAAAAGCTTGGGGGCGAACAGATCAATCGAAAGCAATATAATACCAACAAATTCTTTCTTCTTTTTGGCCGTAAATCCACCGATGTATTAGCAGTGCAAAGAACCCAGAAGTAATAAGATTACAAACAGGTCCATAGAGGACTGGCACCAAGCGACGACTACAGACATTGGGCAATGGTGAGCAGTACAGTGTACAGTACGAACGAATTCGAGCAAATAGGTAAAGCGGAAAACAATGTCAAACAAACACATCGAGAGGAAAACAATATCAACCGATCGATTCGAACGAACTAACGAACTTATAAGGGCTGGGCGACGGCGACTGACTTCGATTGAGCTATAATGAATCGTACTTGCCCAGGCCTGAAGATAGCATGCATACCGTGAGGATCTACCAGCTGACCGCGCCTGCCGGTGCGGCTGGAGAAGAACGGCGCCACCAGCAGTCGCCGGCTGACGCGGCTGATAGACAGCGTGGGGAAGTTTTGGTGCGCGGCCTGGTTCACCGAGGGTGTGTCTAGAGAAGAACAGGGCGCCGAAGGAGGTGTCTAGAGAAGAACAAGGTGGGCTGGGTGCTGAGTTAAAGGCGAGCGTTCGAAATATTGGGCGCGCGTTCGAAAGTTTAGGTGCGCGAGGGAGGTGTCTGCTGTGCTGAGTTAAAGGCGAGCGTTCGAAATTTCCCCGTCCTCTTCTTTTTTGGGCTAATCTATCTATACCTCTATTCTATCTACATGTTTTTTATTTTTTTCTATTCTATACATGAGTTTTTGAAATTGAATTTTTTCACTCTGTCAGCCTTCCGGCCAATGCTCATTTGAAGTAATTGAAGCTGTTGATTTGCAGCTTAGAGGTGCTATCTACCGCTCATCATACAAGGACTCTTCAGATCTAACGGCTGTGAATGCACGGATTCGTCACCCATCCTTCCCTTGGACTGGCGATGCTGAAAGCCTGAAACACTGGAACCCTCTAGATACTTCGGGATACCTCACTGCCCCACATTATTAAACAGGCCTTTTCCGACACGGGAAGTCAAAAGTTGGGGGCTCCATGCAGTACATATGAATACTCGCTAGCTGCATGGTCTAGAAGCAGACTAGAGTAAATCATCAATTCGTCAAATCAATTGGTGTATAATTTTTTTTAGCAGCTAAGACGCCGGCATGAACCATTTTATCAACTTGAATGCTTACTACATGACATAAGAAGACTATGTACTTTGGTTTTTCATTTTTCTGATTTTTTAAATTTTGTGCCCATTTGAATCTTGGTCAAATCCTAGGTTTGACCAAGATTAAACAAGTTTAAAACATGAAAATGAAAAGGTAATCATGGATCCTTCTTAGTCACTCTAAAATGAAGCTTTTGGGATGTTCTTGAAATTTCCATGTTTGAAACCCAAAACGACTTCTCTTCATGCTTGACTTCATAAGACAGAGTTTAGGGGTTAGGGGGTAGATACATGATTTGTCTAGTTTGCATATGTCTAGACCTTTTTTGTCAACTTTAATGCTTACTATATGACATAAGAAGACTATGTGCTTTGGTTTTTCATTTTTCTATTTTTTTTGAATTTTTTGCCCATATATTTGAATCTTTGTCAAATCCTAGGTTTGACCAGGATTTAAACAAGTTTAAAACATGAAAATGAAAAGGTAAGCCTGGATCCTTCTTAGTCACTCTAAAATGAAGCTTTTGGGAGGTTCTTGAAATTTCCATGTTTGAAACCCAAAACCACTTCTCTTCATGATTGACTTCATAAGAGACAGAGTTTAGGGTTAGGGGTAGATATACATGATTTTCTGGTTTGAATATGTCTAGACCTTGTTTATCAACTTGAATGCTTACTATATGACATAAGAAAATTATGTGCTTTGGTTTTCATTTTTCTGATTTTTTTATGCCCGTTTGAATCTTTTGGTCAAATCTTAGGTTTGACCAAGATTTAAACAAGTTTAAGACATGAAAATGAAAAGGGGAGAATGCATCCTTCTTAATTAGTCACTCTAAACTGAATTTTGTAAGAGGTTTTTGAAATTTCCATGTTTGAAACCCAAAACCACTTCTCTTCATGTTGGACTTCATAAGACAGAGTTTAGGGGTTAGGGGGTAGATACATGATTTGTCTAGGTTGAATATGTCTAGACCTTGTTTATCAACTTTAATGCTTACTATATGACATAAGAAGACTATGTGCTTTGGTTTTTCATTTTTCTATTTTTTTGAATTTTATACCCATATATTTGAATCTTTGTGAAATCCTAGTTTTGACCAGGATTTAAACAAGTTTAGAACATGAAAATGAAAAGGTAAGCTTGGATCCTTCTTAGTCACACTCTAAAATGAAGCTTTTGGGAGGTTCTTGGAATTCCAATGTTTGAAACCCAAAACCACTTCTCTTCATGATTAACTTCATAAGACAGAGTTTAGGGTTAGGGGTAGATATATACATGATTTTTCTGGTTTGAATATGTCTAGACCTTGTTTATCAACTTGAATGCTTACTATGTGACATAAGTAGACTATGTGCTTTGGTTTTCATTTTTCTATTTTTTATATTTTATACACATATATTTGAATCTTTGTGAAATCCTAGGTTTGACCAGGATTTAAACAAGTTTAGTACATGAAAATGAAAAAGGTAAGCCTGGATCCTTCTTAGTCACACTCTAAAATGAAGCTTTTGGGAGGTTCTTGAAATATCCATGTTTGAAACCCAAAACCACTTCTCTTCATGATTGACTTCATAATACAGAGTTTAGGGTTAGGGGTAGATATATACATGATTTTCTGGTTTGAATATGTCTAGACCTTGTTTATCAACTTGAATGCTTACTATATGACACAAGAAGACTATATGCTTTTGTTTTTCATTTTTCTGATTTTTTTTTGAATTTTATGCCCGTTTGAATCTTTTGGTCAAATCTTAGGTTTGACCCAGATTTAAACAAGTTTAAGACATGAAAATGAAAAGGGAAGCTTGCATCCTTCTTAGTCACTCTAAAATGAATTTTTAAGAGGTTTTTGAAATTTCCATGTTTGAAACCCAAAACCACTTCTCTTCATGCTTGACTTCATAATACAAAGTTTAGGGGTTAGGGGGAGATACATGATTTGTCTAGTTTGAATATGTCTAGACCTTGTTTATCAACTTTAATGCTTACTATATGACATAAGAAGACTATGTGCTTTCGTTTTTCATTTTTCTATTTTTTTGTATTTTATACCCATATATTTGAATCTTTGTGAAATCCTAGGTTTGACTAGGATTTAAACAAGTTTAGAACATGAAAGTGAAAAGGTAAGCCTGGATCCTTCTTAGTCACAATCTAAAATGAAGCTTTTGGGAGGTTCTTCAAATTTCCATGTTTGAAACCCAAAACCACTTCTCTTCATAAGACAGAGTTTAGGGTTAGGGGTAGATATATACATGATTTTTCTGGTTTGAATATGTCTAGACCTTGTTTATCAACTTGAATGCTTACTATATGACATAAGAAGACTATATGCTTTTGTTTTTTCATTTTTCTGATTTTTTTGAATTTTATGCCTGTTTGAATCTTTTGGTCAAATCTTAGGTTTGACCAAGATTTAAACAAGTTTAAGACAAGAAAATGAAAAGGATGTTTGAAACCCAAAACCACTTCTCTTCATGCTTGACTTCATAATATACAAAGTTTAGGGAAAATGTCAGTCTTTTTATGCAAATCTGCACATAAATGGCTCAAATTAAAACAGTATACTCGTTTCAGTGTTTTTGATTTCCTATAAAAAAATAGATTTTCCTGAGAAGTTCTAATTTTTGCCAGAATTTGAAAATTTTGGATTTCTTGTGTGCCCAAAACACCCAAAAGTCGCTCCAAATCTGAACACAGGATTATTTTGTTCAATACGAAAGTATAAACTGAAATACGACTATTTATTGAACCTTTTTCATGTTGTATTGTTGAAAATGGCATAGAAGGGGGTATTGAGAATTGAGAGTGGCATAAACACAACTTCAGTTTTTGGAATGGCATAAACACAACTTGTGAACTGAGGAGTGGCATAGAACCAATTAATCCTAGAACCAATTAACCCCACAAAAAATGGGTGATGCATGTCTCCTTCACCAAAACAGCAATACCTGTCTGAAACAAGTACATGAACAGAAGTACACCACCATAATAATAACTAGATGATTACCCGCGACGTTGCTGCGGGAATTAAATTGAACTTGATGGTTAAAAATGTTCTAAGTTTGATAGAAGGCTCATTATATTTTTGCAATGACAATATCCCAACACATTAAGTGATGCATAAATGTTTCATTCAATATACTTTGAAACAACATGATTAATTTATTAAATGATCAGACGATTTACACATATAATGTAAATATTGTGCACAATAAATAAATAAAAATTATGGCAGATGCCCATGTTTATATGCATCAGCTGTGCAAAACAGGTCCTTTTGAGGAAAAAAAGATGTGCAAAATAGGTGTATATAATTCTTTTATGGGTTGAAAAGGTACTTCTGAAACTTAGAATAACAGATAAAATTTTCATGTTAAAGTATAGATAAAAAGTATGTACTTGTATTACATATCTCAGAAAAAAAACTGAGATTTTCATACCAGCCTCATGGCTGCATATAACCAGTTGACCAAATGCTGCGCGCACCTGCACCATTTGGTCGCTCTCCACAGTAAAAACGACAACACAATATACAATGTACGAAATAGAATTGACAAAAACTCAATGGACTTGGCAGGCGTGGCTCTGCTTGGAGCTAGCTAGTTTAGCAAATCTTGCTTTCTTACTTTGAAACAAATTAGCGACGTTGCTACTACAATGGCAAGCCGTGATCTTGCCAGGCCCAACTGAAGACGGGAAGGCACAGGGTGCTGCCGTGCCGGCACTTGCTCCACCAAAGAAAGCCAAAACAGAAACACAACACGGTGATAGACGATTGGCCAGATGGGAACTACACACGTGGGAGTAGTTACCTTGATCGCACTGACAGGGGCGCATAACCGCGAGTGGAGTAGTGTTGAATGGGACTATGGGAGGAGGACGTGATATCAGCGGGGGCTGATTGAGGTTGCACCACACAGATGAAGGATGAATCTTTGCAAAGGGAAGCCGAGTATTTATGCATGGAAGTAGGTGCAGAGTGGGTGGTGAAAGATCTTCTTGTAATTTTTATTACTTTTGGGTCAGTTTGTACTGCTATTGATGATTATTAATAGATCGGTGGAATTTTCAAAAAAGTAGGTGCAGAGTGAGATGTGGCCTGATGGCCTACCTTGATTAATTCCGCCTGGTAGCCTACCTTACTGATTAATTCTGTGGACGGCTCGTTTCCAATTTCCAATGCGGAGAGTCGGGAGACAAAAAGTAAAGTGCTACTGAGAAGACGATATGGCTGCCGAATGCTGCGGCACAGACTTTGGAAAATCAAAGAAAACATAATAAGTGATATCATCTGATTGCTGTATGCATGGAATGACATGGACATGAGTTGTGTGATATTGTGGGACCGATGAGGTGGCATGCTTGCATGTTGAGAGAATTCAACTTAGTGGGTTGCTCCTATTTAGATATTATAGATACTAGGTGACTCAACGACTCAACATTGACTCGACTCAGACACAACTACTACATTGACACAAGTACTAATATAATAAAGTAAGAGTACTAGTTTGTTTACATTTCCACAGGCCAATTTTACGAACAAAATTTCGAAAATTAACCTTCAGAAACTCGGAAGCCAGGTGACACAACAGTCATCAAGGATTGCAGCTAGTGGTACACAGTGACCTGGTCAAGATCTACCTTGAGCCTGCTTGACGCTTCAGCTCGGAGTTGAGAGCCTTCTCCTGTGACAGCTCGGCCTCTAGTTTGTCCGTCCTAACCGTGAGGTTCAGGATCAGTCCGGCGAGTTTGTCCATGGTCTCCGCCTGGCCGAGGCTCCGCCGCTGGATCTCATTACTCGCAGTGAACGATTTCATGGCGATATCGTCGAGAATGCGAATCCGGATCTTCTCAGTGGCGAGCTCAGAATAAAGTCTCATGCACTCATCGGCGAGGGCGCTTCTGTCCGCCGTCTCGACGCAGAAATCGCCCATAACCATTTCTAAAATGGGCCCGATCTCGTAGCGGGGCTTCTATCAGATGGGGATGGAGCACAAAATCAGAAGTGTACCCAGAGAAGTACCAAGAAAGAGAAAATGGGAATCCCAATTTGCACGAATGTCTATACCTCGCTGCTTTGAGAACTTGGCTCCGTGGAAGATGTTTCCGCAGGCAGGAGGGCTGCGGGAAAACTAAGGCCGCCCGACCTGAATATACGATTGAGAGAAGGTAAGAAAAGGAGGGGATGATAAGTTGTGAAAGACATAGAAAGATGCGCAAGAACGGAGGATCGCCTGAAGGTAGCAGTCGCGGGCTGCGACGCCCTTGAAGACTCTTGCGCAGAAGGCACCTCGACAGCAGCACAGGGACGCCATTGCTGGGATTCCCTCAGCTTCGCCGCAGCCGCACGAGCCCTTCTGTGGCGAGACTTGCTCCCGGTCATGGTGGCGAAGTAGTATTCCAAGAGGTAAACAAAGTGGTGAACTGAGGAAGACGGCAAGAGCAAAGGTTAGTCCTTAAATTTGGCCTCCCCGTCTCCTCGGCACCTCGCGAGTAGTAATACTGGTCAAAGAGCAAACTTCAAGGCAGAGACTTGGTGGGCCATTCATCTCCAACTATACTTCCTCCGATCCGAATGATACCAAATTTTTGAATGACAAATCACCCAAATTTCACTTTTGGCATTTGGAACTAGTTCCCTACATTGTGAGAGTAGTTCCATATTGGCTTTATGTGTTGTTTTAGCTTGATGGCGGGACCCACGTTATAAATATTTGGAACCACTACATTGTGGAGCTATTGCTATATTTCACACCAAAGCCAAATTCACCATCGTATCAGATTTGGCAATAGCAACATTGTGGATGCGCTAAGAAGGATGCAGGCTTACCTTTTCATTTTCATGTTATAAACTTGTTTAAATATTGGTTAAACCTAGGATTTGACCAAGATCAAATGGGCATAAAAATTCAGAAAAAATCAAAAAGATGAAAATCAAAGCACATAGTATTATTATGTCATATAGTAAGCATTCAAGTTGATAAACAAGGTCTAAACAACAAACCAGACAAATCATGTATCTACCCCCTAACCCTAAACTTTGTCTTATGAAGTCAAGCATGAAGAGAAGTGGTTTTGGGTTTCAAACATGGAAATTTCAAAAAACTCCCAAAAGCTTCTCATTTTAGAGTGACTAAGAAGGATTCAGGCTCACCTTTTCATTTTCATGTTTTAAACTTGTTCAAATCTTGGTCAAACTTAGGATTTGACCAAGATTCAAATGGGCATAAAAATTGGGAGGAAGGGTATGTTGACGTCAGAAACCCACCGGCGGGCAACGACTGGCCAACACCGTAGAGCCGGGAATGACTAGGGCTGCGGCTGGCCCCAGTCCCTCAGAGCGACGGCCCGCAAAGCCTCCTGGTCGCGCGCCGATGCGGGTTGCAAGGGCGTGCCACCTGACCTATACCTGGTCAGGAAGGTGTGGATGATGCCTCGCTTAGTTTCCTGCAGGGCACACACGTACACGTTAAATACGAGCCTCGATCGGCTCTCAGGTTGTCCTGTGAATCGGCTCATGGAGCCGATCCACCCATGATTCGTCCAAGGTGGCCGAACATATGGTGGTCCTGCTTGATCAAGATAAAGCATATGAGATCCACGACGATCTAGGGTTTTCACCGCATAATCGGATCATCCTACTCACGATTGGGCCTCGCGCTCACGCACGGTAAACGTAAGCCAGCCCTAGACAAGGCCTAAAAACCAACACTAGGTTGATCCTCGGAACGTCCTGTCTAGGGGCAGCAAACTACACCCTGCATGCCGCTGGATCCTCCAACCCTTTGTAAGGCCTAACTATTGCAGATATTAAACTAATCCTTGATGAATCAAGGAGCGACCATAACGGATCAGATCTACTAAATAAAGATCAAGCGGGGTGCCGCCCCTGCACCCATGATGAGGCACAAGGACGGCTAGACGCGCAAGGGTTGCACTACGCGAGCATATTATGCTAAGAACGATGCTAACCCTAACGCGTCTATGATAACTACGTTGCTCGCCATCAAAAAGGCTTCAGTACGAGCAACGCATGAACAACTAGGCAGGCTTGTGCTGCCTAGATCGCGAGATGCGATCTAGGCAGCATGATGCTTACCGGAGGAACCCTCGAGACGAAGGAGTTGGCGATGCGCCGAGATTGGTTTGTGTTGAACGTTGGTTGTTGTTTATTCCATAAACCCTAGGTACATATTTATAGTCCAGGGGACTTTCTAATGTGGGCGTGCACTAAACCGTGCACGAGACAAACTCTAATTTCTAAACTAAGATACACGGGCTAGCTAGCCCAAACTTGATACACAAGGCCGATTTACATATCTCTCCACGCATATATCTTCAAGTCCGTCTTGATCGCGGCCCACCTCTGGCTTGGTCAAATTCTGGTGATAACACATGCCCCCCTGGTTTTGGAAATGACATTTCCAAAATCATTACGCTCTCCTTTCGTCGGGTCATGTCGTGGCAGAGCAGAAACGTCGCAGAGTCCTTCATCATGACAACTTGCCTTCTCAACTTCTCTGCACGATTAGACGGTTCTGGCACCACCTCCTCGGGAACTGCTGTGGCATTGAATTTTTACTATGCTCCCTTTTATTTAACCGCAGCAAACAGTCACCTTCCTCATCCCCTTCGCACTAGCCTCCAAAAAACCCTCCTCTGCCACCATGTCTTCGTCCTCCTCTTCTTCCTCCTCATCAGGTCTTTCCTACGTGTCCTCTCCTATCCGAGAGGAGACGCCCTCGTGGGGCACGCAGGCGGCGTACGATATCCTCGCCCCAACGAAGTGGGACAAAGAGGACCATGACTCCTTCGTCTGGTCCGAGGATGACAAATCCTTGACCGACGGGGAGAGTGACCTCCGCTTCCTCGCCGTTGGGGAACCGGAGGAGGAGAGCGACGACGACAACTTCTCCTGTGACTTCACCTCTTCCGGGGAGAAGAAGAGCAGAGGAGGAGGAGGAAGACGGCGATGAGAGCTCCTCCGACGAGCCGCCGGCCAAGCGGTTCTGCCCTTGGCCGGGCAACTTTAGTGACTTCGACAGCGACGAGGACAACGCGACGGAGAAGATGAAGACGACGAGGGCCCAGTCGGCGGCCATTGGAGCGACGACGAGCCTGCCGGGAGCAGCGCCGACGGCAGCGACGAAGGCGACGATGAGGGCAGCGACGGCCCGTAGATTAGGACCTCTAGAATAGGATCAGCAGTAGCAGACGGGGCAATGTACCCCTCATATTTCCTTTTGAGAGCAATTAGCTCTTTATGTAAAAAATCTTGCCTATCAATGAAGAACTTTTTCTTTTCCCCAATTTGATTTTGCCGATTTCTTCTGAGCTTAATTAAGCCGATTCCCTCTTCTACTGTCCTTGCCGATTCGCCCCCTTTACCAATGCGTAATGAGCCGATAGCACCGCATCGGTCCTTCGAAATTCGCTCTTCCCTTCTTCAACTGATGATTTTCTAAATCTGGCAGAAAATGCAGGATCTTCAGGAAAACCTTTGAACTTTCCCAACCAAACCCAATAATCCTTTTCAGCACTCATCATCTGTGACGAAGGTTTGCAATGAAGGAACAGCCGATCGTATCCACCAAGCCTGCTGCCCCCCGAGTCTTGGCCAAGGCAAAGACTTAGCCGAATTAGCCTGGGCTTGATCATGCAGAGCCAGCCGATTTGCACGTAAATCGGCTTGCAGAGAGCCTTCAAGGTGGGCTGCCCCCCGAGTTTCCTCAATGCGCCTCTTCGTCCCTATAGGTCAGATCGGTTCCCTTCCTTTGGTGGATCTGATGCGACCCACCCTTAACCTGATCTGGACACCCAAGCTGCCCTTAGCATTGTTCTTGAAGAGAAGATCTGAGCTGTTAAACTACTCTCTTGAGGAGTTCTTCCATGGGCCGCGCATCGGCTATTTCTCAATTCTAAAGTCGATGCCCTTGCATCGGCTGTAAAATGTTTAAAAATTTTAGGCCGATTTGTGTATCGGCCCCCATACTCAGTATTATTTCATATCCTCGTGTTTTATCCATCTAGGTGCCCCCCGAGCCGATTCTGTCAAGAGAATTGATGGTATCGGCTCTTCAGGTAGTCCCTGTTGGGTCAAACGTTGATCCCAGGCAGAATGGATGGTGAGGATAATTTGGGCCGATTGCTGGAATCGGCCTCCATGTTGCTTGCTCGGTGAAGGTTTTGTAATATCCCTTCATCAGTTTCGGAGGGCCGATCGCAAGGATCGGCCTCGCCATGTTGCTTATTGACGTAGTCTTGCTACTCGTCCATGTCGGCGGATAAAACCAGCCCAATCTCTGACCTTAGCACGTTGGTGCGCTTGCTGTTATCCATGTCGGGTGCACTGTGTAATCGTGGAGCACTACACTCCGCCGGACGAATGAACACCATGTTTGTGCCAGCCGATGTGTCATCATCGGCTCTCTTTTGCTTGGGGCGCCACTCTTTTCTTTGCGGCAGTCCCTCCTCATCCAGGGTCCTCTGGACTTTTGCAGCCAGATCAGGTCGTGCCTTCCTCAGCGTATGCAAGTACATCCTTTCGGCTTCCTCCAGACCGCGCAATCGCTGAACCCTGCGTTTTTGTGTATGGCTGAGACCGTCAGGGCACCACCTTGGACGGTGGCACCTGTCTTCTTCGTATTCCCCTTCGTCTTCTGAATCCTCGAGATCTTCCAACGGAGGGGTCTCAGCACGTCTGTTTTGCGGTGGGAGAGGCCCTAGGCGCTCGAACACAGACACGTTGGCTGTCTCCTTCTTTTTCCGGTTGCATTCTGGGCAGTTGCCGATTGTTGGTAATCGGCTCATTCCTGAATCCCAGCAGTGTCTGAAGAAGGGGCAGTGCCAATGCCTGTCCGTATCGTCCTGCTCCCTGCCGTGGCGCTCCTGCCGCTCCTCATCATGATTATGCCGGCGATGTCTTCCGTCGTTTATGGTCATCCGACCTCTTTCATCATTGTTATCGTATCGCCGGCGTTGGTCATATCGACTAACATACTTGTTGAGGAGGTGATCAGAGAGGGGTCGTTGGTATCTTATGTTCTTCACTTCCCCCTCTGTGACGTAGCGCTTGCCATCTTGACGGAGCCGATCGCATGGAGCGGCCCCCTCAGTGTCCTTGCTCTGAGAGCAGCTGTCCTCATCCCCGTCCTTCTCAGAGCGGTGTCCAAGCTCTACCATACTGATGTTGGCTGAGAAATCAGGCTGGCACCCTCCAAGGTGGGTAAACTCCACCATGTTGACGGCGGGGAAGGGGTGTGTGTCGACCTTCATGGCGTACTGGTTAAAAATTAATCGCCCATTTTCTATCGCCACTTGGATCTGCTGACGCCACACCCTGCAGTCGTTGGTGGTGTGGGTGAACGTGTTATGCCACTTGCAGTATGGCTTTCCGTTCAGCTCTTGCACCGTAGGAAACTTGTGGCCTTCGGGTACCTTTATGTGCTTCTCCGCGAGTAAGAGGTCGAAAATCTGCTCGGTTTTCGTCACGTCGAAGTCGAACCCTCTTGGAGGCCCTGGTGGCTTTACCCATTTGCAGGTTACTGGGCCTGCAGCTCGAGTCCACTCAGCTACTGCGACCTCTCGCTCTCCCGTAGGACCTTCATCTTCGCCTGCGTCAACCATGGTAACCACGCGCTTGAATTTATCTTGGTAGATATCCGGGTGGCGTTGCTCATATGCTGACAACTTCTGCACCATGTGTGCTAATGAAGGATAGTCCGCCTGGGAGGCCACTTCCTTGATCGATGATGATAGACCCACCACCGCCAATTCGACTGCTTCTTTTTCGCTTACATGAACCGAATAGCATCGGTTCCTAACGGTCCTGAAGCGCTGAATGTATTCTGATACCGTTTCTCCGCGCTTCTGTCGTACTTGAGCTAGATCGGCAATGCCAGCCTCGGAAGCCTCTGAGTGATATTGCTCATGGAACCGTTCTTCCAGCTGCTTCCAGGTCTGGATTGAGTTCGGTGGCAGCGACGTGTACCATCCGAAAGCCGATCCTGTGAGGGACTGTGAGAAGTACCTCACGCGCAGCTCGTCTGACGCTGAGATCATGCCCAGCTGTGCCAAATATCGGCTCACATGCTCGATGGAGCTGGAGCCATCTGATCCGCTGAACTTTGTGAAGTCCGGGAGCCGATATTTGGGTGGTAGCGGGATCAATTCGTACTCATTGGGGTACGGCTTGGTATAGCCGATCGCCTTTCTCTTCGGCATCATGCCGAACTGATCTTTCAGGATCGTACAAATTTGATCCGCGGTGATGGCTGCAGGTGCCGAACCCTGAAGATTCGTCGGAGTGGCGTACTTAACCAGCCATGCCTGTTTCTCTGGTTCTGAGCCAACTGCAGGAGCTGGGCTCGGGAGTTTTGTCGGGGTGGCGTATTTAGCTAGCCACGTTTGCTTCTCAGGGTCTGCCTCCGACGTTCCTCCTGCTGCCCCAGAAGTCCCTGCTATAGCCACCTGGTTCGAGGGTGCCCAGGTGCTGCAGTCTGGCACGTATGCACATGCGTATCCGTGCGGGATCTCCTTGGGCGCGTCCTGTAGGAACTGGTAGTCACTGGGGTCACCACCAATCTTGTAGACGACAAAAGCCGATGAGTTCGGCGCTTCGGGCGCTGCCAATGCGAATGGCAGCGGGGGACGGGAATGGAGCAGCGCTTCCCCTTGGTGAGTCCCTAGGGCTGGTCCTGACGGAGAGTACTGATGGCTCATGATCTCCTGGATCACGCGCAGCGCGACGCGCTCCAACGTATTCACCAGGCTCTCAGAATGGCGGTGCAGCGAATGAGCCACCATGAAGTTGATCTCCTGACGCAGCGACCTGGTGCGTTCTTCGGACGGGGTGGACAGGTCCACTCCATCAAGCGCGCCTTCAGGTGTGAACCCCTTCCATCTGATGCCATGGGAGCGGGTCCTGTGGAAAGAGCCGATTAGGTCGGCTTCGAGGGCAGACTTGATCTCGTCGTACTTCTTCTTGAGCTCGCCAGTGAGATCCCCGTACGTGACCGGAGTTTCTTCTGCCACTTCTGATGAAGACGGTATGGTGTCTTTCGCCATCTCTGATGTGGATGGCGAGATGGTTGTCGTTGAAGATGTGTCCCACCGGGCGTGCCAGAATGTGTTGACGTCAGAAACCCACCGGCGGGCAACGACTGGCCAACACCGTAGAGCCGGGAATGACTAGGGCTGCGGCTGGCCCCAGTCCCTCAGAGCGACGGCCCGCAAAGCCTCCTGGTCGCGCGCCGATGCGGGTTGCAAGGGCGTGCCACCTGACCTATACCTGGTCAGGAAGGTGTGGATGATGCCTCGCTTAGTTTCCTGCAGGGCACACACGTACACGTTAAATACGAGCCTCGATCGGCTCTCAGGTTGTCCTGTGAATCGGCTCATGGAGCCGATCCACCCATGATTCGTCCAAGGTGGCCGAACATATGGTGGTCCTGCTTGATCAAGATAAAGCATATGAGATCCACGACGATCTAGGGTTTTCACCGCATAATCGGATCATCCTACTCACGATTGGGCCTCGCGCTCACGCACGGTAAACGTAAGCCAGCCCTAGACAAGGCCTAAAAACCAACACTAGGTTGATCCTCGGAACGTCCTGTCTAGGGGCAGCAAACTACACCCTGCATGCCGCTGGATCCTCCAACCCTTTGTAAGGCCTAACTATTGCAGATATTAAACTAATCCTTGATGAATCAAGGAGCGACCATAACGGATCAGATCTACTAAATAAAGATCAAGCGGGGTGCCGCCCCTGCACCCATGATGAGGCACAAGGACGGCTAGACGCGCAAGGGTTGCACTACGCGAGCATATTATGCTAAGAACGATGCTAACCCTAACGCGTCTATGATAACTACGTTGCTCGCCATCAAAAAGGCTTCAGTACGAGCAACGCATGAACAACTAGGCAGGCTTGTGCTGCCTAGATCGCGAGATGCGATCTAGGCAGCATGATGCTTACCGGAGGAACCCTCGAGACGAAGGAGTTGGCGATGCGCCGAGATTGGTTTGTGTTGAACGTTGGTTGTTGTTTATTCCATAAACCCTAGGTACATATTTATAGTCCAGGGGACTTTCTAATGTGGGCGTGCACTAAACCGTGCACGAGACAAACTCTAATTTCTAAACTAAGATACACGGGCTAGCTAGCCCAAACTTGATACACAAGGCCGATTTACATATCTCTCCACGCATATATCTTCAAATTCGTCTTGATCGCGGCCCAAATGTGCATAAAAATTGGGAGGAAGGGTATGAATTACAATTCAAAAAAAAACAAGGTAACTTAAATACTTGGATGACTCATATTAGTGTTCTTGACATTCTGTAAAATTATCAGATTTTTCGAAGAAGTTTGATTTTTTGGACAAAATTTTACCAATTTCTAGACAGAACAGAAAATGTCAGCCTTTTTATGCAAATCTGCACATAAATGGCTCAAATTAAAATAGTATACTCGTTTCAGTGTTTTTGATTTCCTATAAAAAAATAGATTTTTCTGAGAAGTTCTAATTTTTGCCAGAATTTGAAAATTTTGGATTTCTTGTGTGCCCGAAACACCCAAAAGTCGCTCCAAACCTGAGCACAGGTTTATTTTGGTCAATACGAAAGTATAAACTGAAATACGACTATTTATTGAACCGTTTTCATGTTGTATTGTTGAAAATGGCATAGAAGGGGGTATTGAGAATTGAGAGTGGCATAAACACAACTTCAGTTTTTGGAATGGCATAAACACAACTTGTGAATTCAGGAGTGGCATAGAACCAATTAACCCTAGAACCAATTAACCCCACCAAAAATGGATGATGCATGTCTCCTTCACCAAAACAGCAATACCTGTCTGAAACAAGTACATGAACACAAATACACCACCATAATAATAATACTAGGTGACTCAACGACTCAACATTGACTCGACTCAGACACAACTTGATATAGTAAGCACTCAAGTTGATAAACAAAGTCTAGACATATTCAAACCAGAAAAATCATGCATGTATCTCTACCCCTAACCCTAAACTTTGTCTTAATTATGAAGTCAAGCACGAAGAGAAGTCGTTTTGGGTTTCAAACATGGACATTTCAAAAACCCTCCCAAAAGCTTCATTGTGGTGTGACGTACTAAGAAGGATACATGCTTACATTTTCAACAACCCCCCTAAAAGCTTCATTATAGAGTGACTAAGAAAGGATCCAGTCTGGCGGGCTTACCTTTTATTTTCTTGTTTTAAACTTGTTCAAATCTCGGTCAAACCTAGGATTTGACCAAGATTCAAAATGTGCATCAAAATTTAAAAAAATTAAAAACCAAATTAAAGCACATAGTGTTCTTATGTCATATAGTAAGCATTAAAGTTGATAAACAAGGTCTAGACACATATTCAAACAAGACAAATCATGTATCTATACCCCTAACCCCTAAACTCTATCTTATGAAGTCAACAACATGAAGAGAAGTGGTTTTGGGTTTCAAACATGGAAATTTCAAAAACCTCCCAAAAGCTTCATTTTAGAGTGACTAATATATATAAGAAGGATCCATGCCTGCTTACCACCTTTTCATTTTCATATTTTAAACTTGTTTAAATCCGTGTCAAATTAAACCAAGGATTTGACCAAAAGATTCAAATGGGCATAAAATTTTAAAAAAAATCAGAAAAATGAAAAACAAAAGCATATAGTCTTCTTATGTCATATAGTAAGCATTCAAGTTGATAAACAAGGTTTGGACATGCATATTCAAACCTAGGCAAATCATGTATCTATCCCCTAGCCCCTAAACTCTATCTTATGAAGTCAAGCATGAAGAGAAGTGGTTTTGGGTTTCAAACATGAAAATTTCAAGAACATCCCAAAAACTTCATTTTAGAGTGACTAAGAAAGGATACATGCTTCCCCTTTTCATTTTCATGTTTTATACTTGTTTAAATCTTGGTCAAACCTAGGATTTGACAAAGATTCAAATGTGCATCTATCAAAATAAAAAAATCAGAAAAATTAAAAACCAAAGCACATAGTTTTCTTATGTCATATAGTTAGCATTAAAGTTGATATAAACAAGGTCTAGATATATTCAAACAAGAAAAATCATGTATCTACCCCTAACCCTAAACTCTGTCTTATGTAGTCAAGCATGAAGAGAAGTGGTTTTGGGTTTCAAACTTGGAAATTTCAAGAACCCCCCAAAAGCTTCATTTTAGAGTGACTAAAGGATCCAGGTCGGGCTTACCTTTTATTTTCATGTTTTAAAATTGTTCAAATCTTGGTCAAACTGTACCTAGGATTTGATCAAGATTCAAATGGGCATAAAATTTCAAAAAAAATGAAAAACCAAAGCATATAGCCTTCTTATGTCATATAGTAAGCACTCAAGTTGGTAAACAAGGTCTAGACATATTCAAACCAGAAAAATCATGTTTCTACCCCTAGCCCTAAACTTTGTCTTATGAAGTCAAGCACGAAGAGAAGTCGTTTTGGATTTCAAACATGGAAATTTCAAAAACCTTCCCAAAAGCTTCATTTTGGAGTGACTAAGAAGGATACAGGCTTACCTTTTCATTTTCATGTTTTAAACTTGTTTAAATATTGGTTAAGCCTAGGATTTGACCAAGATCAAATGGGCATAAAATTTCAAAAAAAAAAAGAAAACCAAAGCACATAGTATTATTATGTCATATAGTAAGCATTCAAGTTGATAAACAAGGTCTAAACAACAAACTAGACAAATCATGTATCTACCCCCTAACCCTAAACTCTGTCTTATGAAGTCAAGCATGAAGAGAAGTGGTTTTGGGTTTCAAACATGGAAATTTCAAAAAACTCCCAAAAGCTTCTCATTTTTGAGTGACTAAGAAGGATTCAGGCTTACCTTTTCATTTTCATGTTTTAAACTTGTTCAAATCTTGGTCAAACTTAGGATTTGACCAAGATTCAAATGTGCATAAAAATTGGGAGGAAGGGTATGAATTACAATTCAAAAAACAAGGTAACTTAAATACTTGGATGCCCCAAAGATGTGTGGAAGCCCAGAACAATGGCAAAACATGTGCGCACGCTGCATCCAATTCAAGTAGAACACATAGTAGGCATCGATAGTTTGACCTAAATTTGAAATCAAAGAGAAGGTGGTTAGAAAAAATCGAAATTGGCAAAGCAAAGCATGAAATCATAAATTTGTGATGCACTATAGCTATGAAAAGTATCAAACAATGCATACCAAAATGATTTTTTAGAGGAATACTAGTTCAACTTATTTTAATTTTATATTAGTAGCCCAAAATCGAACTAGTAGTTGGATATTTTTGAACTTGATCTGTAGTAGTGGGCAAAACCCTAGTTTAACCTATTTAATCATAGATTCGTAGGTCGATTTTTCTACTTTTTTATTATTACTATGCAGCACATGTGTGTTTGCCCGTCGAGTGAAACTCGGAGGAAGAAGGGATCACTCGGAAGGAGAGAAGAAGGGAGAGAATTATGGTGTCTCCCCTTTTTCGGGTGATGATGTTGACTTTTGTGCAGGGTTTGTCAGTGAGCAGGAGCGAGCGAGCGAGCGAGTCGAGCGAGGCCGAGAATGAGAGAGATTTGTTTTTTTTGTGAGAGGGACAACCGAAGGATCTAGAAGGACCCACAGACTTCCAATACGCATCCTGATGCGTCTTCTCTTGACAAAGAAAATGGCTGGGAGTTTGCGTACCTATTGCACGTGACTTGTGCTCACTGAAGTGTGGGACCTCACGCATGGGCACCACACGTAAGTGACAGACCTGTTGATGTAAAAACTCGGTTGATTATTATACTACTACATTTATACAAAGTTTCCTATGGATTCAAGGGTACGAAAGCCAAGTTAAATCATTTACATGACATTATTTTTTCCATGAAGCCAAGTTAACTCATTTATCAATTGGTACATTTTGGAGTGACTAAGAAGGATCCAGGCTTACTTTTTCATTTTCATGTTTTAAACATGTTTAAATCTTGGTCAAACCTATGACTTGACCAAGATTCAAATGGGCATAAAAATTCAAAAAAAAGAAAAACAAAAGCACACCGTCTTCCTATGTCATATATCAAGGTGATAAACAAGGTCTGCCATATTCAAACCACAAAAATCATGTATCTACCCCCTAACCCTAAACAAGGATCCAGGCTTACCCTTTTCATTTTCATGTTTTTAAACTTGTTCAAATCTTGGTCAAACTTAGGATTTGACGAAGATTCAAATGGGCGTAAAAATACTTAGAAAAATCATGTACGTATCTACCCCAAACCCTAAACTCTATCTTACGAAGCCAAGCATGAAGAGAAGTGGTTTTGGGTTTCAAACATGGAAATTTCAAAAACCTCCCAAAAGCTTCATTTTAGAGTGACTAAGAAGGATCCATGCTTACCTTTTATTTTCATGTTTTAAACATGTTCAAATCTTGGTCAAACCGTACGTACCTAGGATTTGACCAAGATTCAAATGGGCATAAAAATTCAAAAAAAAAACCAAAGCACATAGCCTAGCTTCTTATATATGCCATATAGTAAGCACTCAAGCTAGTTGATAAACAAAGTCTAGACATATTCAAACCAGAAAAATCATGTATCTACCCCTAACCCTAAACTTTGTCTTAATTATGAAGTCAAGCACGAAGAGAAGTCGTTTTGGGTTTCAAACATGGACATTTCAAAAACCCTCCCAAAAGCTTCATTGTGGTGTGACGTACTAAGAAGGATACATGCTTACATTTTCAACAACCCCCCTAAAAGCTTCATTATAGAGTGACTAAGAAAGGATCCAGTCTGGCGGGCTTACCTTTTATTTTCTTGTTTTAAACTTGTTCAAATCTCGGTCAAACCTAGGATTTGACCAAGATTCAAAATGTGCATCAAAATTTAAAAAAATTAAAAACCAAATTAAAGCACATAGTGTTCTTATGTCATATAGTAAGCATTAAAGTTGATAAACAAGGTCTAGACACATATTCAAACAAGAAAAATCATGTATCTATACCCCTAACCCCTAAACTCTATCTTATGAAGTATCCAACATGAAGAGAAGTGGTTTTGGGTTTCAAACATGGAAATTTCAAAAACCTCCCAAAAGCTTCATTTTAGAGTGACTAATATATATAAGAAGGATCCATGCCTGCTTACCACCTTTTCATTTTCATATTTTAAACTTGTTTAAATCCGTGTCAAATTAAACCAAGGATTTGACCAAAAGATTCAAATGGGCATAAAATTTAAAAAAAATCAGAAAAATGAAAAACAAAAGCATATAGTCTTCTTATGTCATATAGTAAGCATTCAAGTTGATAAACAAGGTTTGGACATGCATATTCAAACCTAGGCAAATCATGTATCTATCCCCTAGCCCCTAAACTCTATCTTATGAAGTCAAGCATGAAGAGAAGTGGTTTTGGGTTTCAAACATGAAAATTTCAAGAACATCCCAAAAACTTCATTTTAGAGTGACTAAGAAGGATACAGGCTTCCCCTTTTCATTTTCATGTTTTATACTTGTTTAAATCTTGGTCAAACCTAGGATTTGACAAAGATTCAAATGTGCATCAAAATAAAAAAATCAGAAAAATTAAAAACCAAAGCACATAGTTTTCTTATGTCATATAGTTAGCATTAAAGTTGATATAAACAAGGTCTAGATATATTCAAACAAGAAAAATCATGTATCTACCCCTAACCCTAAACTCTGTCTTATGTAGTCAAGCATGAAGAGAAGTGGTTTTGGGTTTCAAACTTGGAAATTTCAAGAACCCCCCAAAAGCTTCATTTTAGAGTGACTAAAGGATCCAGGTCGGGCTTACCTTTTATTTTCATGTTTTAAAATTGTTCAAATCTTGGTCAAACCGTACCTAGGATTTGATCAAGATTCAAATGGGCATAAAATTTCAAAAAAAATGAAAAACCAAAGCATATAGCCTTCTTATGTCATATAGTAAGCACTCAAGTTGGTAAACAAGGTCTAGACATATTCAAACCAGAAAAATCATGTTTCTACCCCTAGCCCTAAACTTTGTCTTATGAAGTCAAGCACGAAGAGAAGTCGTTTTGGATTTCAAACATGGAAATTTCAAAAACCTTCCCAAAAGCTTCATTTTGGAGTGACTAAGAAGGATACAGGCTTACCTTTTCATTTTCATGTTTTAAACTTGTTTAAATATTGGTTAAGCCTAGGATTTGACCAAGATCAAATGGGCATAAAAATTCAGAAAAAATCAAAAAAAATGAAAACCAAAGCACATAGTATTATTATGTCATATAGTAAGCATTCAAGTTGATAAACAAGGTCTAAACAACAAACTAGACAAATCATGTATCTACCCCCTAACCCTAAACTCTGTATTATGAAGTCAAGCATGAAGAGAAGTGGTTTTGGGTTTCAAACATGAAAATTTCAAAAAACTCCCAAAATCTTCTCATTCTAGAGTGACTAAGAAGCTAGGATTCAGGCTTACCTTTTCATTTTCATGTTTTAAACTTGTTCAAATCTTGGTCAAACTTAGGATTTGACCAAGATTCAAATGGGCATAAAAATTGGGAGGAAGGGTATGAATTACAATTCAAAAAACAAGGTAACTTAAATACTTGGATGCCCCAAAGATGTGTGGAAGCCCAGAACAATGGCAAAACATGTGCGCACGCTGAATCCAATTCAAGTAGAACACATAGTAGGCATCGATAGTTTGACCTAAATTTGAAATCAAAGAGAAGGTGGTTAGAAAAAATCGAAATTGGCAAAGCAAAGCATGAAATCATAAATTTGTGATGCACTATAGCTATGAAAAGTATCAAACAATGCATACCAAAATGATTTTTTAGAGGAATACTAGTTCAACTTATTTTAATTTTATATTAGTAGCCCAAAATCGAACTAGTAGTTGGATATTTTTGAACTTGATCTGTAGTAGTGGGCAAAACCCTAGTTTAACCTATTTAATCATAGATTCGTAGGTCGATTTTTCTACTTTTTTATTATTACTATGCAGCACATGTGTGTTTGCCCGTCGAGTGAAACTCGGAGGAAGAAGGGATCACTCGGAAGGAGAGAAGAAGGGAGAGAATTATGGTGTCTCCCCTTTTTCGGGTGATGATGTTGACTTTTGTGCAGGGTTTGTCAGTGAGCAGGAGCGAGCGAGCGAGTCGAGCGAGGCCGAGAATGAGAGAGATTTGTTTTTTTGTGAGAGGGACAACCGAAGGATCCAGAAGGACCCACATACTTCCAATACGCATCCTGATGCGTCTTCTCTTGACAAAGAAAATGGCTGGGAGTTTGCGTACCTATTGCACGTGACTTGTGCTCACTGAAGTGTGGGACCTCACGCATGGGCACCACACGTAAGTGACAGACCTGTTGATGTAAAAACTCGGTTGATTATTATACTACTACATTTATACAAAGTTTCCTATGGATTCAAGGGTACGAAAGCCAAGTTAAATCATTTACATGACATTATTTTTTCCATGAAGCCAAGTTAACTCATTTATCAATTGGTACATTTTGGAGTGACTAAGAAGGATCCAGGCTTACTTTTTCATTTTCATGTTTTAAACATGTTTAAATCTTGGTCAAACCTATGACTTGACCAAGATTCAAATGGGCATAAAAATTCAAAAAAAAAGAAAAACAAAAGCACACCGTCTTCCTATGTCATATATCAAGGTGATAAACAAGGTCTGCCATATTCAAACCACAAAAATCATGTATCTACCCCCTAACCCTAAACAAGGATCCAGGCTTACCCTTTTCATTTTCATGTTTTTAAACTTGTTCAAATCTTGGTCAAACTTAGGATTTGACGAAGATTCAAATGGGCGTAAAAATACTTAGAAAAATCATGTACGTATCTACCCCAAACCCTAAACTCTATCTTACGAAGCCAAGCATGAAGAGAAGTGGTTTTGGGTTTCAAACATGGAAATTTCAAAAACCTCCCAAAAGCTTCATTTTAGAGTGACTAAGAAGGATCCATGCTTACCTTTTATTTTCATGTTTTAAACATGTTCAAATCTTGGTCAAACCGTACGTACCTAGGATTTGACCAAGATTCAAATGGGCATAAAAATTCAAAAAAAAAAGAAAAACCAAAGCACATAGCCTAGCTTCTTATATATGCCATATAGTAAGCACTCAAGCTAGTTGATAAACAAAGTCTAGACATATTCAAACCAGAAAAATCATGTATCTACCCCTAACCCTAAACTTTGTCTTAATTATGAAGTCAAGCACGAAGAGAAGTCGTTTTGGGTTTCAAACATGGACATTTCAAAAACCCTCCCAAAAGCTTCATTGTGGTGTGACGTACTAAGAAGGATACATGCTTACATTTTCAACAACCCCCCTAAAAGCTTCATTATAGAGTGACTAAGAAAGGATCCAGTCTGGCGGGCTTACCTTTTATTTTCTTGTTTTAAACTTGTTCAAATCTCGGTCAAACCTAGGATTTGACCAAGATTCAAAATGTGCATCAAAATTTAAAAAAATTAAAAACCAAATTAAAGCACATAGTGTTCTTATGTCATATAGTAAGCATTAAAGTTGATAAACAAGGTCTAGACACATATTCAAACAAGACAAATCATGTATCTATACCCCTAACCCCTAAACTCTATCTTATGAAGTCAACAACATGAAGAGAAGTGGTTTTGGGTTTCAAACATGGAAATTTCAAAAACCTCCCAAAAGCTTCATTTTAGAGTGACTAATATATATAAGAAGGATCCATGCCTGCTTACCACCTTTTCATTTTCATATTTTAAACTTGTTTAAATCCGTGTCAAATTAAACCAAGGATTTGACCAAAAGATTCAAATGGGCATAAAATTTAAAAAAAATCAGAAAAATGAAAAACAAAAGCATATAGTCTTCTTATGTCATATAGTAAGCATTCAAGTTGATAAACAAGGTTTGGACATGCATATTCAAACCTAGGCAAATCATGTATCTATCCCCTAGCCCCTAAACTCTATCTTATGAAGTCAAGCATGAAGAGAAGTGGTTTTGGGTTTCAAACATGAAAATTTCAAGAACATCCCAAAAACTTCATTTTAGAGTGACTAAGAAGGATACAGGCTTCCCCTTTTCATTTTCATGTTTTATACTTGTTTAAATCTTGGTCAAACCTAGGATTTGACAAAGATTCAAATGTGCATCAAAATAAAAAAATCAGAAAAATTAAAAACCAAAGCACATAGTTTTCTTATGTCATATAGTTAGCATTAAAGTTGATATAAACAAGGTCTAGATATATTCTAACCCTAAACTCTGTCTTATGTAGTCAAGCATGAAGAGAAGTGGTTTTGGGTTTCAAACTTGGAAATTTCAAGAACCCCCCAAAAGCTTCATTTTAGAGTGACTAAAGGATCCAGGTCGGGCTTACCTTTTATTTTCATGTTTTAAAATTGTTCAAATCTTGGTCAAACCGTACCTAGGATTTGATCAAGATTCAAATGGGCATAAAATTTCAAAAAAATGAAAAACCAAAGCATATAGCCTTCTTATGTCATATAGTAAGCACTCAAGTTGGTAAACAAGGTCTAGACATATTCAAACTAGAAAAATCATGTTTCTACCCCTAGCCCTAAACTTTGTCTTATGAAGTCAAGCACGAAGAGAAGTCGTTTTGGATTTCAAACATGGAAATTTCAAAAACCTTCCCAAAAGCTTCATTTTGGAGTGACTAAGAAGGATACAGGCTTACCTTTTCATTTTCATGTTTTAAACTTGTTTAAATATTGGTTAAGCCTAGGATTTGACCAAGATCAAATGGGCATAAAAATTTCAAAAAAAATGAAAACCAAAGCACATAGTATTATTATGTCATATAGTAAGCATTCAAGTTGATAAACAAGGTCTAAACAACAAACTAGACAAATCATGTATCTACCCCCTAACCCTAAACTCTGTCTTATGAAGTCAAGCATGAAGAGAAGTGGTTTTGGGTTTCAAACATGAAAATTTCAAAAAACTCCCAAAATCTTCTCATTCTAGAGTGACTAAGAAGCTAGGATTCAGGCTTACCTTTTCATTTTCATGTTTTAAACTTGTTCAAATCTTGGTCAAACTTAGGATTTGACCAAGATTCAAATGGGCATAAAAATTGGGAGGAAGGGTATGAATTACAATTCAAAAAAACAAGGTAACTTAAATACTTGGATGCCCCAAAGATGTGTGGAAGCCCAGAACAATGGCAAAACATGTGCGCACGCTGAATCCAATTCAAGTAGAACACATAGTAGGCATCGATAGTTTGACCTAAATTTGAAATCAAAGAGAAGGTGGTTAGAAAAAATCGAAATTGGCAAAGCAAAGCATGAAATCATAAATTTGTGATGCACTATAGCTATGAAAAGTATCAAACAATGCATACCAAAATGATTTTTTAGAGGAATACTAGTTCAACTTATTTTAATTTTATATTAGTAGCCCAAAATCGAACTAGTAGTTGGATATTTTTGAACTTGATCTGTAGTAGTGGGCAAAACCCTAGTTTAACCTATTTAATCATAGATTCGTAGGTCGATTTTTCTACTTTTTTATTATTACTATGCAGCACATGTGTGTTTGCCCGTCGAGTGAAACTCGGAGGAAGAAGGGATCACTCGGAAGGACAGAAGAAGGGAGAGAAGGATGATGCCAAGTTTCCCTCAGTAAGAAACCAAGGTTTAATCGGACCAGTAGGAGTCAAGAAGCACGTTGAAGGTTGATGGTCGCGAAATGTGATGCGGCGCAACACCAGGGATTCCGGCGCCAACGCGGAACCTGCACAACACAACCCAAGTACTTTGCCCCAACGAAACAGTGAGGTTGTCAATCTCACCGGCTTGCTGTAACAAAGGATTAAACGTATCGAGTGGAAGATGTTTGCAAAGAAAACAGTAAAACACAATTGCAGAGATTGTATGCTATGTAAAGAATAGGACCGGGGTCCACAGTTCACTAGAGGTGTCTCTCCCATAAGATAAAAGCATGTTGGGTGAACAAATTACAGTCGGGCAATTGACAAAATAGAGAAGGGCATAACAATGCATATACATGATATGATAAATATAGTGAGATTTAATTGGGCATTACGACAAAGTACATAGACCGCCATCCAACTGCATCTATGCCTAAAAAGTCCACCTTCAGGTTATCATCCGAACCCCATTCAGTATTAAGTTGCTAAGCAATAGACAATTGCATTAAGTATGGTGCGTAATGTAATCGACAACTACATCCTTAGACATAGAATCAATGTTTTATCCCTAGTGGCAACAGCACATCACAACCTTAGAACTTTCTGTCACTGTCCCAGGTGTCAATGAAGGCATGAACCCACTATCGAGCATAAATACTCCCTCTTGGAGTTAAGAGCAAAAACTTGGCCAGAGCCTCTACTAATAACGGAGAGCATGCAAGATCATAAACAACACATAAACAATAGATTGATAATCACCATAATCATAGTATTCTCTATCCATCGGATCCCGACAAACACAACATATAGAATTACATATAGATGATCTTGATCATGTTAGGCAGCTCACAAGATCCAACAATGAAGCACAACAAGGAGAAGACGACCATCTAGCTACTGCTATGGACCCATGGTCCAGGGGTGAACTACTCACTCATCACTCCGGAGGCGATCATGGCGATGAAGAGTCCTCCGGGAGATGAATCCCCTCTCCGGCAGGGTGCCGGAGGCGATCTCCTGAATCCCCGAGATGGGATTCGCGGCGGCGTCTCTGGAAGGTTTTCCGTATCGTGGCTCTCGGTACTGGGGTTTCGCGACGGAGGCTTTAAGTAGGCGGAAGGGTAGGTCGGGGGCCACACGAGGTGCCCAGGGGGTAGGGCCGCGCGGCCAGGGCCTGGGCCGCGCCGCCCTGTCCCCGGCTGCCTCGTGGCCCCACTTCGTTATCTCTTCGGTCTTCTGGAAGCTTCGTGCAAAAATAGGACCCTGGGCGAAAGTTTCGTCCAATTCCGAGAATATTTCCTTACTAGGATTTCTGAAACCAAAAACAGCAGAAAACAGCAACTGGCTCTTCGGCATCTTGTTAATAGGTTAGTTCCAGAAAATGCATAAATATGACATATAATGTGCATAAAACATGTAGGTATCATCAATAAAGTAGCATGGAACATAAGAAATTATCGATACGTTGAGACGTATCAGCATCCCCAAGCTTAGTTCTGCTCGTCCCGAGCAGGTAAAACGATAACAAAGATAATTTCTGAAGTGACATGCCATCATAATCTTGATCATACTATTTGTAAACATATGTAATGAATGCAGCGATCAAAACAAAAGTAATGACATGAGTAAACAAGTGAATCATATAGCAAAGACTTTTCATGAATAGTACTTCAAGACAAGCATCAATAAGTCTTGCATAAGAGTTAACTCATAAAGCAATAAATCAAAGTAAAGGTGTTGAAGCAACACAAAGGAAGATTAAGTTTCAGCGGTTGCTTTCAACTTATAACATGTATATCTCATGGATATTGTCAACATAAAGTAATATAACAAGTGCAATATGCAAGTATGTAGGAATCAATGCACAGTTCACACAAGTGTTTGCTTCTTGAGGTGGAAGGAGATAGGTAAACTGACTCAACAATAAAAGTAAAAGAATGGTCCTTCAAAGAGGAAAGCATCGATTGCTGTATTTGTGCTAGAGCTTTGGTTTTAAAAACATCAAGAGAGCATAAAAGTAAAGTTTTGAGAGGTGTTTGTTGTTGTCAACGAATGGTAATGGGTACTCTAACTACCTTATCAACCAGACTTTCAAGAGCGGCTCCCATGAAGGACGTTATTTCTACCACCGTGGTAGATCATCCCTCTTCTCTTTTGTTTACACATGTATTTTAGTGGGGTGGCACTCCTTCCAACCTTTCTTTCACAAACCATGGCTAACCGATTCCATCGGGTGCCTGCCAACAATCTCATACCATGAAGGAGTGCCTTTTTATTTTATTTTTATTATGATGACACTCCTCCCCACCTTTGCTTTCTCAAGCCATGGCTAACCGATTCCATCGGGTGCCTACCAACTTTTCACATACCATGGAGGAGTGTCTATTTGCAAAATTAAGTTGCTTACTGATGAATCAGAGCAACACATGTGAAGAGAATTATTAATGAAGTTAATTAATTGGGGCTGGGAACCCCTTTGCCAGCTCTTTATGCAAAGTTATTGGATAAGCGGATGAAGCCACTAGTCCATTGTGAAAGTCTGTCCGAAGTAAATGACAAGATCGAAAGATAAAACACCACATACTTCCTCATGAGCTATAAAACATTGACACAAATAAGAGATGATAAATTTTGAATTGTTTAAAGGTAGCACTCAAGCAATTTACTTTGGAATGGCTGAGAAATACCATGTAGTAGGTAGGTATGGTGGACACAAATGGCATAGTAGTTGGCTCAAGGATTTTGGATGCATGAGAAGTATTCCCTCTCGATACAAGGTTTAGGCTAGCAAGGTTATTTGAAGCAAACTCAAGGATGAACCGGTACAGCAAAACTCACATAAAAGACATATTGTAAACATTATAAGACTCTACACCGTCTTCCTTGTTGTTCAAAACTCAATACTAGATATTATCTAGACCTTAGAGAGACCAAATATGCAAATCAGATTTTAGCAAGCTCTATGTATTTCTTCATTAATGGGTGCAAAGCATATGATGCAAGAGCTTAAACATGAGCACAACAATTGCCAAGTATCACATTATCCAAGACATTTTAGAATTACTACATGTAGCATTTTCCAATTCCAACCATATAACAATTTAACGAAGGAGAAACTTCGCCTTGAACATTATGAGTAAAGCCTAAGGACATATGTGTCCATATGCAACAGCGGAGCGTGTCTCTCTCCCACAAAGTGAATGCTAGGATCCATTTTATTCAAACAAAAACAAAAACAAAAACAAACCGACGCTCCAAGTAAAGAACACAAGATGTGATTGAATAAAAATATAGTTTCAGGGGAGGAACCTGATGAAGTTGTCGATGAAGAAGGGATGCCTTGGGCATCCCCAAGCTTAGACGCTTGAGTCTTCTTAAAATATGCAGGGGTGAACCACGGGGGCATCCCCAAGCTTAGAGCTTTCACTCCTCTTGATCATAGTATATCATACTCCTCTCTTGACCCTTGAAAACTTCCTTCACACCAAACTTCAAGCAAACTCATTAGAGGGTTAGTGCACAATTAATAATTTACTCATTCAGAGGTGACACAATCATTATTTTCACTTATGGACATTGCATAATGCTACTGGACATTAATGGATCAAAGAAATAAATCCAACATAGCAAAAGAGGCAATGTGAAATAAAAGGCAGAATCTGTCAAAAACAGAACAGTCCGTAAAGACGAATTTTAAGATGGCACCAGACTTGCTCAAATGGAAAAACTCAAAACTAATGAAAGTTGCGTACATATCTGAGGATCACGCTCGTAAATTGGCAGATTTTTTCGAATTTTCTACAGAGAACTGTGCCCAGATTCGTTACAGACAGCAATGCTGTTTCTGCGCAGCGATCCCAAATATAACATCAACTTTGACATAGAAACTTTACTTGGCACAAAAACATGATAAGGAGAGTTTGCTACAGTAGTAAACAACTTCCAAGACTCAACAAAACAAAAATTGCTGTAGTAAAAACATGGGTTGTCTCCCATAAGCGCTTTTCTTTAACGCCTTTCAGCTAGGCGCAGAAAGTGCAAATCAAGTAATATCAAGAGATGGTGTGTCAACCTTACCTTGGGCTTTATCCTTACCTTTCTTATTGTTTTTCTTTCCCTTTGGTTTAGGAAATATATGATTTCCCCCTGGTATAGAGGTGAATTTCAGAGTGCCTTCTCCCACATCAATGACTGCTCCCAATAGTTTCAGCAAGGATCTTCCGAGTATGATTTTTCCTGTTTCAATAACAAGATAATCAATGGATATTGTTCTTCCAAGAATGGTTGTATGCACACCTGCAGCTATTCCCTTAGGAATTATAGTAGAGTTATCAATGAGAGTTATTTCTTCTCCTCCTTCATCGACTCCCCAAAGTTTCAAAGATTTATAAATGCTTTCAGGCATAAGGCAAAATTCATACATAATATCACAGTAGGCATGAAGAGTTCGATCACCGATAACAATTTTAACAGCAGGATCCCATAATGAAGGTTTAGGATTCTCTAAGACTTGTTCAAGACGATTACGAACACAGTGATAATTGTCATTCAAGCGAGATGTACTTATCTCGAGATTGTTCAATCTATTATAAATGCTAATAAGGGCTGAATCAAAGTTATTAGCTGAATCATGTGATGCAACCAATTTCTTTATGGCATTAAAAGCTTGATCCCCATTACAATGAAGGAAATCTCCTCCTACTAAAGTGTCCAAAGCATATCTATAGCGAACCATAAGACCAAAATAAAAATTACTAAGGAGCAAACTTAGAGTCATTTGAGGTTCAGTTTTACGATAAGAAGTAAAAATTCTAGACCAAGCATCCTTAAAACTCTCCTCATCCCCTTGTTTAAAAGTAAAAACTAATTCCTCAGGTGAAGAAGTAACAGGTTCAGAGCTAGACATGGTAACAAAAGTAAATTTTTTTGTATTTTTAATATAGAGAGCAAGACAATAAATAAAGCAAACTAGATAAAGTAAATGCAAGTAACTAATTTTTTTGTGTTTTTGATATAGAGAGCAAGACAGTAAATAAAGTAAAACTAGCAACTAATTTTTTTGTATTTTGTTTAGGTGCAGCAAACAAAGTAGTAAATAAAATAAAGCAAGACAAAAACAAAGTAAAGAGATTGAGAAGTGGAGACTCCCCTTGCAGCGTGTCTTGATCTCCCCGGCAACGGCGCCAGAAATTTGCTTGATGCGTGTAGTTGACACGTCCGTTGGGAACCCCAAGAGGAAGGTGTGATGCGCACAGTAGCAAGTTTCCCTCAGTAAGAAACCAAGGTTTAATCGGACCAGTAGGAGTCAAGAAGCACGTTGAAGGTTGATGGTCGCGAAATGTGATGCGGCGCAACACCAGGGATTCCGGCGCCAACGCGGAACCTGCACAACACAACCCAAGTACTTTGCCCCAACGAAACAGTGAGGTTGTCAATCTCACCGGCTTGCTGTAACAAAGGATTAAACGTATCGAGTGGAAGATGTTTGCAAAGAAAACAGTAAAAAATTGCAGTAGATTGTATGCTATGTAAAGAATAGGACCGGGGTCCACAGTTCACTAGAGGTGTCTCTCCCATAAGATAAAAGCATGTTGGGTGAACAAATTACAGTCGGGCAATTGACAAAATAGAGAAGGGCATAACAATGCATATACATGATATGATAAATATAGTGAGATTTAATTGGGCATTACGACAAAGTACATAGACCGCCATCCAACTGCATCTATGCCTAAAAAGTCCACCTTCAGGTTATCATCCGAACCCCATTCAGTATTAAGTTGCTAAGCAACAGACAATTGCATTAAGTATGGTGCGTAATGTAATCGACAACTACATCCTTAGACATAGAATCAATGTTTTATCCCTAGTGGCAACAGCACATCACAACCTTAGAACTTTCTGTCACTGTCCCAGGTGTCAATGAAGGCATGAACCCACTATCGAGCATAAATACTCCCTCTTGGAGTTAAGAGCAAAAACTTGGCCAGAGCCTCTACTAATAACGGAGAGCATGCAAGATCATAAACAACACATAAACAATAGATTGATAATCACCATAATCATAGTATTCTCTATCCATCGGATCCCGACAAACACAACATATAGAATTACATATAGATGATCTTGATCATGTTAGGCAGCTCACAAGATCCAACAATGAAGCACAACAAGGAGAAGACGACCATCTAGCTACTGCTATGGACCCATGGTCCAGGGGTGAACTACTCACTCATCACTCCGGAGGCGATCATGGCGATGAAGAGTCCTCCGGGAGATGAATCCCCTCTCCGGCAGGGTGCCGGAGGCGATCTCCTGAATCCCCGAGATGGGATTCGCGGCGGCGGCGTCTCTGGAAGGTTTTCCGTATCGTGGCTCTCGGTACTGGGGGTTTCGCGACGGAGGCTTTAAGTAGGCGGAAGGGTAGGTCAGGGGGCCACACGAGGTGCCCAGGGGGTAGGGCCGCGCGGCCAGGGCCGGCCGCGCCGCCCTGCCTCGTGGCCCCACTTCGTTATCTCTTCGGTCTTCTGGAAGCTTCGTGCAAAAATAGGACCCTGGGCGAAAGTTTCGTCCAATTCCGAGAATATTTCCTTACTAGGATTTCTGAAACCAAAAACAGCAGAAAACAGCTGGCTCTTCGGCATCTTGTTAATAGGTTAGTTCCAGAAAATGCATAAATATGACATATAATGTGCATAAAACATGTAGGTATCATCAATAAAGTAGCATGGAACATAAGAAATTATCGATACGTTGGAGACGTATCAATCACTCGGAAGGAGAGAAGAAGGGAGAGAATTATGGTGTCTCCCCTTTTTCGGGTGATGATGTTGACTTTTGTGCAGGGTTTGTCAGTGAGCAGGAGCGAGCGAGCGAGTCGAGCGAGGCCGAGAATGAGAGAGATTTTTTTGTGAGAGGGACAACCGAAGGATCCAGAAGGACCCACATACTTCCAATACGCATCCTGATGCGTCTTCTCTTGACAAAGAAAATGGCTGGGAGTTTGCGTACCTATTGCACGTGACTTGTGCTCACTGAAGTGTGGGACCTCACGCATGGGCACCACACGTAAGTGACAGACCTGTTGATGTAAAAACTCGGTTGATTATTATACTACTACATTTATACAAAGTTTCCTATGGATTCAAGGGTACGAAAGCCAAGTTAAATCATTTACATGACATTATTTTTTTCCATGAAGCCAAGTTAACTCATTTATCAATTGGTACATTTTGGAGTGACTAAGAAGGATCCAGGCTTACTTTTTCATTTTCATGTTTTAAACATGTTTAAATCTTGGTCAAACCTATGACTTGACCAAGATTCAAATGGGCATAAAAATTCAAAAAAAAGAAAAACAAAAGCACACCGTCTTCCTATGTCATATATCAAGGTGATAAACAAGGTCTGCCATATTCAAACCACAAAAATCATGTATCTACCCCCTAACCCTAAACAAGGATCCAGGCTTACCCTTTTCATTTTCATGTTTTTAAACTTGTTCAAATCTTGGTCAAACTTAGGATTTGACGAAGATTCAAATGGGCGTAAAAATACTTAGAAAAATCATGTACGTATCTACCCCAAACCCTAAACTCTATCTTACGAAGCCAAGCATGAAGAGAAGTGGTTTTGGGTTTCAAACATGGAAATTTCAAAAACCTCCCAAAAGCTTCATTTTAGAGTGACTAAGAAGGATCCATGCTTACCTTTTATTTTCATGTTTTAAACATGTTCAAATCTTGGTCAAACCGTACGTACCTAGGATTTGACCAAGATTCAAATGGGCATAAAAATTCAAAAAAAAAAAAAACCAAAGCACATAGCCTAGCTTCTTATATATGCCATATAGTAAGCACTCAAGCTAGTTGATAAACAAAGTCTAGACATATTCAAACCAGAAAAATCATGTATCTACCCCTAACCCTAAACTTTGTCTTAATTATGAAGTCAAGCACGAAGAGAAGTCGTTTTGGGTTTCAAACATGGACATTTCAAAAACCCTCCCAAAAGCTTCATTGTGGTGTGACGTACTAAGAAGGATACATGCTTACATTTTCAACAACCCCCCTAAAAGCTTCATTATAGAGTGACTAAGAAAGGATCCAGTCTGGCGGGCTTACCTTTTATTTTCTTGTTTTAAACTTGTTCAAATCTCGGTCAAACCTAGGATTTGACCAAGATTCAAAATGTGCATCAAAATTTAAAAAAATTAAAAACCAAATTAAAGCACATAGTGTTCTTATGTCATATAGTAAGCATTAAAGTTGATAAACAAGGTCTAGACACATATTCAAACAAGACAAATCATGTATCTATACCCCTAACCCCTAAACTCTATCTTATGAAGTCAACAACATGAAGAGAAGTGGTTTTGGGTTTCAAACATGGAAATTTCAAAAACCTCCCAAAAGCTTCATTTTAGAGTGACTAATATATATAAGAAGGATCCATGCCTGCTTACCACCTTTTCATTTTCATATTTTAAACTTGTTTAAATCCGTGTCAAATTAAACCAAGGATTTGACCAAAAGATTCAAATGGGCATAAAATTTAAAAAAATCAGAAAAATGAAAAACAAAAGCATATAGTCTTCTTATGTCATATAGTAAGCATTCAAGTTGATAAACAAGGTTTGGACATGCATATTCAAACCTAGGCAAATCATGTATCTATCCCCTAGCCCCTAAACTCTATCTTATGAAGTCAAGCATGAAGAGAAGTGGTTTTGGGTTTCAAACATGAAAATTTCAAGAACATCCCAAAAACTTCATTTTAGAGTGACTAAGAAGGATACATGCTTCCCCTTTTCATTTTCATGTTTTATACTTGTTTAAATCTTGGTCAAACCTAGGATTTGACAAAGATTCAAATGTGCATCAAAATAAAAAAATCAGAAAAATTAAAAACCAAAGCACATAGTTTTCTTATGTCATATAGTTAGCATTAAAGTTGATATAAACAAGGTCTAGATATATTCAAACAAGAAAAATCATGTATCTACCCCTAACCCTAAACTCTGTCTTATGTAGTCAAGCATGAAGAGAAGTGGTTTTGGGTTTCAAACTTGGAAATTTCAAGAACCCCCAAAAGCTTCATTTTAGAGTGACTAAAGGATCCAGGTCGGGCTTACCTTTTATTTTCATGTTTTAAAATTGTTCAAATCTTGGTCAAACCGTACCTAGGATTTGATCAAGATTCAAATGGGCATAAAATTTCAAAAAAAATGAAAAACCAAAGCATATAGCCTTCTTATGTCATATAGTAAGCACTCAAGTTGGTAAACAAGGTCTAGACATATTCAAACCAGAAAAATCATGTTTCTACCCCTAGCCCTAAACTTTGTCTTATGAAGTCAAGCACGAAGAGAAGTCGTTTTGGATTTCAAACATGGAAATTTCAAAAACCTTCCCAAAAGCTTCATTTTGGAGTGACTAAGAAGGATACAGGCTTACCTTTTCATTTTCATGTTTTAAACTTGTTTAAATATTGGTTAAGCCTAGGATTTGACCAAGATCAAATGGGCATAAAAATTCAGAAAAAATCAAAAAAAATGAAAACCAAAGCACATAGTATTATTATGTCATATAGTAAGCATTCAAGTTGATAAACAAGGTCTAAACAACAAACTAGACAAATCATGTATCTACCCCTAACCCTAAACTCTGTATTATGAAGTCAAGCATGAAGAGAAGTGGTTTTGGGTTTCAAACATGAAAATTTCAAAAACTCCCAAAATCTTCTCATTTTAGAGTGACTAAGAAGCTAGGATTCAGGCTTACCTTTTCATTTTCATGTTTTAAACTTGTTCAAATCTTGGTCAAACTTAGGATTTGACCAAGATTCAAATGGGCATAAAAATTGGGAGGAAGGGTATGAATTACAATTCAAAAAAACAAGGTAACTTAAATACTTGGATGCCCCAAAGATGTGTGGAAGCCCAGAACAATGGCAAAACATGTGCGCACGCTGAATCCAATTCAAGTAGAACACATAGTAGGCATCGATAGTTTGACCTAAATTTGAAATCAAAGAGAAGGTGGTTAGAAAAAATCGAAATTGGCAAAGCAAAGCATGAAATCATAAATTTGTGATGCACTATAGCTATGAAAAGTATCAAACAATGCATACCAAAATGATTTTTTAGAGGAATACTAGTTCAACTTATTTTAATTTTATATTAGTAGCCCAAAATCGAACTAGTAGTTGGATATTTTTGAACTTGATCTGTAGTAGTGGGCAAAACCCTAGTTTAACCTATTTAATCATAGATTCGTAGGTCGATTTTTCTACTTTTTTATTATTACTATGCAGCACATGTGTGTTTGCCCGTCGAGTGAAACTCGGAGGAAGAAGGGATCACTCGGAAGGAGAGAAGAAGGGAGAGAATTATGGTGTCTCCCCTTTTTCGGGTGATGATGTTGACTTTTGTGCAGGGTTTGTCAGTGAGCAGGAGCGAGCGAGCGAGTCGAGCGAGGCCGAGAATGAGAGAGATTTGTTTTTTTTTGTGAGAGGGACAACCGAAGGATCCAGAAGGACCCACATACTTCCAATACGCATCCTGATGCGTCTTCTCTTGACAAAGAAAATGGCTGGGAGTTTGCGTACCTATTGCACGTGACTTGTGCTCACTGAAGTGTGGGACCTCACGCATGGGCACCACACGTAAGTGACAGACCTGTTGATGTAAAAACTCGGTTGATTATTATACTACTACATTTATACAAAGTTTCCTATGGATTCAAGGGTACGAAAGCCAAGTTAAATCATTTACATGACATTATTTTTTCCATGAAGCCAAGTTAACTCATTTATCAATTGGTACATTTTGGAGTGACTAAGAAGGATCCAGGCTTACTTTTTCATTTTCATGTTTTAAACATGTTTAAATCTTGGTCAAACCTATGACTTGACCAAGATTCAAATGGGCATAAAAATTCAAAAAAAAGAAAAACAAAAGCACACCGTCTTCCTATGTCATATATCAAGGTGATAAACAAGGTCTGCCATATTCAAACCACAAAAATCATGTATCTACCCCCTAACCCTAAACAAGGATCCAGGCTTACCCTTTTCATTTTCATGTTTTTAAACTTGTTCAAATCTTGGTCAAACTTAGGATTTGACGAAGATTCAAATGGGCGTAAAAATACTTAGAAAAATCATGTACGTATCTACCCCAAACCCTAAACTCTATCTTACGAAGCCAAGCATGAAGAGAAGTGGTTTTGGGTTTCAAACATGGAAATTTCAAAAACCTCCCAAAAGCTTCATTTTAGAGTGACTAAGAAGGATCCATGCTTACCTTTTATTTTCATGTTTTAAACATGTTCAAATCTTGGTCAAACCGTACGTACCTAGGATTTGACCAAGATTCAAATGGGCATAAAAATTCAAAAAAAATTGAAAAACCAAAGCACATAGCCTAGCTTCTTATATATGCCATATAGTAAGCACTCAAGCTAGTTGATAAACAAAGTCTAGACATATTCAAACCAGAAAAATCATGTATCTACCCCTAACCCTAAACTTTGTCTTAATTATGAAGTCAAGCACGAAGAGAAGTCATTTTGGGTTTCAAACATGGACATTTCAAAAACCCTCCCAAAAGCTTCATTGTGGTGTGACGTACTAAGAAGGATACATGCTTACATTTTCAACAACCCCCCTAAAAGCTTCATTATAGAGTGACTAAGAAAGGATCCAGTCTGGCGGGCTTACCTTTTATTTTCTTGTTTTAAACTTGTTCAAATCTCGGTCAAACCTAGGATTTGACCAAGATTCAAAATGTGCATCAAAATTCAAAAAAATAAAAAAATTAAAAACCAAATTAAAGCACATAGTGTTCTTATGTCATATAGTAAGCATTAAAGTTGATAAACAAGGTCTAGACACATATTCAAACAAGACAAATCATGTATCTATACCCCTAACCCCTAAACTCTATCTTATGAAGTCAACAACATGAAGAGAAGTGGTTTTGGGTTTCAAACATGGAAATTTCAAAAACCTCCCAAAAGCTTCATTTTAGAGTGACTAATATATATAAGAAGGATCCATGCCTGCTTACCACCTTTTCATTTTCATATTTTAAACTTGTTTAAATCCGTGTCAAATTAAACCAAGGATTTGACCAAAAGATTCAAATGGGCATAAATTTTTTAAAAAATCAGAAAAATGAAAAACAAAAGCATATAGTCTTCTTATGTCATATAGTAAGCATTCAAGTTGATAAACAAGGTTTGGACATGCATATTCAAACCTAGGCAAATCATGTATCTATCCCCTAGCCCCTAAACTCTATCTTATGAAGTCAAGCATGAAGAGAAGTGGTTTTGGGTTTCAAACATGAAAATTTCAAGAACATCCCAAAAACTTCATTTTAGAGTGACTAAGAAGGATACAGGCTTCCCCTTTTCATTTTCATGTTTTATACTTGTTTAAATCTTGGTCAAACCTAGGATTTGACAAAGATTCAAATGTGCATCAAAATAAAAAAATCAGAAAAATTAAAAACCAAAGCACATAGTTTTCTTATGTCATATAGTTAGCATTAAAGTTGATATAAACAAGGTCTAGATATATTCAAACAAGAAAAATCATGTATCTACCCCTAACCCTAAACTCTGTCTTATGTAGTCAAGCATGAAGAGAAGTGGTTTTGGGTTTCAAACTTGGAAATTTCAAGAACCCCCAAAAGCTTCATTTTAGAGTGACTAAAGGATCCAGGTCGGGCTTACCTTTTATTTTCATGTTTTAAAATTGTTCAAATCTTGGTCAAACTGTACCTAGGATTTGATCAAGATTCAAATGGGCATAAAATTTCAAAAAAATGAAAAACCAAAGCATATAGCCTTCTTATGTCATATAGTAAGCACTCAAGTTGGTAAACAAGGTCTAGACATATTCAAACCAGAAAAATCATGTTTCTACCCCTAGCCCTAAACTTTGTCTTATGAAGTCAAGCACGAAGAGAAGTCGTTTTGGATTTCAAACATGGAAATTTCAAAAACCTTCCCAAAAGCTTCATTTTGGAGTGACTAAGAAGGATACAGGCTTACCTTTTCATTTTCATGTTTTAAACTTGTTTAAATATTGGTTAAGCCTAGGATTTGACCAAGATCAAATGGGCATAAAAATTCAGAAAAAATCAAAAAAATGAAAACCAAAGCACATAGTATTATTATGTCATATAGTAAGCATTCAAGTTGATAAACAAGGTCTAAACAACAAACTAGACAAATCATGTATCTAACCCCTAACCCTAAACTCTGTCTTATGAAGTCAAGCATGAAGAGAAGTGGTTTTGGGTTTCAAACTTGGAAATTTCAAGAACCCCCCAAAAGCTTCATTTTAGAGTGACTAAGAAGGATCCATGCTTAACTTTTCATTTTCATGTTTTAAACTTGTTTACATCTTGGTCATAGCTAGTGTATTTGACCAAGATTCAAATGGGCATAAAATTAAAAAAAAAAAAAATGAAAAACCAAAGTACATAGTCTTCTTATGTCATATAGTAAGCATTCAAGCTGATAAACAAGGTCTAGACATATTCAAACCAAACAAATCATGAATCTATCTAAAAACATGGCCCAAAACCTCCCAAAAGCTTCATTTTAGAGTGACTAAGAAGTATCCATGCTTACCTTTTCATTTTCATATTTTAAACTTGTTTAAATCATTGTCAAACCTAGGATTTGACCAAGATACAAATATGGGCACAAAACCCTCTTAGCCAAAATCAACTACGAGCAAGATTTTCTGTATTGTAGATGCCCCAATTGACTCTCATCCCCAATGTAGTCTTTTTTATGTCAGTATAGACTTCTTTACTGGATGTATACTATCGTACATGGCATGCATTTGCCTAATGAGCAGCATTGTTTAGCCGTTCTAGCCAACCCGATCAATCTGTCAAGCTTCATGCACGAGATGCCATGTTTATGGCCCTTTTGTTGTGGCTTTTTTTGGCTTTTGGCTTTGGCAAAAGCCAAAAAAAGCACGTAAATAGGTGCTTTTTTGGGCTTTTGGATTTTGGAAGCCAAGAACAAAGATTCTATTCTTTTGGCTTCCAAAATCCAAAAGCCCAAAAAGCACCTATTTAGGTGCTTTTTTTGGCTTTTGCCAAAGCCAAAGCCAAAATAAGCCACAACAAAAGGGTAATTTACTCCCTCGCTCCGGTGATCCGATCCATATTTCTTGGTGCTAAAAAGAATGTGAATCGGAGGGAGTACTTTTCTTAGATAGTACTATATCAGTTCAAAAAAAAGTACAGTACTACTACATCACAAATGCATCAAAAGAGTACTACTGTACATCACAAGACCACGACAGTTGTATAGTAGAGTTTAATGCTGAACTTTAAACAGGACCAGGAGCATCAGGGCCAGCAGCAGGGGCGTTGACCGGCAACAAACCAGGCAAAAGACGTAAGGAAGAGGCCATATGCTGCGTGCTTGGCCTTGATTGCAGGGTGGTGATTCTTCGCCGCTCGCCATGTATTCACGCCGTACCAGTTCCGCGTCGCCCGCTGACAAAGGATTAACTTGTCAATGCCTACAGATTGTAGACTAGGGTTTTGCTAGAAGTAGAGGGCAAGTAGATCTCGAAGGTTTAGGCGAAAAGTACTCGACGATTATGAAAACTAGGGTTATGTTGACAGTAGATTCGATCCTTTCTTTGTCCCTCGACTCCCCCTTATATAGGAGGTGGAGCCGAGGGTTTCGTTTTGTACAAGTTACAGAGTCCGGGATGGTTTCTAACTCATCCCGCCAGATTACAAATAACACTTCCTATTACAACTCTAACTTTCCTTAATGTATCTTGGGCTTCCGAATCTTCTTATTCTTCGGGTAGTGGGCCTTCAATAAACCCCGGGTACTATCTTCGGCAGGCCCATTTGGGATGCCTATGTCAGTAGCCCCCGAGATTTTGCTTGAATCGTAGAGTCAAGGGAAATCTCGACTGTTTATTTTTATTCGAGAGCTTTTATTTATATTTCTTCACATAAAATTCTATATTGTACAGGGATAATGGTAGTTGGGGCTAGTTCATCTGACGGATCAGGTACTAGTTAACTGCTCTAGTGGCAATCCGCAAAAACCTACTTCAAGATCACGTCCCTGGACATGATCTCGGGATACTGGTGCAAACTTCGACAGGTGCCGCTTAAGGTCTTACCATTCTGTCGAGTCCCAGTCAAATTTATCGAGTACCTAACGCGTCCGTTAGGATTTTTCTTCGTATCTGTTGATACGGATAAAAGTAGCAGAGCGCAGTCTTTGGCGATGCCACGCCCAGCAGAACGGATCTGGGGTCTTACCTTCGCAAATTTGCGGCATTCAGAAATTGATCGCAACTTTGGCGTTCTGAGAATATATTGTCGAGTGCTTTTCGCCTTTGGAATAGCACATTTTATCGAGTCATATTTGATGACTTATTTTGTCTTCCCGATGGGAGTATATGTAGAGTTATCTGTGTAACTCGAAATATACTCACTTCTGTTTCTTTATTTTGATAAAATTCATCGGGCACGCGAACAGCGTTCCCGATGGGAGTAGCCCCCGAGGCTACAGCCAAGGACTTGTGCTTGGGTGTAGGCTCCACAGATTAGTATCCGTTGCCGCTATATTTATAATCTTTCTCGATAGTTTTATATTTATCGGGTGCGCGACCAGCGCTCCCGATGGGAGTAGCCCCCGAGGCTATGAACAAATGCTTGTATTTGATCATAGGCTCTCGCCATTTCTATCTTGTCATACTCGGAATTTTCTATTTTTCCAAAGTAGCCCCCGAGCATTTGGGCAAGAACTTGTGTTTGATCAAATGCTCCCGAAATAATCTTGCATAGTCGATAATTTTTTCGAGCTTCATAGTCGAACTTTTCTTTTACCTTGATGACGTAGTTGCTGATGATAGCCACGATTTCTGTGTTGGAAACACGCGAAAACCGCTATGTGTCACTGTCATGTGGGTCCCTTTTTCCTATCCAGTTGACACGTCGTGCAAGTGGGGGACACACGTCCTCCGCTTTTTCTGGCACCATTACTGTATCTCCTGCCTGTTCACTTCTCGGTAAAAATACCCTTTTACCCCTTGTACACGTGGTTGTCATCGCACCCATTCTTTTGTCAATCGAACGGTTGTGACGATGCACACTGCTATATAAAGCCATCGTCTTCCTCCTTGAGCACTTTCGCTCACGCCGCACCTCTGCTTCTCCGCTGCAACCCCCTTGTTCCCATTAGCTCTCGCGCAGCACCTTTCTCCTTTCTCTGCTAGCTCCGTTGATGCCGCCGCGCGCTCGCTTGACTAGACATAGCACACCAGAATCGAAGATGACATCAACAGATCTGGGAAGTGCTGAGTGGGAGAGATCCAAGATCTCAAACCAAGACATCAACATGCTGAAGAGGATGGGATTCAGCAAGAAGGAGAACGCGCTCCAGTTCCCCAAGGAGGAGAGCTACCCAAAGCCTCCAATCAACTATCGGGTCAGTTTTGTTGACCACCTCATCCGAGGACTTTCTCCCCCAATCCACGAATTTCTGCGTGGTCTCCTGTTTGTCTATGGCCTTCAGTTGCATCATCGACGCCCAACTCTCTCCTCCACATTTCGATTTTCATCACACTCTGTGAATGCTTTCTCGGGGTCCAACCCAATTGGGCCCTGTGGAAACGCATCTTTTGCATTCGCCGCAATAGCCACCACAACGTCGCCTATAATATTGGCGGCGTTGTTATCTGCGTTCGGTCGGAAGTCGACTATTTTGATGTCAAATTTCCCGACTCCGTTCAAGGCTGGCGGAAAAAGTGGCTGTACATTCATGAGGAAAGCTCCAACCCGGCGGAAGAGAACATCGCTCCTTTTGACGGAGAAGCTAAAATCTTTCGCCGCCGTTCTTGGGATGCTGAAGCTACTGAAGCGGAGAAATTGGCGACAGAGGCGCTGATGACTCGCATTCACGAGCTACAGAACACCCGCGGGAAAGAACTTTCGGGTATTGAGATTACCGCCTATTTCCTTAGGACTAGAGTGCAGCCTCTCCAGGCTCGCAAAAACCCCTTCTGGAAATACGCTGGTGAAGAAGATGCTGACAGGCTCTCGAAGGATCTTCCCTTGAAGGACTTTGAGAAACTTATCCGCAAAATCTCATCGCTGAACAAGAAGGATTTAATTCCTACTTCTTTCCGTGTCGCGCCATTTAGTAGCACCAACCCCCTCCCCGAGGTAATTTCTTTTTTTGTAGCCATACATGTTTCCTCGAGCTTTGTTATTTTGTCGATTACTATTTTGTTAACACCCTTTTCTCGACACTTTTTCTTTTCTCAGGGCCACCCTGTTCTTTCTTCTCTTCCTCCTCTTCCTAAAGGTGGAGACGTGGAGGACGTGCCGTTGTCGACGATGACAACCAAAGCACCACTCGCCCTGCCACTGAAATCGCGGGTTCTCACAAGTCCGCGGCTTCTGCTGAATCAGAGGCCACTGCCTCGACACACTCTCTTCCTCATGCTTCTGGGTTGTTCAGTATATTTGATAAGGGAGCCTCGTTGACCACTATTATCGGGTGTGCCGAAAAATAGTGTCGCAATTTTCTTGCTGTCGTGAATACTCCATATGCCAGTTTCTGATATTGCGGGTACCGCTGTTTTGAAGGCGACAGTACTTCGCTGATGAAATATACTGGCCTCTGAACTCCATGAAGCTTGCCTTCTTCTTCTCTCTCGACTACTAGGGCCGTGCTGACCACCTGAGGTGTGGCTGCAATGTACAAGAGGAGAGGTTCTTTCTCTTTGGTGCCACCAATATCGGTGGTGTCGAAATTGCTCGCTTGAGGTTCTCGAAGGCTCTATCTGCTTCCTCGTTCCATTGAAATTTTTCCCCCTGTTTGATCAATGCATAGAACGGTAGCGCCTTTTCTCCTAGCCTGGCGACGAATCTGCTTAAAGCTGCGACTCGCCCCGTTAACTGTTGTATCTCCTTCAGCTTTGTTGGCTTTCTCATAGTAACGATGGCCTGTATTTTCTCGGGATTAGCTTCAATCCCCCTTGCTGATACTAAAAACCCGAGAAGTTCTCCTGCAGGAACTCCAAAAGAGCACTTTGTCGGGTTCAGCTTGAGGCAGAATTTGTCGAGGTTGTCGAAGGTTTCCTTCAAATCTTCGATCAGAGTCGACCCTTTCTTTGATGTTATTACGACATCGTCGATGTAGACTTGTACATTTTTTCCAATCTGTGTTGCTAGGCACTTCTGCATCATCCGCTGATATGTTGCTCCCGCGTTTTTCAGACCAAAGGGCATTGTTTTGTAGCAAAACACGCCATAAGGTGTGATGAACGCTGTCTTGGCTTCATCTTCTTCTTTTAATCTTATCTGGTTATAACCAGAATATGCGTCCAGGAAGGAAAGACGTTCGCATCCTGCCGTGGAGTCGATGATTTGATCGATCCTTGGGAGGGGAAAGTGATCCTTGGGACAATGTTTATTGAGACACGTGAAGTCGACGCACATGCGAAGGACTATTGTGTGTTTTTTCGGCACCATCACTGGGTTAGCTACCCATGTGGCTTCGGTAGATATTTCTCTGATGAAACCAGCATCTTTGAGTCGATCTATTTCTGATAACATGGCTTTGCGGCTAGGCTCCGAAAAACGCCGCAAAGGTTGCTTTACTGGTCTTGCGAGAGGATCCAAATTGAGGTGGTGCTCGGCAAGTTCCCTGGGTACTCCTGGCATGTCAGCTGGACACCATGCGAAGATTTTCCAGTGCTCACGGAGGAACTCGACGAGCGCGCTTTCCTATGCGACATCCATGTTTGCGGCAATGGACGTCGTTTTCTTTGGATCTGTCGGGTGGATCTGTACCTCTTTTGAATCCTTGGTTATATTGAAAGTTGGCTCCTTAGAAGATCTCCCTACCTCTGGCAGCACATCATAATCAGTGAACCTTGGCGCCGCATATTCTGCTTGCATCCCGAAAGTTTCTGACAGTCGATGAAAATCTTTGTCGCATTTATCGGATAACGCAAAACTTCCTTTGATTGTGATAGGTCCCTTGGGCCCAGGCAACCTCCACAACAGATATGTATAATGCGGCACTGCCATGAACCTGGCATACGCTGGTCGTCCCAACAAAGCGTGATATTGCGACGGGAAATCGACAACTTCGAACTCCAAATTCTCTATCCTGTAGTTTTCTCGGGTTCCAAACTGAACGTCGAGGTTGATCTTGCCCAATGGGTAACTTGGCTTCTCTGGTGTGATCCCATGGAAACGTGTGTCAGTTGGTTTCAGATTTGCTAGGGATATGTTCATCTTCCTCAATGTATCTGCATACATGAGGTTTAAGCTGCTGCCGCCATCTATGAAAACTCTCGACACGTCGAAACCAGCGATTACTGCGGGTAAGATGAGTGCTGATTGTCCTGGTCGAGGAACTTGCTGCGGATGGTCTGCGATTGTGAAGCCGATGTCTTGCCCCGACCAATTTAAGTACTCGACTGTTGGTGGAGGCATCTTCTCTGCCATGAACACTTGTCGCGAGATTACCTTCTGCGCCCTGTTTGATGGCCTAGCTTTCTGAATCATCGAGACCGCACCGTTAGAGTTGGGGTCAACATATGGAGGTGGGTGTGGTGCTGCCGCTATTCTGAGCTGGTGTCGATTTTCGTCGGTAATTGCGGGAGGAGGTGGAAGGTGGATCTCGCTCCTTGGCTCCCGAGGGTTTCTGTTATTTGCTTGGGCATTTGCAATTCCTGCGGCTCGCAACATTGCCTGAAAATTTCGGCAGTCTTTCTGGAGATGTCCTGACTGCCTCTTTCCATTGTTGTCGAGGTAAAAGTGCATTTGACATGGACCGTTCATCATCTCCTCGGGAGACACGTAAGGTCTTTGAATCCTTGGTCCACTATTTTGCCTGTTGCCACGAAAATCACCTCTATTGTCGCCTTGTTGCTCATTACTCCTTTGATAATCATCTCGACTATTTCCTCCAGGATTTCCTCGAAAACCAGCCGATATATGGCCGGGAGCATCGTTGTTGTAGAACTGGCGAGAAAATCGCCTTCTATTTTGATAATTTCGACCACGATCTTCTTCTGGCGACCTGTGTCGCTTATTGTATATTGCGTCTTCACCATCTGCCCATTTATTGGCTATCTCCATGAGTGCTGATATGGTCTTAGGGTTGGTTCTCCCTAAGTCCTCGACAAAATCTCCTCGCCGGATTCCTGCCACGAACGCATCTATTGCCCTCTCGTCAGATATATCTTCTGCCGAGTTCTTTATGATGTTCCACCGCTGTATATATTTCCTCATCGACTCGTCGTGTTTTTGTCGACACGCCCTCAACTCTTCCAATGACGCAGGTTTCTTGCAGGTGGATCGGAAGTTTTTCACGAAGATGTCCTCAAAGTTATCCCAGCTGTCGATGGAATTTAGGGGGAGTTTCTTTATCCAAGATCTCGCGGCACCGCTCAGGTGAACTTGGATACTTTGCATAGCTGTTGCTCTGGTTCCTCCTACCAGCTTTACCATCTCGAGATAATCCACGAGCCAATCCTCGGGATCTTGCAGGCCGTCGAATTTCTTGAAATTTTCGGGTAGCTTGAACCCTTTTGGGACTCGAGTTTTTCGAACTCTTCTCGTGAAACACGGGAGCCCACACATATCTTCGTCGGCAACTTCTGGTGAGTGCTGACGCTCCCTTCTTTCTTGTCGCGCTCTGTCCACCCTTACTTGGACTGCTGTGTCTCTTGCTCCACTTGTTCTTGGTGGGTCTTGAACTGCTGCGGTGGGTCGTGGACTATTTTGTCTAGGATTTTCTTCGGGAGGCGTTGTTGCAAACGCTGTTCCCATTACTCCTACTCCAGCCATCGCCATATTGAACAATGGTTCTCTCGGGTCCCCAGGAGGTGGTCTGGACGCCAAGATGTAAGCTTGTGTTGCCATGTAACCTGCCTCTGGCGTTTTTGGGATGATATTTCCCCTTTCGTCGATCGACATAAAGGACATGTCGAGATTTTGGATTATGTTTCCCTCTCTGCTTCGGGTATGTTTTGCAGCCGAGACATTGCTCTCCTCCGAGCTTCTCTGTGACTGTCTCCCGAAGTTCTTGATTGTCGACTTAAATCTGCTCGGCGTCTGCTTGATGCGGAAGCTGCCTCTTTTCTTCTATTTAATGATGCTGTCTGTTTTTCCAACTCTCTGCTTACTCGAGCAAGTCTATATTGATATGCTTGTAGTTCTTGTGTAGTAGCAGTGGTGGTCATTGGTTCTGAACCATCCATGGCTCTCGCAGCCCTATCCCACGCTGCTTGCGGGAGTTGGACTTGTGCTCGAGTTGAAGTCCCAGCATATTTAGTGCCTAGGCCATGTCTGAGATCAGCGGGATCGACGTATGGATTTCCCAAATCGTCGAAAGCCTCTGACGTTTCTGGCTCTGATCGGCCTGCCCCTTCTATCGCATAAATCTGATGATATTTTGCGCATTGATTTTTGTCAGGATTGGTGACACCATCATATAGAGTGGTGAAGACCTTTCCGATGGCAGCAGATTTGTCGATGAAGTTGAAGCTGTCGACGCTTTCGGAGTCGCTGCTTATAAAGGAGTCCGCAGACGACTCGAAGGATGTGTTGCTGAAGATCTTGGCGAGCTTTCCGCTTGCCTTGCTGTCGACGAAGCGTGGCGACGAAAACTCCTCGTCACTCGACGAAAAGTTAGAATCGACCGCTGAAAATTCCGACGAGATCGGAACTTCGAGACGGTAGGATCCTTCCTTATTGACGCCAAATCGGAATTCTCCGAACGTCATGATGATGGGCTCCTCCAGATAGGCACATGCATCCATACGGGAGGGCGGGTGAGGAATAAAATTGAATAGATCAGTTTTTCCCTTGTTACCTCGATCCATCGCGTTGCTTGCTGTTGATGAAGTCGAAGATCTTGAACGTGCCATCGAGATCAGCTCCTTGCAACCTCTAATTCCCACAGACGGCGCCAATTGACAAAGGATTAACTTGTCAATGCCTACAGATTGTAGACTAGGGTTTTGCTAGAAGTAGAGGGCAAGTAGATCTCGAAGGTTTAGGCGAAAAGTACTCGACGATTATGAAAACTAGGGTTATGTTGACAGTAGATTCGATCCTTTCTTTGTCCCTCGACTCCCCCTTATATAGGAGGTGGAGCCGAGGGTTTCGTTTTGTACAAGTTACAGAGTCCGGGATGGTTTCTAACTCATCCCGCCAGATTACAAATAACACTTCCTATTACAACTCTAACTTTCCTTAATATATCTTGGGCTTCCGAATCTTCTTATTCTTCGGGTAGTGGGCCTTCAATAAACCCCGGGTACCATCTTCGGCAGGCCCATTTGGGAGTTCCGCGTCGCCCGCGAGCGGATCGAAGCGATCCCGCGCGCCGGACACGCTCGAGGAGGCGTGGCGGCTCCAGTGCAAGCAGTCCGCCGCCGGGAGTCGGCGCGCGGCGTGCAGGTACAGAGGCTCCCTGTACATGCCGTCGTCGCTCCGCGAGTTCGCCCCGGGCGGGCTCTGGTACAAGGCGGATCCGCCGCTCAAACCGATGAGCGGCCCCGTCTTCAACAAATGGCGCGCCGACCGGGAGAGGAACCGCCGGTCGAAGGCGGCGTGGGAGGCGAGCACCAGCGGCGGATTCGCGCCGCCAGCCGGCGAGGAGGCGGAGGAGGCGGAGGAAGGGGAAGACCCCCTCTTCTTGAAGGCGCTGGCCGCGTCCCTCAAGGACGATGCCGACAAGAAGAGGGCGGAGGAAGAAGACAAGGCGGCGGCCATCGCCGCCGTGAAGGAGAAGGAGGCGCGGGATGCGGAGGAGAACGCGACCATCATCTTCCTCGACGACTAGATAGGTTAGAAGTCGCGATAAGGATCGCGCAATTCTGTATGTATGATCCGTATGTATGATCAACTATGAATTATGAACAATGAACTATCAAACCAAACCACATAGTTTTTTTATGTCATATAGTAAGAATTCAAGTTGATAAAACAAGGTCTAGACATATTCAAACTAGACAAATCACGTATATCTACCCCTAACCCTAAACTCTGTCTTATGAAGTAAAGCATGAAGAGAACTGGTTTTGGGTTTCAAACATGGAAATTTCAAAAACCTTCCCAAAAGCTTCATTTTGGAGTGACTAAGAAGGATGCAGGCTTACCTTTTCATTTTCATGTCTTAAACATGTTTAAATCTTGGTTAAACCTAGGATTTGACCAAGATCAAATGGGCAAAAAAATCAGAAAAAATCAAAAAAATGAAAACTAAAGCACATAGTATTCTTATGTCATATAGTAAGCATTCAAGTTGATAAACAAGGTCTAAACATATTCAAACCAGACAAATCATGTATCTACCCACTAACCCTAAATTCTGTCTTATGAAGTCGATCAAGCATGAAGAGAAGTGGTTTTGGGTTTCAAGCATGGAAATTTCAAAAACCTCCCAAAAGCTTCATTTTAGAGTTACTAAGAAGGATCCATGCTTACCTTTTATTTTCATGTTTTAAACATGTTCAAATCTTGGTCAAACCGTACCTAGGATTTGACCAAGATTCAAATGGGTATAAAAATTCAAAAAAACTGAAAAACCAAAGCACATAGCCTTCTTATGTCATATATAGTAAGCACTCAAGTTGGTAAACAAGGTCTAGAGATATTCAAACCAGAAAAATCTTGTATCTACCCCTAACCCTAAACTTTGTCTTATGAAGTCAAGCACGAAGAGAAGTCGTTTTGGGTTTCAAACATGGAAATTTCAAAAACCTTCCCAAAAGCCTCATTTTGGAGTGACTAAGAAGGATGCAGGCTTACCTTTTCATTTTCATGTTTTAAACTTGTTTAAACCTTGGTTAAACCTAGGATTTGACCAAGATCAAATGGGCATAAAAATTCAGAAAAAATCAAAAAATGAAAACCAAAGCACATAGTATTCTTATGTCATATATTAAGCATTCAAGTTGATAAACAAGGTCAAGACATATTCAAACCAGACAAATCATGTATCTACCCTAACCCTAAACTCTGTCTTATGAAGTCAAGCATGAAGAGACGTGGTTTTGGGTTTCAAACATGGAAATTTCAAGAACCCCCCAAAAGCTTCAATTTAGAGTGACTAAGAAGGATCCAGGTCGAGCTTACCTTTTATTTTTATGTTTTAAACTTGTTCAAATCTTGGTCAAACCTAGGATTTGACCAAGATTCAAATGGGTATAAAAAAATGAAAAACCAAAGCACATAGCCTTCTTATGTCATATAATAAGCACTCAAGTTGATAAACAAGGTCTAGACATATTCAAACCAGAAAAATCATGTATCTACCCCTAACCCTAAACTTTGTCTTATGAAGTCAAGCACGAAGAGAAGTCGTTTTTGGGTTTCAAACATGGAAATTTCAAAAACCTTCCCAAAAACTTCATTTTGGAGTGACTAAGAAGGATGCAGGCTTACCTTTTCATTTTCATATTTTAAACATGTTTAAATCTTGGTCAAACCTATGATTTGACCAAGATTCAAATGGGCATAAAAATACTTAGAAAAATCATGTACGTATCTACCCCTAACCCTAAAATCTATCTTACGAAGTCAAGCATGAAGAGAAGTGGTTTTGGGTTTCAAACACATGGAAATTTCAAAAACCTCCCAAAAGCTTCATTTCAGAGTGACTAAGAAGGATCCAGACCGGGCTTACATTTTATTTTCATATTTTAAACTTGTTCAAATCTTGGTCAAACCGTACCTAGGAATTGACCAAGATTCAAAAAAAAATGAAAAACCAAAGCACATAGCCTTCTTATGTCATATAGTAAGCACTCAAGTTGATAAACAAGGTCTAGTCATATTCAAACCAGAAAAATCATGTATCTACCCCTAAGCCTGAACTTTGTCTTATGAAGTCAATCACGAAGAGAAGTCGTTTTGGGTTTCAAACATGGAAATTTCAAAAACCTTCCCAAAAACTTCATTTTGGAGTGACTAAGAAGGATGCAGGCTTACCTTTTCATTTTCATATTTTAAACATGTTTAAATCTTGGTCAAACCTATGATTTGACCAAGATTCAAATGGGCATAAAAATACTTAGAAAAATCATGTACGTATCTACCCCTAACCCTAAAATCTATCTTACGAAGTCAAGCATGAAGAGAAGTGGTTTTGGGTTTCAAACACATGGAAATTTCAAAAACCTCCCAAAAGCTTCATTTCAGAGTGACTAAGAAGGATCCAGACCGGGCTTACATTTTATTTTCATATTTTAAACTTGTTCAAATCTTGGTCAAACCGTACCTAGGAATTGACCAAGATTCAAAAAAAAATGAAAAACCAAAGCACATAGCCTTCTTATGTCATATAGTAAGCACTCAAGTTGATAAACAAGGTCTAGTCATATTCAAACCAGAAAAATCATGTATCTACCCCTAAGCCTGAACTTTGTCTTATGAAGTCAATCACGAAGAGAAGTCGTTTTGGGTTTCAAACATGGAAATTTCAAATACCTTCCCAAAAGCTTCATTTTGGAGTGACTAAGAAGGATGCAGGCTTACCTTTTCATTTTCATGTTTTAAACATGTTTAAATAAGGATGCGTGATTCTGAAACCTCATACACATTGTTGCAAAAGTAATTACATCACCTAAACAATACTACCAGTTCATAATTCTAAACTTATGTACAATCTTGGAAACATATAACGCCAGCCTAGTTCACCAATTATCATCATCCCTCTTGATGCGCTTGCCGGTGCCGCTTGTACCTGCCTCCCATGGGTTGGCAGTCCAAGTTCTGCACTCGTTCGCACTTCGTGTGTCGGGAATCCTTGTTGGAGCTTCCCAACCAGATACAGGCCCTGCCCTTGCTAGCTCACCACATCCAGCCGTTGCCCTAGCTTGCTCACCATGTGAACCGCCATCCCACGGAGACCCCGAAGTAGGCTCGCACGGGTCCTTTATCCATGGTGGCATATTCTTCGGATCAAATGGTATGTTGTGCCTAAAGCAATAAGATACAAATTCCCAGTAGGTTGTCCCGACACACTGCTTCTTCTCGTCGCGCCAGGCAGGGGGAAGAGCGGCCAACCTAGCCGCTTCCTTGCAATCCGGGCAAACCACTTCCCTTGGAATTGGTTGTGCTTGACGCTGCCCATCATTGATTTTTTTGAGTCGCCTGTACAACTCAAAACTGACATACCCATCAATCGCAGCATACCTCAAGTTTACTTCAGGCAATGGCATGCACTCCCATTGATCGTGGCTGCTAGTAGGGAACTTGGTCTTCATGTCTTTGTAAGATGGGTCAATGATGGCGGCTGCCAAATCACCCATGCCAGTCCTATTGCCAGGACCATTGAAATTGATCATATCCTGAATGTCAATCCAATTATGTTTAGGAATTTTAATGCCATCTCTAGCAAACCTGCTAGAGTCACCCCTGATGTCAACAGTTGTGAAACAAATTCCTTTATGTTGAAGGAATTCTTGCAGTGCCAGATTATCAGGACTCCTGCATGTTAACACAAATCAATCTTGTAAGATCGTATATGCTGAAATAGTACACATATTTTTCTTCCAGTAAACTGTATACTTGTTGCAGTGAAACAATGATTTTGCATCAGTGATACACATCAAAATAACATGAATTATTGTTGCGACTATATGATCTAATTATTTAAGTGTCAAGTTAAGATTCAGTTACTATATGTTAATATCTTGACATCCATGCCGATTATCGGTGAGTATGAGTACATGAAATTTGTGCAAATTTTGAGTACCAAAATCATGAAACTAGATATCGTGGTCAATCCAAAAAAATTATACAAGTATGTTGAAATAAAAAAGCAGATCCAAGATAAAGGAAGAGTTTCTATATTAAAAAACAAAAGGATAAAGGAAGGCATGTGAAGAACATACCTGCAGAAATGGTACACCAGGACGTGGTCGTCCATGGCCAACTGAACGACGGCGGTACTTACTTGGTCCGCAGTGTATTCTAGGTCGAGGCCGACGAACCTGGACCTGTCCTCTAGTAGCTTTTGTTCGTACATCTTGAGGGTGTGCTCGAGAACGGAAGGGTCATTCGTGTAGACCACGTTCACCTTGGTCGTCCCATGGGGAACGACGCTCCTCTTTAGCGTAAACAGGCCGCCGTCGGCCATGGCAGCGCTGAAGCACGTCGAACTGATCGGAGGGATTGAGGGGGAGGGAGGGAGAGCAACTGCAAACAATGGGGTTTTTTGGAACTTGCCGAAATGCAGGGGAGAACGAACCGCCAGGGGTTGTTTAGTGGGGACAGATGGGAATAATACTGCGATGAGGTTGAGGAATTAACTCCAACCGCCATTTAAATCTAGTACTCCCTATAGTCAGTTGATAGGAAATGGACGGGCAAGATTGATTCTAGGGAGGCGAATCCCAGTATTTTCCCAATTTATTTGAGTTGTAATATAACCATCGTTAATACTTGAATTGAAAAATATTTACAAAATTAATTTATTATATACTACATGATGAGATAATCCAACAAACCATGGAAATGCATGGCCATCCAACCATGTCACCCTCTTGTGAAAATTGTATAGGTGGTAGTGTGCGCAATACACGCGGTAGCCACTTCACAAATACATCCTTTTAATTTTGCCCCCCTTAATTCGGCCAATAAAAATGAAAAGACTTTATGTGGAAAACCAAAAAAACTGTATTTGGCAAAGTATAGTCGAAAATAAGAAGTTTTTCATTGATCTCTTAAAAAAGGGGTCATGATTCGAAAGTTCGCCATGCATGGTTCTTGCGGTAACCAAGCTAGCTCACCCATGTGGCAAGAAGCGAATCAATGTCCAACATGCATGGTTCCAAAAATATATATTTACAGAATGATTCTGCTTCTCAAGAATATTTGCATGCCATCATGTTTGTTATTTTTCCTAGATAAAAGTAGTAATTGGTGACTTCGTGATTGCCTTGCTTGCTGATTTCAATAAGTTTGAACCTCATTTTGGCTTTATTTCAAATTTAGGCAAAAACTTCTTGGCAATCGACTTTGTGAGCTACTATACTTGGATGCAACCCACATTTTCGTTGGCTAATGTTTTCTGATTCCACAACAATAGGGCACATCCCTATATCATCCCAAATTTTGAATTCTTTTTAGTTTGGTTGATGACCACCATTCATATCCGAACTTAATTAATTGGAGTACACATGATGGTTTCATGGTAAGCTAGTTTGACAAATTAGCCTTCGAAATGGCGATTCGCCTACCATGCATGCATGTTTGGCCTACCCGTGAAATTTTGATTTGTGGTATTGTGCACACACGTACTGCACATGATAGCGAATAAACAAAACACATATTCGGACCCCTTTGGCCAGCAAGGGCATGTTTGGTTCCTAGCCACAATTTGTCAAGAAGCCAAAATTTGGCAGCCATGCATATAGTTTATTTGGCATGTGTTTGGTTTTTGCCACAATTTGGCTTATCACACTTCATTGCATGTATATATGGTCCATTTGTCATAGACTCAACTTTTTTTTACAAAGTTTTGACAAAGTTTGGCTTTAATATTTTAAGCCACAATTTGGTGGCTAGCCATACTAGCTTTTTTTTTGGCTAACCACACTTTGGCTTTGGAAAAATGTGGCTACCAAACATGGGTCCTAATAAAAAGAAAACAACACACTAATGTGTGGTAAACCAAAAATCCCTACTTTGCAAAGTTGCATATGTGCAAAAGGGGGGCAATGCATGCATTATTCAGAAGTTGATTGTGGTTTTCGTAGTGTAACCAATTAATTAAGCTTACATATGGGAAGAGGCTAGCGAGGCGAACTCAAGCAGCTATGGTTCCAATGTTGTCAAGTTTGAAGTGGACACTGCATGAAGCTTGCTCAAATTAATGGGTAGAAAGCCAAAAGCAGTCCATATTTATTCTATATGTGTGTGAATAATAACTCTTCACCCCAAACCTCTATGTATGATAGGGTTTTATATTTTTTACTTGTTAGTAGTAAGTACATGTCATGTGATGGCTCCATGCACATGTTTCACAACTTTTTTTTGATTTGTTTCTACCTCATTTGGTTGGTTTCAAATTTGCTCAAACTTCCTATGCGCGCTATGTTGTACTATTGGGACCCATGTTTGGGCTTTGTTTGTGGTACCACACTTGCAGGGTACCTCCAAGTATTTTATTCCCAAAAATTATGAATTCTAATTAAATGGTGAACTATAAACTGATCATCTAAAGTTGGAAAATAAAATCCATATATAGCTACACATCTAGATATGTGTATAAGGTAGACAAACTGCATTGCCACACATGCCTTATATAAGTTTGTTTTTTCTAGCGGAGTGGATTCCCTAATCACCCCACGGTTGTGACATTGTCAATGTTGTCATGATAAATAACATTGCGAGACTTTCCATCTTATTCTTTTTTGTAGAAATGATTGTCCCATTATGGCAAACGTCCCCATTCGTTTTTCAAATTAAGTAAACGTTATAGGATGAAAATTCATTGAAGTGACAAATTTTCTAGATTTCTAACTATTTTAGCTCATTCAAACAAGTTTGCAATAGGCCGACCTGTTGTCCAGTGACAATTTTAGAGTACAATTTGATCAACATCACAAAAAAGTGCTTTTAAGGCTCGTAAGTAGTATCATACATGCCATGTTGGCAAAAATCTAATGTGTCACATCAATTATGAGGTGAGAGATGAGAGTAGTATTATAACACATAAACCTAGAAAACTTAGAAAACTTCATGACAAATACATCATGTACACACATTTGCATTGAGATTCTACAAAACTTTAAATATGACATAAGTATGAACCATATTATGATACTATGCATTGTGGAGGTAGTATCACAAACTAGTAGTGTATGATACTACGTACTACGTACTTCCCATTGTGACTAGTCTTAATCACTCTGACCTCGCCGTCTCGCCGTCTTACTATAGTACATACTACACCCCCACTCCGTCTCTCATACATCGCCCCACTCGTTTCCCACTCCGTCTCTCATACAGCGGCTGCGCCTGTAGATATCTTCGAGGATCTGGGCGATTTTGACCCGCTTTTCGGCGCTCGCCGTTTCAAGGTGAAGACCCCAATCTTAGCATGCATGTTGGACCAATTAGGAGTACAAAATTATGTTCTAAATGTTGCTCAAACTTTCCATACAACTAATATATAACTTATACTACGTAGGTTACACCATCGAAATAGGTATGACCAGTTGAGAAATGGGAACAATAACTTGGAACCTTTCTTACTATCGAGTGGGACGTGTGATATTGGTGTGACCCTGCTTTTTTCTTCTTCTACATAATGGCTACATGATGGTTCTAGAAAGAAGTGTATGCTGTTGTGGTATCTCTTGACGCGAATCCCTCTAATCACAAGCGTTAGATTTTGGAAACCAACGGTTAGTACTGCTGTTACATCTCTAGTTCAAAACTGGTGCATTTTGTATGTTGTTGTAGTAGTCTAGTAGATAGATTCAGATGCATGGTCAGGAGTGCAAACATTTCGCAACTAGTTGATCCCTCATCTTATTGTCGGATGTCACATTTCGAGTTTGTAAAAAAATGTAAATTCAAATCATAGTCACGGGTTATGTTGTATCTTTCGCACATCTAAACATTTGTTTCAAAAGGTGACCATATGTGAGCTGTGGAAAAAAGAAAAGACCAAAGTGAATAATATTCCTTAACTATTCACATATCATTTGTCTTTTTTGTGCAAGCTAGAATTTTTTTTACATACTCATCTGTGACCTGTGGAGCAATACACAACATAATATGTGTCCCAGTTTTGTTTTTCTTCATATTTTTTAAAAGTGCAGAAGTGTGATATCCGATAATAGGATGCGAGTGCAACTAGTTGCAAATGAGATGCTAATGCATGCTGATATGATACTACCTCTGTCCATAAATAGATGTATGTCTTTTGTCGTGGCCCCATCCTACTTCTGCATTTTCTTTACGGCCATTTTTGAGTAGTTGCGACCTGGACGTGATCGGACTAGTCGATACTCGATAGTAGTCGTAGTACTGTACAACTTCTGCATGTGGCGTCAGCCTCTAGAGTAGTAGTACTAGCTAACGGATAGATTATATCTGGAGAAACTGACATGGCCATTGATATGACAAGACTATACCCGGATTCGGACGCATTGTAGTGACTCCATCAATGTTCCGCTATGATGGTCTATTTTACTGCTACACCAGATTGTCGACGCAGAGGATTCCTTGGCTTCCGCGCAAGACCCTTCCCAAAGAAGGCATCTGCTCTGGCCCGTTGATTCTATGTGGACGGTTCCAGATTGCTTTATGTGTTTTTGTACAGTATCAGATACTAGGTTTTCCTTCCCTCCATATTAGGGGTTGTTTGGTTTAGGGGATAGGTTTATGGGATGAGAGTATCCCCAACCACCTGGCTAGGATAGCCAATTTTTGTTGTTTGGTTGTGTAGGAATTGAGTGTAGGACGAGAGGTGGGTAGTGGTATAGATTTTTTTTGTTTGCTCGAAATGTTAGGGGTGGCTATAAGATGGTGAGATTATCTCTACACACATCAAATATACCACACCTCCTATTTTTATAGCCCAAAAAAATACATAACCGGTGGTATGTGAATTGATCTGGGTAAAAATATTACACAACCGTACAAATATTCAAATCCTATAGTCAAATCCTACATAACTCCTATAGTCAAATCCTACATAACTCCTATACAAATTGTACGAATCAAAGGATATGATTTTCCCCCTATATAGCTTGTTTGATTTGAAGAATTGAATCCTCCAAAATTTCTATGTATTGTTTTCTTATACTAGTACAACCCTATAGGATTTCTAATAAGAGGTTAGACCTCTTGGAAAAATTCATATGCATCTGTGACAACTATGCTATGCACTCTCAATCTCTATAGAAATTTCCTTTGTCTTTCCGATGATACCATCACACACCTAGCTCTACCAATTCATGTAGATTTCTTTCCCGTAGGATTCAAGGAGGCATATGTCATAGCGATTCTCCATTATTCTATCATATGAATCTAACATGCCCTCTCAGTTTGAGTGATGCAAAGTGGCCACTATAAGATTTATTTAGTCAGATTAATTGGTCATGCATACACTAGTTGTTTTCTATCTTTCCTACACATGTCAATTAGCGAAATTTATAAGTAAAATCCTAAAATTCAAATAAATTGCTGAAAATTGGAAATAATATTACAGTTGTAGCAAATTACTAAATCGATCCAGAAAATATGTACATGGCTTCAGTAGTCCGTAAATGATGTCCTTGGAGTAGTTTGTGAGTTAAAGAACGTCCATTTCGTCAAACTGACATGGCCTTTGATTTGACAAGAGAACACTAATATTTTGGACCTGAATCAGAGTGGTAAAGGCGTACAGCTCGATCAATGCAATGGTATGATGGCTATGCAGCTATACCTATATAGGAGTAGACTACTAGTAGACTTTGGGACACAGAGATTTGGCTTCCGCGGCCGACCCCGAACAAGATTCTTTTACATTGCCCATCTTTTCACTGACATTGAATCGCTGAAACTTGGGGTCCGCCTGTGGCAGGACCAGCCTGTCAATGGCCCAAAGTCTTATGTGCTCCCGCCCTTTGATTTTGGATGGACGGACAAGATTGCCCAGTCCCATCCCTGTCCTGTTCGTTCCAGTTTTCATCCTCCTCCCCGGGGAACCCTCCCCGGAGAGCTCTACACCGACCCCTTCTATCCCCACCTGCTTGTCCCTTCCTTCTTCCTCCAGCGATTCATCCATCGTTCAACAAGTTGTCTAAGAAGAACATGAAGAAGTGTAAGAAGAGGAAGGAGGCGTTGTTGTCTGAGACTAAATCCGCGGTGAAATCCATCCCGCTGAAAGTCCTGCAAACTCCGACTTTGAAAGTGTACCAGCGGCGCCGGCGGACAGGCATGTCTGCGCTTCCATCGCAAGCTCAGTCTGCGCTTCCATCGCAAGCTCAGTCTGCTTCGGGCTTGTTGGGTCAGGGCAGAGTAATCCAGCAAGAGTCCTGGTAGGTTTTTATCGCCATGTGCTTTCTTTGCCCCCATGAACGCAGATTACAGCAAGGCAAACAGATCCAACTATTTTTTTACCCGGGAGAACCAGCTATTTGACCGTCTTTCTTCCAGGGCCGCCCGTTCAAGTGTCGCCCTTCCTACCGATGCCGAGAAATCGACCGTGTTTCGCCAAGATGGTGGGTACGAAGCTCCCCGGTATGTTTCCATCGCCATGCCGAAGTTTCTCTGCCTTCTGGCTGGCTAGCGGATCAAACAATTTAACCGTCTTTCTTCCATGGCGGCTGGTTTCAGCGCCATTCCTACCCAAGTTGAGAAATCGCTCGTTTCTCGCCAACCTGGTGGGTACGAAGCTCCTGGGTATGTTTCCATCGCCATGCCGGATTTTCGTTGAGTCCTTGCTGGCAGGCGGTGCCAACTAAACCGGCTATCATCTTCCAGGGCCGACGGTTCCAGGCTCGTGCTTTCTACCGCAGGATCCACTTCGTACTTAGCTATCGAGGACCCGTTGTTTGATGAGCACTTGTTAGCTCTCAAGAGCATTAATAATGTATGCACTATATAATATATATCCATTGCTTTTTTTTCTTCCTCTTCATCTCCGTACTGCATGAGGGCTTCTTTAATTCGTAGGACTTCTATAAGAATTGTGTAGCATTTAGATCCTATGGGTTTTTTTCCTACATTAGTTGTTTGATTTATAGAAATATATCCTATGTTTGTTCCTTTTTTCGAAATGGGGGACATATCACAGCCTCTGCATCAAAATGATGTATATGGCTGCTTTATTGCTTTCTTCAGTTCATACACAAATTATGACAACTTCTCACGGATCAGCTAGAGTCGACACAAAGATCCACCAACGAAACATAGAAAACAGCGGGTGCCAAAAAGGCAAAAACACATCAGTAAGTAATTCTATGAGGAAACTGCCAGCCACCCTGGCTGTAAAAATCCCGTGCGGCTGTCTCTAGTCAGTTGCACCCAGACTCCATGATATCCTGCTGATCCTCGGGCTGGAGATAAGAAACATACGGATCTAGTGAATAATCATAGGGATAACCTGCAAGAAGGGATGAGATTTGGGTTTATTAAACACGACTTCATTTTGTACATTCCAAATAGCCCATAAAATAGCGCATACACCCTCTCTAATGTATACAAAATCCTATGCTTTTCCTAATCTTATGATTTTCATATCCTGTGAATGAAAAAGGATCCCTGATTCGTTCCTGGTGAATTTTTCCATGCAGGAAGGGATTATGAGATTAAAGGGCCACAACACCACCCTTCAGAACAGAAACCTCAAACTCTTGCATAGGTTTGGTATCATGAATGCAGAATCAGAGACGAATGCCCAGTCTCCGGGAGAGGAGCAGCCAGTGCGCGTGTGTGCATCTTCGGCCGTGTATGTTTCCATTGCCGTGCCGCAGTTTCATCGCCTCCTTGCTGGCTGCCAGATCCAACTACTTAAATGTCTTTCTTCCAGGGATGGCGGTTCCATCGTTGAAGAGGTTCCTATGGACAAGGACTTTGCAGCTCTCAGGCATATTGAAGAGGTTGGCACTCCATTTGTTTATTTCTCCCCCCTCATCTGCACTCTGCATACTTCATTGCTGTTGAATTTGCAATGCAGGATGTGATAACACGATTCTCCGCGAAACTGGACCAGATCAAGGGCCACAACACCATCCTTCATAAGAAAATCCGCCACCTCGTGGGCAGGTGCATTTTAAATCGTGCCATATCGAAGGAGAATGCCCGTTCCGTGCAATCTTCTTTTGATAAACGGTACTCAGACGTTCTCGCGGAGTGTAAGAAGTTGAAGAAGGAAGTCGAGGAACTACGCGCCCAGCCACCGATGAGTGTGGTCACTGACAAGGCTGGTCAGTGTGATTGCAACTGTGACTGTGAAAGTTTTCAACAGGAAGTGGAGTTGCATGCTGAACATGCGCAATATTTCGAGACGAAGTACTTGAAAGTTCGCACAGAGTGCGATAAGTTGAAGAAGGAAGTCGAGTGTCTCCGCTCCCAGCAGCCAACTATTGCGACATCAGGAGACCAGGGTGTGCTAATTGCAGCCAGAATTTTGGAATCGATGAAAAGTTGAATTTGGCTTTGTTGTGCAATATAGCAAGACCTGTTCCTCCTCTGCCTTCGTCTTTTGGCATAATTGCTTTGTCTTCAGTATTGACTCCTGAATGCTTCGTATATTTCTGACGGTTTCTGAATTATGTACAACTTTTGTAATATTGGTCAAACTAGTTTTGACCAGGGTTTGTGTAGGGTGGTTGAATTTTTTTGGTTGGTCCAAATTGTGTTGTGTGGTCCAAATGTGATGTATCATCACACCACCATGTGCCCCGCCACCCCCAGGTTTTGGTAATGCCATTCTGATACATGCTTCATAGAAGGAACATACATTTTTTCCGTTAGGGCATGACAATTTTGAAAAATTCAAACAAAAATGGGAAGAGAGAATGGTAACATCATTTTCCATGTGATGCCCCTGTGCCAAATTTTGGTTCATTTTAAGAATGTAAGGTGACAAATTACTCGAGGAAGCTAGTTGGAGTAGACGGGCATGACCGGATTGGCATAGGGGATTTATTTTTTGAAGGATGTTATTTTTCATGGACAATATCTGACACAAACAATAAAATGTTAAGGTCTCATATTATTCTGAATGATTGTGAATTACTTATGACGTTTGGAAGTATTGGTATACGTGAGAATCGAGTACATGCACGACTTCACGCGTCCACAACTAATCGGCCTCATCGTCTCTCGCGTCCACAACTAATGCCATTCTGATACAGAGAGTCAGAGGCTATAAAATAATCGGCCTCATCGTCTCTCGCGAGCTCGTCCTCTCCCCTCCCATCAACTCACCGCACCTCCGAGGCATCGACTTCCTCGTTTCCAACCGCAGCAGCATGAAGACAGGTCTTGCGTACGAGGCGGAGCAATCGGCGGCCGCTCGCGCAGAGGATGCCTCTGCGGTAGTGGCCGTCGCGGCGGGTGAGGCTTCACCGGGTACCCAGGCCGCTCGTCTCCTCTGCTTGTCTGATTCTTCGACCTCGGTCGAAACGGGCGTCCTGGCCGTCGAGGAGAAGGTGGATAGCAACGCCGTTGCTCCCGCCGAAGATCTGCAAGGCGTTGCAGGCCACCACGGCGAGGTCTTCCTAGACCCGGTGCTGGACGCGGACCTCGACCCCTTCGACGATTTCGGCCCAAACGTTCAGTTCCAGGAGGATGTCGAGGGTGACGACGAGGAGGTACTGCTCTTTTACCGAAACTGTCCCGATCCTTTTTGTGTCATATTACTGTTCACGTGGTTTGCACGAACCTGGTTCTTGATTGATTTGATCTCCTACCTTGTTCTTGTAGACGTACTTGATTCTACGGTTCGTACGGTCAGATTCTAGTTTAATTTCGACTAATCTGCCATGTAGTTGGCTTGATTTGTCATATAATTAATTTATGTGTTCATACTTAGTGGACTTGCAATTGTTGTGGCTTATGTTCATTGCTGTTCATAGGGTTTTCTCGTGATTTAGTATGATTTCTTCTGCCATTTACTTGTTCTACACATTTAATTTTAGGGTTTCTAAGGTTTGCTTATGATAGTGCAGTATTTATTCGATCTGTCATTAAGCACCTGATTATTATGTACTTTATAATTCACAGGAATATTCTGATGACATGGACGACAACAAGGAGCGCAGGGACCAGAAGAGCCGCTACGTTCTGAAGCGGCTGAAGGGTGGTGAAATTCGTTTCCGCAAGCGCGGGGAGCTATTTTGCCCATTCTGTGGCAAAATCCTCCAGAAGGACATCCGCAGCCTGATCCAGCATGCGACGGGTGTAGGCCTAAGTACATCGGGGAAGCACCGCCCTGCAACCAAGGCCAAGCACGCAGCATATGGCCTCTTCCTCCAGAATTACGTCTTGCCTGGCTTGTTCCCAGTCAACGCCCCTGCTGCTGGCCCTCATGCTCCTGGTCCTGTTTAAAGTTCATATGTGTAATCTTATTCCCTTTGGAAGTTCAGTATTAAACTCTACTAGTACAACCGTGGTGGTCTTGTGATGGTAGTACTCTTTTGATGCATTTGTGATGTAGTAGTACTAGTATTTTTTTTTGAAATGGTATAGTACTACTAGTATCTAAGAAAAGTACTCCCTTCGATTCACATTCATTTTACACCAAGAAATATGGATCGGAGTGAGGGAGTAAATTAAACATGGCATCTCGTGCATGAAGCTTGACATATCGATCAGGTTGGCTAGAATGGCAATACAATGCTGCTCATTAGGCAAATGCATGCCATGTAAAGAAGTCTATACTGACATAAAAAAAGACTACATTGGGGATTAGAGTCAATTGGGGCATCTACAATACAGAAAATCTTGCTTGTAGCTGATTTTGGCTAAGAGGGTTTTACTCACATTACACGTGCCACTTTCCTTGTCTGCAAAACAAGTTCCAATAAAGGAAGAGGAAAGAAAAGGACATTGTGGGCGAGATTGAACACCTTTTTTATGTGTTAAGCTGAGGCCTCGTTAAGCTGAGGATTTCGACTTAGGCCTAACAGCTCAGCACACCCACAAATAAATCTCCTTGCGCGCACCACTGTCAGCAAAAATAACAAAATTAGCACGCAAGATTAAGAACGAAGTGAATTTAATTAACTTGGTTAGCTTTTCAAGCAATATATTCAGAGAAAGAGCACACATGTTCGGCTCGAAATAATCGTAAGAGAAGAACAATAAATCTAAGGCACCCCACTTCATCGGAAGAAGGGGCGCGACAACGCATGGATTCATACCTTGAGTCGACGCTGGCTCATAGAAGGGCGGCCGCGCCTCGAGGATGCCGGCGACGTCTCCACCTCGGTATCACATGTGACTGCTTCTCGACGGGCGGTGCGCCGCGCCATGTAGAAGATCTATCAAAAAAGGAGAGCCCGATGACGCTACTGACGCCTCAACCTTGATAGCACCGGCCTGTTGCTCCGCACTGAGATGCGCCACATGCAAGATTTAGCGGATGCGCCAATTTAAGAGATATGTCATGATCGTTGTAACAAATTTCACCGTGATGATGATTTGATCCTGCACTCGGCCTTGAACACAAGTACTAGTACAGTCTCACAATTTTTTTATCATTATACTTTGCGAGATTTAGCGGATGCGCCAATTTTAGAGATATGTCATGATCGTTGTAACAAATTTCAACGTGATGATGATTTGATCCTGCACTCGGCCTTGAACATAAGTACTAGTACATTCTCACAATTTTTTATCATTATACTTTGCGAGATTTAGCGGATGCGCCAAATTCAGAGATAGATCATGATCATGGTAACACACTTTTCAATGTAATGATGATTTGATGTTGCACTCGACCTTGAACATAAGTCCTAGTACGGTCTCACAATTTTGTATCATTATACTTTGCAAGTTTTAGCGGATGCGCCCATTTTCAGAGGTAGATCATGATCATGGTAACAAATTTTAAACGTGATGATGATTTGATGTTGCACTCGACCATGAACAGAAGTACTACTACTGTCTCACAATTTCTTTATCATTATACTTTGCCAGATTTAGCGGATGCGCCAAATTTAGAGATAGATCATGATCATGGTAACAAATTTTCAACGTGATGATGATTTGATGTTGCACTCGGGCTTGAACAGAAGTACTAGTACGGTCACTAAATTTTTTAGCATTATACTTTGCAACGAATGCACCAATTTCAGGTGCATGTCACCAGATCTGTGTCCGATGATGATCATGGTAGTAACCGATGTTCAACTTGATGATGATTTGATTTTACAGTCGGCCTTGAACAGAGGTACTAGTACGGTCTCACAATTTTTTATCATTATACTTGGACCTTAGCGAAATTCAAAATCTCATAGCGGCAAAACTTCCCGCCCACAAAATACAAAAATTTCACACGCTTCCAAATTCCGATTCTACCCCTGTGGAGATGACAGCAAAGTCGGTTGGTGGGGGGGTCTGGCCGTCATTTTTTGGATCACCACCTCCCTAGCCCCGGATACCCTCCCAAAAAAATTCATTTCCCTCAGTCTCTCATCTGAGACCACCCACCGGAACTTCTCAAGTCCCTCTCTCTACCACCTCCACGACCACCGCACCGGAACATCCCCGCCGGACTTCCCTGGCCTACCCGAGCCCTCGCGATCCTCGTCATCCGGCTGCCTGCCGGAGCCGCTTCATCGACGCCGTCATCAACCGGACCGGATCATCCCCGCCGAACCTCGAAACCATATGCTCATCCAGCAGTCTACCGCAGTCGCTTCAGCTGCGGCATCGTCCACCCCACCGGAGCCGCTTCGCCGGATCCGTCGTCCACCGCATCGGATCTTGCTCACCGACACCGCTGTGCATGAACCGGATCTGCTTCACCGGCGCAGTGCATGATCTAAACTCTTCTACTGTCGCTTTTCTATTGCTTGCCTGCAAGTTCTTGTTTAATCTTGGGGGAACCTGTTTGTGCTAACGACGCGCCGTTACGTTTTTGCAGATGAGATGAGTAACCATGAAGTGTAATGGCCGTCTCTCCAACCCCAAGTAGCACATGTAGCGTACTTCATCACCGGATCTATCAACCCCAGGAAGATCTGCTGTGACTCCCACAGAGTGCTTCTCCTAATGTAAGTCCCTTGTTTTAGCGCCATGTTCTGGGTTCAGATTCTTGTTTGTCTGAAGCTCTTTTAGTTCATTCCTAGCTATGACCGTAACACGTTGCTATTTTCTACTTCATTGCTAACTTTAAGCGATTGAACATTTTGGTTTGCATTCCCTGCTCTGTAGATGTAGCCATCATAACTTCTATCTTGCTCAGTCGTTGTTACAAAAATTATAGGTATTATAGTAACATCCTGCTATTATTTAGTTCATGGCCAATTTTAAGTAATTGCACATGTTGGTTCGCATTCCCTGCTCTATAGCTTTTGGCATCGTAACTTCTATATTTGGTTTACATTCCCTGCTCTGTAGATCTAGCCATCATAACTTTATCTTGCTCAGTCGTTGTTACAAAAATTATGGCCTGCTACTATGTTGTTTGTGCCAATTTTTTACTCCATGAACATGTTGGCTTGCATTCCCTGTACTACAGGTGATGCCATTGTTTTGTATCTAGTTCATTGTAAGCTAACAAAGTAAGGACTTAGTTTGGCATGCTATCACTCTGCTATCTAGCCTGTAGTACAAATAAACTTGTCATACTACTAGATAATAATTTTGCGTGCCATCTTGTTCTTCAAAAGCTGCATTATTGACTTGTTTCTCTGACTTGGCATGACGCTCACATATGGAAAGCTGAACATATTGGTTTGCATTCCCTCTTATACAAGTTCACAGGTGATCCCACTATATTCTGTATCTGGTCCATCCTAAGCTCCAGCATTAACTATCCTCTATGTGTTGCTCATTACAAGTTTATATCCCGAAACATCTTGATTTGCATCCCCTTCACTATAAGTTCAGGAGTATTATTTAGTTCACGGCCAAAATGAAGTAATTGCACTTGGCACATGTTGGTTCACATTCCCTCCTCTTTAGCTTTTGCCATCGTAACTTCTATTTTTGGTTTACATTCCCTGCTCTGTAGATGTAGCCATCATAACTTCATCTTGCTCAGTCGTTGTTACAAAATTTATAGCCTGCTACTATGTTGTTCATGCCAATTTTGTACTCCCTGAACATGTTGGTTTGCATGGGACTCGACAGTAGTAAGTCTGTTGTTTCATTCTAACATGCTCTGTTATATTGGCTGTTGGTATGCGGCATGCACTCTTTGTTTGCTTATTGTGCGCATTACAATGATCTTGTTATAACGACGAAATGATGAGTTCCAAATTCTTTGGCAAACAATATTGTAGTGTCTTTGCCTTTCCATTGTTGCTGTCTTAACTTGTAATGTCTTTGTTTCAGATATAGGTGTTGCATGGACAACTTAAAAGATTGCCGGATCGCTTCATTGTATTGCTAGGTTTAATTACCATTCAATTTCTCTGGGTTCTGTAATATTTTTTCAATGCCTTGCAGCTGATGTAATATTTAGTTAGTTTTTATAGTTCTTTCGCGCATTTTTTCTTTGGTGCTTGTGGTAAGTGAGGCTATCCGACAGAAATCAATGCTGCGTAAATATTCTCAGTATCTAAATCACGAATTCCCATCCCTTAAACGGCCCAATTAAGCGAAATCACATATGTGCCTGCCCGCAAAATCCTAAAGCGCATATTATGCCGGCATATAAACAGCAACTAAACGGGCTGGCCCACTTACTTCTTGGGCCAGCCCATTTGAGTTACGGTGGACCCCACACTCTAATTGGGCTGGCCCACTTGCTTTAAGGTGGACCCCACTACTGGGCCGGCCCACTAATTAGTTGGGCCAGCCCATTTGCTTTGTGGTGGACCCCACATACTAAACGGCGCCCTTCAAGAGGAAAGTGGACCCACTGTGTTTTGCCCGCCCACTATGTTAGGGCCGGCCCACTTGCAATATGGTGGACCCCACATACTATTTGGGCCGGCCCTTTAACAGGAAAGTGGGGCCCACCTGTGCTTTTGGCCCGGCCCACTATCTTGTTGGGCCGGCCCACTGCTATATGGTGGTCCCACATGGTAAATGGGCCGGCCCTTTAATAGGAAGGTGGGACCCACATGTGTTTTTGGCCCGGCCCACTATCTTGTTGGGCGGCCCACTTTCTATATGGTGGACCCCACATACCAAATGGCCGGCCCATTAACAGGAATGTGGGACCCACATGTTTTTGGCCCGACCACTATCTTGGTGGGCCATTGCTATATGGTGGACCCCACATACTAAATGGGCGGCCCTTTAACAGAAGGTGGGACCCACATGTTTTTGGCCCGACTATCTTGTTGGGCGGCCCACTTGCTATATGGTGGACCCCACATACTAAATGGGCCGGCCCTTTAACAGATAGTGGGACCCACTGTGTTTTTGGCCCGCCCGCTAGCTTGTTGGGCCGGCCCACTTGCTATATGGTGGACCCCACACACTAAATGGGCCGGCCTTTTACGGGAAAGTGGGACCCACTGTTTTTGGCCGGCCCACTTGCTTCTTGGGCCGGCCCGTTGCTGTAAGGTGGACCCCACATGTTAAATGGGCCGGCCCATTTAAGTTTTGACCAGTCAACATTATGAGGCCCGGCCCACGTAACTAATGGACCAGCCCAGCTATATAGTTGACCGGTCAAACTATGTCATCTGGCCCGGCCCGCTTAAGACGTGGCAGGCCTCGTGTGGGCCTACCATCTACCACGGGGTTTCAGCCGGTTAACGCCGTTAACTGCCAGTTAACGGCGTCTGCCACGTGTCAGTTTGCATGACGTCAGCAGTCAACGGGCTCCCGAAAACACTTGTACAACGGTCCAATTTTCCGTGGCGGACCCAAGGGAGAGGAAGAGGTCAAAGATATCCCTCTCATGCAACCCTGCAACCACAAAGCAAGAAGTCTCTTGTGTCCCCAACACACCTAATAGGTGCACTAGTTCGGCGAAGAGATAGTGAAATACAGGTGGTATGAATATATATGAGCAGTAGCAACGGTGCCAGAAAATAGCTTGCTGGCGTGTAGTTGATGGTGGTAGTATTGCAGCAGTAGTAACGCAGTAAAACAGTAAACAAGCAGCGATAGCAGTATTTAGGAACAAGGCCTAGGGATTACACTTTCACTAGTGGACACTCTCAACATTGATCACATAACAGAATAGATAAATGCATACTCTACACTTTTGTTGGATGATGAACACATTGCGTAGGATTACACGAACCCTCAATGCCGGAGTTAACAAGCTCCACAATAATGCTCATATTTTAGTAACCTTTAGTGTAAGATAGATCAAAAGACTAAACCAAGTACTAGCATAGCATGCACACTATCACCTTCATGCATATGTAGGAGGAATAGATCACATCAATATTATCATAGCAATAGTTAACTTCGCAATCTACAAGAGATCATGATCATAGCATAAACCAAGTACTAACACGGTGCACACACTGTCACCTTTACACACGTGCAGGAGGAATAGAACTACTTTAATAACTTTGCTAGAGTAGCACATAGATAGTAGTGATACAAAACTCATATGAATCTCAATCATGTAAAGCAGCTCATGAGATCATTGTATTGAGGTACATAGGAGAGAGATTAACCACATAGCTACCGGTAGCCCCGAGCCTCGATGGAGAACTACTCCTCCTCATGGGAGCAGCAGCGGTGATGAAGATGGCGGTGGAGATGGCAGCGGTGTCGATGGAGAAGCCTTCGGGGCACTTCCCGCTCCGGCGGGTGCCGGAACAGAGACTCTGTCCCCAGATCTTGGCTTCGCGATGGCGGCTGGAAGGTTTCGCGTCGTGGCTTCCTCCGTAAGGGTTTTCGATGCGGGGGCTTTATATAGGCGAGGCGGCGCGGGAGGGTCGAAGGCGACCACACCATAGGGGGCGCGGCCCCCCGGCCGCGCCACGCTATCATCCTGGGCCCAGGGGCCCCCTCGCGACTCTCGGTGTTCCGGATGCTTGGGCAAAATAGGAACACGGGCGTTGATTTCGTCCAATTCCGAGAATATTTCGTTACTAGGATTTCTGAAACCAAAAACAAGCAGAAAACAGGAACTGCACTTCGGCATCTTGTTAATAGGTTAGTTCCAGAAAATGCATAAATATGACATAAAGTGTGTATAAAACATGTAGGTATTGTCATAAAACAAGCATGGAACATAAGAAATTATCGATACGTTGGAGACGTATCAGCATCCCCAAGCTTAGTTCTGCTCGTCCCGAGCAGGTAAACGATAACAAAGATAATTTCTGAAGTGACATGCTACCAACATAATCTTGATCCAATAATAATGTAAAGCATGTGAACTGAGATCAAATCACTCAAAGCAAATATCTATATTGATATAAGAGATGATAATGCAAGAGTTAAACAAGCTAGAAGTTTTCATGAACTATTGCTTCAAAGACATGAAACCGCACAAGGTTCATTAAAGATGTGTTAAGTATTCAGCGTAGAAGTTCTATCCTTCATTCCAAGCATCAAGTAAAGTTTTCCCTCAGAAAGAAACCAAGGTTTAATCGAACCAGGAGGAGCCAAGAAGCACGTTGAAGGTTGATGGTCGCGAAATGTGATGCGGCGCAACACCAGGGATTCCGCGCCAACGTGGAATCTGCACAACAAAACCAAAGTACTTTGCCCCAACGAAACAGTGAGGTTGTCAATCTCACGGCTTGCTGTAACAAAGGATTAAGCGTATCGAGTGGAAGATGTTTGCAAAGAAAACAGTAAAACACAATTGCAGTAGATTGTATGCTATGTAAAGAATAGGACCGGGGTCCACAGTTCACTAGAGGTGTCTCTCCCATAAGATAAAAGCATGTTGGGTAAACAAATTACAGTCGGGCAATTGACAAATAGAGAAAGGCATAACAATGCATATACATGATATGATAAATATAGTGAGATTTAATCCGGGCATTACGACAAAGTACATAGACCGCCATCCAACTGCATCTATGCCTAAAAAGTCCACCTTCAGGTTATCATCCGAACCCCATTCAGTATTAAGTTGCTAAGCAACAGACAATTGCATTAAGTATGGTGCGTAATGTAATCGACAACTACATCCTTAGACATAGAATCAATGTTTTATCCCTAGTGGCAACAGCACATCCACAACCTTAGAACTTTCTGTCACTGTCCCAGATTCAATGGAGGCATGAACCCACTATCGAGCATAAATACTCCCTCTTGGAGTTAAGAGTACAAACTTGGCCAGAGCCTCTACTAATAACGGAGAGCATGCAAGATCATAAACAACACATAAACAATAGATTGATAATCACCATAATCATAGTACTCTCTATCCATCGGATCCCGACAAACACAACATATAGTATTACAGATAGATGATCTTGATCATGTTAGGCAGCTCACAAGATCCAACAATGAAGCACAACAAGGAGAAGACGACCATCTAGCTACTGCTATGGACCCATGGTCCAGGGGTGAACTACTCACTCATCACTCCGGAGGCGATCATGGCGATGAAGAGTCCTCCGGGAGATGAATCCCCTCTCAGGGTGCCGGAGGCGATCTCCTGAATCCCCGAGATGGGATTCGTGGCGGCGTCTGGAAGGTTTTCCGTATCGTGGCTCTCGGTACGGGGTTTCGCGACGGAGGCTTTAAGTAGGCGGAAGGGCAACGCGGGGGGCCACACGAGGTGCCCAGGGGCAGGGGGCGCGGCCAGGGCCTGGGCCGCGCCGCCCTAGCCCCTGGCTGCCTCGTGGCCCCACTTCGTTATCTCTTCGGTCTTCTGGAAGCTTCGTGCAAAAATAGGACCCTGGGCGAAAGTTTCGTCCAATTCCGAGAATATTTCCTTACTAGGATTTCTGAAACCAAAAACAGCAGAAAGCAGCAACTGGCTCTTCGGCATCTTGTTAATAGGTTAGTTCCAGAAAATGCATAAATATGACATATAATGTGCATAAAACATGTAGGTATCATCAATAAAGTAGCATGGAACATAAGAAATTATCGATACGTTGGAGACGTATCAGCATCCCCAAGCTTAGTTCTGCTCGTCCCGAGCAGGTAAAACGATAACAAAGATAATTTCTGAAGTGACATGCCATCATAATCTTGATCATACTATTTGTAAACATATGTAATGAATGCAGCGATCAAAACAAAGGTAATGACATGAGTAAACAAGTGAATCATATAGCAAAGACTTTTCATGAATAGTACTTCAAGACAAGCATCAACAAGTCTTGCATAAGAGTTAACTCATAAAGCAATAAATCAAAGTAAAGGTGTTGAAGCAACACAAAGGAAGATTAAGTTTCAGCGGTTGCTTTCAACTTATAACATGTATATCTCATGGATATTGTCAACATAAAGTAATATAACAAGTGCAATATGCAAGTATGTAGGAATCAATGCACAGTTCACACAAGTGTTTGCTTCTTAAGGTGGAAGGAGATAGGTAAACTGACTCAACAATAAAAGTAAAAGAATGGTCCTTCAAAGAGGAAAGCATCGATTGCTATATTTGTGCTAGAGCTTTGGTTTTAAAAACATCAAGAGAGCATAAAAGTAAAGTTTTGAGAGGTGTTTGTTGTTGTCAACGAATGGTAATGGGTACTCTAACTACCTTATCAACCAGACTTTCAAGAGCGGCTCCCATGAAGGACGTTATTTCTACCACCGTGGTAGATCATCCCTCTTCTCTTTTGTTTACACATGTATTTTAGTGGGGTGGCACTCCTTCCAACCTTTCTTTCACAAACCATGGCTAACCGATTCCATCGGGTGCCTGCCAACAATCTCATACCATGAAGGAGTGCCTTTTTATTTTATTTTTATTATGATGACACTCCTCCCCACCTTTGCTTTCTCAAGCCATGGCTAACCGATTCCATCGGGTGCCTACCAACTTTTCACATACCATGGAGGAGTGTCTATTTGCAAAATTAAGTTGCTTACTGATGAATCAGAGCAACACATGTGAAGAGAATTATTAATGAAGTTAATTAATTGGGGCTGGGAACCCCTTTGCCAGCTCTTTATGCAAAGTTATTGGATAAGCGGATGAAGCCACTAGTCCATTGTGAAAGTCTGTCCGAAGTAAATGACAAGATCGAAAGATAAAACACCACATACTTCCTCATGAGCTATAAAACATTGACACAAATAAGAGATGATAAATTTTGAATTGTTTAAAGGTAGCACTCAAGCAATTTACTTTGGAATGGCGGAAAAATACCATGTAGTAGGTAGGTATGGTGGACACAAATGGCATAGTAGTTGGCTCAAGGATTTTGGATGCATGAGAAGTATTCCCTCTCGATACAAGGTTTAGGCTAGCAAGGTTATTTGAAGCAAACTCAAGGATGAACAAGTGCAGCAAAACTCACATAAAAGACATATTGTAAACATTATAAGACTCTACACCGTCTTCCTTGTTGTTCAAAACTCAATACTAGATATTATCTAGACCTTAGAGAGACCAAATATGCAAATCAAATTTTAGCAAGCTCTATGTATTTCTTCATTAATGGGTGCAAAGTATATGATGCAAGAGCTTAAACATGAGCACAACAATTGCCAAGTATCACATTATCCAAGACATTTTACCAATTACTACATGTAGCATTTTCCAATTCCAATCATATAACAATTTAACGAAGAAGAAACTTCGCCATGAACATTATGAGTAAAGCCTAAGGACACATGTGTCCATATGCAACAGCGGAGCGTGTCTCTCTCCCACAAAGTGAATGCTAGGATCCATTTTATTCAAACAAAACAAAAACAAAAACAAACCGACGCTCCAAGTAAAGAACAAAAGATGTGATTGAATAAAAATATAGTTTCAGGGGAGGAACCTGATGATGTTGTCGATGAAGAAGGGGATGCCTTGGGCATCCCCAAGCTTAGACGCTTGAGTCTTCTTAGAATATGCAGGGGTGAACCACGGGGGCATCCCCAAGCTTAGAGCTTTCACTCCTCTTGATCATAGTATATCATACTCCTCTCTTGGCCCTTGAAAACTTCCTTCACACCAAACTTCAAGCAAACTCATTAGAGGGTTAGTGCACAATTAATAATTCACTCATTCAGAGGTGACACAATCATTATTTTCACTTCTGGACATTGCATAATGCTACTGGACATTAATGGATCAAAGAAATAAATCCAACATAGCAAAAGAGGCAATGCGAAATAAAAGGCAGAATCTGTCAAAAACAGAACAGTCCGTAAAGACGAATTTAAAGCTGGCACCAGACTTGCTCAAATGGAAAAACTCAAAACTAATGAAAGTTGCGTACATATCTGAGGATCACGCTCGTAAATTGGCAGATTTTTTCGAATTTTCTACAGAGAACTGTGCCCAGATTCGTGACAGACAGCAATGCTGTTTCTGCGCAGCGATCCCAAATATAACATCAACTTTGACATAGAAACTTTACTTGGCACAAAAACATGATAAGGAGAGGTTGCTACAGTAGTAAACAACTTCCAAGACTCAACAAAACAAAAATTGCTGTAGGTAAAAACATGGGTTGTCTCCCATAAGCGCTTTTCTTTAACGCCTTTCAGCTAGGCGCAGAAAGTGCAAATCAAGTAACATCGAGAGTAGAAGCATCAACATCATAACTTGTTCTAATAATAGAATCAAAAGGCAACTTCATTCTCTTTCTAGGGAAGTGTTCCATACCTTTCTTGAGAGGAAATTGATATTTAATATTACCTTCCCTCATATCAATAACAGCACCAAGTTCGAAGAAAAGGTCTTCCCAACACAATAGGACAAGATGCATTGCATTCGATATCCAAGACAACAAAATCAACGGGGACAAGGTTATTGTTAACCGTAATGTGCACATTATCAATCCTCCCCAAAGGTTTCTTTTTAACATTATCGGCAATATTAACATCCAAATAACAATTCTTCAATGGTGGCAAGTCAAGCATATCATAAATCTTTTTAGGCATAACAGAAATACTTGCACCAAGATCACATAAAGCATTACATTCAAAGTCATTGAATTTCATTTTAATGATGGGCTCCCAACCATCTTCTAATTTTCTAGGAATAGAAGTTTCAAGTTTTAGTTTCTCTTCTCTAGCTTTTATGAGAGCATTTGTAATATGTTTTGTAAAGGCTAAATTTATAGCACTAGCATTAGGACTTTTAGCAAGTTTTTGTAAGAACTTTATAACTTCAGAGATGTGGCAATCATCAAAATCTAAATCATTATGAGCTACAGCAATGGAATCATTATTCCCAAGGTTGGAAAAAATTTCAGCAGTTTTATCACAAGCAGTTTTAGCAATTTCAGGCAGTTTTGTACGCTTTGCACTAGGAGTAGAAACATTGCCAACACCAATTATTTTACCATTGATAGTAGGAGGTGCAGCAACATGTGAAGAATTAGCATTACTAGTGGTGGTAATAGTCCAAACTTTAGCTACATTATTCTCTTTAGCTAGTTTTTCATTTTCTTCTCTATCCCACCTAGCACGCAGTTCAGCCATTAATCTTATATTCTCATTAATTCTAACTTGGATGGCATTTGCTGTAGTAGTAATCTTATTATCAATATCATTATTAGGCATAACTTTCAATTTTAAAAGATTAACATCAGAGGCAAGTCTATCAACTCTAGAAGCGATAGTATCAATTTTATCAAGCTTTTCCTCAACAGATTTGTTAAAAGCAGTTTGTGTACTAATAAATTCTTTAAGCATAGCTTCAAGACCAGAGGGTACACTCCTATTATTGTTGTAAGAATTCCCATAAGAATTACCATAACCATTACCATTAGCAGAAGGATATGGCCTATAGTTATTACCAGAGTTGTTCCTATAAGCATTGTTGTTGAAATTATTATTTTTAATGAAATTCACATCAACATTTTCTTCTTGAGCAACCAATGAAGCTAAAGGAACATTATTTGGATCAACATTAGATCTACCATTCACAAGCATAGACATAATCACATCAATCTTATCACTCAAGGAAGAGGTTTCTTCAACAGAATTTACCTTCTTACCTTGTGGAGCTCTTTCCGTGTGCCATTCAGAGTAATTTATCATCATATCATCAAGAAGTTTTGTAGCCACCCCCAATGTGATGGACATAAAGGTACCTCCAGCAGCTGAATCCAATAAATTCCGCGAAGAAAAATTTAGTCCTGCATAAAAGGTTTGGATAATCATCCAAGTAGTCAGTCCATGGGTTGGGCAATTCTTTACCAAAGTTTTCATTCTCTCCCATGCTTGAGCAACATGTTCAGTATCTAATTGCTTAAAATTCATTATGCTACTTCTCAAAGATATAATTTTAGCGGGAGGATAATATCTACCAATAAAAGCATCCTTGCATTTAGTCCATGAATCAATACTATTCTTAGGCAAAGATAGCAACCAATCTTTAGCTCTTCCTCTTAATGAGAAAGGAAACACTTTCAATTTAATAATATCACCATCTACATCTTTATACTTTTGCATTTCACAAAGTTCAACAAAATTATTGAGATGGGCAGCAGCATCATCAGAACTAGCACCAGAAAATTGATCTCTCATAACCAAGTTCAGTAAAGCAGGTTTAATTTCAAAGAATTCTGCTGTAGTAGCAGGTGGAGCAATAGGTGTGCATAGGAAATCATTATTATTTGCATTTGTGAAGTCACACAACTTAGTATTTTCAGGGGTATTCATTTTAGCAACGGTAAATAAAACAAACTAGATAAAGTAAATGCAAGTAACTAATTTTTTGTGTGTTTTTGATATAGAGAGCAAGACAGTAAATAAAGTAAAACTAGCAACTAATTTTTTTGTATTTTGATTTAGTGCAGCAAACAAAGTAGTAAATAAAATAAAGCAAGACAAAAACAAAGTAAAGAGATTGAGAAGTGGAGACTCCCCTTGCAGCGTGTCTTGATCTCCCCGGCAACGGCGCCAGAAAAAGAGCTTGATGGCGTGTAACTCACACGTTCGTTGGGAACCCCAAGAGGAAGGTATGATGCGCAGTAGCAAGTTTTCCCTCAGAAAGAAACCAAGGTTTAATCGAACCAGGAGGAGCCAAGAAGCACGTTGAAGGTTGATGGTCGCGAAATGTGATGCGGCGCAACACCAGGGATTCCTGCGCCAACGTGGAATCTGCACAACAAAACCAAAGTACTTTGCCCCAACGAAACAGTGAGGTTGTCAATCTCACCGGCTTGCTGTAACAAAGGATTAAGCGTATCGAGTGGAAGATGTTTGCAAAGAAAACAGTAAAACACAATTGCAGTAGATTGTATGCTATGTAAAGAATAGGACCGGGGTCCACAGTTCACTAGAGGTGTCTCTCCCATAAGATAAAAGCATGTTGGGTAAACAAATTACAGTCGGGCAATTGACAAATAGAGAAAGGCATAACAATGCATATACATGATATGATAAATATAGTGAGATTTAATCCGGGCATTACGACAAAGTACATAGACCGCCATCCAACTGCATCTATGCCTAAAAAGTCCACCTTCAGGTTATCATCCGAACCCCATTCAGTATTAAGTTGCTAAGCAACAGACAATTGCATTAAGTATGGTGCGTAATGTAATCGACAACTACATCCTTAGACATAGAATCAATGTTTTATCCCTAGTGGCAACAGCACATCCACAACCTTAGAACTTTCTGTCACTGTCCCAGATTCAATGGAGGCATGAACCCACTATCGAGCATAAATACTCCCTCTTGGAGTTAAGAGTACAAACTTGGCCAGAGCCTCTACTAATAACGGAGAGCATGCAAGATCATAAACAACACATAAACAATAGATTGATAATCACCATAATCATAGTACTCTCTATCCATCGGATCCCGACAAACACAACATATAGTATTACAGATAGATGATCTTGATCATGTTAGGCAGCTCACAAGATCCAACAATGAAGCACAACAAGGAGAAGACGACCATCTAGCTACTGCTATGGACCCATGGTCCAGGGGTGAACTACTCACTCATCACTCCGGAGGCGATCATGGCGATGAAGAGTCCTCCAGGAGATGAATCCCCTCTCCGGCAGGTGCCGGAGGCGATCTCCTGAATCCCCCGAGATGGGATTCGCGGCGGCGGCTCTGGAAGGTTTTCCGTATCGTGGCGCTCGGTAATGGGGGTTTCGCGCGACGGAGGCTTTAAGTAGGCGGAAGGGCAACGTGGGGGCACACGAGGTGCCCAGGGCAGGCCGGCGCGGCCAGGGGCTGGCGCGCCGCCTAGCCCGGCTGCCTCGTGGCCCCACTTCGTTATCTCTTCGGGTCCGGAAGCTTCGTGCAAAAATAGGACCCTGGGCGAAAGTTTCGTCCAATTCCGAGAATATTTCCTTACTAGGATTTCTGAAACCAAAAACAGCAGAAAACAGCAACTGGCTCTTCGGCATCTTGTTAATAGGTTAGTTCCGAAAAATGCATAAATATGACATATAATGTGCATAAAACATGTAGGTATCATCAATAAAGTAGCATGGAACATAAGAAATTATCGATACGTTGGAGACGTATCAATGTGTTAAGTATTCAGCGTAGAAGTTCTATCCTTCATTCCAAGCATCAAGTAAATTTTCACAACATAAGAAGGATTCAGTCAAGTAAACATAAACATGAACGTCATGAATCAACTGTTTCGAAGTCTACTCAACCGGTGAGCGCAAGCATTTGGTATTAGCACCAGGATGTTATGGCATAAAGAACGTTAATGGGGGTTTGGAAGGCCAATGAGAGAAAGTCTTACAAAGCTGTAAATGATTACTAGACAAGAGGAAGTCTTATAATCGAAGCTATGCAAGGAGTAGTGATTGCCATGCAACGGATGCACATAGAGCTATATGTGTATGAAAGCTCTCCAATGGAACTAGTGGGGGTGCATCCAACTTGGTTGCTCACGAAGACCTAGAGCACTTTTGAGGAGGCTCATCATTGGAATATACAACCCAAGTTCTATAGTGTAAATTCCCCACATAGTTATACTAGTAAAACATGAAAACTCTCTCATATGAGTGTAGGTGCTAAACATGAGCACAAATGATGACTATGAATATGCAAGTGCTAAAACATGAGCACAAGTGTGGATAAAAGATAGTAATGCTGCCCCCTTTTTTCTTTATTCTCTCTTTTCTTTTCTTTTCTTTCTTTCTTTATTTTCTTTTTCTTTTCTATATTTTTTTTTCTTTCTTTTATTTTTCTTTTTGGTGGCCTCCATGGCTCTTTTCACTTTTAGGGGCAACATCCTAATATGACAACACACTTTTTGGTACAAATAACTCATAATGAATAAAACATGAAGTATGAAACTGTATGCCTCTGCCAGTGTAGCAGGATGTGCAATGATCTAGCGTAACATGGGTAAACCACACATCAGCTGTATAGAATCATGCAAAGCAATATACAAATAATAAATGACAACATGGCATGTAATGTAAAATGGATGTTGCATGGCAATATATCTCGGAACAGCTATGGAAATGCTGTGGTAGGTAGGTATGGTGGCTGTTTTGAGGAGATGTATGGGCTTATGTGTAGGAGAACAAGAGAAAGTCCTCCCACGGGTTTGGATGTACCGGCGAAGTATGCACAATTCTCAATGTGAGCAAAAGGCAATGCACAGTACCGAAGAGGCTAGCAAATATGGATGGTGGAAGTGCCAAAAACCGTAGCTTAACATTAGTCAAAAAGAACTCACAAGCTTATTGCAAACATCTAGCAGGTTCAACATTAAGAGCATGATTTAAAATTTTACCGACCTTCAGCACAACTTAGTCATTACGATGAACCTTTAGACATGGAAAGCTATCAAGTCCAACTACGCCTTCAACTATTTAAATAGAGTTTGTAGTACGGCACAAGCTTAAAGACAACAATCCACTACTAATTTTAACTTATTCAACCAACAAGTTTTACCATCTAAATACCTCAAAACATTTGCAAAGAATCAAGTTATCAAAGCTCAATGATCTACAAGATTATGCAAGTGTTTCATTATACCACTACCACATGCAACATTTCCTTAACCAACCGAATAACAATGAACGAAGCAGTTTGCAACCTTCGCCATGAACATTAAAAGCTAAGAACACATGTGTTCATATGAACCAGCGGAGCGTGTCTCTCTCCCACACAAGGATGAACTTATTCAAACAAAACAAAAATAAAAACAAACAGACGCTCCAAGTAAAGTACATAAGATGTGACCGAATAAAAATATAGTTTCACTAGAAGAAACCTGATAAGTTGTCGATGAAGAAGGGGATGCCTTGGGCATCCCCAAGCTTAGATGCTTGAGTCTTCTTAAAATATGCAGGGATGAACCACCGGGGCATCCCCAAGCTTAGACCTTTCACTCTTCTCGATCACATTATATCACCCTCTTCTATTGACCCTTGAAAACTTCCTTCACACCAAACTTCAAGCAAACTCATTAGAGGGTTAGTGCATAATCAAAATTCACATGTTCAGAGGTGACACAATCATTCTTAACACTTCTGGACATTGCATAAAGCTACTGGACATTAATGGATCAAAGAAATGAATCCAACATAGCAAAAGAGGCAATGCGAAATAAAAGGCAGAATCTGTCAAAAACAGAACAGTCCGTAAAGACGAATTTTAAGATGGCACCAGACTTGCTCAAATGGAAAAACTCAAAACTAATGAAAGTTGCGTACATATCTGAGGATCACGCTCGTAAATTGGCAGATTTTTTCGAATTTTCTACAGAGAACTGTGCCCAGATTCGTGACAGACAGCAATGCTGTTTCTGCGCAGCGATCCCAAATATAACATCAACTTTGACATAGAAACTTTACTTGGCACAAAAACATGATAAGGAGAGGTTGCTACAGTAGTAAACAACTTCCAAGACACAAATATAAAACAAAGTACTGTAGCAAAATAACACATGGGTTATCTCCCAAGAAGTTCTTTCTTTATAGCCATTAAGATGGGCTCAGCAGTTTTAATGATGCACTCGCAAGAAATAGAAGTTGAAGCAAAAGAGAGCATCAAGAGGCAAATTCAAAACACATTTAAGTCTAACATGCTTCCTATGCATAGGAATCTTGTAAATAAACAAGTTCATGAAGAGCAAAGTAACAAGCATAGGAAGATAAAACAAGTGTAGCTTCAAAAATTTCAGCACATAGAGAGGTGTTTTAGTAACATGAAAATTTTTACAACCATATTTTCCTCTCTCATAATAACTTTCAGTAGCATCATGAGCAAACTCAACAATATAACTATCACATAAAGCATTCTTATCATGAGTCTCATGCATAAAATAATTACTACTCCCAACATAAGCATAGTCATTCTTATTAATTGTAGTGGGAGCAAATTCAACAAAGTAGCTATCAAATATAGGAGGTATATTGTAATCATAATCAAATTTATCCTCCATAACAGGTGGTAACAAAAGACTACTATCATTATAATCATCATAAATGGGAGGCAAAGTATCATCAAAGTAAATTTTCTCCTCAATGCTTGGGGGACTAAAAATATCATGCTCATCAAAACCAGCTTCCCCAAGCTTAGAATTTTCCATAGCATTAGCAACAATAGTGTTCAAAGCATTCATATTAATATGTTCCATGGGTTTTTTAATTTTCGCATCAAACCATCCATGTCTTAAATCAGGAAATAGAATAAGAAGCTCATTGTTGTCCATTATGCCTAACTAGTGTAAACAAGAAACCAAATGTCGCAATTGCAGAGTCTAAAGGAAATAGCTTCGAGCACACACACAATGGCGCCAGAAAAGTACTGTTACCTGGAACCGGAGTATGAGTGCCTTTTACCTTTCCTCCCCGGCAACGGCGCCAGAAAAGTGCTTGGCGCGTAGTTGACGAGGGAGGAAAAGTGCTTAGTTGCCGGGCTTGCCAATGTGTGAGTGCCGTTTACCTTCCCTCCCCGGCAACGGCGCCAGAAAAGCTTGATGTCTACGTTCCCCCTCCTTTCCTGTAGACAGTGTTGGGCCTCCAAGAGCAGAGGTTTGTAGAACAGCAGCAAGTTTCCCTTAAGTGGATTACCCAAGGTATATCGAACTCAGGGAGGAAGAGGTCAAAGATATCCCTCTCATGCAACCCTGCAACCACAAAGCAAGAAGTCTCTTGTGTCCCCAACACACCTAATAGGTGCACTAGTTCGGCGAAGAGATAGTGAAATACGGGTGGTATGAATATATATGAGCAGTAGCAACGGTGCCAGAAAATAGCTTGCTGGCGTGTAGTTGATGGTGGTAGTATTGCAGCAGTAGTAACGCAGTAAAACAGTAAACAAGCAGCGATAGCAGTATTTAGGAACAAGGCCTAGGGATTACACTTTCACTAGTGGACACTCTCAACATTGATCACATAACAGAATAGATAAATGCATACTCTACACTTTTGTTGGATGATGAACACATTGCGTAGGATTACACGAACCCTCAATGCCGGAGTTAACAAGCTCCACAATAATGCTCATATTTTAGTAACCTTTAGTGTAAGATAGATCAAAAGACTAAACCAAGTACTAGCATAGCATGCACACTGTCACCTTCATGCATATGTAGGAGGAATAGATCACATCAATATTATCATAGCAATAGTTAACTTCGCAATCTACAAGAGATCATGATCATAGCATAAACCAAGTACTAACACGGTGCACACACTGTCACCTTTACACACGTGCAGGAGGAATAGAACTACTTTAATAACTTTGCTAGAGTAGCACATAGATAGTAGTGATACAAAACTCATATGAATCTCAATCATGTAAAGCAGCTCATGAGATCATTGTATTGAGGTACATAGGAGAGAGATTAACCACATAGCTACCGGTACAGCCCCGAGCCTCGATGGAGAACTACTCCCTCCTCATGGGAGCAGCAGCGGTGATGAAGATGGCGGTGGAGATGGCAGCGGTGTCGATGGAGAAGCCTTCCGGGGGCACTTCCCCGCTCCGGCAGGGTGCCGGAACAGAGACTCATGTCCCCCAGATCTTGGCTTCGCGATGGCGGCGGCTCTGGAAGGTTTCGCGTACCGTGGCTTCCTCCGTAAGGGTTTTCGATGCAGGGGCTTTATATAGGCGAAGAGGCGGCGCAGAGGGTCGAAGGGGCGACCACACCATAGGGGGCGCGGCCAGGCTGGCCGCGCCACCCTATCATCTGGGGCCACAGGGCCCCCCTCTGGCGACTCTCGGGTGTTCTGGATGCTTCCGGGCAAAATAGGAACCTGGGCGTTGATTTCATCCAATTCCGAGAATATTTCGTTACTAGGATTTCTGAAACCAAAACAGCAGAAAACAGGGGCACTTCGGCATCTTGTTAATAGGTTAGTTCCAGAAAATGCATAAATATGACATAAAGTGTGTATAAAACATGTAGGTATTGTCATAAAACAAGCATGGAACATAAGAAATTATCGATACGTTGGAGACGTATCATCTGCCACGTGTCAGTTTGCATGACGTCAGCAGTCAACGGGCTCCCGGAAACACTTGGGCAACGGTCCGATTTTCCGTGGCGGAAGGGCGCCCAAGCGCGACGGACCGAAAAAATCGTCGTTGGACTTTGCCTGACGCAGTTTCGACAACAGAACCCATATCGTCGGGTTAGGCCCATAGGCGACGAAAAATGCCCCTTAGTTGACGATTTTGGGACGTTGTCTATCAGAACTTTTCTTGTAGTGTGCTCACGCCCTTCAGGAGGGACTTGCTCGGGTGTGCGGACAGAACATCGCCGCACTCCGGGGAAGCCGCTTCGCCCACTTCGCGAGGCACGACACCATGGGAGAACCCATGGCACTCTCTTCGCACCCGGTGCTCAAGATCCATGTGCAGCATTTGGACTTTATGCTTCATGAGACCCGGAAGGACCTGGAGCTGACACGTGTCCACGCCCACCGTGCCCAGATGGCTTTGGCTCATCATGCCGACGCCATCAGGCTACTCGCCAAGGACCGCCGGTCACTCCGCCTGCAGCGCGCCAAGAATGTCGCTACTATCACCCGTCTTCGCGAGAAGATTCGCACCTTGGAGGTGACTGTCCGGACCCAGCAGGACCAGATCCAGGAGATGGAGGAGGATGGAGAAGACATCCAGGGAGGCGATGACTTCCTGAGTGACGACAACGACTTTGAGGATGATGAGTTCACTGATGAGGAGGACTACGCGTTTCTGGAGGCCGAGAGGATGGGATCATTCCCATCGATGTGGAGAAGACAATGAGGAATAGTTGCATAGCTCGGCCGATTCAGGCCAGGCCCAGAAACACTGCCGGCGCACCAGCCCGGGAGCGCGCCGGCGGTAATTTCTTCTTGCGGCGCGCTCCACGGGTTGGTGCGCCGGCAGTTTCTGGGCCTGGCCCGAACATAGCCGGATGGGGTATATATTGCCGGCGCACCATCGCCAGTGCGCCGGCAATAACCTGGGAGTTATTTCAGCCACCAACCAGCACACTCACTCACACACTCACTACACTCCACTTATCCACACAAACCCGAGCCTTCTCCCAACCCAGCTCATTTTTGCCTATTTCTATCCCCAATTTAGCTAATTTGACCAAACAAAATCATATTTTTTGAGCAAATCTTCCCTTCCTACATGCATCTCCCACATCCCCCTATGTAGATCTAGATCTACTATCCCGCATTGACCGCTCAATCTAGATCTAGATCTAGAAAGTCGGCTTCCATACGCCATTGTCGCGGCGCGTCGTCTCGATCTCGTCCACGAATATATCAAACAAATAGGTGATTAATGAACAAATTGAGGAATGAAATCGACGTATGTTGGACATTTGAAGCAAAGCTCTCGTGTGTGGCATATATATATGTTGTGCTTGTGCTTGTGTGTGTGTTGGCGTTGAAAATGAGTTGCCAACGTTGCGCCGAAATGTTGATTCTTCAAGTTTCCGTTTCGGCACATTTCTGGCGCTCCTATGTCCTACCGTGTAGGAAGGTCATGCCGAAATTTTCCGTGAAAACTACCGACGGATGCATGGTTCTAATCAATTATGTAATCTTACCATGCAGGCGATAATGGTTATCGAGATGAGTGAAAGCATCGTGATGAGATATCTGAAACACGCGATCATCGACATGTATGAAAATAAACGCACGGAGGTATTGTGTCCGTGCCGGAGATGCAAACGAGGGAAATGGTTTGACCCGTATTCAGGAAAATTGCAGGGGCACCTGCTCACTAATGGTTTCATGCATGGACACACTCAATGGATGAGCGATGATGGCGCGGAGGTCAATGGGGCGACGGCAGCAGGTGGTAATAATGGCCGGCAAGAAGGAGGGCATCATGACATTGATGACGATGAAGAGTTTGTCGCAGAAGACGATAACCTTGACGACGATAATAACCTTGACGATGACAATAACCTTGACGACGACGAAGAGGTGCCGCTAGCTTCAGTCGTGCGGGACCCTCATCTTCAAGATCTGCTTCTCGAAAAGACGAAAGGCGCCAAGCGGAAATCAAAGCTTGAGCAACTGGAGATAGACTCGAATACTCCGTTGTACGACTCAGGTCGCGGGTTGGGGGAGTCTCGCTTGAGAGTAGCTCTCGATGTGCTGCAGATGAAGGCGAAACACGGATGGACGGACACAAGCGTCGACGACATCCTGGAATACGTGAAAGATCTCCTTCCTGCCGGGAACACGTGTCCTGGTAGTCTAGCCGAGGCCAAGAGAATCACGTGCCCTCTCGACTTACCCCACGAAAAGTATCACGCCTGCATCAACGACTGTATCATGTATCGCAAGGAGCACGTGGACAAGACCAAATGTCCTGTGTGTGACGCTGAACGGTACAAGAAAGGGAAGAAGAAAGCTCCTCGGAAAGTTGTGTGGTACTTCCCGCTCGCCCCCCGGCTGCAACGGTTCTACGCGGACCGCAAGGAAGCAAAGCTCATGCGCTGGCACGCTGAAAGAAAGGAGGCAGTGTTGAATGATGAAGATCGGATTGAGCACCCAGTGCTGACACACCCTTCGGATGCAAGCCAGTGGAAAGCATTAGACAATGAATTCGGAAGTTTTGGGGCAGAACCCAGAAACATCAGGTTGGGTGCGAGCACGGACGGATTCAATCCGTTCGGAAACCAGAGCAGCACACATAGCACATGGCCCGTGTTTGTATGGATCTACAACCTCCCGCCCTGGCTGTGCATGAAGAGGAAGTACATACAGATGAGTATGCTAATTCAAGGGCCGACACAGCCAGGAAACGATATCAACATGTATCTCGAACTATTAAAGGAGGAGCTTGAAACGTTGTGGGCGGAGGAAGGGGTAGATACATGGGACGCCGTCGCGGAAGAATATTTCCCTTTGAGAGCCGCGTTGATCACGACGGTGCAGGACTACCTCGGATACGGTTACATTTCGTGCCAGGTGTGCCATGGACACAAGGCATGTGTCAGGTGCATGGAAGAGACGATGTTTTTGCAGCTTGGTAAGGATCCCGGCTCTTCGAAAACAGTTTACATGGGGCATCGAAGGTGGCTACAGAAGACTGACCCGTGGAGAAAGCGTGGAGATCTGTTCGATGGTACAAATGAACCCCGAGGACCTCCACGGAAGAAGAGCGGCGAAGAGATCGATACATTACTGAAAGGTTGGAAGGAGTGCCCTCCGCCGGGAAAGATACGTCAAAAGCCTGGAGAGAAGAAGAAGAAAAAGGCAACGGCGACGCCGCTCATTGGTGTATGGAAAAGGAGGTCCGTGTTTTGGGACTTGCCGTACTGGAAAATTCTCGATACACCTCACTGCCTTGATGTCATGCATATTACAAAGAACGTGTGCGAGAGCTTGCTTGGCACTCTTCTCAACATGCCGGACCGGACCAAAGATGGGCCGAAAGCAAGACACGACCTGAAAGTTTTGGGCATCAGGGAAGAGCTTCAGATCCCGGCGGCCCAAGAGGGACAGTCGGAGGAGGAGGCGGACGGCGGTCAGAAGCGCAAAAGGATTAAGCAGCCAGACTATTACTGTCCCCCCTCCTGCTTCACTTTTAGTCCGGCCGAGGTCGATCAATTTTTCAATTGCCTTCTAGGAGTCAGAGTGCCCTTCGGTTACTCCGGGCTAATAAGCAGATACATGGACCCCAAGAAACGAAACTTCAGCGGCATGAAGTCTCATGACTGTCACGTGATGATGACGCAGATTCTTCCGGTTGCAATCCGAGGTATAATGGATGACCATGTCCGTGCAACGCTGACTGGGCTCTGTAACTTCTTCGACGTCATAACTCGGAAGTCGATAAGCGTGAAGAAACTCGCAAGGCTCCAGGAAGAGATCGTGGTGATCCTATGTGAGCTTGAGATGTACTTCCCGCCTGCATTCTTTGACGTGATGGTCCATCTGTTGGTCCATATCATGGATGATATCGTCAGTCTAGGGCCGGCATTCTTACACAACATGATGCCGTTTGAAAGAATGAATGGGGTCATTAAAGGATACGTTCGTAACAGGTCACATCCGGATGGAAGCATCGTACAGGGCTGGCTCACCGAAGAGTGCATCTCTTTCTGCACGAATTATCTAGACATCGAGGACCCTGTTGGTTTGCCTCAAAACAAGCACCTCCGCAGGTTCGAGGGAGTAGGCCACAAAAATGGAAGGAAGGAACTGCACGTGCACATGTCTGGTCGGACTTCCGACTTTGACAGGGCCAACTTAGTAGCGCTACAACACATTGACTTGATCGATCCTTGGTTGAAAGAGCACAAAACCATGATAGAGAACAGTGGCAAGCCGATGATGACGGAAGCAGAAATATACAGAGAGCACAACTCCTCTTTCGCGCGCTGGTTCAAAGACCACATTGATGCTAATCCCCCACCAATGGATTCTGACAAGGATAAACTAGTATTGGCCTTGTCACATGGCCCCGCGCCCAACCTCATGACTTACCAAGCGTACGATATCAACGGGTACACATTCTACACGGAAGAAAAAGACAAGAACAGTGTTTACCAGAACTCAGGGGTAACGATGGATTCCTGGACGGGTGACGTAAAGACTAGATACTACGGAAGAATCGAGGAAATCTGGGAGCTTAGCTACGCTGGGGAGAAAGTGCCGATGTTCCGTATCAGATGGGCTAAGAGCGTCACAAAAGAAGACCGGTATTTCACCACCATGTTTCTACCCGAAGCCAACAAATCAAAGTCCACGAACGCCACCGCGCAGAATGAGCCATGGGTACTGGCAGAACACGTGCACCAATGCTTCTTCATAACCGACCCATCCAGGCCTAGCCGTGTTATCGTGAGGAGAGGCAAGAGGACCATCGTCGGAATGGATGGAGTCGCCAACGAGGAAGACTTCGAAGGACAAGTCGGAGACCCAATGATGGAAGAATCCGAGGACGAAGACACAACATACACCACAAGAAGAAGCAGGACCACGCTACCGAGGTCAGGTCGACCCTTCAAAAGAAGAAGTCACGACACGGGGCTAAATTATTCAACGACGAGCAAGAAAAGCAAGAAGAAAGTGAAACACTCTTCTCAATCGATGATGTAAAACTTTATTTGCAATCTATAACTCATATTTTGTGTAATTCATAACTACTCATATGGTCATGGCCAATATTTTATGTATGACTAATTAATATTGTGTTGGTCAATATTTTGTGTATGTATATATAACTCATATTTTTTTGTAATGCCTAATTAAGATTTTGAAATTGTTTTTGCATATATAACTCATGCATATTTCTTGGCTATTATCTTGAAAAGATAAGAACATAAATATAATAGAAAAGGCCAGAAAAGAAATAAAGAAAAACAAAAGAAAATATGAGTTGGGAGGTCATGCATGTGATCTGGGCCAAGTCCCAGGTATACACGGACTAGACATATTGCCGCGCACCGGGGCTTTGGTGCGCCGGGGTCCAGCGCACCAAAAAGCCCGGTGCGCCCAATAAGTCTAGTCCGTGTATACTGGGACTTAACCGCACGCCGACTCGATTTCTCCTTCTTCCCCATTCCTCGACGCCGCCGGAACCCTAGCTAACCGCCGCACTGCCCCGTGCCGCCAAGCCGCCGAGAGGAGGAGGAGCAGGCGTCTCCACCGTCGCCCGGAGGAGGAGGGGCGTCGCACGCGGAGGAGGAGGAGGGCGTCGCACGCGTGCCGGCCACCGTCGCCACCGTCGGTAAGAACCGCCCTCTCCCTTCCCCAACGCCGCCAGGACCTCCTCCACCTCCCCCTCCCCTCCCTCCCTCTCTTCCCCAACGCCGCCGGGACCTCCTCCACCTCCCCTCCCTCCCCCCTTCTTCCTTCCCCTCCCCCTCTTCCTTGCCCTCTCCTGTGTTAAATTAATTACTTGGGAATTTTTCCAAGGTATTAGTAGGTTTAGTTGAATTTGGTAAAGAACAAGTGATATTCTCTGGTTTGAAAAAAGAAAGAAAATGATTGTGTTCTCTGGTTTGAAATTTAGTTCATTTAGTTGATGTGCAGCTCGCTTTGAATACTTTTATTGTTGCCAAACCGTAAACAATGTGACAGCCTTCAATTGTTTGCTCTTTAAGCATACATTTTTAAAGTGGTCAAGCATACATGATTTGTTCATACCAATATTATTTAGTGTGTTACATTAATTAAACCGGTGCATCTATTGATTATATACATCATTATCATGTTAAAGGAAAGAGGCGGGAGCTCACGGCATTATTCAATTTTTTAATGCTATGGTTTATGATGAAAACCAAAACTATTCTGCTAGTTAGGGTTAGTTCTGCTAGAAATGAAAATGGAAATGAAATGAATGCTCATATTGATGCTCACTGGTTGCAAATAAAGATTTTGAAATGGTTTTGAAATGCTACTGCTCATGCTCATGCTCACTGCCAAAAAAGAATGCTCTCTGGTTTTGCTCTCTGGTTTGCTAAAATGACACATGTGAGCTTCTCTGGTTCATTTAAAAGAAAATGAAAATTGGTGCTATGTTCCTTATCTGGTTCATTTAAAACAAAATGAAAATGATAAGGTACCTAGTGTATTTTGTATAAGTGGGTACAAGCTCTGTATGTTGTATGCTCTCTTGTTTGAAACTAAACCAATTTTAAAATGAACCATATATATGCCACTGCCAGTCCATGCTATTAAATGATTTTAGTTCATTATTGCTAGCTAGTTGGTTTAGTTGCAGGTTGGTAGGAAAAAATAAAATTGATGCTGTCAAGTGTTAAATGCTATATCAGTTATTTTGTTATGTATATATATGTGAATTGCATTTCTGTTACAGGGATTGAGTTGCTATTGAGTGCCGGAATGTCGATTCATTTCCGTTCCGGCAATTCTAGCACTCGGCATGACCAATTTTTAGCAAAGGTCATGCCGAATTTTTCCGTGAATTCTAACTCTTTTTCATCTTCTATTAGTGCAAGCCACCATGGCGTCTGAAGAACAATTAGAGGAGCACTACAATAGGCACTTCTTTAGGACGGAGGAGGATGCCGAGGCCGCTGGTGTTGGCGGCGACGAGGATCATGAGATGGAGGATGACGCTGGGGGTAGTGGCGACGAGCCAAGCGGCAACGAGGCAAGCGACGCCGCCGGGGGTAGTACCTACGCGCCAAGCGGCGACGAGGCAACCGGCGCCGCCGGGGGTGGCGGCGAGACAAGCGGCGACGATCCTAGCGGCGCCGCCGGGAGTAGTGGCACCGGGACAAGTGGTTCCAAGAGGCCGCGGAAGGCAAGGCGCCAAAACACGGTCGGCACCGGCAGAGACACAGTCAAAGAGGTGGACCCCGCCAGTGGATTGCCGAAGGAGCCTAAGGATGTTGCCAAGGGGTACGGCAACCAACTGGCATGTATCCTCCGAGAGGTCGTCAATCTCAACGAGACGGACCTCCGAGCTGAGAGCAAAGCGCCTCTGCGAGCCCAGCTCATTGCGAGGTTGCACTCACGATACAAGTTCCTAGGCGACTACGCCTCCACTGATCAAACCAATAACATTGTGAACTCACAAGCCCTCCTGAAGTTCACCAAACACCTCAGCAGCTACAAGTACATGGTGCGGAAGCTGATTGCTGAGGGCAAAGGTTTCGAAGAGGTCCACTCCGCCTTTCCGCATGTCTCCCAGGCGGACTTTGATGCTTTTGTGGCCAATGAAGAGCTACAAGCAACCAAGAATCGCAAGTTGTGGGGGAAGGAAATGCGGGAGCTTAACATCGGCAACCACAACCTTGGGAGCCGTGGGTACGAGGGAAAGGAGCCCTATTGGGCGAAGGAGGACGAGGCGTATGTAAATGCCGGCATTGAGAACCCCTGGCTCAAGTACAAGGACCCGCTTGAAAGAAGATTCATCAGGTCCCGGTACCATAAGAAGAAACTAACCGGGGAACTTGTCACGGACCCGAAGGTCGTAACCGACATAATTTGGTTCACGAACGACAAGAAGGTCCTGGCGTTGGAGAAAAAACTGGTAAGCAATTTACCGGTTTAATTAGATCAAGTATCGTTCATATAATAGTAGCAACATTTCTAAATGGTTCGCGTTTCTTCCGCAGGAAGAAGAAAGACAAAAACTTTCTCAATGTGACGAAGGCTCCTCCTCCCAGGCGTCGACGGGCAGGGTAGCCTGGGACAAGCCTCTCGTACGGGCGCTAAACATCGTTAATGAGCATTCACCGACGAGAAGGCCGCATAGAGGCCGTGTGGCTGGCGCCGGTACAGGCTACAAGCATGGTCACTATGGCTTGTCGTCTGCGGACGATAAAAATGCGCGCAGTGAGAGGAAGCAGCGGGAGGCGGAGGAAATGAGGGAGTCAATCCTAGCCGAAGTCCAAGCTGGTTTGGTACCGCAACTGGTACCGCAACTCAAAGCTACGCTCGTACCTGAAGTCAAAGCTGAAGTCGCCGCTTCAGTCCAAGCAGATTTCAACGCTCTACACGCGTGGTATGAGGGTGGCAAACCCCCCCCCCGAAAATGCAAGTGGTTAGCTTCGACGGCAGCAACTCGATGGCGCCGCCGTCCGCCGGCAATGACAATGTTATAATGGAGACTCCTCCGGCCGCCGGCAATGTCGCTGGTGCTAGGGATTCACCGTCCATGCCGGGTAGCAGCCCCTCCGTCACTTGCACGCCTGCCGCCGCATGTGCCGGCCCGTCGACATTAGCCGAGCTCAACGCCCTCACGGTAATTAACCCATGTGTACATCAAGTTAATATATTAGTTTCGTCATCCTTGCCCTCTCTCTAACGCCATACACATGTTCTCGCAGGCGCTCTCAACGCCATGCACCTTCCTGATGAGAGTAAACGGCGAACTCAAAGACGTCGCGAGGGGGTCCATCCTTCGGCCCCTGGATAAGAAGTGGCACACACGAGATATGGAGGATGACGTTTACCGGGTTGAAGTGGATCGGGCGTTACCGGGCTATGAGGATTTGTTTCCTCCTAATCAACCGCATGGTGCCGATGACGAAGACCCGTTGAATCTTGCCTCACTGAAGGGTTGGGTACTGCTATGGCCGAAGACCCTAATTAGGATCAACACCTACTCGGGGTCGACGGCAAGCAAAGACAAGCACCTTGCGGCGCCACAGGTCAGCGTCCCTCCACGACAGCCAGCGGCGCCGGTGGTCAGCGCCCCACCACAACGGCCAGCTGCACAAGAGGTCAGCGCCCCACCACAACGGCCAGCGGCGCCGGTGGTCAGCGCCCCACCACAACAGCCAGCGGCGCCAGAGGCCGAGGAATACGAACGTGACGACTTCCAATGGGATATTCCTACGTCTTCACAAGTTGTCCATGAGGATGAGCCGGCCTCAAAATATGGGTGCTCCAAGAAGCTGTTCGATTCTCAAGAAACGGCTGAGGAGGAAAATCCTGAGGAGGTCGCCGCCGCCGCCGTCAAGAAGATGCTGAGCCCTAACACACTCCGTGCTACGGTTACGGCGGTGGGAGATGGTCCAGTACTACAACCCAAGAAGAGGAAGAGGCCAGCTAAGAAGGACGCCAAAGACAAGGCGGCGGCCAAAGACAACACTACAAGAAAAGTTGCCATGGCCGACGAAGTTGAAGTCGCGCCGTGGTTGCTGGTGTACCATGGCCGACGATTTTTGGTCCCTCCGTGGTGCATGTCAAAACTTTTTTTTCTCATTTTTGAGGCCACCTAGCCCGACGAAAGCGGCCAAAACGTCGCGTATGGTGGCCCGGGACGTGGTGCATCTCGAAATCTCGGGTTCGCCGGCCGAGTCAACGCAAATCCGCACCGCCGAGGGATGTAGGGCCCAGATGGCAGCCTCTCTGGCATTGTTTTTTTCTAGATCGCGCCATCTCGTTCAACGTTCTCCGATCGAGCCGTTTACGATGCAGGATCATGGGTCCCGCATGTCATCCTCTATGAACCAAAATTCTTTCTATTCTTGGATTTTTTTGACCCCCTGATTTCTGGCTACTTCCTTTTTCTTTTGATCCCTTGCCGCCTTGGAAACGTTGAGACCGCTGCTGCTAAATGGGACCCGCATGTCATCCTCTATGTGCAATCAACTTTCTTTTCTTGGAGTTTTTTTGGCACCTCAAATTTGGTCACTTGCCTTTTTCTTTCGATCCCCTGCCGCCTCTCAAACGGTGATACCGCTGCTGCTAAATGGGACCCGCATGTCATCCTCTATGTACTATAAAACTTTCTTTTCTTGAATTATTTTTGGCACCTCATATTTGGTCACTTACCTTTTTCTTTCGATCCCCTGCCGCCTCTCAAACGGTGATACCGCTGCTGCTAAATGGGACCCGCATGTCATCCTCTATGTACTATAAAACTTTCTTTTCTAGGATTTTTTTGGCACCTCATATTTGGTCACTTACCTTTTTCTTTCGATCCCCCGCCTCTCAAACGGTGATACCGCTGCTGCTAAATGGGACCCGCATGTCATCCTCTATGTACTATAAAACTTTCTTTTCTTGGATTTTTTGGCACCTCATATTTGGTCACTTGACTTTTTCTTTCGATCCCCTGCCTCTCAAACGGTGATACCGCTGCTGCTAAATGGGACCCGCATGTCATCCTCTATGTACTATAAAACTTTCTTTTCTTGGATTTTTTTGGCACCTCATATTTGGTAACTTGACTTTTTCTTTCGATCCCTGCTGCCTCTCAAACAGTGATACCGCTGCTGCTAACGGGACCCGCATGTCATCCTCTATGTACTATAAAACTTTCTTTTTTGGATTATTTTTGGCACCTCATATTTTGTCACTTGACTTTTCTTTCGATCCCCTGCCGCCTCTCAAACGGTGAGACCGCTGCAGCTAAATGGGACCCGCATGTCATCCTCTATGAGCAATCAACTTTCTTTTCTTGGAGTTTTTTTTGGCACCTCATATTTGGTCACTTGCCTTTTTCTTTCGATCGCATGCCACGTTTGAAACATTGAGGTACCTGCTGGCTCATGGGACCCGCATGTCATCCTCTGTGTGCTATAAAAGTTTCCTTTGTTGGATTTTTTTCACCCTCTGATTTTTGGCTTGCCTTTTTCTTTTGATCCCCTGCCCCCTTTGAAACGTTGAGTAAGCTGTTGGTTCAAGGGACCCGCATGTCATCCTCTATGTCCATCAACTTTCTTTTCTTGGATTTTTTTCACCCCCTAATTACTAGCTACTTTCTTTTTCTTTTGATCTCAAGCCGCATTACAAACATTGAGACCGCTGCTGCAAAATGGGACCCACATGTCATCCTCTATGTACAATAAATCTTGGATTATTTTTGGCTCCTGATATTTGGTCACTTGCCTTTTTCTTTCGATCTCATGCTGCCTTTGAAACGTTGAGTAAGCTGCTGGCTCATGGGTCCCGCATGTCATCCTCTACGAACAATAAAAGTTTCCTTTATTGGAGTTATTTTTGACCCCTAATTTCTGGCTATTTGCCTTTTTCTTTTGATCCCCTGCCCCCTTTGAAACGATGAGGACGCTGTTGGCAGGTCGGTCCCACATGTCATCCTCTATGAACAATAAAAGTTTCCTTTGGTGGATTTATTTTTGACCCCTAAGTAATTTCTGGCTATTTCCTTTTTTTCTTTTGATCCCCTGCTGCCTTGGAAACGTTGAGGATGCTGCTGCCTCATCGGTCCCGCATGTCATCCTCTCAGAACGATAAATGTTTTCTTTTCTTGGATTTTTTTACCAACTGACTTTTTATTTTTATTTTCGACCCACTGCCTTTGAAACGTTAACGCTGCTGGCTCATGGGTCCCTGATGTCAGCCTCCCCGTACAAGAAACATGTGATATCTTGATTATTTTGCAGACAATAAACAGTGTATTTCGCTCTGAGCTATTGCAAACGGATAAATTAAATCTTTATTTTTACAACTTATATCTTGAATCTCCTTGTTTTTTGTTTTTGCGAAGCATAGGACATTCCTGTTTTTTTTGAGAAAAATCCGAACTTCCATGTTCTGGAGTGGGCTGAAATTGTACGAATCAAAAGGCCCAGAAGGATAGTTCGAAGGCCCAGATGTCCAGATGCAGCCCAATTGAAATCTTTCTTTTCTTGGATTTTTTTCACCCCCTGATTTCTGGCTACTTCATTTTTCTTTTGGTCCTGTGCCACCTTGGAAACGTTGAGACCGCTGCTGCAAATGGGACCCGTATGTCATCCTCTATGTACAATAAAGTTTCCTTTCTTGGATTATTTTTGGCTCCTGATATTTGGTCACTTGCCTTTTTCTTTCGATCTCATGCCACGTTTGAAACGTTGAGGAATCTGCTGGCTCATGGGACCCGCATGTCATCCTCTATGTACAATAAAAGTTTGATTTCTTGGATTTTTTTTCACCCTCTGATTTTTGGCTATTTCCTTTTTCTTTTGATCCCCTGCCGCCTTTGAAACGTTGAGTAAGCTGCTGGCTCATAGGTCCCACATGTCAGCCTGTATGAACGATAAAGCCTTTCTTGGAGTTTTTTTGACCCCTAATTTCTGGCTACTTTCTTTTTCTTTTGATCTCAAGCCGCAATTGAAACGTTGGGACCGCTGCTGCAAAATGGGACCCGCACGTCATCCTCTATGTACAATCAAGTTTCTTTTCTTGGATTATTTTTGGCTCCTGATATTTGGTCACTTGCCTTTTTCTTTCGATCCCATGCCACGTTTGAAACGTTGAGGAACCTGCTGGCTCATGGGACCCGCATGTCATCCTCTATGTACTACAAAAGTTTATTTTCTAGGGTTTTTTTTCACTCTCTGATTTTTGGCTATTTCCTTTTTCTTTTGATCCCCTGCCGCCTTGGAAACGTTGAGTAAGCTGCTAACTCGTGGGTCCCGCATGTCATCCTCTATGTACAATCAACTTTCTTTTCTTCGAGTTTTTTTTATCCCCTAATTTCTGGCTACTTTCTTTTTCTTTTGATCTCAAGCCGCATTTGAAACGTTGGGACCTCTGCTGCAAAATGGGACAGCATGTCATCCTCTATGTACAATAAAAGTTTCTTTTCTTCGATTATTTTTCACCCTCTGATTTTTGGTCACTTGCCTTTTTCTTTCGATCTCATGCCGCCTTTGAAAATGTTGCGGAACCTGCTGGCTCATGGGACCCGCATGTCATCCTCTATGTACTATAAAAGTTTCTTTTCTTGGATTTTTTTCACCCTCTGATCTTTAGCTATTTCCATTTTCTTTTGATCCCCTGCCGCCTTGGAAACGTTGAGTAAGCTGCTGACTGATGGGACCCGCATGTCATCCTCTATGTACAATCAAGTCTCTTTTCTTGGATTTTTTTCCCTCTTATTTTTGGTCACTTGCCTTTTTCTTTCGATCTCATGCAGCCTCTGAAACGTTGAGGAAGCTGCTGGCTCATGGGACCCACATGTCATCCTCTATACTATAAAAGTTTTTTTCACCCTCTTATTTTTGGCTATTTCCTTTTTTCTTTTGATCCCCTGCCGCCTTGGAAACATTGATTAAGCTGCTGACACATGGGGCCCGCATGTCATCCTCTATGTACAATCAACTTGCAAGATCTTGGAGCGAAAGAGCTTGTATAAGTGGGACCCATATGTCATCCTCTATGTACAATAAAAGTTACTTTTCTTGGATTATTTTTTGCTCCTGATATTTGGTCAGTTTCCTTTTTCTTTTGATCTCATGCCGCCTCTGAAACGTTGAGTAAGGTGCTGGCTCATGGGACCCGCATGTCATCCTCTATGTACAATAAAGTTTCTTTTCTTAGATTTTTTTACCCCCTGATTTTTGCTAACTTGCCTTTTTCTTTTCGATCATATGCCGCCTTTGAAATTGAGGTCGCCGCTGGCTCATGGGTCCCACATGTCAGCCTCTATGGACAACAAACCTTTCCTTTGTTGGATTTATTTTTTACCCCTAATTTCTGGCTATTTGCCTTTTTTTTACACACTGGGACTGTACAATAAAGTTTCATTTCTTAGATTTTTTTACCCACTGATTTTTGCTAACTTGCCTTTTTCTTTTCGATCATATGCCGCCTTTGAAATTGAGGTCGCCGCTGGCTCATGGGTCCCACATGTCAGCCTCTATGAACAATAAACCTTTCCTTTGTTGGATTTATTTTTTACCCCTAATTTCTGGCTATTTGCCTTTTTCTTTTGATCCCCTGCGGCCTTTGAAACGATGAGGACTGCTGGCAGGTCGGTCCCACATGTCATCCTCTATTAAGAATAAAAGTTTCCTTTTTGGATTTATTTTTTACCCCTAATTTCTGGCTATTTGCCTTTTTCTTCTGATCCCTGCCGACTTCGAAATGATGAGGATGCAGCTGGCAGATCGGTCCCACATGTCAGCCTCTATGAACTATAAATGTTTCCTTTGTAGGATTTATTTTTTACCCCTATTTTCGGGCTACTTGCCTTTTTCTTTGAAACGTTGAGGACGCTACTGTCTCATGGGTCCCACATGGCATCCTCTCTGAACGATAAACCTTCATTTCTTGTTAACGACAGGTTTATCAGTATTATTTTCGCAGACTAATACAAGCTCTTTCGCTCCAAGATCTTGCAAGTTAATAGAATAAATCATGGAATTATTAGGATATGTTTTAAATTTCAAATCCACTTTATGAATTTTTGAAAATACCGTGATCTATGTGGGTATGGAGCGATCAAGGATTTTCATATTGGCCATGAGCAGTTTCAAAAATTGCAACCCAATAATTCAAAATAAATACAAACAACTTTTATGTAGAATCTCCGTGTTTTTGTTTTTTGCCAATCATAGGATCTGTGGTTCTTTAGAAAAGGGCCAACATTGCATGAGCAGAAAGGCCCATTTGTAGTTATTGGGCTTCGACAGCCGGAGCAAGTAGGCCTATAGCAAATACCTTGTAGATGGCCGTTGGAACCCAAAAGTATTTGTTGCCTAGACTTAGATGCCAAACTCAGCCTTATTGACATGAACCTTGCTATGCACACGACAATTTCAGTCCGATCCGTGTACGAAACACAAGATCCAACCCTTCGTGTGAGGAAGCAGGTGGCAGCACACCTCCAGATGCTCAATCGTACATACGCATATCATATAGGAGTTGTCGTATGTACATCAGTTCCGTATTGACATGTTTTTTTCTTTGGTTCACATGTGGGGTCCGCACAGTCACCTAGGTCGCACATCTACTTCCTTGCTCGTAGTTGATGCATGTTCGGTTTGGGGATGGGGTGGAACCGAACACACCCCCGTGCCAGTGGATGTACTTTACCCTTTAGCGGCGAAAAAATAGGAATGGTCCTCTCATGACTATGATCAACAAGAGGTGGCTATATTATAAAGGACGTACACACATTGTAATTATAGTGCTGAAATAAAGTCAATCCTAAAACAGCCATGCATGGGTTATAATATGAAGGCAACACGAAATACAAAAGCAGGGCAGTGTTCAAATAAACTGATTCAAACTAGTACATACTAAAAACAGTGTACTACTTCTCAACACTTCAAGCATAATAAAAAAGTGTCACTGTTTTTTTAAAGGTAACACCGAACGGGCAATGTTTAAAGCAGGCTTAAACCACATAGCCGCTTGTCGGACACTATCCCAACCATCCTTGGGAAGGCTGATAACTCCCACAGTCTCACCTTCATCTGGCTGGAGGTTGCAGCGCAAAATTTTAGGGTATTGATTATAACGAATATTCCGGTATGCTGTGTAGACGCAGTTTTTCCTCATGAATGGAACCAATGTGCCATCAGGAGCTTTGGATTCACGCTTCTTCAGGTTGGCAATGATTGGGTAATTGAGTCCGAGGAACAGAGAGTGGTCGCTGAGGCTGTTAACCTGCCTCCAAAGAAAGTCCCCTGCACGTGCAGTAGATAAGGGATCCAGCTCAAAGACGTAGGTGGCAACAGGAGGATACTGCCGTAGCTGAAGCCCATTAGCAGCATAGGGAATGTCAGGAGGTACTTCAGCATTGGCAATCCCAATCTTGTTTACTGTAAGGATGATCATCAATCGCTTGCCATCAGCAGATGGAGCGAGGAACCACGCGTACTGCTGATCATCCACCACCGGTGGCGGGATTACAAACGGGAGCATCAGGTTTTCTGCAATATTAGAAATGGAGACGAATAGGGTGTTACTGGCAACCATATTCAAACAGCAGCATTGTTCATCGTTCATGCTCACAGTATAAATACGACTATGTAAGCTAAGGACATTGGTCATTCATGTGTTCAAATCAAGTGTCCAATATATCAGTTATACTGCATCCATCCCACGAAACTAGTCTAAACTTCGCCAAAACTAGACACTAGTTAGTGTATACACAGTTATATACTACCTCTGTCCCACCGAAAGTGTCTGAGATTTGTCCAAATTCAGATGTATCTAGACAGTGAAAGCATATAGATACATTCAAATTTTGACAAATATATATCATCTTAAGTTTAAGTCCTGTGCTGTAGTTAATTCCCTTTGTCTTAAGTGATCTATTAGAGAGCTTCCCTGTGACCACCCGAAGGGTAAGAAATGTTTAACTGTATAAGTGGATTGCCTAGACCTTTCCATCAGTTCGGACTTTTGGTTGCGTTGGCTAGTCCATGAAGCTTGACATGGTGTCAGAGCCAGGGTCTCGAGTTCGAGTCCTGGCTTTCGCAATTTATCCTAAAATTGTTGTTGCCCCCTCGGAGTCCACTTATATGCCTCTTGAGCTATACCTCTGAGTCTTTCCACATGTTGACTTGTCTCCCATCACACGTGACGGGGGGTGTTGAATTGTATAAGTGGATTGCCGCCCTTGCGATCAGTTCGGACTTTTGGTTGTGTTGGTAGTGCATGAAGCTTGACAAGAAAGAAATGCTCTTTATAGCTAACCCCAAGTCTGGTAACATTTGCAAAATAGGTATCAGATGCAGCTATCCATTCAGTAGAAGAATTTGCATTTTAGAGTTGAAGGTTCATAATCTCTTCTCTACTATTGATAGTAAAGGGTACACATGGTATTTGTTTACCTCATTTTCGCGTTCTAAAAAAGGTACGCTATATGGTTGTGCTAAGTTAAACTGATTTAAGTCTGTTCAAGTTTATCGAAAATTATACTACCAACATCTAAAACATCAATATAGGTTCATATATTACAAAAGATATTTAGATTTTCTTTTCTCGAACACATGCCTAGTCGTGCATCATTATATATTAGAGCATACAGGGTTGTAGCAAGGCTACGAAAAACTGAGAAAGCAAAAAGAAAGAACTATACAGGGGACTAGAGGCAGCTAACTTTGTTAGGCCTGCAGGTGCTAAATCTTATATATATATGAGGTTGTAGATATTAATCGTAAACTTACTCAAACTTAAATATCACTGAATTAGGAAAAAGATAACCTGAGTTATTTTGAATGAGGGGACGTCACAATCACTAATGAAAGATAATTGTGGGAAACTGAAATCTATTCAAGAAAATGGGAGAAAAAATGTATCAAAAACAAAATTAATTATACCATTCTGCAGATTGTTCACCGATATAAACAAAGAACTGTTTGATCTGCATGTAGGTACATCCAATCAAGGCTTTTTCCCCGATCTCTAGAAAATATAAGCTACGCATGTAATTACAAACGATTTTCTTCTATTTTTCTGTTTCTACGTTAACATTTGAGATACTTGTTAATTACATCCATATTCTGCAGTTGCATAGAGTTACTAATTCAGGAATGCATTCACATACGGAGTATACTATGTTTGCTGATGACTGACTAGTACTAATTCATTGCAAGCAACGGTTCATTCATATTCAGATAAAGGATGTGATCGTTAAGTCATATACTTATGAAAGTCCTTATGCATCTCTCTGATGCAGATGGCGGGGGTCTCTCGTCCTCCTTTTGGAGGCAAAATCAATTAGTTATATATGAAACAATGGGTGTAAAAGGTTATCAAAAAGGGTGCCTTCATAGTGCCACGTTATCTTTTGAGATACTGGTTAATTACACCCATATTCTGCAGTGGCGTAGAGTTACTAATTCAGGAATGCAATCACATACTGAGCATACTATGTTTGTTGGTGACTAATTAGTACTACTAATTCATTGCAAGCAACGGTTCATTCATATTCAGCAAAAGGGGGTGTGATCATTAAGTCATATAAGAAAGGTAAAATATAAACAAGGTAGTTCATGAATAACTTCATTGGTTAAGGCAGTGTATCATGCAATGCAACATAAGGACTGAAAAAATACCATTTGCGGTGTCCCAGAAGTACGTGGAGCCGTCAGTTTCGTCCACCGCAAAAACGTGGCCACGGAGTTCAATGGCATCACAGTAATTTGGATAATCAGGTGCAGGTGTAAGGGCCTCCAGCATTCTCCAGTCGCCACCCCCTTCAAGGTAGAAAATCGTTTTGTCGAACAAGGCGATGAGCTTGTAATCTGCGTACCTCCCACCTTTTGTGGGCACTTGGCAGATTACAATCTTCAACAAATAAATTTCTGGACGCCAGTTAAAAGAGTATGCAGGTCGAGATGAAACAATACTATGACGAATCTTCGAATCAGGTAGGGATGGAAGGGGGATATGTCGCTCGGTGTAGACGTTCACGAGGCACCACTCATGATGATCGGCGGCGGCGATCCAGTCGCCGTTCGCGCCAAGCCATTTTCTGTCGTGCATGAACGGCAGGGCGACAGAACGGCGAGGATGGTCGAGGGGCACCAGGTCGTACACGGTATCATGCAGACGAGATGCTCTCGCCACGTCCCAGTGTTCATCGAACCAATAAGCAGGCGGAGGCATCAGCAGGCAGGGTTCATCCCAATGGTGCATCTTACCTTCATCCTTGCTGATCATGTCGTAGAGCTCCCTGGAACATGCGGCAAGTCGGACGGTGTAGGTAACGTCCAGATGCGCAGCGATGAGGTCGATGTTGTCGCCGGTGAGAGCCTCCAAGTGGCCGTCCCCGCCGCCCCGGCAAAGCCTAGAATAATCCATCACGTGAAGATGGATTTAGGTGGATGGCGGATGCAACTGCGCTTGGGGTTTTCGGAGGAGAGGGCGAGCGCTATGGAAGGAACGATGCGGCGCGCGGCCGGCCGGGGTAAGGAGAGAAAGGTATACGGAGTAGTACTAGTGATCCGGCGTGGTGGGGATCGAGATCCTGCGCGTGCGCGTGATTCTGGGAGGGTGAAGAAGAAGATTTTTTTTTTGTAACGGGGTGAAGAAGAAGATGATAGACATGCAAGGGGCAAAAACTAGGTAGTACTCTAGGCTGCTGCTGCGACTGGGCGCCGATTTGACTGTTGGTAGACTAGCACGCCACCCATCTATAAATTTGCGACGACGTTTGGTGCAGTGATGTCTCGTCACATCAGGTTGACCAGAGAGGGCTTTTTTTTACAGTTTCCATTTCGATATATTTTTCGCCAATAATCGTAGTTCTCTACATGCCAGAGACACGTACCTTAACACGTGGGCAGCATGCAACCGCGCGAGCACCAAAATGGAATGAGAAATGTTTTAGAGCAGAACTTCATTTTCAATGCCTTTCCTAGCTTGGTTTGGAAACCGGACAGAGCTTCAGTGACTTGATGCTTCCAAGATACATTGTGACTGTGTCCCACCATCTACCATCCATTTGAGATCCAACGTTCCAAACTATCTCTTATTTCGAAGCTAAAAAAGAAAAACTATTCAGAAAATTTTGAAAAAAATCCAGTAATATGTAGATTCCTTGTTTTAAAATCTATGAATATTTCATCCCATTCGGATGACTAGCTTGTGATTAAATAGATTCTTACGTACTCGAGCACTAGTTTAAACTAAATATATATTTGCTCACAAACCTATGATTCAAATCGAATGAAACTTCACCAAAATATAAATCGAAATATGCATGATTTACTGGAAGTTTTTCAAAATTTTCATGGTCCATGGGGTCCTCCAAAGTGCAAGCTTTTTTTTTCTTGGTTGGTACTTCAAAACCGAGTTTGGATGGTGGCAAGACTTGCACAAAGAGGATGTCAAAATTTTGGCCTTTGTGAACTTTGCAATCAACATCAAGTGTCGGACTCTCGAGAAAAAAATATGAGTTGGCGCCCACCTTTCTTTCAACCGTTGGTTCTCAATCCGAGGGTGGTCCAACTAGCTAACAAAATTGGCTTGGTATTCATGGTCTTGAACCAACGATTTGGAATGGCTTTCAATCGGTATGAGAGGTGATGTATGGAGGAGATTCATACGAGAGGGCAATAAAGAAATGTTTTGTCATCCTCGCAAAGCTAGTCTATTTGGAAAGAAATGAATAATTGGTTTTTCGCAACATTGCATGATACTAATTCATGATACTATGCATTGAAGGTGTTGTATCATAGACTAGTATACTTCCCATTGTGACTAGTCTAAGTGCTTTTGCACCATGAACACTAGCTATGCACAGACCTCAAAAAACACTTCTCCATCATTCTACTATTCACACTTTCTTTTTCTAATAGAACTATGTACCATTGTTTTTAATATAATCTTGTGTCGAGAGTATATATTTCTAAAATAGTCATTTATGTTTCGCATAAGCTCAAAGAGGGGTACTTACTTATGAGAGATATCTTTCAACTAATACGTTGTAGGAGTACTTTAATTATGTGAGCTATAGTGTGAAATGCTTACTAGAACGAGTACAAAAGGTGTTTGATAACATTACAGGCCACACGCCCAGTGTAGCGTGCATTGTAGGAGCATTACATCAATTTAACAACTACGGAGGAGTAGCCTAGGTAGAGATAACATGCAAAGGAAATAGTTCAACAGATAGTACAACACAACTACGGAAAGGGAGTAGCCTAGGTAGAGATAAACATGCAAATGAAATAGTTCAACAGATACAAATCTTGCATTACAACACGAGTATTACATAAAGTACATCAGCCCTTCTTTCTGGACCTGTGACGCGAAGGCAGGTTCCATTGCCGGGCGTTGGCGAAGCTTGGGATGAGCCACAACGGAACCTGCCGCCATGTCCATCTAATGTTGGTTTGGAAACCAACAGTACAGTCTTCAGAATTCAAACTGAAGCGGCAAATTTCTGGAGAAGGAGGATATGCAAGGCCTACTGCATGGTGCGATGTGTAAACAGAGTTGCTTCTCGCCATATTTGGACGGTCATGTTCTGCCCCGTCTTCTACTGGAATGATAATCGGATAGTTCACTCCAAGGAAGAGAGAATATGATCCAAGGGAAATAATCCTCCTCCATGGCCTCGGTGGCATCAACTGACTGGTGTCCATGCTGTACACCTCGCAGCCAAGTAAACCCTTACCATACCCGCGAATAGTGCGACCATGACGACCCTCAGAGGTAGCAGCAGCAGGTAAAATCCGAACCAGTCCAGTATAATCCCGCCCGTCAGTAACGCCCCAGGTATGGACCAGAAAAAGTCTAGAACCATCAGGAGATCGTGCTAACCACCAGGAGCCAAGATTGTACCGACCTTGTTCATCAAGTTCTGGCGGAATAGGTGCCGTGCTGATCAACAAAGGACCTTGCAAAGGAAAGCACAGCTTGAAGTCAGTTCAGCAAAACTTGATTAGTTCATTACATACATGAATAATGATGTAGCTAAAATACTGCCTCCGATCCAAATTAATTGACTCAACTGGATGTGTCTAGCTAGATATGCACAAATTAATTGACTCAAGTTTGTCTAGCTAGATGCACTGGCTAGACAAAGCTGAGTCAATTTGATTTGGATCGGAGGGAGTACTTTATTTTGACTCAAAGGCATATCGCTGCTGATTTTGATTGAATATAGAGGGGGAAAGGTACAGGCATGACACGAAAACTGCACAACAAAAAGAAAAAGGCTAAAGCTAAATCTGAAACTAGCAGGTAATAGCGAAAACACATCATATGAGATGAGAAAAATTACCCCAAGAAAGTTGATTCCATGCATAAACTTCGCCTGTCTGAGTTACAGCAAATACAATACCCTTGTGGATGATTGCATCGGAGTAGCCGTACGCTAAGAACTGGTTGTCAAGAACTGTCCATCTGCTAGAAGCACAGTGAAGGACTGCAATTGCCGCGTTGAAGATGGCAAGAACAGAGAAACTAGTATAATTTGAAGCAGCTGTTGGAACTCGGCAAATAGCTATCTTCAGCAGTTGAAGATGTTGATCATTAGACTCGAACACAAGTTTATCCGGGGTGGATTTAAACTCACTTATTGGTGGTAGAGGAATCCGGCGACCAGTGTACACATTGACAAGCTCCCAATTCCAGGGGAAGCCAAGAAGGGCGATCCAATCTCCATTCGCGCCTGCCCACATGCCCGTACCACCATCTGGAATCACGGCATCGGAAGAGATCCTGTCCAGCGGCGTCAGTTGGCACAAGGTACCCTTGCGATCTTTTGCATCATGCTGCTTGTCCTTCTGCGCACCCTGCTGCTTGAACTTGTGGACGCGGGAGAAGGGATTGTGCGCGGGCGGTACCTCAGTTTGGTGAGTATGAAGAACACAGGGCATGCCAAACGGCTGAGATGCAGGCAGAGCTACACTTTGTGTTGCTGAATCATGATAAAACTTGCATGAACCGACGAGGCTCGCGGCGGTGATGACATCGCATCGGGATGCGATTTCTTCAAGGGGGCCATCAGGAAACACCCAAGAACTGCCACTCTCATTGATCGATCTCGCCATTGGAAGGATGCGGTCAAGTGGGTGTGGGGGTGTGGGAGTGGGACGCTGGCGTTTGGGTATGAGGTATTGGAGGACAGTGCGAGCGGCAGCTGGTAGAGCGATATGGATAAAAGTCCACAACTCCTACTAGTACCATCAAACAGGTGGCTCGAGATGATCCGAAAAAGGCATGGCGGCGGTGGTGCAGGGGCTGCTGGTGTAGGCGGGGTCGCCAGAGAAGATGGAGATGAAGAAGACGGAGAAGCAGGCAAAAAAAACAATTTGAATTGAAATCAATAATACGAGTACTACGGGCGTGCCTTCTCTCTCTGGTCTCTGCTGCACTACTGCACCTGTCGTGAAGGCGTGTGACCCGAGAAGAAGCTAATGTACTGTATACTGTCCTTGCACGCCGTGGAGCTGTATTTTGTCTCATCAAATCAGCTCTGGACAGTTTCAGCAGAGAAAAGATCCTTTGCCATCATCATGATATATTACCACGGGCCCACGGCAGTGCACATTCATCTTGGAGGCCTCTTCATCTTGTACTACCATATACTGTACTGCTCTATATGTTGCACAAACCACCACTTGGACATTTTTTTTGCAGTTTCCACCATGTGGTGGTCTAATATGTTGCAAATTTCACCACTTGGTTATCTAATCAGCTAGTTAGTCATGTTGATAGCAAAATCGACAAGTGGGTTCAACATGTCAATGCTCCAATTAATGTTTTAGAAAAAATAAATTTTTCAAAATTCGTACTTCTTTTATTTAGCTATTTAAAAATGCTTATTCATTTATTTCAACAAATATTGTGCGGTCTTGAATTTTTTTCAAACAAATATTATGGCATCGGGTTCGGGACTCCTGAAAAGGACTGGCCGTGGTACGGGAACCCGAAATGATGCCCACAACATGGTCGAAAGTGGCAAGGAACCCATCGAGGTGGATGAACTCGGGAAACCTTGGTAGAGGTAGGGATCTTGAGGAGGCCATTAGGGTTAGCCTACCCCCCAATAAGCGTATGAACGAAAAAAATTCACATAAGTAGTAGCTATTATTAAAATTTCACAAATATTACGCGCTTTTGAATATTTCAAAAGTATTGTGGCGTCACGCTGGCCTTGCCCGAATTTTACCTTTCAGGCTGGATGTCACGAGCATGATCACTCAACCAACCGGGTCCAAACATATATATACAATTGGCCTCCTCGAGCCTACACCGACCAGATTGTCGCTGAAACTGGATCATATAGTTTCTATTGGATTGATGTCCTAAGGAAATATTCCAACAACGGAAGTTGTTTGATTCGTTGTATTATATTCCTTTGGAATCTTGTTGGGCTTGTTTGGTTCGAAGAAAATTCATAGAAATTTTGTGGGATTCAAATCTCAGTGGCTCCTTTGATTCTTGAATACATGATAATTCATACTAATTCACGTGTTTTTTGTGTAGCACTACAACCAAAGAACATGCAATTCAAATTTGTGTGATTTCTCTCATATAGGATTAATTCAACATGCAATCATATTCAATTCCTACATTATTTCTATTTTAACATTTTGTACACATCATGCATGCGACCCAAACAATGCGTACATGGTGGGGGGGTTGTTTCGTTGCAAAAGCAGTTGGTCACACCACAAACAAACATGCAACAATTAATCTAAATTCACGCGGTTTCCCCGCGATGCAACCAAACAATATTCGATGAAACTAAGCATGGCATAAACATATACAATACACACCATAGATTTTGGCTGCTTTGATTATTCGCAAGATTTTCAAAGTGCGGGAATATGAAAATTGTATGATTAGAGAGTGATGATCATCTCCAAATATATAGGATTGAGAAACAACGGTATTTGGATCCAATAACATTTGATTGCGTGTGAAAACCAAAAGAAATACTAGTAGTAACATACGGTTACACAATGAAGGATTTTTTGTTTTTGTATAAAAATGTATTGTCAATGAATTCTGAAAATTGCAATCCTATGAATTAAACAATCAGAAATCGTGTCAGACTAATTCCTACGTTTCGAGATTCTAGTACGGAGTATGATTTCTTTGAAGGGGCGCAGAGGGACGTGGGTAGCAATGTCTAGTCCCTGTCTTGTCTGTATACACTGTACTTACGTCAGACTAGTGTTGCTCATGAAGTCTTAATCTGACGTACTCTGAAGCTAGATGCATCACCGTTTCCAGTCTCTGTCCTCGTTTTTTCGGCAAAATAGACAGAAATAACCCAAAGTCGAAAAGATTGGGAAAAACAAACTTTCGACATACTAGCAAGATTGGGTTATTTTTGTCCAAATTCTCGTTTTTTTCTCTTGGCTTCCCTACCCTTGAATCCATGTCACTTACGTGTGTTGCCCATGCATGCGTCATGTCCCACACTTCAGTGAGCACAAGTGACGTGATGTACGTACGCAAACTCCCAGCAATCTTCTTTGTCAAGAGAAGACGCATCAAGATTCAAGACCCGATCGCATTTCTTGCTTTCAGCCTGGGGTCCTCCATGTAAAAGTTAGGGATTTAGATGTAATTTCATGTTTATTTTGTGTGCTGTTGTAAACTGTTGATTTTTTATGTCCATTTGAATCTTGGTCAAATCCTAGGTTTGACCTAGATTTAAACAAGTTTAAAATATGAAAATGAAAAAGTAAGCCTGGATCCTCCTTAGTCAATCCAAAATGAAGCTTTTGGGAGGTTTTTGAAATTTCCATGTTTGAAACCCAAAACCACTTCTTTTCATGCTAGACTTCATAAGACATAGTTTAGGGATAGGGGTAGATACATGATTTGTCTGGTTTCAGTATGTCTAGAGCTTGTTTATCCACTTGAATGCTTACTATATGACATAAGAAGACTATGTGCTATGGTTTTTCATTTATCTATTTTTTTGAATTTTATGCCCATTTGAATCTTGGTCAAATCCCAGGTTTGACGAGGTTTTAAACAAGTTTAAAACTTGAAAATGAAAAGGTGTAAGCATGGATCCTTCGTAGTCACTCTAAAATGAAGCTTTATTTTGGGAGGTTCTCGAAATTTCCATGCATGCTTGAAACTCAAAACCACTTTTCTTCATGCTTGACTTCATAAGACAGAGTTTAATTAGGGTTAGGGGTAGATACACGATTTTTCTGGTTTGAATATGTCTAGACCTTGTTTATCAACTTGAATGTTTACTATATGACATAATTAAGAAGGCTATGTACGTGCTTTGGTTTTTCATTCTTTAATTAGATTTTTGTCTGAATTTTTATGCCCATTTGAATCTTGGTCAAATCCTAGGTTTGACCAAGATTTAAATAAGTTTAAAACATGAAAATGAAAAGATAAGCATCGATCCTTCTTACTCGCTCTAAAATGAAGCTTTTGGTTTTTTGAAATTTCCATGTTTGAAACCCAAAACCACTTCTCTTCATGCTTGACTTCATAAGACGAAGTTTAGGGTCGATAGGGGGTAGATACATGATTTGTCTGGTTTGAATATGTCTAGACCTTGTTTATGAACTTGAATGCTTACTATATGACATAAGAAGACTATGTGCTTTGGTTTTTTTATTTTTTTATTTTATGCCCATTTTAATATTGGTCAAATCCTAGGTTTGACCAAGATTTAAACAAGTTTAAAACATGAAAATGAAAAGGTAAGCCTGGATCCTTCTTAGTCACTCTAAAATGAAGCTTTTGGGAGGTTTTTGAAATTTCCATGTTTGAAACCAAAAACCACTTCTCTTCATGCTTGACTTCATAAGACAGAGTTTAGGGTTAGGGGTAGATACATGATTTGTCTTATTTGAATATGTATAGACCTTGTTTGTCAACTTTTGAATGCTCTTACTATATATATATGTGACATAAGAAGACTATGTGCTTTTGTTTTTCATTTTTCTGATTTTTTTAATTTTATGCCCATTTAAATCTTGGTCAAATCCTGGTTTGACAATGATTTTAACAAGTTTAAAATATGAAAATGAAAAGGTAAGCATTGATCATTCTTAGTCACTCTAAAATGAAGCTTTTGGTAGGTTTTTGAAATTTCCATATTTGAAACCCAAAACCACTTCTCTTCATGCTTGACTACATAAGACAAAGTTTAGGGTTAGGGAGTAGATACATGATTTTTCTTGTTTGAATATGTCACTACTACAAAATCGCTTACCGCCGGCGCACCAAAAACCCCTACCGCCGGCGTTTACGCATTCGCCGGCGACCACCTCGCCGGTGGTAATGTCGTATCGCCGGCGTTTTCCAAATCGCCGGTGGTATATCTGTTATCCCCGGCGCTTTACCCGAATCGCCGGCGGTAGGACTTAGCACTGGCGGTTTGCGGCCGGGGGTATCTGTAGCGCTGGCGATTACGATTTCGCCAGGGGTACAGGTTTGGGGGCGCCGGTGGTATTGTTTACAGGATTAAAAAAATAAAACTCGAAATATACACCAGAATACACACAGAATACATAGTATACCAGAATACACAGAATACACAGTATACCAGAATACACAGTATACCAGAATACACAGAATACACAGTTATATAGAAAGTCCCAAATGTTCACAACATGCATGCATTAATAAGACAAGTTTAGATAGTAGATAGTTGACCATAACATCACGACTCGAAGTAGCACATGTTACAGAAATACATATAAGTCCAGTGTCGATGACCTAGCTAAACAACAATGACATAATAAACTAGAGAGGCGGTGGCGGCAAGCATCATCACGATGAAAGGGGTCCTCCACATCTCCCTCCTCTGTCCCGCTCGAAAGTTGGCGTATCGAGTTTCCGCCTCCTCCAAAGTGGTGTACCCCTTGTAGCTGTTGCCGCTGAAACGGTGGACCTGCCTCCTACAGTCTTCCCAGTCCTCGTAGACTCCAGGAACCCTGCCGTGGTAGACGACATAGTACGTCATCTATGCAAACACACAACAAAGAAATGTAAGTTGTTAGTACATCCATAGAGAGAGATATAACATATAGGTGTGCAAAAGAACAAACATAAAAAATACTTAAGTAATTTTATGACTAACATTTGCAAAGGACAAAAGTTTTTGAGTCAAGTCGGCTTCGGCGGGAAGGGAAGGATGCCCTCGAGCGTGTTGAATGTTCTCTCGTCACATCCATCTTCTAATCGGCCTTCTATCTCGAAATTAGAAAGTGCGGGGCCATAGTTGAACAAGCCACCATTCATGACGACATCCCTCCATAGTATTGTGCAAATGGTCCGCTGGATGGCACGGAACTCGGCTCTCACGTTTTCATCGGTGGTGTCCGACATGTTGACGAAATTCCCTTGAAGACCAGATGGCAACAAGAGATCGTTCTGAGACCTTACAACCGCCCTCATCTGTAGGATGGCAAACCATGCCTCCATCCCATTGTCATCCGCCGATTGCTTGAGGCAGGGGAACTTGGTTATGTGGTTGCACACATGGCAACCTTTAACTTTCTTCTCATGCCTGAGTTTGTCGACGCCAATCTCAGCTATGAAGCCGCTGAGGGCTTTATCAAGTGTAGACTTAACGTCGGTGAAGTCTTTCTCCTTATCAAGCCCGGAGTCGAGATAAGTGACATGGGAATGATACGGGTGAAAGAGGAGGAGGGTGCAGTACTTGAGTCTGCGCAAAATGGAAATAAACCATCATACTCAGCTATTAAGGAAATTCATGAAAGAATGTAATATAGGGTACTTTAGTAACCAAATACTTACTCGCGGAAATATGGTATGACAAAGCATTTTTTATCCTTGTTTAACACCAAGAAATCCTTGATATACTTCGCGAGAAACGCTTGTTCGTTCTGGGTGGTAGCTGGAGTCATGTAGAAGGGGTCCATGATAGCGATGTGCGCTGTGTTCTCCATGGCGATATCGTGCGCCATACTGAGCGATACGAGGCGGACCAAGTTTCGGTCTAGCTGTTGCATGTGCAAGAGCCTGAAGATGTCTTCGTACCGAATGAACATCAAGTCCGCAGGGTATGTGTTGACAAAGCCAAAGCCAGTGGGCACCTTGGCTATCACAATCGGGTACGAGGGATTTCTTTCTTTAAGAAGTAGCTTCTCCTTCATTAGAATAGTATCATGCACGTTCCTCATATCCGGCGTCAACTTGTCTACAACGTGTGCCGGCAGCATCGGCTGGCCTATGTGATGCAACTTCCTCCACGGGGTCGGCAACTTGTCATTAACCACTATCTTGCTTTTGGCAACATCTCCCGACTTCTTCCGCTTCCTGCCCTTCTTCTTACTGCAACTGGGAGTGGCGTTTTGTTTCATACCCTCCGTGGTCGCACCAAGGAGTGTCCTCGGGGTAAGCCCAACTCGGGGCGGAGCGGTGAAGGCGGTAGTGTCCTCCTGCTCGGGCGTTTCTTGTGAAAGGAACAACTTCTTCTTTAGGATATGACCGGCGGGTGGCTTGTAAGGAGAAACCGCGTCGGCGTCGAGCTCGGCGATGAACGTATCAATGGGAGCTTGATCGATGTCCAACGCCTTGTCGTGCTGACTCTCGTGCTGACTATCGGGCTGACTATCGGGCTCAAAATGATCATAAGCCGGTGGAGGACTGGCCCTGCCTTTGCCTGCCGTCAAAGCAGTCGTTGGAGCTGGGACCTTGGCTTGGCTCGGGGCATCCGTTGCATCCTGAGGAGTGACCATGCCATAGCTTGCCTCCGAACCTGAGGCGGTGTTCAGCCGAATTAGGGCTTTCGGCCATAGAAGGATGTGATTCTTGAGGTCCCCGAGAGTGAGCGGGGTTTCCGTTTCCGGGGGTTGATAAGGAGGATGGAGGTCTTGGCATCCCGGTAACGACCGGTTCACGCGAACCCGGCTCACGCTATCATCCATCCTGACGCAGTGGAAAATCCGCTGTGTTGGCAGGATGACACTGCCGCTCGCTACAGCCTTCAACTTGTTGTCCACATTCAGTAGCAAGGTGCAAGGAGTCGCGTTCGCCTGTGAAAACATGTGTAGGTCAGAGAGGGGCGACGACAAAGTAACTAATTTGTAGAGCTTGAGAGACTAAATTAATTACCGTGAGGGCGTCGAGCTCGGCTCGCGTTGAAGGACCGAGGCCAGGCGTGCAGGTGACTGAGGGGCTAGTACTGGGGCCCCCCAGGTCCGGCGAATCCTCTCTAGCGCCGACATTGCCGGCGGGTGGAGTCACCAAGTTGGGTGTGCATTGAGCGTGTCTAGTTGGAGGCCGGTTGTCCGAGTTGCTGGCGCCTAGGCTGATAACCGGCATCGGTCCCTTACCGCCGGCGTCGAAGTAATTCTTCATCGACAGCACAAGATCAGGGATGATTTCATTGACCCTGTTGGCCAGCGCGTCATCGACCTTGCTAGCAACCTCGGCACTGACGCGTTGCTGAACCTCGGCACTGACTCGTTGCTGAACCTCGGCACTGACGCGTTGCTCCATGGTTGTTTCCAAGTCGGCCACCTTTTTCAGAAGAGCCTCGTGCTCCCGGTCCTTCTGCGCCTGCCGCGACTCCCTAGTGCTTGAGGGCACGTCCAAGCCATAGTCGGCAAGCTTGCGACCTCCTCCGGCGCCGGGGACACGGTGGGGCTTGTCCAAAAGCGGCCGCGCCTTCACGGTGTTCAGACCCCTGATAAAAGGCGTGTCCCACGGGACTTTGCCAGTCGACGTCTGGGACGAGGAGCCAGCTGATTCGGCGGCTGCTTGTTCCGTCAACTGCCAGAAGTAACATGAACAATTTTAGAATGTAATGGACTTGGTGAGCAGTATCAAATTAATAAGCTGGTAAATTGCTTACCACTGCTTTCTCTAGTGCCATCACCTTCGCGTCGGCGACCAACTCAACTCCCACCACCACATCAGGTTTCGTGACACGTTTCCCAGCCAATTCTCTATGGTATCGGGACCTGAGATATGCCCTGAAGAGTGGGTCTTTGTACTTGGCAAAAGGGGGCTCGAGGCCAGCATTTATGTAGGCCTGGTCCTCCTTGTCCCATACCGGCTGCTTGCCTTCGAAGCCACGGCAACCGAGATTGTGGTGACCGATGTTCTTATCCGCCAGCTCCTTCCCCCAGGTCGATTGTCTTTTGGTGTACTCGAGCTCCTCGTTTTCCAAGAATTTATTATACTGCTCCAGCGTCATCCGCGGGAAGTGGCGCTGGATCTCTTCCCAAGTCTCATTGTTACCAAGCATCCCCCTCAGCATGGTTTTATAACCGCTGAGGTTCTTGGAGAACTTAGAGAGGGCTCGTCTGTTCACGATGTTATCCTTGGTATCCTCGTTCCTGTATTCCACAGGGAACTCATACCGTGCGTGCAGCCGCGCAAGGAGTTGGGCCTGCAGATGCTGCTTCTTCTTGGTTCGGAGTTTCGTCTCGTTGACGTCGACGACGTCCCGAAGGATTGCTCCCAGTTGGAGGCCGTACCCCTTCGCCACGTGCTTGGGCTCAGTAGGAATCCCGGTCTTGGCGTCCACCGCGGTGATTATGTCACGAGTGGTGCCGACCCTGTTTGGGCGCCGCTGCTTCCGTTTCCTCTTGGCCTCGGTAGTAGTATCCGAGCTACCCCCGGCAACGCCACTGTCGGTGGTCTCGTCGGCAGCCCCCCTCTCATCCTCACCATCGTTGTCCATCTCAGCATCCTCCTCCTCCGAGGACTCGTCATGGAAGTTCCTCCAGCTGATCCGAGACCATGAGCCTGTAGTGCTCATCCAACTTCTGCTGAGAAGACCCGTCAACGTCTTCGTTGGGGTGCAGAAGACGACATCGCTGGCTATATCTACCTAGCACTGCACAAACTAGCATACAGTAGCATCAAAAGTAATCAATTAAATAGCCAGCCAGTAGCTAAAATAGCCAGTAATTAAACTAGCTAAAACAACCAGTAGCATCAAAAGTACTCAATTAAACAGGCAGTAATTAAACATAATTATAACGGCCTAGGATCTTATGAAGGTAGTTACATAGCACTTGTTCTAAAACACTACTAGGTGGAAATCCACGGTGAAAATTCGGCATGACCTTTGCTAAAATGGTCATGCCGGAGTGCCAAATTCGGAAAGGAAGTTAATCGACATTCCGGCGAAACATTGGCACTCAATGTACTGCAGATCACATTTCTACACTCCAGAATAAATGAACTGAACACCCAGCTTCTCAGGAAATCAACATCACAATTTAGCTCTCATAAGATCCACAGGATGATGTTCATTCTTGCACAACCACTTTAAGATACTGAAACAGGGGTACCATTAGCAATAAACTGAAACAGGGGTACCATTAGCAATAAACGAAAGAATAAATGAACTGAACACATGCCTAGCTAGTTGCAGAGTCACTGGTCATGTTTAATTGATTATGATAGTAATACACAATTAAAACGGCTTAAAATTGGATAGCATAACAAACTGACTGCCTAGCTTATTTTTATTGTTTGGATTGGATGGTTACCAAATTCGCATATGCCTGTGCTACCTAGCCTAGTTCTTTTTCTTTGACAACATTGGCCAACCTTAAACAGTAGGGAAAAAACTCCCTACTAGTTCTGTGATGGCCAAATCACATACAAAGCGGAGCATATATTGTTTTTTGACACTAAACAGTAGGGAAAAAAACTCCCTTGTGTCATTTTTCATTTATATATAAGCAAGAGTCAATATATAAGGAGCATATATTGTTGTTCTAACACAACAAAACTTTTCTCTTTAGTGCAAGCATCTAATAGTAGTGCGCTTTCAAGAACAGCACTGAAAAAATAATCACGAGACAAGATTATGCGGCATCATTGGATTAAACTTCGTGAAATTGCACATGCACAAAACACCCTAACAGCAAATAAATTTTCAAATGAGATGCAGCACGACCGAAATGATGTCCAAGTCCGGAGCAACTACCATTTGGAATCAGAGCTATCACACGGGCATATGTAGAGAAGGTAGTAAGCACAACTACTACGGCATGTCAAAACCTTTGTTTTTTCACAAACGAGACAAAAACGTGAGTGAAAATGGAAGCCCCTGGACTACTAGGTTCCAATTCTTCTACAATAGGAGTAGATTATTACAACTAACTTGATTAAGTCTGAAACACTAGAGACAATGATTTCATCGCTAGAACCAACGAGTTGCGCTACATACGGTAAAGTTTCAAGGAAGATTCAAGAGTGTTCAAGCATCCCAGGTAGTAATTATAAATCAAGTTCATGATCAATTACACATGTCCCGAGCCATGAAATTAGTACAATGTGAACTGGAGCACAACGAACGAGGGGAAAACAGAATTTTGCGAAACCGCTCGGGGAGAAGTCGGGGAGAAGGGGGTTAGGGGGGGGGGGAGGGAGCAGAGACGAACCTAGCACGGAGGTGACGGTCGAGCGACCTCCTGCACGACGCGGACGAGCTCGATTGTGAGCAGGCGAGGCAGCCGAGCTCCTAGGTGAGGAAGACGATCCGAGGAGCGGTGGATGCGGAGGCGGAGCGCTGTCCGCGCCGCGTCGGCCAGTGGCTGGCGTCGCGTAGGCGAGCTGCTAGTGGCCGACGATGGCGGCCTCCTTCCTCCTGCTGGTGGCCGACGAACTGGTGGCACGGCGGAGGTGGGGGAGGCGGCGACGGTGAGGAAGGAGGAGAGGAACACGGTAAGGGAGAGAGGGAGCGGAGAGGCGCACACGGTGGAGGGATCGACGGCGGGGGCAACGACGCGACGGATCGGCTGCGGCAGGGGCAACGACGGCGGCGATCGCGCGCGTGGTTGATTTGGCCGTGGGGAACGACGGCCACACGCCTAAGTCCTGGCGCGTACCCCGGCGTTTTGCGAAACCGCGGCGGTAAAGTTTGAGCCACTAACAGGTGGGCCCAAGTGCATTTACCACCGGCGAAATCGACCAATTCGCCGGGGATAACAGGTGACACCGTATTAATTCCGTAAACCCTGTTAGTTATACAAAACCGATTCGCTAGCGCAGTGGTTCCGCTTCTGCACAGCTGAAGCACCCAGGGTTCGAATCCCTGTGAGTGCAAAAAAGGCACCCTTTTTTTTCTTTTCTTAAGACCTTTTTTTATTGTTTCTAGTTATTTAGATAAATTGTAAAGTCCTTTGGCAACTTTTTTTTCTTTTCTTAAGACCTTTTTTTTATTGTTTCTAGTTATTTAGATAAATTGTAAAGTCCTTTGGCAACATCCGATAAAATAAAGCAATGAAGGATAAATTGCGAGACATAAATTGATGATTTTAATTCTTGAATGACTTCAAAGTCCTTTCGAGGATATCCGATAAAAAACCAAGACATAAATTTAGGATACACTTGAGAAGGACAAATGGTTGTTCGAGAGATAATTATTATAAATACACAAATGACTTCAAAGTCCCTTCCGCTTGGTCCTTGTGACCCCACCGGTATCGTCGCGACTCCTTGTGTACGGAGGAACACTTGACCTAGGTAGCGTCGTCCTTCTTCTTCTTAGTGTGTAGGTTCTATCGTCTTCATCGGGTTCTTCCATCATTGGGTCTCCGACGAGGCCGTCGAAGTCTTGCTCGTCGGCAACTCCATCCATTCCGACGAGGGCCCTTTTTCCTCTCCTTACGACAACACGGCTGGGCCTTGACGGGTCAGTTATGAAGAAGCATTGCTCGACGTGCTTAGCCAATACCCAAGGCTCATTTTGCGCGGTGGGGTTCTTGGTCTTGGATTTGGGGGGCAGTCGCATGGTGGTGACATACGCATCTTCTTTTGTGACGTCCGTAGCCCATCTGACACGAAACATCGGTAGCTTCTCCCCGACGTAGTCGAGCTCCCAGATTTCCTCGATCCTTCCGTAGTACCTTTTCTTCTCTTCACCCGTGTACGATTCCATCGTCACACCCGAGTTCTGGTAGTCGCTTTTTTTGTCTCTCTCCTCTGTGGAGAATGTGTAACCGTTGATGTCGTACTTCTGATAAGTCATGAGGTTGGGGGCGGGCCCATAAGACAAGGCCAATATCATTTTGTCTACGTCGCTTGCCATTGGTGGGGGATTGGCATCAATCTGGTCTTTGAACCAGCTCGCGAAAGAGGAGTTGTGCGCTCTAAATACCTCTTCTTCCGTCATCGGCTTGTCAGCCCTGCTCTTGATCATGTTTATGTGCTGATCCACCCAAGGCTCTACCTCGTTCATGTGTTGTAGTGCTACTAAGTGGGCCCTGTTAAAGTCTGTTCTCCTATCATCTTGATCGGCGTCGAGTTCCCTCCTGCCAGCGTTGTGGCCTACTCCCTCGAATCTGCCGAGGTGCTTGTTGGCGGGCAATCCAACCGGACGTGGGTCGTCCTCGTTTAAATAATTCTTGCAGAAAGAGATGCACTCCTCGGTGAGAAAGCCCTGGACGATGCTTCCATCCGGATGTGCCCTGTTACGAACGTATCCTTTGATGAAGCCGTTCATTCTTTCTAACGCCATCATGTTGTGAAGGAACGCGGGCCCAAGATCCTCGATATCGTCCACTATATGCACCAGCAGATGGACCATGATGTCAAAGAATGCGGGCGGGAAGTACATCTCCATCTCGCATAGGATGGTGACGATCTCTTCCTGCAGCCTCCCGAGTTTCTTGACGGTTATCGACTTTCGAGTGATGACGTCGAAGACGTTACACAGGTCAGTCAGCGTCGCACGAACGTGCGGTTCCATTATCCCTCGGATAGCAACCGGAAGTATCTGCGTCATCATGACATGACAGTCATGAGACTTCATCCCGCTGAAGATTTTTTTCGTCGGGTCCAGCCATCTGCGTATCAGCCCCGCGTAGCCTAGGGGAAATTTGACTTCTAGTAGGCACTTGAAGAATTGTTCGAGCTCATCGGGATTTAGAGTGAAGCAGGAGGGGCGAGGAGTTTCGCGCTGCTTGGCCACCCTTTTGCGTTTGCGACCATCCGTCTCCTCCTCCTCGGTTTCCTGGTCAACCTGGGCGAAATGAAGCTCTTTTCTGATATCAAGGGCCATCAGGTCGTGTCTTGCTTTCGACCCGTCTTTGGTCCTCTCCGGCATGTTGAGCACAGTGCCAAGCAAGCTCTCGCACACGTTCTTCGTGATATGCATGACATCAAGGCTATGAGGCGTACCGAGGATCTTCCAGTACGGCAAGTCCCAAAACACGGACCTCCTTTTCCATACCCCCAAGAGCGGCCCGGGTTCCTTTTTCTTTCTCTTGTCTCCTTTCTTCCGCTTCTGGATCTTTATCTTACCCGCCGGAGGGCAGTCTTTCCAGTTTTTCAACAGAGTATCTATCTCTTCGCCGCTTCTCCTAGGTGGAGGTCCCTCGACCTCATCCTTCCCATTGAACAGGTCTCCACGCTTCCTCCACGGGTCATTCTTGGGAAGCCACATTCGATGCCTCATGTAGACGGTTTTTGAAGACCCGGGATCCTTACCCAGCTGTAAAAATGGCGTCTTTTCCATGCACCTCACACATGCCTTGTGTCCGTGGCACACCTGGCACGCGATATATCCGTATCCAAGATAGTCCTGCACCGTCGTCAACAGTGCGGCTTTCATACGGAAAGTTTCTTGTCCGTAGGCGTCCCAAGTTTCTGTCCCTTCCTCCCACAGAGTGACTAGCTCCTCCTTCAATAGCTCCAGATACAGGTTGATATCGCTCCCTGGCTGCGTCGGCCCTTGGATTAGCATACTCATGTGTATGTACTTCTTCTTCAGGCATAGCCATGGAGGGAGGTTGTACATCCATACAAACACGGGCCAGGTGCTGTGCTTGCTGCTTTGGTTCCCAAACGGATTGAGTCCGTCGGTGCTCGCACCCAACCTGATGTTCCTTGGTTCTTTCCCGAATTCTTCGTAATACTCATCGTCTAATGTTTTCCACTGGCTTGCATCCGAAGGGTGTGTTAGCACTGGGTTTTCAACCCGTTCTACATCACGCATCACCGCCTCCTTTCTTTCCGCGTGCCAGCGCATGAGCTTTGCTTCCTTGGGGTCCACGAAGTACCGCTGCAGACGGGGCGTGAGCGGGAAGTACCACACAACTTTTCGAGGAGATTTTTTTGTCCCTCTCTTGTATCGAGATTCGCCACACTGTGGGCATGTATCGAGATTGGCATGCTCGTTCCGATATATTACGCAGTCACTGATGCATGCGTGGTATTTCTGGTGCGGTAAATCGAGAGGGCACACGATTTTCTTGGCCTCCTGTAGGCTACCGGCACACGTGTTATCTTTAGGAAAGTGGATCTTCAAGTATCCGAAGAGTTCGTCCACGCTTGTGTCCGTCCATTTGTGCTTTGCCTTCATCTCCATAATATCGAGAGCGTATCTCAGACGGCTCTCCTCCGTCCCACGAGCTGCATCGTACAACGGAGTTCTCGAGTCTACCTCGAGTTGATCCAGCTTAGCCTTCCGTCTACCAGCGATTTTGGGGTCGGTCGATGTGTTGCTGAGAAGAAGTTCTTGAACATGACGGTCCTGCACGGCCGCGGTTAGCGGGGTATTTCTACTCATGTCCTCGTCGGCCGCATGCTCTTCCCGGCCTTCTTGATCACCATCAACGTGTGCGCCATCCTCTTCAACCTCGTCTCCATTGTCGTGTGGGGCATCCTCTCCATCACCTTCGTTATCATCATCTCCACCATCATCATCTCCATCACCATCGATATCATCATCTCCATCATCACTCATCCACTGAGTATGCCCCTCCATGAAACTATACCTGAGCAGGTGTTGATTCACTATGCCTGAGAAGGGGTCAAACAACGATCCTAGCTTGCATCTTCGACAAGGACACATTATATCCTTTCGCTTTTTTCGATACATGTCGGCCGTCGCGCGTTCCACGTATCTATCCACGACGCTTTCCCTCATCGCGATGACCATCGCCGCCTACAAGACAAGATAATTGATTACACCGCCGTCTCGGTTTTCACGGAAAAAATTCGGCATGACCTTTGCTAAATATTGTCATGCTGGAGTTCCAAAATTCGCCGGAACGGAAGTTAATCAACATTCCGGCAAAACATTGGCAACTCAATGTTCCTGCACGCGTAAACAAATGCAAAACAATGCATTTACATATATGGAACCGCGCCTTTTGCCAACACATGAACATTCCACTCATTTAGTTATGTACCTATTAGTTGACGCGACGTCCAAAAGCACCGGAGAGACGCCACACGTCGACTTTAATGCTTGAGAGATCTAGAGATCTAAGAAATGGAGAGATCTAGCTAGATCTAGTGGAAAAGGTGGTGGGAGGAGATAGATCTAGATCTAGATTATGCAAATCATGCTAGAGGGGCTAGGTAGTGCATGATTTGCTCAAATACATCATATTTTATTGGTTGAAATAGCTAAAATGGGTGGGGGAATGAGCTAACAAGTGCTTGGGTTGATTTGCCATCACATATGAGTGTGTGAGGGTGGTGGTAGGTGGCTGGTCGTCCTAAATGGCATGCCCAGGTTACCGCCGGCGCCTATAACGAAGTTGCCAGCGGTAGGGCATTACCGCCGGCATCTGCTGGCCGAAAACGCCGGCGGTAACAGGCCAGGTGGCCCACCCTGGCGACTCATTACCCCGGCATCGTCTATTCGGGTTCGCCGGCGGTAGAGCCCACTATCCCCGCGCTTTGGGCCCAAACCGCGGCGGTAAGTCCAGGCCCAACGGGGACCCCGCAGCCCATCATATCGTCGGCACCTTCGTGCCTCGCCATCACCCGGCGACCTCCATTCAAACTCGCCGTAGAGTTAGGCACCCCTGTAAGGCATTACCGCCGGCATCTTCTATCCATACTCGCCGGCGGTAAGGTGTGCTGCTATAAGGCTTTTCCTAGTAGTGTGTCTAGACCTTGTTTATCAACTTTAATGCTACTATATGACATAAGAAAACTATGTGCTTTGGTTTTGATGCACATTTGAATCTTGGTCAAATCCTAGCTAGGTTTGACCAAGATTTAAACAAGTATATATAGAACATGAAAATGAAAAGGGAAGCATGTATCCTTCTTAATTAGTCACCCTAAAATGAAGTTTTTGGAAGGTTTTTGAAATTTCCATGTTTGAAACCTAAAACCACTTATCTTCATGCTTGACTTCGTCATAAGACAGAGTTTAGGGGTTTTAGGGGGTAGATACATGATTTGTCTAGCTAGTTTGAATATGTCTAGACCTTGTTTATCAACTTTAATGCTTACTATATGACATATAAGAAGACTATGTGCGCTTTGGTTTTTCATTTTTCGGTTTTTTTATTTTATGCCTATTTGAATCTTGGTCAAATCCTAGATTTGACCAAGATTTAAACAAGTTTTAAACATGGAAATGAAAAGGTAAGCATCAATCCTTCTTAGTCGCTCTAAAATGAAGCTGAATTTTGGGAGGTTTTTGAAATTTCCATGTTTGAAACCCAAAACCACTTCTCTTCATGCTTGACTTCATAAGACAGAGTTTAGGGTCGATAGTGGGTAGATACATGATTTGTCTTGTTTGAATATGTCTAGACCTTGTTTATCAACTTGAATGCTTACTAGCTATATGACATAAGAGGACTATGTGCATTGGTATTTCATTTTTTGATTTTTATGCCCATTTGAGAATCTTGGTAAAATCCTAGGTTTGTTGAGCAAGATTTAAACAAGTTTAACATGTGAAAATGATAAGGTAATTAAGTCTGGATCTTTCTCTTAGTAACTCTAAAATGAAGCTTTTGGGAGGTTCTTGAATTTACCATGTTTGAAACCCAAAACCACCGTACTTCTTTTCATGCTTGACTTCATAAGACAGAGTTTAGGGTTAGGGGTAGATACATGATTTTTCTGGTTTGAATATGTCTAGACCATGTTTATCAACTTGAATGCTTACTATATGACATAAGAAGGCTATGTGCTTTGGTTTTTCATTCTTTCGATTTTTTTCTGAATTTTTATGCCCATTTGAATCTTGGTCAAATCCTAGGTTCGACCAAGATTTAAACAAGTTTAAAACATGACAATGAAAAGGTAATTAATCATGGATCCTTCTTAATTAACCAGCCAGTCTAATTAAAATGAAGCTTTTTGGGAGGTTTTTGAAATTTCCATGTTTGAAACCCAAAACCACACTTCTCTGCTTCATGCTTGACTTCATATATAATTAATACAAAGTTTAGGGTTAGGAGGTACATGATTTGTCTGGTTTGAATATGTCTAGACCTTGTTTATGAACTTTTGAATGCTTACTATATATATGTATGTGACATAAGAAAACTATGTGCTTTGGTTTTTCATTTTTCTGATTTTTTTGGAATTTTGATGCACATTTGAATCTTGGTCAAATCCTAGGTTTGACCAAGATTTAAACAAGTATAGAACATGGAAATGAAAATGGAAGCCTGTATCCTTCTTAGTCACCCTAAAATGAAGTTTTTGGGAGGTTTTTGAAATTTCCATGTTTGAAACCCAAAACCACTTATCTTCATGCTTGACTTCGTCATAAGACAGAGTTTAGGGTTAGGGGTAGATAAATGATTTGTCTAGCTAGTTTGAATATGTCCAGACCTTGTTTATCAACTTTAATGCTTACTATATGACATATAAGAAGACTATGTGCGCTTTGGTTTTTCATTTTTCTGTTTTTTTATTTTATGCCCATTTGAATCTTGGTCAAATCCTAGAGATTGACTTCATAATACAGAGTTTAGGGTTAGGGGTAGATATACACATGATTTTTCTGGTTTGAATATGTCTAGACCTTGTTTATCAACTTGAGTGTTTACTATATGACATAATTAAGAAGGCTATGTGCTTTGGTTTTTCATTCTTTAGATTTTTTGTCTGAATTTTTATGCCCATTTGAATCTTGGTCAAATCCTAGGTTTGACCAAGATTTAAATAAGTTTAAAACATGGAAATGAAAAGGTAAAAGCATCGATCCTTCTTAGTCGCTCTAAAATGAAGCTGAATTTTGGGAGGTTTTTGAAATTTCCATGTTTGAAACCCAAAACCACTTCTCTTCATGCTTGACTTCATAAGACGAAGTTTAGGGTCGATAGGGGGTAGATACATGATTTGTCTGGTTAATTTGGATATATCTAGACCTTGTTTATCAACTTGAATGCTTACGATATGACATAAGAACACTATGTGCTTTTTTTATTTTTTTGTGCCCATTTGAATCTTGGTCAAATCCTAGGTTTGACCAAGATTTAAACAAGTATAGAACATGAAAATGAAAAGGGAAGCCTGTATCCTTCTTACTCACCCTAAAATGAAGTTTTGGGAGGTTTTTGAAATGTCCATGTTTGAAACCCAAAACCACTTCTCTTCATTCTTGACTTCTTAAGACATAGTTTAGGGGTTAGCGGGTAGATACATGATTAGTATGGTTTGAATATGTCTAGACCTTGTTTATCAACTTTAATGCTTACTACATGACATAAGAAGACTATGTGCTTTGGTTTTTCATTTTTCTGTTTTTTTTTGAATTTTCTGCCAATTTTGTTTGACCAAGATTTAGACAAGTTTTACACGTGAAAACGAATAAGTAAGCCTGGATCCTTCTTAGTCACTCCAAAATGTACCAATTGATAGGTGCGTTAACTTTGCTTCATGGAAAAAATAATGTCATGTAAATGAGTTAACTTGGATTTCCTACCCTTGAATCCATAGGAAACTTTGTTCTAATGCACTATAATAATCAACCGAGTTTTTACACCAACAGGTCTGTCACTTACGTGTGGTGCCCATGCGTGAGGTCCCACACTTCAGTGAGCACAAGTCACGTGCAATAGGTACGCAAACTCCCAGCCATTTTCTTTGTCAAGAGAAGACGCATCAGGATGCGTATTGGAAGTCTGTGGGTCCTTCTGGATCCTTCGGTCGTCCCTCTCAAAAAAACAAATCTCTCTCATTCTCGGCCTCGCTCGACTCGCTCGCTCGCTCGCTCGCACCTCCTGCTCACTGACAAACCCTGCACAAAAGTCAACATCATCACCCGAAAAAGGGGAGACACCATAATTCTCTCCCTTCTTCTCTCCTTCCGAGTGATCCCTCTTCCTCCGAGTTTCACTCGACGGGCAAACACACATGTGATGCATAGTAATAATAAAAAGGTAGAAAAATCGACCTACGAATCTATAATTAAATAGGTTAAACTAGGGTTTTGCCCAGTACTACAGATCAAGGTTCAAAAAATCCAACTACGGGGTTCGAACAACCCCATTTCTAATCCAAGATTTTTTTCGACCTCATCCAATGGCCTCAAACTATAGGCCGGGTTAGCATCTAGTGCAGTATGTGTGAGAATGTATGCACTATGTGTGCTATAACTTGTGTGTCTTTCAAATTTGAACCAAATTTGAATAAGTTTGAAATATTTGAAATGGGGCTTTTGGCTTAAACGTTTGAAACCCAAAACGACTTCTCCTCATGCTAGACTTCATAAGACCGAGTTTAGGGTTAGGGGGTAGATACATGATTTGTCTGGTTTGAATATGTCTAAACCTTGTTTATCAACTTGAATGCTTACTATATGACATAAGAAGACCATGTGCTTTTGTTTTTCATTTTTCTATTTTTTAAGAATTTTATGCACATTTGATTCTGGTCAAATCCTAGGTTCAACCAAGATTTAAACAAGTTTCAAGCATGAAAATGAAAACGTAATCCAAGATCCTTCTTAATTAGTCACTCTAAAATATATGAAGCTTTTGGGACGTACTTGAAATTTCCATGTTTGAAACCTAAAACCACTTATCTTCATGCTTGACTTCGTCATAAGACAGAGTTTAGGGGTTTTAGGGGGTAGATACATGATTTGTCTAGCTAGTTTGAATATGTCTAGACCTTGTTTATCAACTTTAATGCTTACTATATGACATATAAGAAGACTATGTGCGCTTTGGTTTTTCATTTTTCGGTTTTTTTATTTTATGCCCATTTGAATCTTGGTCAAATCCTAGATTTGACCAAGATTTAAACAAGTTTAAAACATGGAAATGAAAAGGTAAGCATCGATCCTTCTTAGTCGCTCTAAAATGAAGCTGAATTTTGGGAGGTTTTTGAAATTTCCATGTTTGAAACCCAAAACCACTTCTCTTCATGCTTGACTTCATAAGACGAAGTTTAGGGTCGATAGGGGGTAGATACATGATTTGTCTTGTTTGAATATGTCTAGACCTTGTTTATCAACTTGAATGCTTACTAGCTATATGACATAAGAGGACTATGTGCATTGGTATTTCATTTTTTGATTTTTATGCCCATTTGAGAATCTTGGTAAAATCCTAGGTTTGTTGAGCAAGATTTAAACAAGTTTAACATGTGAAAATGATAAGGTAATTAAGTCTGGATCTTTCTCTTAGTAACTCTAAAATGAAGCTTTTGGGAGGTTCTTGAATTTACCATGTTTGAAACCCAAAACCACCGTACTTCTTTCATGCTTGACTTCATAAGACAGAGTTTAGGGTTAGGGGTAGATACATGATTTTTCTGGTTTGAATATGTCTAGACCATGTTTATCAACTTGAATGCTTACTATATGACATAAGAAGGCTATGTGCTTTGGTTTTTCATTCTTTCGATTTTTTCTGAATTTTTATGCCCATTTGAATCTTGGTCAAATCCTAGGTTCGACCAAGATTTAAACAAGTTTAAAACATGACAATGAAAAGGTAATTAATCATGGATCCTTCTTAATTAACCAGCCAGTCTAATTAAAATGAAGCTTTTGGGAGGTTTTTGAAATTTCCATGTTTGAAACCCAAAACCACACTTCTCTGCTTCATGCTTGACTTCATATATAATTAAGACAAAGTTTAGGGTTAGGAGGTACATGATTTGTCTGGTTTGAATATGTCTAGACCTTGTTTATGAACTTTTGAATGCTTACTATATATATGTATGTGACATAAGAAAACTATGTGCTTTGGTTTTTCATTTTTCTGATTTTTTTGGAATTTTGATGCACATTTGAATCTTGGTCAAATCCTAGGTTTGACCAAGATTTAAAAAGTATAGAACATGGAAATGAAAATGGAAGCCTGTATCCTTCTTAGTCACCCTAAAATGAAGTTTTTGGGAGGTTTTTGAAATTTCCATGTTTGAAACCCAAAACCACTTATCTTCATGCTTGACTTCATAAGACGAGTTTAGGGGTTAGGGGTAGATACATGATTTGTCTAGCTAGTTTGAATATGTCCAGACCTTGTTTATCAACTTTAATGCTTACTATATGACATATAAGAAGACTATGTGCTTTGGTTTTTCATTTTTCTGTTTTTTTATTTTATGCCCATTTGAATCTTGGTCAAATCCTAGAGATTGACTTCATAATACAGAGTTTAGGGTTAGGGGTAGATATACACATGATTTTTCTGGTTTGAATATGTCTAGACCTTGTTTATCAACTTGAGTGTTTACTATATGACATAATTAAGAAGGCTATGTGCTTTGGTTTTTCATTCTTTCGATTTTTTGTCTGAATTTTTATGCCCATTTGAATCTTGGTCAAATCCTAGGTTTGACCAAGATTTAAATAAGTTTAAAACATGGAAATGAAAAAAAGCATCGATCCTTCTTAGTCGCTCTAAAATGAAGCTTTTGGGAGGTTTTGAAATTTCCATGTTTGAAACCCAAAACCACTTCTCTTCATGCTTGACTTCATAAGACGAAGTTTAGGGTCGATAGGGGGTAGATACATGATTTGTCTGGTTAATTTGGATATATCTAGACCTTGTTTATCAACTTGAATGCTTACGATATGACATAAGAACACTATGTGCTTTTTTTATTTTTTTGTGCCCATTTGAATCTTGGTCAAATCCTAGGTTTGACCAAGATTTAAACAAGTATAGAACATGAAAATGAAAAGGGAAGCCTGTATCCTTCTTACTCACCCTAAAATGAAGTTTTGGGAGGTTTTTGAAATGTCCATGTTTGAAACCCAAAACCACTTCTCTTCATTCTTGACTTCTTAAGACATAGTTTAGGGGTTAGCGGGTAGATACATGATTAGTATGGTTTGAATATGTCTAGACCTTGTTTATCAACTTTAATGCTTACTACATGACATAAGAAGACTATGTGCTTTGGTTTTTCATTTTTCTGTTTTTTTTTGAATTTTCTGCCAATTTTGTTTGACCAAGATTTAGACAAGTTTTACACGTGAAAACGAATAAGTAAGCCTGGATCCTTCTTAGTCACTCCAAAATGTACCAATTGATAGGTGCGTTAACTTTGCTTCATGGAAAAAATAATGTCATGTAAATGAGTTAACTTGGATTTCCTACCCTTGAATCCATAGGAAACTTTGTTCTAATGCACTATAATAATCAACCGAGTTTTTACACCAACAGGTCTGTCACTTACGTGTGGTGCCCATGCGTGAGGTCCCACACTTCAGTGAGCACAAGTCACGTGCAATAGGTACGCAAACTCCCAGCCATTTTCTTTGTCAAGAGAAGACGCATCAGGATGCGTATTGGAAGTCTGTGGGTCCTTCTGGATCCTTCGGTCGTCCCCTCAAAAAAAACAAATCTCTCTCATTCTCGGCCTCGCTCGACTCGCTCGCTCGCTCGCTCGCTCGCTCGCACCTCCTGCTCACTGACAAACCCTGCACAAAAGTCAACATCATCACCCGAAAAAGGGAGACACCATAATTCTCTCCCTTCTTCTCTCCTTCCGAGTGATCCCTCTTCCTCCGAGTTTCACTCGACGGGCAAACACACATGTGCTGCATAGTAATAATAAAAAGGTAGAAAAATCGACCTACGAATCTATAATTAAATAGGTTAAACTAGGGTTTTGCCCAGTACTACAGATCAAGGTTCAAAAAATCCAACTACGGGGTTCGAACAACCCCATTTCTAATCCAAGATTTTTTTCGACCTCATCCAATGGCCTCAAACTATAGGCCGGGTTAGCATCTAGTGCAGTATGTGTGAGAATGTATGCACTATGTGTGCTATAACTTGTGTGTCTTTCAAATTTGAACCAAATTTGAATAAGTTTGAAATATTTGAAATGGGGCTTTTGGCTTAAACGTTTGAAACCCAAAACGACTTCTCCTCATGCTAGACTTCATAAGACCGAGTTTAGGGTTAGGGGTAGATACATGATTTGTCTGGTTTGAATATGTCTAAACCTTGTTTATCAACTTGAATGCTTACTATATGACATAAGAAGACCATGTGCTTTTGTTTTTCATTTTTCTATTTTTTTAAGAATTTTATGCACATTTGATTCTGGTCAAATCCTAGGTTCAACCAAGATTTAAACAAGTTTCAAGCATGAAAATGAAAACGTAATCCAAGATCCTTCTTAATTAGTCACTCTAAAATATATGAAGCTTTTGGGACGTACTTGAAATTTCCATGTTTGAAACCCAAAACCAATTCTCTTCATGATTGACTTCATAAGACAGAGTTTAGGGGTAGGGGTAGATATACACATGATTTTTCTGGTTTGAATATGTCTAGACCTTGTTTATCAACTTGAGTGTTTACTATATGACATAATTAAGAAGGCTATGTGCTTTGGTTTTTCATTCTTTAGATTTTTTGTCTGAATAATTTTTATGCCCATTTGAATCTTGGTCAAATCCTAGGTTTGACCAAGATTTAAATAAGTTTAAAACATGGAAATGAAAAGGTAAAAGCATCGATCCTTCTTAGTCGCTCTAAAATGAAGCTGAATTTTGGGAGGTTTTTGAAATTTCCATGTTTGAAACCTAAAACCACTTATCTTCATGCTTGACTTCGTCATAAGACAGAGTTTAGGGGTTTTAGGGGGTAGATACATGATTTGTCTAGCTAGTTTGAATATGTCTAGACCTTGTTTATCAACTTTAATGCTTACTATATGACATATAAGAAGACTATGTGCGCTTTGGTTTTTCATTTTTCGGTTTTTTTATTTTATGCCCATTTGAATCTTGGTCAAATCCTAGATTTGACCAAGATTTAAACAAGTTTAAAACATGGAAATGAAAAGGTAAGCATCGATCCTTCTTAGTCGCTCTAAAATGAAGCTGAATTTTGGGAGGTTTTTGAAATTTCCATGTTTGAAACCCAAAACCACTTCTCTTCATGCTTGACTTCATAAGACGAAGTTTAGGGTCGATAGGGGGTAGATACATGATTTGTCTTGTTTGAATATGTCTAGACCTTGTTTATCAACTTGAATGCTTACTAGCTATATGACATAAGAGGACTATGTGCATTGGTATTTCATTTTTTGATTTTTATGCCCATTTGAGAATCTTGGTAAAATCCTAGGTTTGTTGAGCAAGATTTAAACAAGTTTAACATGTGAAAATGATAAGGTAATTAAGTCTGGATCTTTCTCTTAGTAACTCTAAAATGAAGCTTTTGGGAGGTTCTTGAATTTACCATGTTTGAAACCCAAAACCACCGTACTTCTTTTCATGCTTGACTTCATAAGACAGAGTTTAGGGTTAGGGGTAGATACATGATTTTTCTGGTTTGAATATGTCTAGACCATGTTTATCAACTTGAATGCTTACTATATGACATAAGAAGGCTATGTGCTTTGGTTTTTCATTCTTTCGATTTTTTTCTGAATTTTTATGCCCATTTGAATCTTGGTCAAATCCTAGGTTCGACCAAGATTTAAACAAGTTTAAAACATGACAATGAAAAGGTAATTAATCATGGATCCTTCTTAATTAACCAGCCAGTCTAATTAAAATGAAGCTTTTTGGGAGGTTTTTGAAATTTCCATGTTTGAAACCCAAAACCACACTTCTCTGCTTCATGCTTGACTTCATATATAATTAAGACAAAGTTTAGGGTTAGGAGGTACATGATTTGTCTGGTTTGAATATGTCTAGACCTTGTTTATGAACTTTTGAATGCTTACTATATATATGTATGTGACATAAGAAAACTATGTGCTTTGGTTTTTCATTTTTCTGATTTTTTTGGAATTTTGATGCACATTTGAATCTTGGTCAAATCCTAGGTTTGACCAAGATTTAAACAAGTATAGAACATGGAAATGAAAATGGAAGCCTGTATCCTTCTTAGTCACCCTAAAATGAAGTTTTTGGGAGGTTTTTGAAATTTCCATGTTTGAAACCCAAAACCACTTATCTTCATGCTTGACTTTGTCATAAGACAGAGTTTAGGGGTTAGGGGGTAGATACATGATTTGTCTAGCTAGTTTGAATATGTCCAGACCTTGTTTATCAACTTTAATGCTTACTATATGACATATAAGAAGACTATGTGCGCTTTGGTTTTTCATTTTTCTGTTTTTTTATTTTATGCCCATTTGAATCTTGGTCAAATCCTAGAGATTGACTTCATAATACAGAGTTTAGGGTTAGGGGTAGATATACACATGATTTTTCTGGTTTGAATATGTCTAGACCTTGTTTATCAACTTGAGTGTTTACTATATGACATAATTAAGAAGGCTATGTGCTTTGGTTTTTCATTCTTTAGATTTTTTGTCTGAATTTTTATGCCCATTTGAATCTTGGTCAAATCCTAGGTTTGACCAAGATTTAAATAAGTTTAAAACATGGAAATGAAAAGGTAAAAGCATCGATCCTTCTTAGTCGCTCTAAAATGAAGCTGAATTTTGGGAGGTTTTTGAAATTTCCATGTTTGAAACCCAAAACCACTTCTCTTCATGCTTGACTTCATAAGACGAAGTTTAGGGTCGATAGGGGGTAGATACATGATTTGTCTGGTTAATTTGGATATATCTAGACCTTGTTTATCAACTTGAATGCTTACGATATGACATAAGAACACTATGTGCTTTTTTTATTTTTTTGTGCCCATTTGAATCTTGGTCAAATCCTAGGTTTGACCAAGATTTAAACAAGTATAGAACATGAAAATGAAAAGGGAAGCCTGTATCCTTCTTACTCACCCTAAAATGAAGTTTTGGGAGGTTTTTGAAATGTCCATGTTTGAAACCCAAAACCACTTCTCTTCATTCTTGACTTCTTAAGACATAGTTTAGGGGTTAGCGGGTAGATACATGATTAGTATGGTTTGAATATGTCTAGACCTTGTTTATCAACTTTAATGCTTACTACATGACATAAGAAGACTATGTGCTTTGGTTTTTCATTTTTCTGTTTTTTTTTGAATTTTCTGCCAATTTTGTTTGACCAAGATTTAGACAAGTTTTACACGTGAAAACGAATAAGTAAGCCTGGATCCTTCTTAGTCACTCCAAAATGTACCAATTGATAGGTGCGTTAACTTTGCTTCATGGAAAAAATAATGTCATGTAAATGAGTTAACTTGGATTTCCTACCCTTGAATCCATAGGAAACTTTGTTCTAATGCACTATAATAATCAACCGAGTTTTTACACCAACAGGTCTGTCACTTACGTGTGGTGCCCATGCGTGAGGTCCCACACTTCAGTGAGCACAAGTCAAGTGCGTAGGTACGCAAACTCCAAGCCATCTTCTTTGTCAAGAGAAGACGCATCAGGATGCGTATTGGAAGTCTGTGGGTCCTTCTGGATCCTTCGGTCGTCCCTCTCAAAAACAAATCTCTCTCATTCTCGGCCTCGCTCGGCTCGCTCGCTCGCTCGCACCTCCTGCTCACTGACAACCCCTGCACAAAAGTCAACATCATCACCCGAAAAAGGGGAGACACCATAATTCTCTCCCTTCTTCTCTCCTTCCGAGTGATCCCTCTTCCTCCGAGTTTCACTCGACGGGCAAACACACATGTGCTGCATAGTAATAATAAAAAGGTAGAAAAATCGACCTACGAATCTATAATTAAATAGGTTAAACTAGGGTTTTGCCCAGTACTACAGATCAAGGTTCAAAAAATCCAACTACGGGGTTCGAACAACCCCATTTCTAATCCAAGATTTTTTTCGACCTCATCCAATGGCCTCAAACTATAGGCCGGGTTAGCATCTAGTGCAGTATGTGTGAGAATGTATGCACTATGTGTGCTATAACTTGTGTGTCTTTCAAATTTGAACCAAATTTGAATAAGTTTGAAATATTTGAAATGGGGCTTTTGGCTTAAACGTTTGAAACCCAAAACGACTTCTCCTCATGCTAGACTTCATAAGACCGAGTTTAGGGTTAGGGGGTAGATACATGATTTGTCTGGTTTGAATATGTCTAAACCTTGTTTATCAACTTGAATGCTTACTATATGACATAAGAAGACCATGTGCTTTTGTTTTTCATTTTTCTATTTTTTAAGAATTTTATGCACATTTGATTCTGGTCAAATCCTAGGTTCAACCAAGATTTAAACAAGTTTCAAGCATGAAAATGAAAACGTAATCCAAGATCCTTCTTAATTAGTCACTCTAAAATATATGAAGCTTTTGGGACGTACTTGAAATTTCCATGTTTGAAACCCAAAACCAATTCTCTTCATGATTGACTTCATAAGACAGAGTTTAGGGGTAGGGGTAGATATACACATGATTTTTCTGGTTTGAATATGTCTAGACCTTGTTTATCAACTTGAGTGTTTACTATATGACATAATTAAGAAGGCTATGTGCTTTGGTTTTTCATTCTTTAGATTTTTTGTCTGAATAATTTTTATGCCCATTTGAATCTTGGTCAAATCCTAGGTTTGACCAAGATTTAAATAAGTTTAAAACATGGAAATGAAAAGGTAAAAGCATCGATCCTTCTTAGTCGCTCTAAAATGAAGCTGAATTTTGGGAGGTTTTTGAAATTTCCATGTTTGAAACCTAAAACCACTTATCTTCATGCTTGACTTCGTCATAAGACAGAGTTTAGGGGTTTTAGGGGGTAGATACATGATTTGTCTAGCTAGTTTGAATATGTCTAGACCTTGTTTATCAACTTTAATGCTTACTATATGACATATAAGAAGACTATGTGCGCTTTGGTTTTTCATTTTTCGGTTTTTTTATTTTATGCCCATTTGAATCTTGGTCAAATCCTAGATTTGACCAAGATTTAAACAAGTTTAAAACATGGAAATGAAAAGGTAAGCATCGATCCTTCTTAGTCGCTCTAAAATGAAGCTGAATTTTGGGAGGTTTTTGAAATTTCCATGTTTGAAACCCAAAACCACTTCTCTTCATGCTTGACTTCATAAGACGAAGTTTAGGGTCGATAGGGGGTAGATACATGATTTGTCTTGTTTGAATATGTCTAGACCTTGTTTATCAACTTGAATGCTTACTAGCTATATGACATAAGAGGACTATGTGCATTGGTATTTCATTTTTTGATTTTTATGCCCATTTGAGAATCTTGGTAAAATCCTAGGTTTGTTGAGCAAGATTTAAACAAGTTTAACATGTGAAAATGATAAGGTAATTAAGTCTGGATCTTTCTCTTAGTAACTCTAAAATGAAGCTTTTGGGAGGTTCTTGAATTTACCATGTTTGAAACCCAAAACCACCGTACTTCTTTTCATGCTTGACTTCATAAGACAGAGTTTAGGGTTAGGGGTAGATACATGATTTTTCTGGTTTGAATATGTCTAGACCATGTTTATCAACTTGAATGCTTACTATATGACATAAGAAGGCTATGTGCTTTGGTTTTTCATTCTTTCTTTTTTCTGAATTTTTATGCCCATTTGAATCTTGGTCAAATCCTAGGTTCGACCAAGATTTAAACAAGTTTAAAACATGACAATGAAAAGGTAATTAATCATGGATCCTTCTTAATTAACCAGCCAGTCTAATTAAAATGAAGCTTTTTGGGAGGTTTTTGAAATTTCCATGTTTGAAACCCAAAACCACACTTCTCTGCTTCATGCTTGACTTCATATATAATTAAGACAAAGTTTAGGGTTAGGGGTACATGATTTGTCTGGTTTGAATATGTCTAGACCTTGTTTATGAACTTTTGAATGCTTACTATATATATGTATGTGACATAAGAAAACTATGTGCTTTGGTTTTTCATTTTTCTGATTTTTTTGGAATTTTGATGCACATTTGAATCTTGGTCAAATCCTAGGTTTGACCAAGATTTAAACAAGTATAGAACATGGAAATGAAAATGGAAGCCTGTATCCTTCTTAGTCACCCTAAAATGAAGTTTTTGGGAGGTTTTTGAAATTTCCATGTTTGAAACCCAAAACCACTTATCTTCATGCTTGACTTCGTCATAAGACAGAGTTTAGGGGTTAGGGGTAGATACATGATTTGTCTAGCTAGTTTGAATATGTCCAGACCTTGTTTATCAACTTTAATGCTTACTATATGACATATAAGAAGACTATGTGCGCTTTGGTTTTTCATTTTTCTGTTTTTTTATTTTATGCCCATTTGAATCTTGGTCAAATCCTAGAGATTGACTTCATAATACAGAGTTTAGGGTTAGGGGTAGATATACACATGATTTTTCTGGTTTGAATATGTCTAGACCTTGTTTATCAACTTGAGTGTTTACTATATGACATAATTAAGAAGGCTATGTGCTTTGGTTTTTCATTCTTTAGATTTTTTGTCTGAATTTTTATGCCCATTTGAATCTTGGTCAAATCCTAGGTTTGACCAAGATTTAAATAAGTTTAAAACATGGAAATGAAAAGGTAAAAGCATCGATCCTTCTTAGTCGCTCTAAAATGAAGCTGAATTTTGGGAGGTTTTTGAAATTTCCATGTTTGAAACCCAAAACCACTTCTCTTCATGCTTGACTTCATAAGACGAAGTTTAGGGACGATAGGGGGTAGATACATGATTTGTCTGGTTAATTTGGATATATCTAGACCTTGTTTATCAACTTGAATGCTTACGATATGACATAAGAACACTATGTGCTTTTTTTATTTTTTTGTGCCCATTTGAATCTTGGTCAAATCCTAGGTTTGACCAAGATTTAAACAAGTATAGAACATGAAAATGAAAAGGGAAGCCTGTATCCTTCTTACTCACCCTAAAATGAAGTTTTGGGAGGTTTTTGAAATGTCCATGTTTGAAACCCAAAACCACTTCTCTTCATTCTTGACTTCTTAAGACATAGTTTAGGGGTTAGCGGGTAGATACATGATTAGTATGGTTTGAATATGTCTAGACCTTGTTTATCAACTTTAATGCTTACTACATGACATAAGAAGACTATGTGCTTTGGTTTTTCATTTTTCTGTTTTTTTTTGAATTTTCTGCCAATTTTGTTTGACCAAGATTTAGACAAGTTTTACACGTGAAAACGAATAAGTAAGCCTGGATCCTTCTTAGTCACTCCAAAATGTACCAATTGATAGGTGCGTTAACTTTGCTTCATGGAAAAAATAATGTCATGTAAATGAGTTAACTTGGATTTCCTACCCTTGAATCCATAGGAAACTTTGTTCTAATGCACTATAATAATCAACCGAGTTTTTACACCAACAGGTCTGTCACTTACGTGTGGTGCCCATGCGTGAGGTCCCACACTTCAGTGAGCACAAGTCAAGTGCAGTAGGTACGCAAACTCCAAGCCATCTTCTTTGTCAAGAGAAGACGCATCAGGATGCGTATTGGAAGTCTGTGGGTCCTTCTGGATCCTTCGGTTGTCCCTCTCACAAAAAAAACAAATCTCTCTCATTCTCGGCCTCGCTCGACTCGCTCGCTCGCTCGCTCGCACCTCCTGCTCACTGACAAACCCTGCACAAAAGTCAACATCATCACCCGAAAAAGGGGAGACACCATAATTCTCTCCCTTCTTCTCTCCTTCCGAGTGATCCCTCTTCCTCCGAGTTTCACTCGACGGGCAAACACACATGTGCTGCATAGTAATAATAAAAAGGTAGAAAAATCGACCTACGAATCTATAATTAAATAGGTTAAACTAGGGTTTTGCCCAGTACTACAGATCAAGGTTCAAAAAATCCAACTACGGGGTTCGAACAACCCCATTTCTAATCCAAGATTTTTTCGACCTCATCCAATGGCCTCAAACTATAGGCCGGGTTAGCATCTAGTGCAGTATGTGTGAGAATGTATGCACTATGTGTGCTATAACTTGTGTGTCTTTCAAATTTGAACCAAATTTGAATAAGTTTGAAATATTTGAAATGGGGCTTTTGGCTTAAACGTTTGAAACCCAAAACGACTTCTCCTCATGCTAGACTTCATAAGACCGAGTTTAGGGTTAGGGGTAGATACATGATTTGTCTGGTTTGAATATGTCTAAACCTTGTTTATCAACTTGAATGCTTACTATATGACATAAGAAGACCATGTGCTTTTGTTTTTCATTTTTCTATTTTTTAAGAATTTTATGCACATTTGATTCTGGTCAAATCCTAGGTTCAACCAAGATTTAAACAAGTTTCAAGCATGAAAATGAAAACGTAATCCAAGATCCTTCTTAATTAGTCACTCTAAAATATATGAAGCTTTTGGGACGTACTTGAAATTTCCATGTTTGAAACCCAAAACCAATTCTCTTCATGATTGACTTCATAAGACAGAGTTTAGGGGTAGGGGTAGATATACACATGATTTTTCTGGTTTGAATATGTCTAGACCTTGTTTATCAACTTGAGTGTTTACTATATGACATAATTAAGAAGGCTATGTGCTTTGGTTTTTCATTCTTTAGATTTTTTGTCTGAATTTTTATGCCCATTTGAATCTTGGTCAAATCCTAGGTTTGACCAAGATTTAAATAAGTTTAAAACATGGAAATGAAAAGGTAAAAGCATCGATCCTTCTTAGTCGCTCTAAAATGAAGCTGAATTTTGGGAGGTTTTTGAAATTTCCATGTTTGAAACCTAAAACCACTTATCTTCATGCTTGACTTCGTCATAAGACAGAGTTTAGGGGTTTTAGGGGGTAGATACATGATTTGTCTCTAGCTAGTTTGAATATGTCTAGACCTTGTTTATCAACTTTAATGCTTACTATATGACATATAAGAAGACTATGTGCGCTTTGGTTTTTCATTTTTCGGTTTTTTTATTTTATGCCCATTTGAATCTTGGTCAAATCCTAGATTTGACCAAGATTTAAACAAGTTTAAAACATGGAAATGAAAAGGTAAGCATCGATCCTTCTTAGTCGCTCTAAAATGAAGCTGAATTTTGGGAGGTTTTTGAAATTTCCATGTTTGAAACCCAAAACCACTTCTCTTCATGCTTGACTTCATAAGACGAAGTTTAGGGTCGATAGGGGGTAGATACATGATTTGTCTTGTTTGAATATGTCTAGACCTTGTTTATCAACTTGAATGCTTACTAGCTATATGACATAAGAGGACTATGTGCATTGGTATTTCATTTTTTGATTTTTATGCCCATTTGAGAATCTTGGTAAAATCCTAGGTTTGTTGAGCAAGATTTAAACAAGTTTAACATGTGAAAATGATAAGGTAATTAAGTCTGGATCTTTCTCTTAGTAACTCTAAAATGAAGCTTTTGGGAGGTTCTTGAATTTACCATGTTTGAAACCCAAAACCACCGTACTTCTGTTCATGCTTGACTTCATAAGACAGAGTTTAGGGTTAGGGGTAGATACATGATTTTTCTGGTTTGAATATGTCTAGACCATGTTTATCAACTTGAATGCTTACTATATGACATAAGAAGGCTATGTGCTTTGGTTTTTCATTCTTTCGATTTTTTCTGAATTTTTATGCCCATTTGAATCTTGGTCAAATCCTAGGTTCGACCAAGATTTAAACAAGTTTAAAACATGACAATGAAAAGGTAATTAATCATGGATCCTTCTTAATTAACCAGCCAGTCTAATTAAAATGAAGCTTTTTGGGAGGTTTTTGAAATTTCCATGTTTGAAACCCAAAACCACACTTCTCTGCTTCATGCTTGACTTCATATATAATTAAGACAAAGTTTAGGGTTAGGGGTACATGATTTGTCTGGTTTGAATATGTCTAGACCTTGTTTATGAACTTTTGAATGCTTACTATATATATGTATGTGACATAAGAAAACTATGTGCTTTGGTTTTTCATTTTTCTGATTTTTTTGGAATTTTGATGCACATTTGAATCTTGGTCAAATCCTAGGTTTGACCAAGATTTAAACAAGTATAGAACATGGAAATGAAAATGGAAGCATGTATCCTTCTTAGTCACCCTAAAATGAAGTTTTTGGGAGGTTTTTGAAATTTCCATGTTTGAAACCCAAAACCACTTATCTTCATGCTTGACGTCATAAGACAGAGTTTAGGGGTTAGGGGGTAGATACATGATTTGTCTAGCTAGTTTGAATATGTCCAGACCTTGTTTATCAACTTTAATGCTTACTATATGACATATAAGAAGACTATGTGCGCTTTGGTTTTTCATTTTTCTGTTTTTTTATTTTATGCCCATTTGAATCTTGGTCAAATCCTAGATTGACTTCATAAGATAGAGTTTAGGGTTAGGGGTAGATATACACATGATTTTTCTGGTTTGAATATGTCTAGACCTTGTTTATCAACTTGAGTGTTTACTATATGACATAATTAAGAAGGCTATGTGCTTTGGTTTTTCATTCTTTAGATTTTTTGTCTGAATTTTTATGCCCATTTGAATCTTGGTCAAATCCTAGGTTTGACCAAGATTTAAATAAGTTTAAAACATGGAAATGAAAAGGTAAAGCATCGATCCTTCTTAGTCGCTCTAAAATGAAGCTGAATTTTGGGAGGTTTTTGAAATTTCCATGTTTGAAACCCAAAACCACTTCTCTTCATGCTTGACTTCATAAGACGTAGTTTAGGGTCGATAGGGGGTAGATACATGATTTGTCTGGTTAATTTGGATATATCTAGACCTTGTTTATCAACTTGAATGCTTACGATATGACATAAGAACACTATGTGCTTTTTTTATTTTTTTGTGCCCATTTGAATCTTGGTCAAATCCTAGGTTTGACCAAGATTTAAACAAGTATAGAACATGAAAATGAAAAGGGAAGCCTGTATCCTTCTTACTCACCCTAAAATGAAGTTTTGGGAGGTTTTTGAAATGTCCATGTTTGAAACCCAAAACCACTTCTCTTCATTCTTGACTTCTTAAGACATAGTTTAGGGGTTAGCGGGTAGATACATGATTAGTATGGTTTGAATATGTCTAGACCTTGTTTATCAACTTTAATGCTTACTACATGACATAAGAAGACTATGTGCTTTGGTTTTTCATTTTTCTGTTTTTTTTTGAATTTTCTGCCAATTTTGTTTGACCAAGATTTAGACAAGTTTTACACGTGAAAACGAATAAGTAAGCCTGGATCCTTCTTAGTCACTCCAAAATGTACCAATTGATAGGTGCGTTAACTTTGCTTCATGGAAAAAATAATGTCATGTAAATGAGTTAACTTGGATTTCCTACCCTTGAATCCATAGGAAACTTTGTTCTAATGCACTATAATAATCAACCGAGTTTTTACACCAACAGGTCTGTCACTTACGTGTGGTGCCCATGCGTGAGGTCCCACACTTCAGTGAGCACAAGTCACGTGCAATAGGTACGCAAACTCCCAGCCATTTTCTTTGTCAAGAGAAGACGCATCAGGATGCGTATTGGAAGTCTGTGGGTCCTTCTGGATCCTTCGGTCGTCCCTCTCAAAAAAAAACAAATCTCTCTCATTCTCGGCCTCGCTCGACTCGCTCGCTCGCTCGCTCGCACCTCCTGCTCACTGACAAACCCTGCACAAAAGTCAACATCATCACCCGAAAAAGGGGAGACACCATAATTCTCTCCCTTCTTCTCTCCTTCCGAGTGATCCCTCTTCCTCCGAGTTTCACTCGACGGGCAAACACACATGTGCTGCATAGTAATAATAAAAAGGTAGAAAAATCGACCAACGAATCTATAATTAAATAGGTTAAACTAGGGTTTTGCCCAGTACTACAGATCAAGGTTCAAAAAATCCAACTACGGGGTTCGAACAACCCCATTTCTAATCCAAGATTTTTTCGACCTCATCCAATGGCCTCAAACTATAGGCCGGGTTAGCATCTAGTGCAGTATGTGTGAGAATGTATGCACTATGTGTGCTATAACTTGTGTGTCTTTCAAATTTGAACCAAATTTGAATAAGTTTGAAATATTTGAAATGGGGCTTTTGGCTTAAACGTTTGAAACCCAAAACGACTTCTCCTCATGCTAGACTTCATAAGACCGAGTTTAGGGTTAGGGGGTAGATACATGATTTGTCTGGTTTGAATATGTCTAAACCTTGTTTATCAACTTGAATGCTTACTATATGACATAAGAAGACCATGTGCTTTTGTTTTTCATTTTTCTATTTTTTTAAGAATTTTATGCACATTTGATTCTGGTCAAATCCTAGGTTCAACCAAGATTTAAACAAGTTTCAAGCATGAAAATGAAAACGTAATCCAAGATCCTTCTTAATTAGTCACTCTAAAATATATGAAGCTTTTGGGACGTACTTGAAATTTCCATGTTTGAAACCTAAAACCACTTATCTTCATGCTTGACTTCGTCATAAGACAGAGTTTAGGGGTTTTAGGGGGTAGATACATGATTTGTCTAGCTAGTTTGAATATGTCTAGACCTTGTTTATCAACTTTAATGCTTACTATATGACATATAAGAAGACTATGTGCGCTTTGGTTTTTCATTTTTCTGTTTTTTTATTTTATGCCCATTTGAATCTTGGTCAAATCCTAGATTTGACCAAGATTTAAACAAGTTTAAAACATGGAAATGAAAAGGTAAGCATCGATCCTTCTTAGTCGCTCTAAAATGAAGCTGAATTTTGGGAGGTTTTTGAAATTTCCATGTTTGAAACCCAAAACCACTTCTCTTCATGCTTGACTTCATAAGACGAAGTTTAGGGTCGATAGGGGTAGATACATGATTTGTCTTGTTTGAATATGTCTAGACCTTGTTTATCAACTTGAATGCTTACTAGCTATATGACATAAGAGGACTATGTGCATTGGTATTTCATTTTTTGATTTTTATGCCCATTTGAGAATCTTGGTAAAATCCTAGGTTTGTTGAGCAAGATTTAAACAAGTTTAACATGTGAAAATGATAAGGTAATTAAGTCTGGATCTTTCTCTTAGTAACTCTAAAATGAAGCTTTTGGGAGGTTCTTGAATTTACCATGTTTGAAACCCAAAACCACCGTACTTCTTTTCATGCTTGACTTCATAAGACAGAGTTTAGGGTTAGGGGTAGATACATGATTTTTCTGGTTTGAATATGTCTAGACCATGTTTATCAACTTGAATGCTTACTATATGACATAAGAAGGCTATGTGCTTTGGTTTTTCATTCTTTCGATTTTTTCTGAATTTTTATGCCCATTTGAATCTTGGTCAAATCCTAGGTTCGACCAAGATTTAAACAAGTTTAAAACATGACAATGAAAAGGTAATTAATCATGGATCCTTCTTAATTAACCAGCCAGTCTAATTAAAATGAAGCTTTTTGGGAGGTTTTTGAAATTTCCATGTTTGAAACCCAAAACCACACTTCTCTGCTTCATGCTTGACTTCATATATAATTAAGACAAAGTTTAGGGTTAGGGGTACATGATTTGTCTGGTTTGAATATGTCTAGACCTTGTTTATGAACTTTTGAATGCTTACTATATATATATGTATGTGACATAAGAAAACTATGTGCTTTGGTTTTTCATTTTTCTGATTTTTTGGAATTTTGATGCACATTTGAATCTTGGTCAAATCCTAGGTTTGACCAAGATTTAAACAAGTATAGAACATGGAAATGAAAATGGAAGCCTGTATCCTTCTTAGTCACCCTAAAATGAAGTTTTTGGGAGGTTTTTGAAATTTCCATGTTTGAAACCCAAAACCACTTATCTTCATGCTTGACTTCGTCATAAGACAGAGTTTAGGGTTAGGGGGTAGATACATGATTTGTCTAGCTAGTTTGAATATGTCCAGACCTTGTTTATCAACTTTAATGCTTACTATATGACATATAAGAAGACTATGTGCGCTTTGGTTTTTCATTTTTCTGTTTTTTTATTTTATGCCCATTTGAATCTTGGTCAAATCCTAGAGATTGACTTCATAAGACAGAGTTTAGGGTTAGGGGTAGATATACACATGATTTTTCTGGTTTGAATATGTCTAGACCTTGTTTATCAACTTGAGTGTTTACTATATGACATAATTAAGAAGGCTATGTGCTTTGGTTTTTCATTCTTTAGATTTTTTGTCTGAATTTTTATGCCCATTTGAATCTTGGTCAAATCCTAGGTTTGACCAAGATTTAAATAAGTTTAAAACATGGAAATGAAAAGGTAAAGCATCGATCCTTCTTAGTCGCTCTAAAATGAAGCTGAATTTTGGGAGGTTTTTGAAATTTCCATGTTTGAGACCCAAAACCACTTCTCTTCATGCTTGACTTCATAAGACGAAGTTCAGGGTCGATAGGGGGTAGATACATGATTTGTCTGGTTAATTTGGATATATCTAGACCTTGTTTATCAACTTGAATGCTTACGATATGACATAAGAACACTATGTGCTTTTTTTATTTTTTTGTGCCCATTTGAATCTTGGTCAAATCCTAGGTTTGACCAAGATTTAAACAAGTATAGAACATGAAAATGAAAAGGGAAGCCTGTATCCTTCTTACTCACCCTAAAATGAAGTTTTGGGAGGTTTTTGAAATGTCCATGTTTGAAACCCAAAACCACTTCTCTTCATTCTTGACTTCTTAAGACATAGTTTAGGGGTTAGCGGGTAGATACATGATTAGTATGGTTTGAATATGTCTAGACCTTGTTTATCAACTTTAATGCTTACTACATGACATAAGAAGACTATGTGCTTTGGTTTTTCATTTTTCTGTTTTTTTTTTGAATTTTCTGCCAATTTTGTTTGACCAAGATTTAGACAAGTTTTACACGTGAAAACGAATAAGTAAGCCTGGATCCTTCTTAGTCACTCCAAAATGTACCAATTGATAGGTGCGTTAACTTTGCTTCATGGAAAAAATAATGTCATGTAAATGAGTTAACTTGGATTTCCTACCCTTGAATCCATAGGAAACTTTGTTCTAATGCACTATAATAATCAACCGAGTTTTTACACATCACTTACGTGTGGTGCCCATGCGTGAGGTCCCACACTTCAGTGAGCACAAGTCACGTGCAATAGGTACGCAAACTCCCAGCCATTTTCTTTGTCAAGAGAAGACGCATCAGGATGCGTATTGGAAGTCTGTGGGTCCTTCTGGATCCTTCGGTCGTCCCTCTCAAAAAAAAACAAATCTCTCTCATTCTCGGCCTCGCTCGACTCGCTCGCTCGCTCGCTCGCACCTCCTGCTCACTGACAAACCCTGCACAAAAGTCAACATCATCACCCGAAAAAGGGGAGACACCATAATTCTCTCCCTTCTTCTCTCCTTCCGAGTGATCCCTCTTCCTCCGAGTTTCACTCGACGGGCAAACACACATGTGCTGCATAGTAATAATAAAAAGGTAGAAAAATCGACCAACGAATCTATAATTAAATAGGTTAAACTAGGGTTTTGCCCAGTACTACAGATCAAGGTTCAAAAAATCCAACTACGGGGTTCGAACAACCCCATTTCTAATCCAAGATTTTTTCGACCTCATCCAATGGCCTCAAACTATAGGCCGGGTTAGCATCTAGTGCAGTATGTGTGAGAATGTATGCACTATGTGTGCTATAACTTGTGTGTCTTTCAAATTTGAACCAAATTTGAATAAGTTTGAAATATTTGAAATGGGGCTTTTGGCTTAAACGTTTGAAACCCAAAACGACTTCTCCTCATGCTAGACTTCATAAGACCGAGTTTAGGGTTAGGGGGTAGATACATGATTTGTCTGGTTTGAATATGTCTAAACCTTGTTTATCAACTTGAATGCTTACTATATGACATAAGAAGACCATGTGCTTTTGTTTTTCATTTTTCTATTTTTTTAAGAATTTTATGCACATTTGATTCTGGTCAAATCCTAGGTTCAACCAAGATTTAAACAAGTTTCAAGCATGAAAATGAAAACGTAATCCAAGATCCTTCTTAATTAGTCACTCTAAAATATATGAAGCTTTTGGGACGTACTTGAAATTTCCATGTTTGAAACCTAAAACCACTTATCTTCATGCTTGACTTCGTCATAAGACAGAGTTTAGGGGTTTTAGGGGGTAGATACATGATTTGTCTAGCTAGTTTGAATATGTCTAGACCTTGTTTATCAACTTTAATGCTTACTATATGACATATAAGAAGACTATGTGCGCTTTGGTTTTTCATTTTTCGGTTTTTTTATTTTATGCCCATTTGAATCTTGGTCAAATCCTAGATTTGACCAAGATTTAAACAAGTTTAAAACATGGAAATGAAAAGGTAAGCATCGATCCTTCTTAGTCGCTCTAAAATGAAGCTGAATTTTGGGAGGTTTTTGAAATTTCCATGTTTGAAACCCAAAACCACTTCTCTTCATGCTTGACTTCATAAGACGAAGTTTAGGGTCGATAGGGGGTAGATACATGATTTGTCTTGTTTGAATATGTCTAGACCTTGTTTATCAACTTGAATGCTTACTAGCTATATGACATAAGAGGACTATGTGCATTGGTATTTCATTTTTTGATTTTTATGCCCATTTGAGAATCTTGGTAAAATCCTAGGTTTGTTGAGCAAGATTTAAACAAGTTTAACATGTGAAAATGATAAGGTAATTAAGTCTGGATCTTTCTCTTAGTAACTCTAAAATGAAGCTTTTGGGAGGTTCTTGAATTTACCATGTTTGAAACCCAAAACCACCGTACTTCTTTTCATGCTTGACTTCATAAGACAGAGTTTAGGGTTAGGGGTAGATACATGATTTTTCTGGTTTGAATATGTCTAGACCATGTTTATCAACTTGAATGCTTACTATATGACATAAGAAGGCTATGTGCTTTGGTTTTTCATTCTTTCGATTTTTTTCTGAATTTTTATGCCCATTTGAATCTTGGTCAAATCCTAGGTTCGACCAAGATTTAAACAAGTTTAAAACATGACAATGAAAAGGTAATTAATCATGGATCCTTCTTAATTAACCAGCCAGTCTAATTAAAATGAAGCTTTTTGGGAGGTTTTTGAAATTTCCATGTTTGAAACCCAAAACCACACTTCTCTGCTTCATGCTTGACTTCATATATAATTAAGACAAAGTTTAGGGTTAGGGGTACATGATTTGTCTGGTTTGAATATGTCTAGACCTTGTTTATGAACTTTTGAATGCTTACTATATATATGTATGTGACATAAGAAAACTATGTGCTTTGGTTTTTCATTTTTCTGATTTTTTTGGAATTTTGATGCACATTTGAATCTTGGTCAAATCCTAGGTTTGACCAAGATTTAAACAAGTATAGAACATGGAAATGAAAATGGAAGCCTGTATCCTTCTTAGTCACCCTAAAATGAAGTTTTTGGGAGGTTTTTGAAATTTCCATGTTTGAAACCCAAAACCACTTATCTTCATGCTTGACTTCGTCATAAGACAGAGTTTAGGGGTTAGGGGGTAGATACATGATTTGTCTAGCTAGTTTGAATATGTCCAGACCTTGTTTATCAACTTTAATGCTTACTATATGACATATAAGAAGACTATGTGCGCTTTGGTTTTTCATTTTTCTGTTTTTTTATTTTATGCCCATTTGAATCTTGGTCAAATCCTAGAGATTGACTTCATAAGACAGAGTTTAGGGTTAGGGGTAGATATACACATGATTTTTCTGGTTTGAATATGTCTAGACCTTGTTTATCAACTTGAGTGTTTACTATATGACATAATTAAGAAGGCTATGTGCTTTGGTTTTTCATTCTTTAGATTTTTTGTCTGAATTTTTATGCCCATTTGAATCTTGGTCAAATCCTAGGTTTGACCAAGATTTAAATAAGTTTAAAACATGGAAATGAAAAGGTAAAGCATCGATCCTTCTTAGTCGCTCTAAAATGAAGCTGAATTTTGGGAGGTTTTTGAAATTTCCATGTTTGAAACCCAAAACCACTTCTCTTCATGCTTGACTTCATAAGACGGAGTTTAGGGTCGATAGGGGTAGATACATGATTTGTCTGGTTAATTTGGATATATCTAGACCTTGTTTATCAACTTGAATGCTTACGATATGACATAAGAACACTATGTGCTTTTTTTATTTTTTTGTGCCCATTTGAATCTTGGTCAAATCCTAGGTTTGACCAAGATTTAAACAAGTATAGAACATGAAAATGAAAAGGGAAGCCTGTATCCTTCTTACTCACCCTAAAATGAAGTTTTGGGAGGTTTTTGAAATGTCCATGTTTGAAACCCAAAACCACTTCTCTTCATTCTTGACTTCTTAAGACATAGTTTAGGGGTTAGCGGGTAGATACATGATTAGTATGGTTTGAATATGTCTAGACCTTGTTTATCAACTTTAATGCTTACTACATGACATAAGAAGACTATGTGCTTTGGTTTTTCATTTTTCTGTTTTTTTTTGAATTTTCTGCCAATTTTGTTTGACCAAGATTTAGACAAGTTTTACACGTGAAAACGAATAAGTAAGCCTGGATCCTTCTTAGTCACTCCAAAATGTACCAATTGATAGGTGCGTTAACTTTGCTTCATGGAAAAAATAATGTCATGTAAATGAGTTAACTTGGATTTCCTACCCTTGAATCCATAGGAAACTTTGTTCTAATGCACTATAATAATCAACCGAGTTTTTACACCAACAGGTCTGTCACTTACGTGTGGTGCCCATGCGTGAGGTCCCACACTTCAGTGAGCACAAGTCACGTGCAATAGGTACGCAAACTCCCAGCCATTTTCTTTGTCAAGAGAAGACGCATCAGGATGCGTATTGGAAGTCTGTGGGTCCTTCTGGATCCTTCGGTCGTCCCTCTCAAAAAAAAACAAATCTCTCTCATTCTCGGCCTCGCTCGACTCGCTCGCTCGCTCGCTCGCACCTCCTGCTCACTGACAAACCCTGCACAAAAGTCAACATCATCACCCGAAAAAGGGGAGACACCATAATTCTCTCCCTTCTTCTCTCCTTCCGAGTGATCCCTCTTCCTCCGAGTTTCACTCGACGGGCAAACACACATGTGCTGCATAGTAATAATAAAAAGGTAGAAAAATCGACCAACGAATCTATAATTAAATAGGTTAAACTAGGGTTTTGCCCAGTACTACAGATCAAGGTTCAAAAAATCCAACTACGGGGTTCGAACAACCCCATTTCTAATCCAAGATTTTTTCGACCTCATCCAATGGCCTCAAACTATAGGCCGGGTTAGCATCTAGTGCAGTATGTGTGAGAATGTATGCACTATGTGTGCTATAACTTGTGTGTCTTTCAAATTTGAACCAAATTTGAATAAGTTTGAAATATTTGAAATGGGGCTTTTGGCTTAAACGTTTGAAACCCAAAACGACTTCTCCTCATGCTAGACTTCATAAGACCGAGTTTAGGGTTAGGGGGTAGATACATGATTTGTCTGGTTTGAATATGTCTAAACCTTGTTTATCAACTTGAATGCTTACTATATGACATAAGAAGACCATGTGCTTTTGTTTTTCATTTTTCTATTTTTTTAAGAATTTTATGCACATTTGATTCTGGTCAAATCCTAGGTTCAACCAAGATTTAAACAAGTTTCAAGCATGAAAATGAAAACGTAATCCAAGATCCTTCTTAATTAGTCACTCTAAAATATATGAAGCTTTTGGGACGTACTTGAAATTTCCATGTTTGAAACCTAAAACCACTTATCTTCATGCTTGACTTCGTCATAAGACAGAGTTTAGGGGTTTTAGGGGGTAGATACATGATTTGTCTAGCTAGTTTGAATATGTCTAGACCTTGTTTATCAACTTTAATGCTTACTATATGACATATAAGAAGACTATGTGCGCTTTGGTTTTTCATTTTTCTGTTTTTTTATTTTATGCCCATTTGAATCTTGGTCAAATCCTAGATTTGACCAAGATTTAAACAAGTTTAAAACATGGAAATGAAAAGGTAAGCATCGATCCTTCTTAGTCGCTCTAAAATGAAGCTGAATTTTGGGAGGTTTTTGAAATTTCCATGTTTGAAACCCAAAACCACTTCTCTTCATGCTTGACTTCATAAGACGAAGTTTAGGGTCGATAGGGGGTAGATACATGATTTGTCTTGTTTGAATATGTCTAGACCTTGTTTATCAACTTGAATGCTTACTAGCTATATGACATAAGAGGACTATGTGCATTGGTATTTCATTTTTTGATTTTTATGCCCATTTGAGAATCTTGGTAAAATCCTAGGTTTGTTGAGCAAGATTTAAACAAGTTTAACATGTGAAAATGATAAGGTAATTAAGTCTGGATCTTTCTCTTAGTAACTCTAAAATGAAGCTTTTGGGAGGTTCTTGAATTTACCATGTTTGAAACCCAAAACCACCGTACTTCTGTTCATGCTTGACTTCATAAGACAGAGTTTAGGGTTAGGGGTAGATACATGATTTTTCTGGTTTGAATATGTCTAGACCATGTTTATCAACTTGAATGCTTACTATATGACATAAGAAGGCTATGTGCTTTGGTTTTTCATTCTTTCGAATTTTTTCTGAATTTTTATGCCCATTTGAATCTTGGTCAAATCCTAGGTTCGACCAAGATTTAAACAAGTTTAAAACATGACAATGAAAAGGTAATTAATCATGGATCCTTCTTAATTAACCAGCCAGTCTAATTAAAATGAAGCTTTTTGGGAGGTTTTTGAAATTTCCATGTTTGAAACCCAAAACCACACTTCTCTGCTTCATGCTTGACTTCATATATAATTAAGACAAAGTTTAGGGTTAGGGGTACATGATTTGTCTGGTTTGAATATGTCTAGACCTTGTTTATGAACTTGAATGCTTACTATATGACATAAGAAGACTATGTGCTTTGGTTTTTTATTTTATTTATTTTTTATTTTATGCCCATTTGAATATTGGTCAAATCCTAGGTTTGAACAAGATTTAAACAAGTTTAAAACATGAAAATGAAAAGGTAAGCCTGGATCCTTCTTAACTAGTCACTCTAAAATGAAGCTTTAATTTTGGGAGGTTTTTGAAATTTCCATGTTTGAAACCCAAAACCACTTCTCTTCATGCTTGACTTCATAAGACGAAGTTTAGGGTCGATAGGGGGTAGATACATGATTTGTCTGGTTTGAATATGTCTAGACCATGTTTATCAAATCCTAGGTTTGACCAAGATTTAAACAAGTTTAAAACATGAAAATGAAAAGGGAAGCATGTGTCCTTCTTAGTCACTCTAAAATGAAGTTTTTGGGCGGTTTTTGAAATTTCCATGTTTGAAACCCAAAACCACTTCTCTTCATGCTTGACTTCATAAGACATAGTTTAGGGGTTAGGGGTAGATACATGATTTGTATGGTTTGAATATGTCTAGACCATGTTTATCAACTTTAATGCTTACTATATGACATAAGAAGACTATGTGCTTTGGTTTTTCATTTTTCTGATTTTTTTAGAATTTTGATGCACATTTGAATCTTGGTCAAATCCTAGGTTTGACCAAGATTTAAACAAGTATATATAGAACATGAAAATGAAAAGGGAAGCCTGTATCCTTCTTAGTCACCCTAAAATGAAGTTTTTGGGAGGTTTTTGAAATTTCCATGTTTGAAACCCAAAACCACTTATCTTCATGCTTGAGCAAGATTTGACCAAGATTTAAACAAGTTTAAATCATGAAAATGGAAAGGTAAGCCTGGATCCTTCTTAGTCGCTCTAAAATGAAGCTTTTGGGATGTTCTTGAAATTTCCATGTTTGAAACCCGGCCAAAACGACTTTTCTTCATGCTAGACTTCATAAGATCGACACGGGGTACATACATGATTTGTCTGGTTTGGATATATCTAGACCTTGTTTATCAACTTGAATGCTTACGATATGACATAAGAACACTATGTGCTTTTTGTTTTTCATTTTTTGTGCCTATTTGTATCTTGGTCAAATCCTAGGTTTGACCAAGATTTAAACAAGTTTAAAACATGAAAATGAAAAGGGAAACATGTATCCTTCTTAGTCACTCTAAAATGAAGTTTTTGGGAGGTTTTTGAAATTTCCATGTTTGAAACCTAAAACCACTTCTCTTCATGCTTGACTTCATAAGACAGAGTTTAGGGTTAGAGGGGTAGATACATGATTTGTCTTATTTGAATATGTCTAGCTAGACCTTGTTTATCAACTTTTGAATGCTTACTATATATATATGTGACATAAGAAGACTATGTGCTTTTGTTTTTCATTTTTCCGATTTTTTAATTTTATGCCCATTTAAATCTTGGTCAAATCCTAGGTTTGACAATGATTTAAACAAGTTTCAAATATGAAAATGAAAAGGCAAGCATGGATCCTTCTTAGTCACTCTAAAATGAAGCTTTTGATAGGTTTTTGAAATTTCCATATTTGAAACCCAAAACCACTTCTCTTCATGCTTGACTACATAAGACAAAGTTTAGGGTTAGGGGGTAGATACATGATTTTTCTTGTTTGAATATGTCTAGACCCTTGTTTATCAACTTTAATGCTTACTATATGACATAAGAAAACTATGTGCTTTGGTTTTTCATTTTTCTGATTTTTTTGGAATTTTGATGCACATTTGAATCTTGGTCAAATCCTAGGTTTGACCAAGATTTAAACAAGTATAGAACATGAAAATGAAAAGGGAAGCCTGTATCCTTCTTAGTCACCCTAAAATGAAGTTTTTGGGAGGTTTTCAAAATTTCCATGTTTGAAACCCAAAACCACTTAATCTTCATGCTTGACTTCGTCATAAGATAGAGTTTAGGGGTTAGGGGGTAGATACATGATTTGTCTAGTTTGAATATGTCTAGACCTTGTTTACCAACTTTAATGCTTACTATATGACATATAAGAAGACTATGTGCGCTTTGGTTTTTCATTTTTTCATTTTTTTATTTTATGCCCATTTGAATCTTGGTCAAATCCTAGATTTGACCAAGATTTAAACAAGTTTAAAACATGAAAATGGAAAGGTAAGCCTGGATCCTTCTTAGTCGCTCTAAAATGAAGCTTTTGGGATGATTTTGAAATTTCCATGTTTGAAACCCAAAACCAATTCTCTTCATGCATGCTTGACTTCATAAGACAGAGTTTAGGGTTAGGGGGTTAGATACATTATTTGTCTAGTTTGAATATGTCTAGACTTTGTATATCAACTTGAATATATTATTGTACCATGTCTCCACACAGCCCAAAATGCACATATTTTCAAAAGTTTTCATGCATGAGTACTTGTAACTAGTAAAAATAGAAAGTAAAAATAGGAACCCCATGTATGAAGGATACTAAAAAGAACTCTTTCACATTTTTTTGGTATAGATTATGAGTTTGCTTGGCTTCATACACAAGTGAGTACATGTCATGCAAAAATTAACACGAAATTTAGTTATCATGACCCATTTTTGGCAGGCATTGTGCATATCGCCTTGAGAAACATCTTTGCGAGCTAGTGTATTAAACGTTTATTCACATATAATGGATTTTTTACTTTATTAGTGCACACAATGACAGAATCGGCCAAATGTGTATGATTTTTGTGAAGGTGCTAGAAAAACAAGATGCACTACGATGAAGCATGAAAGGAGGCAAGGGGAGGGATAGTGAAGAGGTGGGAGAGACCGAGAGATGAACCGCAAGGTAATTAAAAAATTGGGGCCAAAACGATTCCAACTTCCTAGGCATTGACCAACTTTGCCCCTCTTAACCCAACGTGGCAGTGAACCCGTATAAGCAACAACTTCCTCTTACTCCGCTTCTCCGAAATGGTAAGAGAACCTCTCCAGCTTAAGTGACCAATCGACATATCTATGGCCTTCCGACTTGGCTCTGGTCGCCGCGCGCGTAGTCCTACCACCGACGAGGAAGCGGAGCATCAGCGCCGCCTTCGCTTCGTCCATCGCGCACCAAGGCATAACCCGCCCGCTCTGCACTGGCCGGTTGTTCAGCCCGCGGCGGCGGCGCTGGCCGTGGAGCCCCTCGCCAGCCGCTTCCCGTGCGGGCCGATGGATGCAGAGGCAGGGATCTCCCACGCAACCCCGCATGCGACGCCCGCTCGGCCCTGGCCGGCTTTTCCGCCCGCGCATGCCGCATGGTTTTCTTTGCCAGCAGGTGAGATCCCCTTCCCGGCCGGCGCGAACGATGCGGAGGCAGGGAGCTCCCGTGGCCAGCCGCCTAATCCGACCGCACTTCAGGCGGTGCCGGCCGTGGAGCCAGGCCGTTCTTTCGAAGCGCATCACGGCGACGCCCTTTGCAGGAGCAACACCGCCAAGGAGCTCGTATATAACGTGATGTTCCCGGCACTCTATAGATGCCGGGATGCTCTGCAAGCTTTCGTGCAGGCTAAGAATGCGGCGGCTGCAAATCCCAGGGACGCAGCATTGCAGCGGCGCGCCGATGAGGCTAAGGTGGCGCACGCTTTCCACCAGGCGTGCCTCGACAGGCTTAACATCCAGCACGGCTTCGTGCAACCGCCAAACGCCGCTCCAGCTAAGATCCAAAAATACTCCGGTGAGCATATCACTCCGGAGTAGAACAATCCAATTTCTAGTACTGTAGGAGTACTTTATTAGTGCACAAACCTGGCGAAATTAAAGGTGTGTTCTTTGTGTGTGATGTAAATCTAAAAATTTGAAGGTTCTAGCAAAAACATTTCTTCACAAATATTCGATGTGTTTGCTTGGCCTTATCTATATATCCGGTGAGCATATATGGATGCCAAATCCTTTACAAACTTTATATTTTTTAAGTGATCGATGTGCATGCATCTATCTCGCCATGGTAAATTAATGAAACAAGTTGCATATTTGCCAGAATTCCAAACTTCGTGAGCAGTATAGAGATCGAGACCTTAATTAATTATTATGAGTAGGATGCATGCATGCATGTCCATTTTCTAGGGTTTTAAAGGATACTAGAGCTTTTCTAGGTTAATTTGCAACTATATGTATATTTGTTTTCTAGTTCTGGGCTGATCATTAAACTCAACATTGAGTTGTAGATTATGTGAAATTAGTACATGCCATAAAATATAGTAAATTTTTATGTACCCTACGAGGCAGTACGTGTGGTGTACCCTTAATTATTAATTGGTAGACATGTACCGTTGGCATGTTTGAAGAAAATTTGAATTTGGAAGAAGTTTTTAAAGTAAAATTAACGCAAGCACAAAATCATGTGTGATGGTGAAATTTCTTGAACAAATTAATACAAACCTAGTAATATGAGTTTGTTTGGCTTTCTGCCCACAAGTGAGTATTGTGCGCATGTACTTTGATGCAAAATCCCGCCATACAAAACTTTTTAGTTATCATATGACCTCAAGTTTGGAAGAGATCGTATTTTAAGCAACTTCACAAACAAGAGATTCTAACAATTATATGCATGCATGAAAGAATGATTTCCCTTTTTTATTACTGTACAAAAATGGCTAGATGTGTGTTAATTGTGAAGGAGGGCTACCAAATTTTAACAGTTGCACATTATTGTCATAATTCCACCTTTTGGAAGCAGTAGGGTAGACATGCTTTCCGCTTGGTAGGATGTGTTAGTGCCATCAATTTTGTAGATATAGGTTCAAGGATTTGTTCATCTTAATCTGCAACTATATATGGATTTTTAAGCTTTTGCCTAGTAATTAAACTCATAATTGAAATAATGTAGGTTATTTAACTACATACATGCCATAAATTCTGACAGGAAATACTTGGACGTGCCTTGCGAGGGTGGTAACAAACAAGAACACAATGACCAAACTTCAAATGCCAATCCACCCACCAAGCTATACGATTGGCATGTACAATCGATCGACTCCTTCTAATCAAATTTGAATACAATAGAAGAAGTTTTAAAAAAATTCAAAATGAGATCAACTTGTGCATTGAGTCATCCTTTGTTATTTATTTGCTTGTAAAAATAGAAACATAGGCATATGAATGTATTCGAAACACTTCACTTTTCAACGGGGAAGGGACCCGAAGGTCCCAGAAAAACAAAAAAAGATTACAATAGTAGTACTCCTTTGAGAAGGTAGTAGAAGAAGGATCCTCGAAGAGCCAAATGCTTTTATTATCCACAGCTGTTCGGCTCTTTTCCTTCTCGTGTAAGCTATCGCGCAATGATTATACTAATGGTCGGATGGTAGTACAACCATTTTCGCAAACTTCTGCGCCCTTCGTCATGTCAGCATCGTATCCCAGTGTGCAAGCAGTCTGCTCGAATGAAATACTCCTAAGTACGTACGGTATTCCCTCCAAAGACACACCACACGGTATTCCCTCCAAAGACGCACCGTCGCCCCGATCTGCTCGAATGAAATACTCCAAAATACTTCTGCGCCCTTCGTCATGTCAGCATCGTATCCCAGTGTGCAAGCAGTCTCCTATGAAATGGAGACGACATTTTGTTGAAAAGTGTCGGTGCATGCTATATACCACACTAGTATGAGAGTTTTTACAGCATTATTCCGATTTCCACAGAATGCATTAAATTTGGACGCGATGCCACACTGACAAGAGTGGTTTAAACAAGGCCATTATTTTTATTATGTTATAGTATTACTACAATACTCCAAGGTAGCACTAGTAGCCTTCGGTTGTACTCTGCCGGTCGCGCTGCCTCATTCGACCAGACTTTATTCTTCTTCTCATATATATATACAAAATACTGTCTGCCGAGGTTCGATGACCGCACCGTCGCCCCTCTCCGCGCCGCCGTCTTGGGCCGCGCCACCATTCTCCCCGCCGAGTTCTCCCCCGTCCCCGACGCACCACCGTCAAGCACCACCGGACCGATCTTCGCAGGTATGTACATCTCCAACCTCCGGCGAGTACAGAGGTTCATCGGTCATTGTGTTCGATATAACCTTAATTTGGGGATTGCAATGTGAGTAACTTACTGGGTTTTCTAGGAAATGAAAACGGCGTCGCTCGATGCCTACACTGCGTCGGCGGATACATGGAAAGCGGAGACGGATGCTCTGCATGCATCGGCGGAGACATGTAAAGCGGATGCGGATGCGGATGCGGAGGCAAAGGCGAAGGCGGTGGCTAGGACGGGCCCGGGCGCTGTGGCGCTGGCAAATGCTCGTATCGAAGCTGCATTTTGTTGGAAAGTCTTGGCGCGTGCTTCGAGAGTTTTGGCGGCGCAGCCGGGAGAACCGTCGGAGGCTTCGAAGCTGGCTGCTTTGAACGCGTCGAGAGCTTGGATGGTGACTTCATCTAAGGCGGCGCTTGTTGCATTTGATCGTGACTCGTCAACCCCTTTGTAAGTTCTACCTTCCCCAACTGCAATGAGGTTAGATCTGGTGGATTGGGTTTTTTGCCCAAACCAGACGTGATGATGCATTGAGATGTTTTTGTATTTTTGATGATGCATTCTGCTTCTTTTGTAATTTGGGTGATTCATTATGCTTTTTAGGTAGTAATTTTTCTGATGCACTCACCTCTTCAGGAATTTTTCATGGTTTTTTTTTGTTTTTGTTTTTCTGTCAACCTAGCTAATGCTCTCTGCTGTTTAGCCAAAAGTTGGATGATGCATTGTACCGTTTACATATATTTTACTCTGATGATGCATTTTGCTCTTTTAGCCTTTTAGGTAATTTTTCTGATTCCTTGAACAGTGTGGGAAATTTCGATGAAGAATTTTGCTGTCAACTTAGATGATGTATTGTGCTGTTTACATTTTATTACCTATATCAAAGCTAACCCCATCTGATGTTACCACAGCGTTTTGGGTCCTGTAGAGGTCTCTTTTTCCTCCAATCGTGTTGACACGTTAGCAATTATTACTGTATATGCGAGATTGCCTTCCGTTGGTGCGTCCTATTTTTGTGGTGTTTTTTTTTTGCAAATTAAGGGCTTCATTGATTATGCAACAGGATTACAATTGCATTGTCCTGTTTACAATATTTTGATTTTGCTGATGCATTGTGCTGTTCACATTATTTTGATTTTGCTGATGCATTGTCCTGTTTACATTATTTTGATTTTGCTGATGCATTGTGCTGTTTACACTATTTTGATTTTGCTGATGCACCATGCAGTTTAGGAAACTTTGATGATGAATTAGATGATGCATTTTGCTGCTTAGTCAAATTAGATGTTGCATTTTGTTTTAAAAAATAGATGATGCAGTGTGCTGTTTACATAATTTTGACGATGCATCGTGCGATTTGCATAATCCTACCAGCTTCAGTCGAAGGACACCCACAACAATCAACGATCTGCCTGGAGATGTAGTCTCTCAGATTCTTGTCAGGCTTCCTCCCCATCCAACCTGCTTACTAGCTGCATCAGGCACCAAGAAAGCATGGAGGCAATGTATGGGAAGCAATTATTTCAGAAAGCTAACTGTGTCACACAACGGAGGAAACCCGTTGCTAGGGTTTTTCACCAACAACTCCGAGGACAATCGATTCATCACAGAGCATGATCTTCACCCGGCCATCTTGAAGATGCTGGCAATCCCGTCTCAAGTGAACGGTCCCAAAATCTATGTCCTGGGATGCCGCGATGGTATGGTGCTACTCCATTCTAATGTATCCAGTGGGTATATATCAGTCTGGGATCCAATTAGGCAAGTTCTCACAGCGATACCAGAACCACCATTGTGGCGCAATCACACAATTGAAAGCAGCGGCTCAATTCTCTGTTCGAGAAACAACTCTGAACCGTTTACACATTGTGGCAAGTTCTCGGTTGTTTGGATAACAACTAAACGTTACGATGCACAGGCTCATATCTACTCACCAGATTCAAAAGAATGGGAGTTTCTAGCTCGATCAACTCCGATGCTGTCAGAGATTGACCGTAGACCGGCAACTCTCATAGGGGGTATTTTGTACTGGCCAACGAAGTCTAGATATATCATTGAGCTTGACCATGCAAAGAAGGCTCTGAAATATATTCAGTGCCCTCATGAGACGCATGATATATTCATGCTTAACATTCACATCTTCAAGGGACATAATGGAGATGTTGCCCTTGCTGTTATAAGAGACTTCACCCTACAAACATGGGCCAGTACAAGATCATCAACAGGCGATCACGAGTCATGGACATGTCATATAAATTTTGAATTGGATACTTTTTTTGGCCTTGACACATCATTTCCATACAATTGGAAACATGCAGTAAGGTTACTCTGCGTATTTGAGGACAAAAATGAGCTGGTTGTACGGGCAAAGGAGGGAGTATTCCAATTAGATATGAGCAACTGGCAGTGGAGAAAGTACAATTCTGCTAGACGTTGGTGCACTTTACATCCCTACTCAGTTAGACCGGGTTAGTCATTCATATGTAACCTTTGCATTCATTTACATATGACTTTTGCTGATCAATTTGTTCATTTCCTGACAGTAACCGACCTGATCCAGAGTGCAACATCAAGGACACGAAAAAGAACGCGCTGTCAGGAACCCATCTAATTCAAAGTTCAACATCCATAAGAGAAAAGGAAGTCGCATATGAAGGAGCAAGGCTTGTTTGGGCAAGAAGTGATAGCCCAGCTTTTGTTTGGTCTGATGTCTTTTAGTTTTCGTTCTGGTGGAAATGTCGCTGCACCATTTGTTTGTACTGCAGCTCCATAGTGCTAGCTGCTAGTACGTTGGCGCTGTCCTACGTCTGCTTGTTTTGGGGGCATAAATATGCCACGAAACCTTTGTTTTATGTGATCAAACGGTCATCTCTGCATGTATATGTTCGGGTTCTGATGAAACCTTTTTTGTGATCTGTACATATATTTGAGTCAGTCTGTGTTTTGTTTTATGATGGGCAGGAGTATTTGTTTTACTACACCATTGTTTATCCGAATTGTATTACTCACTCTATTCAAAAAGTTAGCGGCTCACCTTTTTCCTTCAAGATACGGATGTATCTACACACTAAAAACATATATAGATGAAACCATCTTCAGACAAAGTTTAGTCACTTATGTATGGACGGGGGTAGTATTATTTATGTTGTGCTCCCAAACAAGCAGACATCGGACAGCGCCTGTTTAAAGTTCATATGTGTAATCTTATTCCCTTTGGAAGTTAAGCATTAAACTCTACTAGTACAACCGTGGTGGTCTTGTGATGTAGTACTCTTTTGATGCATTTGTGATGTAGTAGTACAGTACTTTTTTTTGAACTGGTATAGTACTATCTAAGAAGAGTACTCCCTCCGATTCACATTCATTTTACACCAAGAAATATGGATCGGAGCGAGGGAGTAAATTAAACATGGCATCTCGTGCATGAAGCTTGACAGATCGATCAGGTTGGCTAGAATGGCAATACAATGCTCCTCATTAGGCAAATGCATGCCATGTACGATAGTATATACATCCAGTAAAGAAGTCTATACTGACATAAAAAAGACTACATTGGGGATGAGAGTCAATTGGGGAATCTACAATACATAAAATCTTGCTCGTAGCTGATTTTGGCTAAGAGGGTTTTACTCACATTACACGTGCCACTTTCCTTGTCTGCAAAACAAGTTCCAATAAAGGAAGAGGAAAGAAGAGGACATTGTGGGCGAGATTGAACACCTTTTTATGTGTTAAGCTGAGGCCTTGTTTAGCTGAGGATTTCGACTTAGGCCTAACAGCTCAGCACACCCAGAAATAAATTTCCTTGCGTGCACCACTGTCAGCAAAAATAACAAAATTAGCACGCAAGATTAAGAACGAAGTGAATTTAAGTAACTTGGTTAGCTTTTCAAGCAATATATTCAGAGAAAGAGCACACATGTCCGGCTAGAAATAATCGTAAGAGAAGAACAATAAATCTAAGGCATCCCACTTCATATGCAGAAGGGACGCGACAGCGCATGGATTCATACCTTGAGTCGACTCTGGCTCGTAGAAGGGCGGTCGCGCCTCGAGGATGCCGGCGACGTCTCCACCTCGATCTCACATGTGACTGCTTCTCGGTGGGCGGTGCGCCACGCCATGTAGAAGATCTATCAAAAGAGGAGAGCCCGATGACGCTACCGACGCCTCAACCTTGATAGCACCGGCTTGTTGCTCCGCACCGAGATGCGCCACGTGCAAGATTTAGCGGATGCGCCAATTTTAGAGATATGTCATGATCGTTGTAACAAATTTCAACATGATGATGATTTGATCCTGCACTCGGCCTTGAACATAAGTACTAGTACAGTCTCACAATTTTTTTTATCATTATACTTTGCGAGATTTAGCGGATGCGCCAAATTCAGAGATAGATCATGATCATGGTAACACAATTTTCAATGTAATGATGATTTGATGTTGCACTAGACCTTGAACATAAGTACTAGTACGGTCTCACAATTTTGTATCATTATACTTTGCAAGTTTTAGCGGATGCGCCCATTTTCAGAGGATCATGGTAACAAATTTTCAACGTGATGATGATTTGATGTTGCACTCGACCTTGAACAGAAGTACTACTACTGTCTTACAATTTCTTTATCATTATACTTTGCAAGATTTAGCGGATGCGCCAAATTCAGAGATAGATCATGATCATGGTAACAAATTTTCAACGTGATGATGATTTGATGTTGCACTCGAACTTGAACAGAAGTACTAGTACAGTCTCACAATTTTTTTATCATTATACTTTGCGAGATTTAGCGGATGCGCCAAATTCAGAGATAGATCGTGATCATGGTAACACACTTTTCAATGTAATGATGATTTGATGTTGCACTCGACCTTGAACATAAGTACTAGTACGGTCTCACAATTTTGTATCATTATACTTTGCAAGTTTTAGCGGATGCGCCCATTTTCAGAGGTAGATCATGATCATGGTAACAAATTTTCAACGTGATGATGATTTGATGTTGCACTCGGCCTAGAATAGAAGTACTAGTACGGTCTCACAATTTTTTTTATCATTATACTTTGATATAGCGGATACGCTAATTTCAGAGATAGATCATGACCATGGTAGTGACCAATATTCAAGGTGATGATGATTTGATTTTGCACTCGGCCTTGAACAGAGGTACTAGTACGGTCTCACAATTTTTTATCATTATACTTGGACCTTAGCGAAATTCAAAATCTCATAGCGGCAAAACTTCCCGCCTACAAAATACAAAAATTTCACACGCTTCCAAATTCCCATTCTACCCCTGTGGAGATGACAGCAAAGTCGGTTGGTGGGGGGGTCTGCCCGTCATTTTTTGGATCACCACCTCCCTAGCCCGGAAACCCTCCCAAAAAAATTCATTTCCCTCAGACCACCCACCGGAACTTCCCAAGTCCCTCTCTCCCACCTCCACGACCACCGCACCGGAACATCCCCGCCGGACTTCCCTGGCCTACCCGAGGCCTCGCGATCCTCGTCATCCGGCTGCCTGCCGGAGCCGCTTCATCGACGCCGTCATCAACCGGACCGGATCATCCCCGCCGAACCTCGAAACCATATGCTCATCCAGCAGTCTACCGCAGTCGCTTCAGCTGCGGTATCGTCCACCCCGCCGGAGCCGCTTCGCCGGATCCGTCGTCCACCGCATCGGATCTTGCTCACCGACACCGCTGTGCATGAACCGGATCTGCTTCACCGGCGCAGTGCATGATCTAAACTCTTCTACTGTCGCTTTTCTATTGCTTGCCTGCAAGTTCTTGTTTAATCTTGGGGGAACCTGTTTGTGCTAACGACGCGCCGTTACGTTTTTGCAGATGAGATGAGTAACCATGAAGTGTAATGGCCGTCTCTCCAACCCCAAGTAGCACATGTAGCGTACTTCATCACCGGATCTATCAACCCCAGGAAGATCTGCTGTGACTCCCACAGAGTGCTTCTCCTAATGTAAGTCCCTTGTTTTAGCGCCATGTTCTGGGTTCAGATTCTTGTTTGTCTGAAGCTCTTTTAGTTCATTCCTAGCTATGACCGTAACACGTTGCTATTTTCTACTTCATTGCTAACTTTAAGCGATTGAACATTTTGGTTTGCATTCCCTGCTCTGTAGATGTAGCCATCATAACTTCTATCTTGCTCAGTCGTTGTTACAAAAATTATAGGTATTATAGTAACATCCTGCTATTATTTAGTTCATGGCCAATTTTAAGTAATTGCACATGTTGGTTCGCATTCCCTGCTCTATAGCTTTTGGCATCGTAACTTCTATATTTGGTTTACATTCCCTGCTCTGTAGATCTAGCCATCATAACTTTATCTTGCTCAGTCGTTGTTACAAAAATTATGGCCTGCTACTATGTTGTTTGTGCCAATTTTTTACTCCATGAACATGTTGGCTTGCATTCCCTGTACTACAGGTGATGCCATTGTTTTGTATCTAGTTCATTGTAAGCTAACAAAGTAAGGACTTAGTTTGGCATGCTATCACTCTGCTATCTAGCCTGTAGTACAAATAAACTTGTCATACTACTAGATAATAATTTTGCGTGCCATCTTGTTCTTCAAAAGCTGCATTATTGACTTGTTTCTCTGACTTGGCATGACGCTCACATATGGAAAGCTGAACATATTGGTTTGCATTCCCTCTTATACAAGTTCACAGGTGATCCCACTATATTCTGTATCTGGTCCATCCTAAGCTCCAGCATTAACTATCCTCTATGTGTTGCTCATTACAAGTTTATATCCCGAAACATCTTGATTTGCATCCCCTTCACTATAAGTTCAGGAGTATTATTTAGTTCACGGCCAAAATGAAGTAATTGCACTTGGCACATGTTGGTTCACATTCCCTCCTCTTTAGCTTTTGCCATCGTAACTTCTATTTTTGGTTTACATTCCCTGCTCTGTAGATGTAGCCATCATAACTTCATCTTGCTCAGTCGTTGTTACAAAATTTATAGCCTGCTACTATGTTGTTCATGCCAATTTTGTACTCCCTGAACATGTTGGTTTGCATGGGACTCGACAGTAGTAAGTCTGCTGTTTCATTCTAACATGCTCTGTTATATTGGCTGTTGGTATGCGGCATGCACTCTTTGTTTGCTTATTGTGCGCATTACAATGATCTTGTTATAACGACGAAATGATGAGTTCCAAATTCTTTGCCAAACAATATTGTAGTGTCTTTGCCTTTCCATTGTTGCTGTCTTAACTTGTAATGTCTTTGTTTCAGATATAGGTGCTGCATGGACAACTTAAAAGATTGCCGGATCGCTTCATTGTATTGCTAGGTTTAATTACCATTCAATTTCTCTGGGTTCTGTAATATTTTTTCAATGCCTTGCAGCTGATGTAATATTTAGTTAGTTTTTATAGTTCTTTCGCGCATTTTTTCTTTGGTGCTTGTGGTAAGTGAGGCTATCCGACAGAAATCAATGCTGCGTAAATATTCTCAGTATCTAAATCACGAATTCCCATCCCTTAAACGGCCCAATTAAGCGAAATCACATATGTGCCTGCCCGCAAAATCCCAAAGCGCATATTATGCCGGCATATAAACAGCAACTAAACGGGCTGGCCCACTTACTTATTGGGCCAGCCCATTTGATTTACGGTGGACCCCACACTATAATTGGGCTGGCCCACTTGCTTTAAGGAGGACCCCACCCACAACTGGGCCGGCCCACTAATTAGTTGGGCCGCCCATTTGCTTTTGTGGTGGACCCCACATACTAAATGGGCCGGCCCTTTAAAATGAAAGTGGGACCCACATGTGTTTTTGGACCGGCCCACCATCTTGTTGGGCCGGCCCACTTGCTATATGGTGGACCCCACATACTCATTGGGCCGGCCCTTTAACAGGAAAGTGGGGCCCACCTTTGCTTTTGGCCCGGCCCACTATCTTGTCGGGCCAGCCCACTTGCTATATGGTGGACCCCACATATCAAATGGGCCGGCCCATTAACAGGAATGTGGGACCCACCTGTGTTTTTGGCCCGGCCCACTATCTTGGTGGGCCAGCCCACTTGCTATATGATGGACCCCACATACTAAATGGGCCGGCCCTTTAACAGAAGGTGGGACCCACCTGTGTTTTTGGCCCGGCCCACTATCTTGTTGGGCCGGCCCACTTGCTATATGGAGGACCCCACATACTAAATGGGCCGACCCTGAACGGAAAGTGGGACCCACTGTGTTTTTGGCCCGGCCCACTAGCTTGTTGGGCCGGCCCACTTGCTATACGGTGGACCCCACACACTATAGGCCGGCCCTTTAACAGAAAGTGGGACCCACCTGTGTTTTTGGCCCGGCCCGCTTGCTTCTTGGGCGGCCCATTGCTGTAAGGTGGACCCCACATGTTAAATGGGCCGGCCCATTTAAGTTTTGACCAGTCAACCTTAGAGGTTAGGCCCGGCCCACGTAACTAATGGACCAGCCCAGCTATATAGTTGACCGGTCAAACTATGTCATCTGGCCCGGCCCGCTTAAGACGTGGCAGGCCTCGTGTGGGCCTACCATCTACCACGGGGTTTCAGCCGGTTAACGCCGTTAACTGGCAGTTAACGGCGTCTGCCACGTGTCAGTTTGCATGACGTCAGCAGTCAACGGGCTCCCGAAAACACTTCCGCAACGGTCCGATTTTCCGTGGCGGAAGGGCGCCCAAGCGCGACGGACCGAAAAAATCGTCGTTGGACTTTGCCTGACGCAGTTTCGACAACAGAACCCATATCATCGGGTTAGGCCCATAGGCGACGAAAAATGCCCCTTAGTTGACGATTTTGGGACGTTGTCTATCAGAACTTTTCTTGTAGTGCAAGGACAAGGTGGCACTCCTTGACAAGTTGCCAAACAATTGGCGACCTCTGCATCACTTGGGTGAACCGATGCTGCCGGAGCATGTCCTCAAGTTACTCACCGGGGATATGGCGAGCTTGCATAACCAAGTCCAGTATTTGGAGAGGCAGCTTCTCAAATCAAAAAATCCTAGTTACCCTCTCTTCGTGGCGAAGGTGCCAACTGGCATGAACTTCGTCGAGAAGTACCCCGCGGACTTGTGCTTCATCCGGTTCAATGACATCTTCAGCATCTATCGCATGCAAATGCTCCACTTTAGTGTGGTTCGCCTAGTTGCTCTTAGCTTGTCTTCCCAGATCGTTAAGGAGGGGACGCCGACCATCGCGATAATGGACCCCTTCTATATGCGGGAGAGCATCATCTGCAACGCTGGGGATCGGGCGATTGCCACCCGGCAGGTCGAGGATTTCATGCTGGCGAACATTAAGAAGGGCGCAATTCTCATCCCTTACTTCCCCGAGTAAGTAATCACTCGCTAGTCCCCATCACCATTCTATCCTATATCTCCATTTGCATTTCCAAAGGTTAATCCGTGTGTTTTCCGCAGAGACATGTACTGCACCCTCATCGTCGTGCACCCGCAACACTCGCATGCAGTCTATCTCGACTCGGGTAGGGACAAGAAGAAAGACTACACCAACATCAGGGCCCTTCTCAATGATGCTCTCACCGGCTTCGCCAACAAGGCAGGCCCCCTCAAAGTAGAGAGGAAATCCCGAGGAGGCTTGGTCTTAACCCACACAACCAACTTCCCCTGCCTCAGGCAGTCGAATGAAGACAATGGGATGGACGCGTGGTACGCCATCCTTCAGATGCAGGAGTACATAAAGTACGCAGATGACATGTTGCTGCCAGAGAGTCTCAGAGAGAGGTTTTTAAACATGGCGGATGCCCCTGATAGAGAGATTAGAAAGAACTGGGGTCGCATCCAGCAGTTCATTTGCACGGTAATCGTGCATGATGTCAACAATAGGTCTGGCGAGTTCTTCTACGGCTACGGTCTACCACCTAATGACGAGATAGAACTCCGCTTGGAGATGTCGCGTGATGAGAGGCCGTTCAACACGCTTGAGGGCTGCCGTCCATTCCCCCCTAGGCGTACAACCTGATCCTACGACGGGAACACTATTGCTAAAGCTTGAACGATATGTCTTTGAACTTCCGTATTGTAATACTTGCTACATATTCCCATAGAATCGACTTGTTGCTTTTATTTAGTTGTATGGATGTGCATGTGAACAGGTGTCTATAGTTTCATTTAGTTTGCTATATATTTCAAGATTATGCCGTAGATACCTTAATAATTATTTGCATTTACTCGACCCCTACTTGCCTCGTATTTGGAGTTCGCCGATGATTAGAATGTTCGGTCACTAGTACACTCGGGGGTGGAGCCAGTGAGCCTTGGTGCGATGGCCACAAGTATCAATCTATTGTGCATCCTACCTAGCCTCACTGACTCCATCCCTGGATGTTAATATGTGTTTCGACCGACAAATTATGAGGCACGCTATTTAAGTCGTACTACTTGTCTTTTATTTGAGTTCGCACTTCTTAATTGCATTGGCCGATGATTAAAATGTTTGGTCACTTGTACACTCCGGGGTGGGGCCAGTGAGGCTTGGTGTGATGGCCACAAATATCAATCTATTGTGCATCCTACCTAGCCTCGCTGACCCCATCCCTGTATGTTATTATTTATTTCGACCAACAAAGTATGAGGCACATGCTATTTAGTTCATACTACTTGTCTCTTATTTGAGTTCGCACTTGTTCATTGCGTTGGCCGATGATTAGAATGTTTGGTCACTTGTACACTCTGGGGTGGGGTGAGTGAACCTAGTGTGATGGCACAAATATCAATCTGTTGTGCATCCTACTTGGCTTCACTTACCCCATCCCTGAATGTTACTATTTGTTTCGACCGACAAAGTATGAGGCACATGCTATTTAGTTCATATTACTTGTCTCTTATTTGAGTTGGCACTTGTTAATTGCATTGGTACTAACGTTTTATTTGTCTTGTGCATGGAGATGCCGACGACATATGTCGTGTACAAGGGGAGGGTTCCTGGAGTCTACGACGACTGGGAGGACTGTCGGAGACAGGTGCACCGCTTCAGCGGCAACAGCTACAAGGGATACCCCACTAGGGTGGAGGCGGAAGGAAGATACGCCCGTTATCTAGCGGGAGAGATGAGGGACATGAGGAGGAACCGGATGAAGACCATGGCCTTCGTGATGATGGTCATCGTGACCATGTTGGTCATGTTCTATGTGATTGTAGTTTAGGTTAGTAGCTACATTGTGAGGTGTATGACGACACTTGTGACGACTATGTACCGAGACTTCTAACTTTGTGAAACTTCGTCCTTCGGTGTTGCATATGCACATGTGTTGTATGAATCAACATTCCGGAACCAGACTTGCGTATTTGTGTATTGATACCGAAATGAGACTTGGCTCTCTATGTGCTTCTCATATTGCATGTTCTGCTGTATAAATATGAACTGTGTTGTAAATATATACTGCTGTCAAATATGTATTCTAATATGCTGGGAAAAATCTGAAAAAAGAATTTTCGAATATTATTGCCGGCGCACCTACATGCCCTACTGCCGGCGCACGTGGCATGCGCCAGTGCTGCAAGCACTACTGCCGGCGCAGCTGCTGGTGCGCCGGTGGAACTTGCCCTTTGCCGGCGAAGCTACGATGGCGCGCGGCAGTACATGACCGCCGGCGCACGCCTGGAGCGCCGGCAGTGGCCAGTTATCTGCCCGTTAGCGGCGGGCTCGTGGTGCGGGCAATGGAGGATGGAGCGACATAGGAGGCGATGACTTCCTGAGTGATGACAACGACTTTGAGGATGACGAGTTCACTGATGAGGAGGACTACGAGTTTCTGGAGGCTGCAGAGGATGGGATCATTCCCATCGATGTGGATGAAGACAATGAGGAATAGTTGCACTAGCTTCACTTACGTAGGTGTGAGTTGTATCCCGCACCATGTATCGTAGTTTGTGGAAGAAGGGTTCTTAAAACCCTTAGTGCTTTAACTTGTAATGTGTGATGTTTGTTGTGAATAAATAAAGTGTGTGCTATGTTCATCACAAAAATATTTCAAGTTTTAAGTTTAAACCTAACTCAAAATAAGCCATAGAAAATTCCCTCTTACCTCATGATCTATCTACCTGTTCAGATGGCACCCCCAAATCGCAACGCAAATCATGATGCAATGCTATGCTGCAGACATGATGGAAGACAGAGAAGCTGAAAGAGCTGAACGCCAAGCCAACATTGCTGCACTGCAACAGCTAGCTCAGAACAATCAAGGCCATGGAAACCACGATCACCCTGGGTCAAAGCTGAAGAATTTCCAGAACACCAACCCTCCAATGTTCAGCAAAACCGAAGAGCCCCTCGATGCTGATGACTGGCTCCAGACAATAGAGAACAACCTTGAAGTTGCGGGAGTTGAAGCCGCAGAAAAAGTACTGTTTGCCACCCACTACCTGTCAGGACCTGCAAGAGCCTGGTGGACTAGTGCCCGTGCAATGAATGCAGGACAGATGATGACATGGGAAGACTTCAAGCTGAAGTTCAGCAAGTACCATGTGCCCCAAGGATTAATCAAGAAAATGAGAGACGAGTTCCGTGAACTCAAGCAAGGAAGAATGTCCGTGGTGGAATACCGCGACAGGTTTCTCACTCTGTCAAGGTACGCCCCGGATGAGACCGACACAAATGAGAAAAGAAAGGAAAGATTTCTGAACGGACTGCACGACGAGATGCAAACGGTGTTAGTGAATATTCCGTTCGCTGACCTCGAAGCCCTCGTGGACTCAGCCATACAGATGGAAGGAAAGCTGCATCAGGCCAATGAGAACCGCAAACGCAGAATGATGAACCAAAGTGGACCCCACCATACCCAGAAGCACCGCAATAACTCCTCTGGAGGATTCACCCCCAGAAACAACAGGCCACCTGCTCAGACTTATCGCCCCAACTACACCAACAACAACGGAGGACCCCCGAAGCCCGGAGGCAACAACAATAACAACCGCAACCCCAACAGCCACAACAACTTTTGCCCTATGACTCTAAACCTTGATCAAATGATGTGAAACCTTCTACAAGCCTAATATAACCCTAAATTAACCCTAACCCATGCCCAAGAAGATCAAGGTGAACCATTTATCAAAAATAATAAAAATTGACACATCACCTCATATGTGTTATGGCCATTTTTGCAAATCTTTGAACAAGACCATTTGAAATGGTTTCAATGGTTGGGAAATGTTTCTAAACTAATAAGAATCACCTTAGAGTCAACAAAAGTCAAATTAAATGGAGAGAAATCAAATAGGGAGAAAATTCCCAAAATTCACTCACATACACATTATGCCAAATTGCAAATCTTCAACCAAGGCCACCATTGCTTGATCTCTTGCTTGTAAAATGTTTATATATGATAAATAAACACAATTGCATCAAAGAAACAAGAATCAAATCAAAGCAAAATTCAAAACTTACATACATGTGATAATGGTCATATGTCCCCTTTACAATTTCTTCCCTACTTTGCACCCACCTATCTTTTGTTTCTGCAACCAAACTTGGTCAACCATTGCCATGTCATCCAAGACCAAGTGATGGTGAACAACTTTCATGTTGACCAAACATGCTAACTTTGACCAGGTTGACCAGTATAGTTTTGGCAAGAGGAGACATTGAAACTATGTGAAGATCAACCCCCATTTTGAAATCTCACAAACCTTTGCCAAATTGACCACCACCACCATTCTAACTCTTTAATGATATAAATGAAATGCACCAAAAAGAATTTCAAAATTCAGCAAAATTTCTCATGCGGGCATTTGATCAAACACCTTGCTGGCAACTTTTTGGAAAAATGAGACTAGCTATTACCCACCAGATTTTGGACTAAACCACTTTTGGTTTGTGATCATTTTGATCTCTGCATCCCCTGCATCAGTACATGTACTTGCTCATGTCGATTAAAGTGAGGGGAGAACCTTTTCTTCTTCATGCCGTGCACCATGCACACCCTCATGCACTCATCCTCCCTGGTCCTCTCCTACCTCTCTCACCATGTCAAGTGGGTGCCCGCACTCAACCCGCTGCCGGTACCCTCCCTGGCGAGGAAACGCACCACCTTGGCTGAACGTTGCACGCCCGTGCCTCGCCACGGCGTGCAGGACACGCGGTGAGCGCGCCCTGGCATGTCTCTGGACGCGCGAGCACGTCGTCGTGCCATCGCCTCCGTCCTCCCTAAGCCCCTACCACGCAACGAGCATCATCGCACCACCAGCTACACGCTGGACATGCTCGCTGGCACGCGGGAACGCCCTAGCCGTCGCCATGATCACCGACCTGCCGCACCCGTACCGCGAGCACTCGAATGACGCCAGCCTGCCATCGTCCTTCCCTCTACTGCCCTTCACGCGCACTAGCTTCTCCTAGCCGACGCCTACACGATGCCCCCATCGCCTTTCCCCTTCGCGTCCTGAATCGCCGGCGCCACCGTCGACCTCGCCGCACCCCACGGCCACCCAGCGCATCTATAAATAGAGGCCCTCTCCGCCTTCACTCTTCACACCAAATATGTTCCCCTCCTTCTTCTCGACCTCCCCGACCTCTGCTCCACGCTGATTAAGCCCTACACCGCTCCAATTGCGAGCTCGGAGTCGCCGGAATCCGCCGCAGAACCACCCTTCGATTTAGGCCACCCCAAGCTCCGCCACGTACCAGGGGCCTCTACACCCTCGACAACCTCGCCTCGACCATCTCCCTCGACCGCCGGCGACCTAGCGCGCCCTCCGACCCCCTACCTCGCCGGCGCAGCAGGCTCTCCTCCCCGTCGACGACGACGACGCTCGACCGTCGATCGTCCACCTGATCCGACGGCCCTCATTCGCAGGTACCGATTCGGTGTTTACCACTCACTGACGAGTGGGACCCCATGACAGGCGGCCCGCAGCGTGGTCAGCGCTAGTTGGGCCAGCCCAGTCCCTCTCCTCTCGTTTCGGCCCATTTTGCTTTCCCGCCTAGCCCACGAATTCAAATTTAGATTTAATATTTATTCCAAAAACCCTGCAGATGCTTTAGTAATTTTTGAATAGTTTGAAATCTACCAAACCAAATCTAGCCAATTTTATATATTCGGAAAGCTCATGAAATTATCTAAACAATGCCACTGGCCTCATGTCCAAATTCGAAATTGAATTTAAATGATAAAAATAACAAGGCAGGGCCTTTTCTAACTTCAAATAAATATTAGAAATTATCTATAAATGATTTTAAGTTGATTCCAACTCTAATAAATCACATTTGACATAATCTAATTGTTTATGTAAAAATATAGCATAGTTGTTTTGCATGATCATGGATTAGAGATTAAATATTTTCAAATAGGAACCTTGGGTCATTAATAATATGAGGTAGATCCCATGGTCAATTAAAACTCACCTTAGATTAATTAATGATATTAAACCATTGCAAGGTGTTATTAAAATGGTATGAGGTGCTCACCTCATTTAAATCATCTTTCTCAAATAATATGAAGTAATGTGTTGACCTTTAATTTCCTAGGCTCATACTTGCTCACTTATAGATCTTAAATCTAAATAATATTTAAATTTTCCAAAGATTAATTAAATCACATGAGATGATGAATCTCATTTAACTCTCTTTCTCAAATACTAAGTGTGAAGTATTGACCTTGGTCAACATGGGATCATCCCTGGTTAGTTGAGAATATTAAATCACCTCAATGGTAGTCCTTTAAATTAGTTACCACTATGTGTCAAATCATATGAGAAATATTCCTCTCATTTAAATCTTGTTCTCAAGTAATTCAATATGAGGTAGTGATCATAGTCTAGGTAACCTCATATTGAATTATTTGGTGGCATTAAATCACTACCATGTTAGTATTAAATTGCATGAGGTATGGAACCTCATTTAAATCCTTGTCTCAAATGGTAAGTATGAAGAGGTTGACTTTGGTCAACCTAGGTCATATATTATTCATAAGAGAAATTAAATCTTAAGAAGATTCAATGAGAGGAAATTATTTTCTCACAAACTAAAGAGAAACCCTAACTCCATTTTTCAATGAGAGGAAATTATTTTCCTATTACTAAATAAGGAAACCCTAGCATAATCTTGTAATAAATGTTAAGTAGTGATGCTAGATCATTTGTGTGAGCCACTAAGGCTAATTAAGAGTACTTAAGTATTGTTTGGTGATTGTATCCTCGTATTCGTTTATAGACGCTAGTACCGGAGACTATCAAGAGGAGGAGGTATTCTACCAAGAGGAAGAAGAAGAACACTTTGATCACCTCACCAATCAAGGCAAGCTATTACCCATGCAAGCTAGACTAATGCAAGCTAATAATCTTGCTAACCACCATGATGCAAAGCTCTACAAGAGCAATGCACCATCACACCTTTAAATTTATGTTTTACCTATCCCATGTTTTTACCTTGCAATTACTTTTGCTTATTTATTTCAAGTACTCTTGAATTTATGACTTTACTTGGTATAGAGTAGAACAAGATCAAAGGTTATCTTAGACACAATCCAAAATAGATAGCACCCCTCATGAAATAGTTGCTAGTGCTAATCAATTAAAATTGGACTACTCTAGATGGGAACATGTGACTTTGAAATGAAGTTGAAACCTTGGAATGATGGTTCATTCCATTGAATGACTTTGAAGGTGAATATGACCAAGAGAAGATGGTGATTTTTGATATAAAACTGATATGGTTTCGGATGCGATACCATTCCAATTTTGAAAGTACCCCCACAATACCCAATATGGGTAAGGGCTTAACTAGAAATTTATGTGTTCTAGTATGGGTTCCCTCTAAACAAGCGTCATCGGGGTTAGGCTGAAGGCTGCCTCTACAGAAGTGATGTGATATGACGTGAATGAGGTGAATTGTCCGGCCCAAGCCCTGTGCAGTTGACGTTGTGTCTTCACTGGGAGGCCAAGCTCATGGGGAGAGGTGCCTGTACTAGAGTATATAAGTGAAAGGTTATGGTTGGTAGTCCGCACACGGAGTGTGATAAATCAGGGCCAGTTAACCCTGACGGATTATTGCAAATATTGTGGCACAAGTGTACGACCTCTGCAGAGTGTAGAACTATTCGAATAGCCGTGTCCACGGTTACGGACGATTGGAAAGGCCATACTGTTCCGTCATCAGACCATTTTCAAAAATGTGACATATGAATGGTGACTTGAATTTGAAAGGTGAATGGTGATTTTGAATTGAATCACAACAGAGTTGTGGAAATGACACTAATGTTCCCACTTGAGTTAGTCTAGTGATTCAAGCATCTTTACTAAATGTTTATGAAATAAACTTGGCTTTATGCAAATAAACCTAGAGCTTAGTATCCCCTTACCACAATTGATAGTGCTTACACTAGTATTAGTTTGCGAGTACTTTAAAAGTACTCATGGCTTTGTCCCTGGCTATTCAAATGGCCAGACTATGAAGGTGAACAGCTGTACGAGGAAGATGGACAGCAGAACGTCTACGACAACTAGGACCGCTCCTGACGTCAAGCGTTGGCCTGTGGACTAGATAGTCCGTTACTACTTCGCTTCCGCTATTTGTGATGTTCGTTGATCAATAGATCAACTACTATTGTAATATTGGATCATGTGATCCATCTTTGTAAGACGCTTATGTGTTGTAATAAATGATGACTCTATGATATTCAACTATTATGTCTCGCAACAACAATATTCCTGGGATTGCGATGTACGGCATAATAGGCATCTGGACTTAAAAATCCGGGTGTTGACAAGTTGGTATCAGGGCCCACCCCATAGGCGCGCGCCCCCTCCTAGGTCGTGCCCTGTGGTGTGGGGCCCTGGCCTCCTCTCCGGCTCCCCTTCGGTGTTCTGGTCCGTCTCGGTGAAATAAGATGTTTGGCTTTTGTTTCGTCGAATTCCGAGAATATTGCCCGAACAGCCTTTCTGGAACCAAAAACAGCAGAAAACAGGAACTGGCACCTCGGCATCTTGTTAATAGGTTAGTTCCGGAAAATGCATAAAATCATTATAAAGTGTGAGCAAAACATGTAGGTATTGTCATAAAACTAGCATGGAACATCAGAAATTATAGATACGTTGGTGATGTATCAGTGATCTCTTCGTGAAGATTGTGAAGGGGCCCGAGCTTATCCTTCGTGGAGCTTGTGAAGTGGTTGTGGAGCTTGCCATCTCCGGAGTGGAGGAAAAGCTAGCCATAAGGAAAGGGCCATTCCTTCGTGGGATAGGCTCGGAGAATAGGGTGAGCCTTCGTGGCGTTGGGGAATCCTTCGTGGGACCTCCACCCCTCCAAACGTGACGTACCTTCTTGCAAAGGAAGGGAACACGGGAATACATCTTCGTCTCCGCGTGCCTCGGTTATTTCTATACCCGAGCTTACTTTCCTTGTGATAGCCATCGTGCTTGAAGTACATATATCTTGCTATCACTTGTGCTACATATATCTTGTGCCTATCTTGCTTAGCTCTAGTTGTTGTTGTTGCACTTAGTTGAGCCTAGCATATTTAGGTTTTGTGCTTGTAAAATAAAAGTTAGTTTAATTGCCTATTCACCCCCCCTCTAGGCGACATCTCGATCTTTCAATTGGTATCAGAGCAAGGTCTCTCCTTGTTTTAGGCTTCACCGCCTTGAGAGTAAAGATGTCGGCTAGTAATATAGTGCACAATGACACAATTATCTTTGATGGCACAAATTATCTTTTGTGGAGAAATTGCTTGCTTTGTAATCTTCGGACCTTGTGTCCAAATATAGAGCAATTTCTAGATGTAGGTTTTTCTCCTCCGATGGATCCTCAAAATCTATCTTTAGAGGATGAGAAAAACTTACATCTTGAAGCTCAAGTATCTAATGAGCTATGTATTCTCTTGAGAGACCAGATTTTCATAGGTTCTTGATATATATAAAGCGAAAGTCGTCTCATGAGATGTGGATCAAGCTTAAGGAAATGTTTGGTGGATCCACTTCTCATTTGGTTGGTGGTGTCTCCGAGGAGCTCTCTTCCCCTTCACATCATGAAGAGCTCCAAGTTGCTTCCACCTCCGGCCGTGATGAGTTCTCATCTTCTTCCACTTCACCAACGTGTAGCAAGACACGAGGTAATGATATGGTGAGTGGTGAGGAAAATTGCAATGTTGATATTGTGCTCAATAGTGATGACTCTTCATCTCTATCCCATTGCAATGTTTCCTCTTTGGACTTAAACACATCTAGCATTGAAAATAATCTACATGCTTGTGTTGATAGTCCTTGCATATCATGTGTAAATTGCTTACATAAATCCCATGATGATATGCTTGCCTTGTCTTGCTCCCATGATCAAAATGCTTCTATTTCCTCTAGTTGTTTGTTGACTAACAATTTAGAGGAAACCAAACATCTATGGCAGACGGCGCTTGAAAGGAGCCTCAAGTAACTCCACACGTCCGTTGGGAACCCCAAGAGGAAGGTATGATGAGTACAACAGCGAGTTTTCCCTCAGTAAGAAACCAAGGTTTATCGAACCAGTAGGAGATGAAGGCCACGTGAAGGTTGTTGGTAAAGGAGTGTAGTGCGGCGCAACACCAGTGATTCCGGCGCCAACGTGGAACCTGCCCAACACAATCAAACTACTTTGTCCCAACTTAACAGTGAGGTTGTCAATCTCACCGGCTTGCTGAAAACAAAGGATTAAACGTATGGTGTGGAGAATTATGTTTGCTTGCAGAAAACAAAAGAGAACAATGATTGCAGTAGGTTGTATTTCAGATGTAAAAGAATGGACCGGGGTCCACAGTTCACTAGTGGTGTCTCTCCAATAAGATAAATAGCATGTTGGGTGAACAAATTACAGTTGGGCAATTGACAAATAGAGATGCATATACATATCATGATGACTACTATGAGATTTACTTAGGGCATTACGACAAAGAACATAGACCGCCATCCAGCATGCATCTATGCCTAAAAAGTCCACCTTCAGGTTAGCATCCGCACCCCTTCCAGTATTAAGTTGCAAACAACAGACAATTGCATTAAGTACTATGCGTAATGTAAACAATACAAATATCCTTAGACAAAGCATTGATATTTTATCCCTAGTGGCAACAGCACATCCACAACCTTAGGGGTTGCTGTCACTCCCAGATTCAATGGACACATGAACCCACTATCTAGCATAAATACTCCCTCTTGGAGTCACAAGTATCAACTTGGCCAGAGCCTCTACTAGCAACGGAGAGCATGCAAGAACATAAATAACACATATGATAGATCAATAATCAACTTGACATAGTATTCCATATTCATCGGATCCCAACAAACACAACATGTAGCATTACAAATAGATGATCCTGATCATGATAGGCAGCTCACAAGATCTAAACATGATAGCACAAGAGGAGAATACAACCATCTAGCTACTGCTATGGACCCGTAGTCCAAGGATGAACTACTCACGCATCAGCCCGGAGGCGGGCATGGTGATGTAGAGCCCTCCGGTGATGATTCCCCTCTCCGGCAGGGTGCCGGAGGCGATCTTCTGAACCCCCCGAGATGGGGTTGACGGCGGCGGCGTCTCTGGAAATTTTCTCGTATCGTGGCTCTCGGTACTAGGGTTTTCGCGACGGAAGGAATAAATAGGCAAAGGGGCATCGGGCGCCGAGGGGCCCACCCCATAGGGCGCGGCCAGGGGTGGGGTCGCGCCGCCCTATGGTGTGGCCGCCTCGCGTCCCCTCTTCGTCTCCTCTTCGGTGTTCTGGAAGGCTCCGTGGAAAATAAGACCCTGGGCTTTTGTTTCGTCCAATTCCGAGAATATTCGTAAACTAACTTTTCTGAAATCAAAAACAGCAAACAGGAACTGCACTGCGGCATCTTGTTAATAGGTTAGTCTCGGAAAATGCATAAAAATATTATAAAGTATGACTAAAACATGTTGGTATTGTCATAAAACTAGCATGGAACATAAGAAATTATAGATACGTTGGAGACATATCAAGCATCCCCAAGCTTAGTTCCTACTCGCCCTCGAGTAGGTAAATGATAAAAACAATAATTTCTGAAGTGACATGCTACCAACATAATCTTGATCAATACTATTGTAAAGCATATGAGATGAATGAAGTGACTCAAAGCAATGGTATATAGTTTGCTAACAAAAAGATAATGACTAAACAACTGAATCATATAGCAAAAACTTTTCATGAATAGTACTTTCAAGACAAGTATCAAAAAGACTTGCATAAGAGTTAACTCATAAAGCAATAGATTCAAAGTAAAAGGCATTGAAGCAACACAAAGGAAGATTTAAGTTTCAGCAATTGCTTTCAACTTGTAACATGTATATCTCATGGATAATTGTCAACACAAAGTAATATAATAAGTGCAATAAGCAAGCATGTAAGAATCAGTGCACACAATTGACACAAGTGTTTGCTTCTAAGATAGAAAGAAGTAGGTAAACTGACTCAACATAAAATAAAAGAAAGGCCCTTCGCAGAGGGAAGCAGGGATTACTCATGTGCTAGAGCTTTTTATTTTGAAAACATGGAAACAATTGTGTCAACGGTAGTAATAATTCATATGGGTTATGCATAAAACTTCCTATAAGTTGCAAGCCTCATGCATCGAATACTAATAGTGCCCGCACCTTGTCCTAATTAGCTCGGATTTCCATGGATTATCATTGCATTACATATGTTTCAACCAAGTGTCACAAAGGGGTACCTCTATGCCACCTGTACAAAGGTCCAAGGAGATAAATCGCATTTGATTTCTCGATTTTGATAGATCTCAACTTGAGGACATCCATACCGGGACAACATAGAAAACAGATAATGGACTCCTCTTTTTAATGCTTTAAGCATTCAACAACAAATAATATTCTCATAAGAGATTCTGAGGATTAATGTCCAAGCTGAAACTTCCACCATGATACATGGCTTTGGTTGGCGGCCCAATGTTCTTCTCTAACAACATGCATACTCAAACCATTCAACTCATGGCAAATCTCCCTTACTTCAGACAAGACGAACATGCATAGCAACTCACATGATATTCAACAAAGGTGTGACAGGTTGATGGCGTCCCCAGAAACATGGTTACCGCTCAACAAGCAACTTATAAGAACTAAGATACATAGCAACATATTCATTACCACAATAGTTTTTTAGGCTACTTTCCCATGAGCTATGTATTGCAAAGACAAGGAATGAAATTTTAAAGGTAGCACGCAAGCAATTTACTTTGGAATGGCAGAAAAATACCACATATAGGTAGTTATGGTGGACACAAATGGCATAGGTTTTGGCTCAAGGTTTTTGGATGCACGAGAAGCATTCCCTCTCAGTACAAGGCTTTGGCTAGCAAGGTTGTTTGAAGCAAACACAAGTATGAACCGGTACAGCAAAAACTTACACAAGAACATATTGCAAGCATTATAAGACTCTACACTGTCTTCCTTGTTGTTCAAACACTTTTACCAGAAAATATCTAGACCTTAGAGAGACCAATCACGCAAACCAAATTTCAACAAGCTCTACGGTAGTTCTCCACTAATAGATTTAAACTACATGATGCAAGAGCTTAAACATGATCTACTTGAGAGCTCAAAACAATTGCCAAGTATCAAATTATTCAAGACAATATGAGGCATTTTCTGTTTCCAACCAAATAACAACAAGTACAAGTGCTGCGGCTTTCAGCTTTCGCCATGAATATTAAAGTAAAACGAAGAACACAAGTGTTCAAATGAAAAAGCGGAGCGTGTCTCTCTCCAACACAAGGATTGCTAGGATCCGAATTTATTCAAACATAAACAAAATAAAAACAAACAGACGCTCCAAGTAAAGCACATAAGATGTGACGGAATTAAAATATAGTTTCACTAGAGGTGACCTGATAATTTGTTGATGAAGAAGGGGATGCCTTGGGCATCCCCAAGCTTAGACGCTTGAGTCTTCTTGAAATATGCAGGGATGAACCACGGGGGCATCCCCAAGCTTATACTTTTCACTCTTCTTGATCATATCATATCATCCTCCTCTCTTGATCCTTGAAAACTTCCTCCACACCAAACTCAAAGCAATCTCATTAGAGGGTTAGTGCATAATCAAAAATTCACATGTTCAGCAAGGACACAATCATTCCCAACACTTCTGGACATTACCCAAGGCTACTGAAATTTAATGGAGCAAAGAAATCCACTCAAACACAGTAAAAGAGGCAATGCGAAATAAAAGGCAGAATCTGTCAAAACAGAACAATCCGTAAAGAAGAATTTTTTCGAGGCACTTAACTTGCTCATATGGAAAAACTCAAAACTAATGAAAGTTGTGTACATATCGGAGGATCAGGCATGAATTTTTGCAGATTTTTTTTCTTATACACAGAGAAACGCGAATTCGTGACAGCTAAGAAATCTGTTTCTGCGCAGAAATCCAAATCTAGTATCAACTTCCTATTAGAGACTTTACTTGGCACAACAATACATGAAAATAAAGATACAAAGGTATTGCTACAGTAGTAACAAGCACCTTGACTCAAATATAAAACAAAAATTGCAGAAATAAAATAATGGGTTGTCTCCCATAAGCGCTTTTCTTTAACGCCTTTCAGCTAGGCGCAGAAAGTGCAAATCAAGTAACATCAAGAGATGAAACATCAACATCATAATTTTTCTTAAGAACATAACTTGTCACAAAAGGTATCCTAGATGCTACATTATCTAAATTTCCTGTAGTGGTACTAAGGGTTTTATCAATTTTAAGCTCATAATGATTCTTTGGCTTTGGCATCTTAGGGACATACATGAATTTTTGCTCCTTACCCACATAAGCTTTCTCCTTAAACTTAAGAGAAGAAAAAGTTGAACCCAAGGTTCCCATAGCTTCTTCAAGTTCACCAATCCTATGGGTTTGATTATCATGGATAGCACAAGTTTCTAGATAGCAATTCTTTCATTAATTCCTCCTAGGGATTTATCAAGTTTATCAGTATTATCAAGTAATATTCCCAATTTAGTCTCAACACTTGGAAGATTTTTCTCTATGGCTTCCAACTTTTTCATGACATCCTCAAGAGAGATTTCAATTTTAGCTTCATTAACAGGTGGTATTCCAACTAGACTCTCAATGATGCAACTAGCTTCTAAAGCGGGAGTACCTAGGAAATTACCCCCCGCAAGAGTATCAAGAACATACCTATTCCAGCTAGAGATACCAACATAAAAGTTCCTAAGGAGGATAATAGTGGAGTGTTTCTTAGTGCACCTATGATGAGCATCACTAATTCTGTACCAAGCATCTTTAAAACTTTCTCCCCCTTGTTGCTTAAACGAACGAACTTCAACTTCAGGATTACTCATTTTAGCAATAATAAAAATAAACTAAGCAAAACCGAATTAAATAAAGTAAAACAAGTAACTAATTTTTTTGTGTTTTTGATATAAGAAAGCAAACAAGACAGAAAATAAAATAAAGTAAGACAATAAACAAAGTAAAGAGATTGGATGTGAGAGACTCCTTGCAGCGTGTCTTGATATCAACCCAAAAGCTTGCTGCTTGCGTGAGGCAGCTCCTTGTGACGGTAAAACACACGTCCGTTGGGAACCCCAAGAGGAAGGTATGATGAGTATAGCAGCGAGTTTTCCCTTAGTAAGAAACCAAGGTTTATCGAACCAGTAGGAGATGAAGGCCACGTGAAGGTTGTTGGTGAAGGAGTGTAGTGCGGCGCAACACCAGTGATTCCGGTGCCAACGTGGAACCTGCACAACACAATCAAACTACTTTGTCCCAACTTAACAGTGAGGTTGTCAATCTCACCGGCTTGCTGAAAACAAAGGATTAAACGTATGGTGTGGAGAATTATGTTTGCTTGCAGAAAACAAAAGAGAACAATGATTGCAGTAGGTTGTATTTCAGATGTAAAAGAATGGACCGGGGTCCACAGTTCACTAGTGGTGTCTCTCCAATAAGATAAATAGCATGTTGGGTGAACAAATTACAGTTGGGCAATTGACAAATAGAGATGCATATACATATCATGATGACTACTATGAGATTTACTTAGGGCATTACGACAAAGAACATAGACCGCCATCCAGCATGCATCTATGCCTAAAAATTCCACCTTCAGGTTAGCATCCGCACCCCTTCCAGTATTAAGTTGCAAACAACAGACAATTGCATTAAGTATGTGCGTAATGTAAACAATACAAATATCCTTAGACAAAGCATTGATGTTTTATCCCTAGTGGCAACAACACATCCACAACCTTAGGGGTTGCTGTCACTCCCCCAGATTCAATGGAGACATGAACCCACTATCTAGCATAAATACTCCCTCTTGGAGTCACAAGTATCAACTTGGCCAGAGCCTCTACTAGCAACGGAGAGCATGCAAGAACATAAATAACATATATGATAGATCAATAATCAACTTGACATAGTATTCCATATTCATTGGATCCCAACAAACACAACATGTAGCATTACAAATAGATGATCCTGATCATGATAGGCAGCTCACAAGATCTAAACATGATAGCACAAGAGGAGAAGACAACCATCTAGCTACTGCTATGGACCCGTAGTCTAAGGATGAACTACTCACGCATCAGTCCGGAGGCGGGCATGGTGATGTAGAGCCCTCCGGTGATGATTCCCCTCTCCGGTAGGGTGCCGGAGGCGATCTTCTGAACCCCCCGAGATGGGGTTGACGGCGGCGGCGTCTCTGGAACTTTTCTCGTATCGTGGCTCTCGGTACTAGGGTTTTCGCGACGGAAGGAATAAATAGGCGAAGGGGCAGCGTCGGGGGCGCCAGGGGCCCACCCCATAGGCCGGCGCGACCAGGGGTGGGGCCGCGCGCCTATGGTGTGGCCGCCTCGCGTCCCCTCTTCGTCTCCTCTTCGGTGTTCTGGAAGGCTCCGTGGAAAATAAGACCGTGGGCTTTTGTTTCGTCCAATTCCGAGAATATTCGTAAACTAACTTTTCTAAAATCAAAAACAGCAGAAAACAGGAACTGGCACTGCGGCATCTTGTTAATAGGTTAGTCTCGGAAAATGCATAAAAACATTATAAAGTATGACTAAAACATGTTGGTATTGTCATAAAACTAGCATGGAACATAAGAAATTATAGATACATTGGAGACGTATCAGATCCCCAAATGAGGATTCAAGAATATCTTCATCTTCATCCTCCGGTATGCACATGTGCCTTATGGCAAATGGACCAAAGGTATCTCCTACTTTGAAATGATGATGATGATGATGATGATGATGATGATGATGATGATGATGATGATGATGATGATGATGATGATGATGATGATGATGATGATGATGATGATGATGATGATGATGATGATGATGATGATGATGATGATGATGATGATGATGATGATGATGATGATGATGATGATGATGATGATGATGATGATGATGATGATGATGATGATGACTCTTGTCAAATTGATTTCTTGATGGACTCTCTCAAAGAAAAGGATGAGTCCATTGAGGAATTAGAATATCATTTGAATGATAAGGAAAGGAGATTCAATCTCCTAAGACAAGAGCTAAAAACCGAAAGGTGCATATCTCAAGGTCTTAAGCAAGAGCATGCCAACTTGCCTTCTCCTATTACTACTAATAATGATGCTTGTGCTACTAACTCTACTTCTTGTGAAGCATCTATCTTAAAGGAGAATGTTGAGCTAAGGGCTCAACTTGAGTTGCTAACTAGCAATTATAGGGAATTGGAAGAAAGTCATAAAAAGCTCTCAAGCTCTCATGATGATCTTCTAATTTCCTATGATGGGCTAAAGTTAGCTCATGAGGCAAGTATCACTAAGGTAACATCTTGTGAGCCTCATATGGACATTAGCACAACCTCTACTCAAAATGCTATATTGCCATGTGCTAGTCCTAGTAATCCATCTAGTCAAACTAGTGATACACCTTGTGTTGGATTACTTGCTTTGCCTTGTTGCTCTAACAATGAAGCTTCTACTTCCTCTAGTACTTGTATTTCTACTAACCATGTAGAGGAAATCAAAGAGCTCAAGGCCCAAGTCCTTTCTTTGAAGAAAGACTTGGAAAAGCGTCATGAAGGGAAATCCACACTTGACAAGATGCTAAGTGTGCAACAATCCCCCAATGACAAGAGTGGACTTGGATTCAACTCCAATAACAAGAACAAGTCCAAGAGCAAGAGCAACAAGAAGAAGGGCCAAGACAAAGTCAAGGATCCGGCCAAGTTGGTTTGCTTCAAGTGCAAGGTTGAAGGGCATCATGTTAGATCATGCCCATTGAAGAAGAAGAAGCACTTGAGTGAGAAACAACAAGGGAAACGGCCACAAGGTCAAGGTCAAGCTCATGCTCGACCTCAAGTTGAAGATAGGCCACTTCCCAAGAAGAATCAAGATATTGTTCCCCAAGAGAAGAAATCAATAAAGAAGAGAAAGGGGAACACTTGCTACTTATGTCGTGAGAAGGGGCACTTTGCTTCTTCATGCTTAGGTGGTACCTTATCTAACCCTATAATTGTTGATGATGATTATTCTCTAGGGAAGGATAAGGATGGCAATGTGTTTGCCAAGTTTGTTGGAACTCAAAGTGGTTTCAAGAAAAGAACCATTTGGGTTGCCAAGCCTATTGTGACTAACCTCTTAGGACCCAACTTGGTTGGGGACCAACAAGCTCAAACTTGATCAATAGGTGCATGTGGAGGGCATTGGAGACTTGGCTACTTCATGAAGAATTAAGGGATCTTCATATATTATATTTTGACCAAGCCAAGTCGTATGGATTATCATCTATATCTTATATCCAATGTTCCTCTTTGCGGTAACTTATACTTCAACTCTTCATATTTATTGTAAGTTACTTGCCATTTGCATTTTTGGTTTTGTACCAAATATGTGTTTGTATGTGTTGAGTCTTACTTGCCTATCTTGTGTATTCAAGTATGTTTGTTTGACTCATCATATACTTGTGTATTGTTTTGAGCCTAATGCATCTTGATGACATCTTATTTGGCTCTCTTTGAGTGATTAATGGAACATCCCATTTTGGGGGAGTGATATGCTTTGTGCATCTCTCTTTCTTTAAAATGTGTGTACATGGGTACCACCACTTAGTATTGATATTGCAAGATTATCTAGTCACTATGTGGTGTGCCATACTCATGAGAAATTCAAATTCTAAATGTCCATTAATCATCTCTAGTCGAATTTTAGTTGCCTCTTGTTTAGAAGAAATGTTTTATCACATTATGGGGGAGTAATATGTTTTGTACATATCACAAGCCTAGAAAATGTGAACATATGAGGTTATGCCACTTAGAGTTGATGCTCTTAATTATCTTGTTCCTAGGTGGCATGTTTGCTCAAACAAGCTCCACTTTTATTAAAAAGCTTTATTGCTCATCTTATGGGTTCTTGTTTGATTAAGAAATTCTTGGTACGGTTTTTCCTCAAATACATATCTCTATATCTTATTTGGGACACCGTTTGCTTCAAGTTATTCTAATCATTGTCGTGCGTGATTGTTTGACTAATTGAAGCTATCAAGAATCTTCATCCGTGCATAGTGCTCAATTCTATATATATTTGTCCTATGCCTTTTATTGTGAAGTTGATCCTTCTATCCTTGGCAATATACGACCGGAAATTAATTCCAATATTCTCATTGTCTTTGACAATTGATAACCTTGTATGTGGTTGAATTTATGGATCATCTTCACCTTGGATTGCTTCTTATTGCCTTATTTTATTTCCAAGAAATCTTTGTTGCTCCCATGTGTCTTCCTTGTCCCTTTGAAAAATCTTTTGATAAATTCTCTTGATTCATATCAAGTGTTTGTTTTGGAAGACAGACCTTTTCTTTACGGTACATGATACGTCTCCAACGTATCGATAATTTCTTATGTTCCATGCTACTTTATTGATGATACCTACATGTTTTATGCACATTATATGTCGTATTTACGCATTTTTTGGAACTAACCTATTAACAAGATGCCGAAGAGCCGTTGCTGTTTTCTCTGTTTTTGGTTTCAGAAATCCTAGTAACGAAATATTCTCGGAATTGGACGAAATCAACGCCCAGGGTCCTATTTTTGCACGAAGCTTCCAGAAGACCGAAGAGGAAGTGGGGCCACGAGGTGGCCAGGTGATAGGGCGGCGCGGCCTGGGCCCTGGCCGCGCCACCTGTGGGCCCCTCTGCCACCTCTTGACCTGCCCTTTCGCCTACTTATAGCCTCCGTCGCGAAACCCCAGTACCGAGAGCCACGATACGGAAAACCTTCCAGAGACGCCGCCGCCGCGAATCCCATCTCGGGGGATTCAGGAGATCGCCTCCGGCACCCTGCGGAGAGGGGATTCATCTCCCGGAGGACTCTTCATCGCCATGATCGCCTCGGAGTGATGAGTGAGTAGTTCACCCCTTGACTATGGGTCCATAGCAGTAGCTAGATGGTCGTCTTCTCCTAATTGTGCTTCATTGTTGGATCTTGTGAGCTGCCTAACATGATCAAGATCATCTATCTGTAATACTATATGTTGTGTTTGTCGGGATCCGATGGATAGAGAATACTATGTTATGGTGATTATCAATCTATTGTTTATGTGTTGTTTATGATCTTGCATGCTCTCCGTTATTAGTAGAGGCTCTGGCCAAGTTTTTGCTCTTAACTCCAAGAGGGAGTATTTATGCTCGATAGTGGGTTCATGCCTTCATTGATACCTGGGACAGTGACAGAAAGTTCTAAGGTTGTGATGTGCTGTTGCCACTAGGGATAAAACATTGATTCTATGTCTAAGGATGTAGTTGTCAATTACATTACGCACCATACTTAATGCAATTGTATGTTGCTTAGCAACTTAATACTGAATGGGGTTCGGATGATAACCTGAAGGTGGACTTTTTAGGCATAGATGCAGTTGGATGGCGGTCTATGTACTTTGTCGTAATGCCCAATTAAATCTCACTATATTTATCATATCATGTACATGCATTGTTATGCCCTTCTCTATTTGTCAATTGCCCGACTGTAATTTGTTCACCCAACATGCTTTTATCTTATGGGAGAGACACCTCTAGTGAACTGTGGACCCCGGTCCTATTCTTTACATCGCATACAATCTACTGCAATACTTGTTTTACTGTTTTCTTGCAAACAATCATCTTCCACACAATACGGTTAATCCTTTGTTACAGCAAGCCGGTGAGATTGACAACCTCACTTTTTCGTTGGGGCAAAGTACTTTGGTTTTGTTGTGCAGATTCCACGTTGGCGGAATCCCTGTTGTTGCGCCGCATCACATTTCGCCACCATCAACCTTTAACGTGCTTCTTGGCTCCTATTGGTTCGATTAAACCTTGGTTTCTTTCTGAGGGAAAACTTGCTACGTGCGCATCATACCTTCCTCTTGGGGTTCCCAACGAACGTGTGAGTTACACGCCATCAAGCTCTTTTTGGCGCCGTTGCCGGGGAGATCAAGACACGCTGCAAGGGGAGTCTCCACTTCTCAATCTCTTTACTTTGTTTTTGTCTTGCTTTATTTTATTTACTACTTTGTTTGCTGCACCTAAACAAAACACAAAAAAATTAGTTGCTAGTTTTACTTTATTTACTGTCTTGCTCTCTATATCAAAAACACAAAAAAAATAGTTACTTGCATTTACTTTATCTAGTTTGCTTTATTTACTATTGCTAAAATGAGTAATCCTGAAGTTGAAGTTCGTTCTTTTAAGCAACAAGGTGGAGAAAGTTTTAAAGATGCTTGGTACAGAATTAGTAATGCTCATCATAGGTGCATTAAGAAACACTCCACCACTATCCTTCTTAGGAACTTTTATGTTGGTTTATCTAGTTGGAATAGGTATGTTCTTGATACTCTTTCGGGAGGTAATTTCCTAGGTACTCCCGCTTTAGAAGCTAGTTGCATCATTGAGAGTCTAGTTGGAATACCACCTGTTAATGAAGTTAAAATTGAAATCTCTCTTGAGGATGTTATGAAAAAATTGGAAACCATAGAGAAAAATTTTCCAAGTATTGAAACTAAATTGGAAATGTTATTGGATAAAACTGATGAACTTGATAAATCCCTAGGAGGAATTGATGAAAGAATTAGTGTCCTAGGAACTTGTGTTGTCCATGATAATCAAACCAATAGGATTGATGAACTTGAAAAAGCTATGGGAACCTTGGGTTCAACCTTTTCTTCTCTCAAGTATAATGAGAAAGCTTATGTGGGTAAAGAGCAAAAATTCATGTATGCCTCTAAAGTGCCTAAACAAAAGAATTATTATAGGCCTAAAATTGCTAAAACTCCTAGCACCACCATAGAAAATTTAGATAATGGAGCACCTAAAGTACCCTCTGCAACAAGTTGTGTTTGCATGAAGAATAATAATGTTGATGCTTCTACTCTCGATGTTACTTGATTTGCACTTTCTGCGCCTAGCTGAAAGGCGTTAAAGAAAAGCGCTTATGGGAGACAACCCATGTTTTTACTACAGTACTTTGTTTTATATTTGAGTCTTGGAAGTTTTTTACTACTGTAGCAACCTCTCCTTATCATGTTTTTGTGCCAAGTAAAGTTTCTATGTCAAAGTTGATGTTATATTTGGGATCGCTGCGCAGAAACAGCATTGCTGTCTGTCACGAATCTGGGCACAAGTCTCTGTAGAAAATTCGAAAAAATCTGCCAATTTACGAGCGTGATCCTCAGATATGTACGCAACTTTCATTAGTTTTGAGTTTTTCCATTTGAGCAAGTCTGGTGCCATTTTAAAATTCGTCTTTACGAACTGTTCTGTTTTTGACAGATTCTGCCTTTTATTTCGCATTGCCTCTTTTGCTATATTGGATGAATTTCTTTGATCCATTAATGTCCAGTAGCTTTATGCAATGTCCAGAAGTGTAAAGAATGTTTGTGTCACCTCTGAATGTGTGAATTATTAATTGTGCACTAACCCTCTAATGAGTTTGCTTGAAGTTTGGTGTGAAGGAAGTTTTCAAGGGTCAAGAGAGGAGTATGATATACTATGATCAAGAGGAGTGAAAGATCTAAGCTTGGGGATGCCCCCGTGGTTCATCCCTGCATATTTTAAGAAGACTCAAGCGTCTAAGCTTGGGGATGCCCAAGGCATCCCCTTCTTCATCGACAACATCATCAGGTTCCTCCCCTGAAACTATATTTTTATTCAATCACATCTTGTGTTCTTTACTTGGAGCGTCGGTTTGTTTTTGTTTTTGTTTTTGTTTGAATAAAATGGATCCTAGCATTCACTTTGTGGGAGAGAGACACGCTCCGCTGTTGCATATGGACAAATATGTCCTTAGGCTTTACTCATAATGTTCAAGGCGAAGTTTCTTCTTCGTTAAATTGTTATATGGTTGGAATTGGAAAATGCTACATGTAGTAATTCTAAAATGTCTTGGATAATGTGATACTTGGCAATTGTTGTGCTCATGTTTAAGCTCTTGCATCATATGCTTTGCACCCATTAATGAAGAAATACATAGAGCTTGCTAAAATTTGATTTGCATATTTGGTCTCTCTAAGGTCTAGATAATATCTAGTATTGAGTTTTGAACAACAAGGAAGACGGTGTAGAGTCTTATAATGTTTACAATATGTCTTTTATGTGAGTTTTGCTGCACCGGTTCATCCTTGAGTTTGCTTCAAATAACCTTGCTAGCCTAAACCTTGTATCGAGAGGGAATACTTCTCATGCATCCAAAATCCTTGAGCCAACCACTATGCCATTTGTGTCCACCATACCTACCTACTACATGGTATTTCTCCGCCATTCCAAAGTAAATTGCTTGAGTGCTACCTTTAAATTTCCATCATTCGCCTTTGCAATATATAGCTCATGGGACAAAATAGCCTTAAAAACTATTGTGGTATTGAATATGTACTTATGCACTTTATCTCTTATTAAGTTGCTTGTTGTGCGATAACCATGCTTCTGGGGAACGCCATCAACTATTGTTGAATATCATGTGAGTTGCTATGCATGTCCGTCTTGTCTGAAGGATCTATCACCTTAATGATTGGAGCATGCAAATTGTTAGAGAAGAACATTGGGCCGCTAACTAAAGCCATGAATCATGGTTGAAGTTTCAGTTTTGGACATATATCCTCAATCTCATATGAGAATAATAATTGTTGCTACATGCTTATGCATTTAAGAGGAGTCCATTATCTGTTGTCCATGTTGTCCCGGTATGGATGTCTAAGTTGAGAATAATCAAAAGCGAGAAATCCAAAATGCGAGCTTTCTCCTTAGACCTTTGTACAGGCGGCATGGAGGTACCCCTTTGTGACACTTGGTTGAAACATGGCATGCAAAGATCCGGTAGTCCAAGCTAAGTAGGACAAGGTGCGGGCACTATTAGTATACTATGCATGAGGCTTGCAACTTGTAAGATATAATTTACATAACTCATATGCTCTATTACTACCGTTGACAAAATTGTTTCATGTTTTCAAAATAAAAGCTCTAGCACAAATACAACAATCGATGCTTTCCTCTTTGAAGGACCTTTCTTTTACTTTTATTGTTGAGTCAGTTTACCTATCTCCCTCCACCTTAAGAAGCAAACACTTGTGTGAACTGTGCATTGATTCCTACATACTTGCATATTGCACTTGTTATATTACTTTATGTTGACACTATCCATGAGATATACATGTTATAAGTTGAAAGCAACCGCTGAAACTTAATCTTCCTTTGTGTTGCTTCAATACCTTTACTTTGATTTATTGCTTTATGAGTTAACTCTTATGCAAGACTTATTGATGCTTGTCTTGAAGTACTATTCATGAAAAGTCTTTGCTTTATGATTCAGTTGTTTACTCATGTCATTACCATTGTTTTGATCGCTGCATTCATTACATATGTTTACAAATAGTATGATCAAGATTATGATGGCATGTCACTTCAGAAATTATCTTTGTTATCGTTTTACCTGCTCGGGACGAGCAGAACTAAGCTTGGGGATGCTGATACGTCTCCAACGTATCGATAATTTCTTATGTTCCATGCTACTTTATTGATGATACCTACATGTTTTATGCACATTATATGTCGTATTTACGCATTTTCGGAACTAACCTATTAACAAGATGCCGAAGAGCCGTTGCTGTTTTCTGCTGTTTTTGGTTTCAGAAATCCTAGTAACGAAATATTCTCGGAATTGGACGAAATCAACGCCCGGGGTCCTATTTTTGCACGAAGCTTCCAAGACCGAAGGGGAGTCGAAGTGGGGCCACGAGGTGGCCAGGTGATAGGCGGCGCGGCCAGGCCCTGGCCGCGCCACCTGTCCCCTGGGCCTCGTGCCGCCTCTTGACCTGCCCTTTCGCCTACTTATAGCCTCCGTCGCGAAACCCCCAGCCGAGAGCCACGATACGGAAAACCTTCCAGAGACGCGCCGCCGCGAATCCCATCTCGGGGGATTCAGGAGATCGCCTCCGGCACCTGCCGGAGAGGGGATTCATCTCCCGGAGGACTCTTCATCGCCATGATCGCCTCCGGAGTGATGAGTGAGTAGTTCACCCCTGGACTATGGGTCCATAGCAGTAGCTAGATGGTCGTCTTCTCCTAATTGTGCTTCATTGTTGGATCTTGTGAGCTGCCTAACATGATCAAGATCATCTATCTGTAATACTATATGTTGTGTTTGTCGGGATCCGATGGATAGAGAATACTATGTTATGGTGATTATCAATCTATTGTTTATGTGTTGTTTATGATCTTGCATGCTCTCCGTTATTAGTAGAGGCTCTGGCCAAGTTTTTGCTCTTAACTCCAAGAGGGAGTATTTATGCTCGATAGTGGGTTCATGCCTTCATTGATACCTGGGACAGTGACAGAAAGTTCTAAGGTTGTGATGTGCTGTTGCCACTAGGGATAAAACATTGATTCTATGTCTAAGGATGTAGTTGTCGATTACATTACGCACCATACTTAATGCAATTGTCTGTTGCTTTGCAACTTAATACTGAATGGGGTTCGGATGATAACCTGAAGGTGGACTTTTTAGGCATAGATGCAGTTGGATGGCGGTCTATGTACTTTGTCGTAATGCCCGGATTAAATCTCACTATATTTATCATATCATGTATATGCATTGTTATGCCCTTCTCTATTTGTCAATTGCCCGACTGTAATTTGTTCACCCAACATGCTTTTATCTTATGGGAGAGACACCTCTAGTGAATTGTGGACCCCGGTCCTATTCTTTACATAGCATACAATCTACTGCAATACTTGTTTTATTGTTTTCTTGCAAACAATCATCTTCCACACAATACGGTTAATCCTTTGTTACAGCAAGCCGGTGAGATTGACAACCTCACTGTTTCGTTGGGGCAAAGTACTTTGGTTGTGTTGATTCCACTTGGCGCCGGAATCTGTTGTTGCGTCGCATCACATTTCGCCACCATCAACCTTCAACGTGCTTCTTGGCTCCTACTGGTTCGATTAAACCTTGGTTTCTTTCTGAGGGAAAACTTGCTACTATGCGCATCATACCTTCCTCTTGGGGTTCCCAACAAACGTGTGAGTTACACGCCATCAGTACATTGTGCCATTGTGGAAAGTGTAGAGGGTTTGGTTTATTTGTTCGAACCTTGCTCTTTTGGGAGTTTGCTATCTCATTCCTTCTTACATGTTTTATTTGCTTGAATGAGATAAATCTTTGAGCATGTTTGCTTTATTTCATCCTTTATGCTCAATGGTTTCTTCTTAGTTCATTTGTTGAACTTTGTTGAACAAATCTTTTGTGATTTGCTTCTTTGATATAATTTGGACAACAAATTTGTTTGGTCACACCTTTATGCCTTCTTGAATTCATTTGGTGTTTTGTCCAAAGTGTATCTTTCTTGGATCTTTAAAGTCTTTGTGCATGCTTATATGTAATTTGTTTATACTTGTAGCATGCTTGCTTTCTTTGATCCATTATATAGGGTATACTCCATCAAATCCTAAATGGCTAAGATGTGCATGAAATTCAAATTTCATCTATAAATATGCACATATTGATATGGAGTGTATCCTATGTATTGTGGTTAGTCTAACCATTTTGGACCCAATAAGTTTGGGGACCAAGATGTACTTGAATGTTGTTTTAGGTACATTGGAGATGCAATGGAGGCTTGTCTCATCTATAAGGAAGGTGTTGTCACCATATGAGAATTGGAGTCAAGCTAGGATGATCGATGAACTCTTATCTACTACATCATGCCATTGCTATCTCGGTAACAAGTATCTTATTCATGCATACTCATATAGCATCCAACCTCTTGTAGGTTGCATCTTGGCATGAAATTCTTTATTTCGAAAATATTGCGGTTCTTGAAAAATCCTTTTAAGGAAAACTTCTTATTGTACATTTGAGTAATTTGAGAAGATGCATACGATAGGAATATATATATAAATCATGATTATGATTCACCTATCCCAAATATGCCTTCAAGCAATTTATTGCATATCGATTCCTCGAAGAGCACTTATGTGCAATATGGATGGAATTGCAAAATAAATCCGTACTTGTGATACTTGTTGCCTTTCTCAAAACATTCCAACTAGCTTTACTTCCCTTATTGTTAGTTGTGATGTTTTTGAGATTTTCTTGGTTGAAGCTCGTTGCATAGAAAACAAAAATTTCCTAATCAAAGACGAAAAATCCAAGATCTAATCTATGAGATCGGAGCAACGAGATGGAGATGAGACTAACCCTCGAAGATTCCAAAGCCTACGAGATTAATCTCGTTGTTGGTGTAGACGATCGTCCCCGGTGCTGCAATCCGGCAGCACTTCCGTACTCGGTCGCGCGTACGGTGTCGATGAAGCCCGTCCTCTCCCCGTTCCAGCGGGCAGCGGAGGTGTGGTAGATCTCCACGGAATCCCAGCAGCACGACGGCGTGGTGGTGGTGGTGGAGAAGAATTGCTGCAGGGCTTCGCCTAAGCCTGACAGCGTATGGAGGAGGAGAGAGAGGGGGCGGCTAGGGTTGAGGAAGGGGTGGTGGCCGGCCACCCCCTCCCCTCTTTATATAGGGGGAGGGGTCGGCCTAGGGTTCCCCCTGGCCCCACCTATCCCTTTTGGCCGGCCAAGGGGGGAGACTTTTCTTCCCCCTCAAGCCTTCCCCTTATCTCTTCATTTAAACCATTTATTTTAGGAGATAGATCTTATCTCTAGATTTAAACCATTTAAATTAGAGATAGATCTTATCTCTAGGGGTAGGCCGGCCTGGGCCCACATGTCATGGTGGGCAGGACCCACTGCCATGTGGCGCCTGTGGCCTCTCCCGGGGTGGTGGGCCCACTGGTGGCCCTCTAGAACCTTCTAGAAGCTCCGGTCAAAACACCGGACTTTTTCCGAACCCCGGAAAATGACTTCCCATATATGAATCTTATTCTCCGGACCATTCCGGACCTCCTCGTGATGTCCTGGATCCCATCCGAGACTCCGAACAAAAACTTCGGACTCCATCTCATATTCCGAATCTACTTATGCGACATCGAACCTTAAGCGCGTCACCCTACGGTTCACGAACTATGCAGACATGGTCGAGACTCCTCTCCGAGCAATAACCAATAGCGGGATCTGGAGATCCATAATGGCTCCCACATATTCAACGATAACTTAGTGATCGATTGAACCATTTACATACGATGCCGATTCCCTTTGTCACGCGATACTTTACTTGTCCGAGGTTCGATCATCGGTATCACCATACCTTGTTCAACCTTGTTACCGACAAGTACTCTTTACTCGTACCATGGTATGTCATCTCTTGTGATCCAATCACATGCTTGCAAGCTAATCAGACGACATTCCACCGAGAGGGCCCAGAGTATATCTATCCGTCATCGGGATGGACAAATCCCACTATTGATCCATATGCCTCAACTCACACTTTCCGAATACTTAATCCCATCTTTATAACCACCCATTTACGCAATGGCGTTTGATGTAATCAAAGTACCCTTCCGGTGTAAGTGATTTACATGATCTCATGGTCGAAGGACTTAGGCAACTATGTATCGAAAGCTTATAGCAAATTGAACTTAATGACTTGATCTTATGCTATGCTTATTTGGGTGTGTGTCCATTATATCATTCAATTAATGACATAACCTTGTTATTAATAACATCCAATGTTCATGATCACGAAACCATGATCATCTATTAATCAACAAGCTAGTTATACAAGAGGCTTACTAGGGACTCCTTGTTGTTTACATAACACACATGTATCAATGTTTTGGTTAATACAATTATAGCATGGTATGCAAACATTTATCATAAACACAAAGATATTATAATAACCACTTTATTATTGCCTCTTGGGCATATCTCCAACACATTCATATACCATAAGTAAAAATTGGAGCCATATGCTATATATGCTTTCAAGCAAACATCCTTTGGTATACCTTATGACTTCATCTTGGATATCATGTCTTATTTATTTTGTTAACCTCTTGTGTGTGCATGTTTCTTTATGGATCATCTTGTCCACTTTAGAAACTTATATACATGAGAGCGTTAATCCATCATCTTGATATCCTTGTTCTTTGCCGACCATCTTCTTATTCTTTTGATTTTAATGGTGTTGGTAAAGAAGATTTATGAGTGATTGGTTTATTTTTTAGGGCTTTCTATTTTCGTGCCCTCAGGTCCTTAGTTGTACTCAGTTTTCCCCAGCTCCTTAGTTTTTCCTCAGTTTTCCCCAAGCCCTTGTTTGAAACCCACAGAAGCAGCTCAGACGGCAGGATTCCCGTTTAGTTGACCGTTCTGTCACGTGTGGGGCCGCGTCGTGTGGGGCCGCGTCGTGTGGGCCCGCGTCGCGTGGGGCTGGTAGAAAGGGACCGCGTGGGACAGGACGAGAAGCGTTTGGTTGCACGTGAGCAGGAGCTGGGTTCTGTCTCTCTCGGCCCCAAATTGGCATTATTAAGTGCACCTTTTTCCCCTCTTTCTCTCTGTCCTTTTCACCAAATTAGTATAAAATCTAGAGAAGCTTGCATTTCTGACTTTCTTCAATTATTTGTGCCTTTTGGCCCTCGTTGTTTGCCCAATATGGCAGCAAATCTAGTACTCCCTCTGGTCCATATGTATGTAGTTAAATCTAGAAGCAAATCTCCAGGATAATGTACGATAAATTCACAGTCATAGTAAATCAAGAAAACTAAGTACGGCCAACAAAATATAGTAGACTAGGGATAGATAATCCCTAGATAATATGGATAGATAATAAGCTGCATACACAGCAGCCAACATAGTAACAGGTTCTTCACAGCACCATCATACTAACATAACAACAAGGGATCCCTAGCTAACAACAAAGGGATCCCAACAACAAACTAGGAGGCAGCAGCAGCAGCACACGTCCAGGACTCCGCCTACCCCATCTGGCTCTGCCTCCACTTGTTGCTCTTGCTCCCCTTGGGAGCCTTGGGCTTGAGCGGAGGCATGCGCCCGGCGGAGATCTCCACCCGCTGCAAGCTGCGGAGGTGCATGCCGAGCGCCCTGTGCTTGGCGCGGAAGGAGTGGACGTTCACCGTCGTGCCGACCTTGGGGAAGGTGGTGCTGATGTTCTCAGCATGCGTGACGAGGCAGTTGAAGTCCGTGGCGCCGAGTCTCCTGGTGCAGAAGGGGCACCTGTAGACCTCCTTGGCGAAGTAGGAGATGTACTGGCCGACCTGCAGCCTCCGCAGCACCTGGCGAGTCTTGACGTCCTCCTCCTCTTCGTCGCTGCCGACGTCGCTGCCAGACATCTGATCCATATCAAACAGAAACTAGTGAATGAGTTGCAACGATGACTAACGTACATGATAACAAAGTTAAGAAAAACAGAGTCAGCCTCAGTTAGAGTGGACATGATTATATATCTACAGGGAAGGTGTTAGCGAACTAAAGCTCATGCACAACAGATTTGTACACAGCAATGGTTCGCTGAACCCTCCCTGTAAAAATTTGTGCCCAACCATTCATCATAGGCAAAGAAACAGATTCTAGATCTGAACTAGATCTGAACTTGAACACATTCGAGATTATTTGCAAAATTAAACGGTTGATATCTTTTGATTAGTGCATAAAATAACTGATTGAGATCCCATGATTACTTGCATAAATTAACTGATTGAGATCCAATATTACTTGCATAAATTAACCGAACAGCCGAACCCCAAATCTTAAACGAAATCAAGAAGTGATCAAAACAAAATGGAATAAAATCGGCGCAAATATTAGCCCAATACTCATCCATCTACAGATCCATCTACACCAGCAAAAATAGGGTTCAAAAAGGAATGGGGAACAAAAAAGGAAGCAAACCGTAGTTACCTCGTTCCATGGGTCCTCCAGGGAGGTGTCGTAGGGGTTCGGGGGCGGGACGTACGGCACGGGGTCGTAGGGGTCCCATCCCGCCGGGATCTGACTGCCACCGGCGGCAGCAGCCTCCGATGCACCGGCGACGGCGGCGGCGACGTCCGTAGAGGGGACGGCGCCGAAGATGGAGGCGTCGCGCTTCGAGCCTACCTCGACGATGGGATTGGCATTCTCCTTGTCCATCTCTCCGGCGGAGGAAGAGGAAGAGGGAGAGGGAGAGGGTTTTTTGCTTTGGAGAAGATGATGGGACGTGAGAGAGTTGGCGATGCGTGAGCGAGTGAGAGTGACAGAGAGAGTGCGAGGAGGCGTCTATAAAGGCGAGGGGTGGTTAATGCGACCCGCGTCCTACGCGTGCACAGGTGCACGTCTGCACGTCTTGGACTTCTGCAACGCGACACGCGTCCACGATTGCACGTCTCGACTTCTCCACCGCGACCCGCGTCTACGCGTCAACAATTGCACGTGTCCTCGAGTCTAACCCTGGAAATTTAGATATACTCAGGTATACCCTCGAGTCTTATACTAGCATTTTTTGTGTGCTCAATTTTCCCCTCGAGTGCTAATACTGGCTAGTGCAATATACTCAGTTTTACCCTCAAGTGGCTGGTCAACAGAGAGTCAACAAATGGGATTAACTAGTTAAATGAGTCATTTAATGTGCAAAAAAATCCGAAAAAGAGTGGCACTTACTCATGGAGTCTTTACCACAAATTGCCACTTCTCAAATCATAGATAAATCATAGATAAATCAAGTTTTACCACAAATTGCCACTTCTCAAATCACCTAGTAGCTATGAAGGTGCATGGTTTTCCACAATAAGCCCTTCCCAAAACAGCTTCCCCCAAATCATACTTTGTCTAAATGAGGCCACAATTCTCACACTGATGTATATTGGTATTGCAAATAGTTTGAGGTAGGCCAAGATGGGTTTCATTGTACAAAACACGCATTTTCCATTTTTTAAATCTCATATTTGAATCCCTTACACTACAAGAAAAGTTCTGATAGACAACGTCCCAAAATCGTCAACTAAGGGGCATTTTTCGTCGCCTATGGGCCTAACCCGACGATATGGGTTCCGTTGTCGAAACTGCGTCAGGCAAAGTCCAACGACGATTTTTTCGGTCCGTCGCGCTTGGGCGCCCTTCCGCCACGGAAAATCGGACCGTTGCGGAAGTGTTTTCGGGAGCCCGTTGACTGCTGACGTCATGCAAACTGACACGTGGCAGACGCCGTTAACTGCCAGTTAACGGCGTTAACCGGCTGAAACCCCGTGGTAGATGGTAGGCCCACACGAGGCCTGCCACGTCTTAAGCGGGCCGGGCCAGATGACATAGTTTGACCGGTCAACTATATAGCTGGGCTGGTCCATTAGTTACGTGGGCCGGGCCTAACCTCTAAGGTTGACTGGTCAAAACTTAAATGGGCCGGCCCATTTAACATGTGGGGTCCACCTTACAGCAACTGGGCCGGCCCAAAAAGCAAGTGGGCCGGGCCAAAAACACAGTGGGTCCCACTTTCCTGTTAAAAGGCCGGCCCATTTAGTGTGTGGGGTCCACCGTATAGCAAGTGGGCCGGCCCAACAAGCTAGTGGGCCGGGCCAAAAACACAGGTGGGTCCCACTTTCCAGTTAAAGGGTCGGCCCATTTAGTTTGTGGGGTCCACCATGTAGCAAGTGGGCCGGTCCAACAAAATAGTGGGCCGGGCCAAAAACACAGGTGGGTCCCACTTTCCTGTTAAAGGGCCGGCCCATTTAGTGTGTGGGCCCACCTTATAGCAAGTGGGCTGGCCCACCAAGATAGTGGGCCGGGCCAAAAACACAGTGGGTCCCACATTCCTGTTAATGGGCCGGCCCATTTGGTATGTGGGGTCCACCATATAGAAAGTGGGCCGGCCCAACAAGATAGTGGGCCGGGCCAAAACACAGGTGGGTCCCACCTTCCTATTAAAGGGCCGGCCCATTTGGTGTGTGGGGTCCACCATATAGAAAGTGGGCCGGCCCAACAAGATAGTGGGCCGGGCCAAAAACACAGGTGGGTCCCACCTTCCTATTAAAGGGCCGGCCCATTTACCATGTGGGACCACCATAGAGCAAGTGGGCCGGCCCAATAAGCATGTGGAGCCCATTATCGTGTAACCGGGCCGGCCTACTAAAGAAGTGGGCCGGCCCAAAATGAAAGTGGGTCCCACACTACTGTAAGTGGGCCGGCCCAATCTGTTGTAGGGCCCTACTTGTTTGACTAGTCAACTTGCATTAAATTTCATGAGCCTAAAATCTGATTTCAATGATACACACAAGTACATACACAAATAAAACAAATAGGAAAATTACAAGGCAATTAATGTGCCCAAATAAAAAAATTACATAGAATCATTGAGGACTTCTATTAGCATCATCAATAACACGTTGACATTTGGCAATCGCCTTGATTGAATCTTGTGTACTCTTTGTCAACATATCAGCTACAGATCTTAAAGCAGCAATACCATGTCTTTTATAAAGTACAGCCTTGAGATATTTACTGTCTGATGAAAGAAATGGTCTAGGTTGACGGCTATGAGAAGATGCATCAGAAGAAAGATCAGAACTTTTTGTGGGCCTCACTGGTAATGAAGATTGCTTCATCACAACTGCATTCTGATAATAATGCAAAAAGAGTTAAACGATGAACTATGCAAACATTTATTATGCAATGTAGATATAAGATAATAACAAGTTGCATAAATAAGACATGTATGGAACTTGTACTAAGCACAAACTTACATCATAATGTTGCACAGGGTCGCTACAGATCCTTTTTTGGCGACTATCTTCTAATGATGACTGCTTCATTAAAACTGCATTCTGGTAACATTGTAAACATAGTTACAACAATTAACTATTCAAACATGTATTACGCAATGTAGAGATCAGATAACAGCATGTAGCAGAAATAAGCACAAGATAAGATAAGATGCATGTACTAAGCACATACTGGCTCGCTGCAGGTCCTTCTCTTGCGTGCACTAGTCGTGGTCAACATGCCTATCATTTTAGGTTCAGCCATCAAGTGAAATGCTAATCCTCCTGCTCCATTGTCCTTAATCTGTGTTTAGATATCACATTTAAGACCAAGTCAGCTGGTTTCAAATAACAAAAAACTTGAGCTGCCAAATGAATAAGCCAATAGTTACCAGATATCAGATTAAAACCAACTAGATGTTGCTTTGCATGAGATACGAATTTCAGACATTCAGATTTAGAGTAGGGTAATGCCAAGGTTTTACACATAAAGTAAACTGGCATTAAGAATGACCAAATGTCAGGTTCAAATCACCCTCGAAGTTTCTCCAAGACAAGCATATCAAATAGGCAGAAACATAGTAAAGCATGAATGGCATTGCTATGGCAGGGTTCCAAGTGTTAATCTCTTGCATAAGGAACAATGCATATAGGTTATAGATAATAACGGAAGTAAACTGCCAAAATTACCAACCACGAACTCAGATTCCAACCTTACCTAGCGTCCCCGCTGTTAATGTTGGATGTTCTAATAAGTGGTTCGCATGATCAATCCCAAGGAAAAATAACATTGACAAGTCAGTCTACGATAATACAAAGACCAGACATGCACGCAGCAATAACTATATAAGCTAAAGACGAGGTATAAGAGCAAGCAGATTGGAAATGCACATAGCATGATTATAAAAGCAGTGTGAGAATAGCAGACACGAGAAAACAGCTAGCGGTGAGCTAATGACGTGGTATAAGAACAAGCAGATTGGAAATGCCCATAGCACGACTATAAAAGCAGTGCGACAATAGCATGCAGTACAAAAACAGTTGGCAGCAAATGAATGGGTACAAGGCTATAAATATGTGGATGCACACAGGTGTCAGTAGAATGAACAGGATGGTAGCGACCGGATAATGCTTTTGTACTGTACAACATTTAAACAAACTTCATGCGAAGCAACACATCAAGAAAGTTAACGGCATATGAGATCTGCAAATAACTACACAAAACATGGCTAAAGAAACACCGCGATCTAACGGGCCAGCGTACTAACCAAGCTGCGGCGGGGTGGACGGGGGCGGCAACTTGCATTCCAGCGGCGGCGAACGCGGGAGACGATGAATCGACCCTGTTTCAGTAGAAGCGGGCGTTAGTGAAGCAGATCTGGTTGGCTGGCAAGGTATTCGGTGAAGTTGATACAGCCGCTGCGGCGAGGTAGTCGGTGGCGAGGTCGGCGGTGAAGCAGATCCGTCGGTGGCGAGGTCGGCGGTGAAGCAGATCCGTCGGTGACGAGGGCGGCGGGGGAGCGGATCAGGTGGGTGGACAGCCAACACGATCAAGGCTACGCTGTGGAGGAGTATGCCGGCGGCGAAGCAGATCTAGTACTGTAGAGAGTCAGAGCTTTGGCGTGTGAGAGTATTTTTGAGCTAATGGGGCGAATGGTTGGTGGGTGGGTGTGGGCCTGTGGGGAGGGTTCGGGATCTAGGCAAGATATTTCATTGTTACCGAATGAGCCCTCCATGGTCGGTGGGTTGTAGCTTCCGGACCAGGGTTAAAAGGGTAAAACTGGTCACGGGATTTTCGAATGGATGCGGCGGGATGATTTGGCGCGTGGCCGAAATTTTCAGTTTCAAGCTACGAGCAGAACGACAAAAATAATGTTCTTCCCCAGGGAGCTCTCATTTCTTCCTCTTCTCTTTCTCTCTCGAGTCTCTCCCACTCCCCCGGCTCCTCTCCCCCTTCTCTCCGGCGGCCTCGCCGGCCGGAGACGAGGCCGACTTCTCTCTGTATATTGTACACCCTCCGAACTAAATTAATTGATTCAACTTTCCTTAGACGTGTATGTATCTAGAGTAAAAACATGTGTGGATACATCCATATTTAGATAAGCAAAGTTGAGTCAGCTAATTTGGATCCGAGGGAGTTAGTGTTGTTGTAAGCTTAGATCCAGTGTTTCCCATGAGCAGAATGGCGCAATGGAGTCGGGGATCTCGTCATCGGCTTCAGATCTGGCCTATGGTGAATCTGGCGGATCTTGCCGGCCAAACCCCGATCTGGTGCCATCAATGTGATGGCGCTAACGGTGAGGCTTGCTTTGGTCAGTGCTTCAGATCTGGCCAATGGGGAAGTCAAGCTGCTAAAGTTCACAAGCTCGGGGCATACGACGGCGTCATCCGTCTTGCCCGTGCACATCTTGGACTTTCAGCGACCCTTCTCAGAGCCAATATGCCGTTGCTGAGGCCCTTCTTCTCCTTCGTCCTGGCGACTACCGGCGACACCGTCCCAAGTGGTGCGTCCCCGGCGACGGAGTTGCTGGAAAGGATGCGGAGCAGAGATCTGATGTGCGGTCGAGAAGGACTCGATTGATTTTCTTCTATATGTTTTGGGGTCCTTTTTGTAAAGTTGCAGGTTCTATTAGTTATTGTCTAGTACTTTTGGTCCTCTATGTAATTTTTTGGACTAGTTTCCATTGGCACTGATAAACTTGAATTTTGACAAGTTCACGAGGAAAAAAATTCCTTTGCACATATGGCCTATCATGTATAAACATTCTTGAGATTTAAACTATATGTAATGTGCCATGCATTAACCCTAAACCATATATATGTAACTAACCCTAGCTGATCAAACCCTACTTAATTAAAACAAATAACCCTAAACTATACGCATGCACTTTATGCGCAAAGGCGCGGGTGCCTCTAATAATGTGTGTGCGCACTCGATCGATGATCCCTAAACCTTATACAACCCTGAAACCCTAATCCCTAATCCCTAAACCCTAAACACCCTAAACACTAAACCCTAGACCCTAAACCCTAACCCTAACCCTAAACCCTAATTAAACCCTATATATAGGCCAACGACACTTAATTGTGCATCAAGCAGGCCAGGGGTGCCTCGCGGTCCTCTAATTAAATTAAATGTGCCATGCATTAACCCTAAACCATATATATGTAACTAACCATAGCTAATCAACCCTACTTAATGAAAACACATAACCCTAAACTATACTAGCTATAACCCGATCTAATAAAAACATGCTCTATATATAGCAGCTAGCTAGCAAACCGTAGATTAACACCAATTAATATATACATGGCCTATATCGATCATGTTGTATAACATATCCCTGAGATTCATTAATTAATTATATAATTATCGTGATAAATTAATTAACTTTAATTTTGACAAGTTCTCTCGAATGAAAACACATTTGATTAAGTTGCCTCATAATATATATATATAATTAGTGTGCATGCATGGCCTACCATGCATTCGTGCATATATTTTAATGTATATTTGAACATATTCTTGGGGATTTCAATCTCTCTCTCTCGATCATCTATATATCGTTGGTGGCCAAAAAACACACATATATATATATATGCATGCAATTTATGCGTAAAGGCGCGGGTGCCTCTAATAATGTGTGTGCGCACTCGATCGATGATCCCTAAACCTTAAACAACCCTAAAACCCCTAAATCCCTAATCCCTAAACCCTAAACACCCTAAACACCCTAAACACTAAACCCTAAACCCTAGACCCTAAACGTACCCTAACCCTAACCCTAACCCTAAACCCTAGCTAATCCTAAACCCCAATTAAACCCTATGTATAGGCCAACGACACTTAATTGTGCATCGATCGAGCGGGTCATGGGTGCCTCGCGATCCTCTAATAAAATTAAATGTGCCATGCATTAACCCTAAACCATATATATGTAACTAACCCTAGCTAATCAACCCTACTTAATTAAAACACATAACCCTAAACTATACTAGATATAACCCGATCTAATAAAAACATGCTCTATATATAGCAGCTAGCTAGCAAACCGTAGATTAACACCAATTAAAATATACATGGCCTATATCGATCATGTTGTATAACATATCCCTGAGATTCATTAATTAATTATATAATTATCGTGATAAATTAATTAACTTGAACTTTGACAAGTTCTCTCGAATGAAAACACATTTGATTAAGTTGCCTCATAATATATATATAATTAGTGTGCATGCATGGCCTACAATGCATTCGTGCATATATTTTAATGTATATTTGAACATATTCTTGGGGATTTCAATCTCTCTCTCTCTCTCGATCATCTATATATCGTTGGTGGCCCAAAAAACACACATATATACGCATGCACTTGATGCGTAAAGGCGCGGGTGCCTCTAATAATGTGTGTGCGCACTCGATCGATGATCCCTAAACCTTAAACAACCCTAAAACCCTAATCCCTAATCCCCTAAACCCTAAACACCCTAAACACACTAAACCCTAGACCCTAAACACCCTAAACACTAAACCCTAAACCCTAGACCCTAAACACCTAAACCCTAAACCCTAAACCCTAAACCCTAAACCCTAAACCCTAAACCCTAAAACCCTAAACCCTAAACCCTAAACCCTATAAACACCCTAAACACTAATTAAACCCTAAACCCTAGACCCTAAACACTAAACCCTAAACCCTAGACCCTAAACACCGTAAACACTAAACCCTAAACCCTAAACACCCTAAACACTAATTAAACCCTAAACCATAGACCCTAAACACTAGACCCTAAACCCTAGACCCTAAACACCCTAAACACTAAACCCTAGACCCTCTAAACACCGTAAACACTAAACCCTAAACCCTAGACCCTAGCTAAACACCCAAAACACTAAACCCTAAACCCAGCTAGCTAACCCTAAACCCTAATTAAACCCTATATATATAGGCCAACGACACTTAATTGTGCATCAAGCAGGCCAGGGGTGCCTCGCGGTCCTCTAGTTAAATTAAATGTGACATGCATTAACCCTAAACGTACCCTAACCCTAACCCTAACCCTAACCCTAAACCCTAGCTAATCCTAAACCCCAATTAAACCCTATGTATAGGCCAACGACACTTAATTGTGCATCGATCGAGCGGGTCATGGGTGCCTCGCGATCCTCTAATAAAATTAAATGTGCCATGCATTAACCCTAAACCATATATATGTAACTAACCCTAGCTAATCAACCCTACTTAATTAAAACACATAACCCTAAACTATACTAGATATAACCCGATCTAATAAAAACATGCTCTATATATAGCAGCTAGCTAGCAAACCGTAGATTAACACCAATTAAAATATACATGGCCTATATCGATCATGTTGTATAACATATCCCTGAGATTCATTAATTAATTATATAATTATCGTGATAAATTAATTAACTTGAACTTTGACAAGTTCTCTCGAATGAAAACACATTTGATTAAGTTGCCTCATAATATATATATAATTAGTGTGCATGCATGGCCTACAATGCATTCGTGCATATATTTTAATGTATATTTGAACATATTCTTGGGGATTTCAATCTCTCTCTCTCTCGATCATCTATATATCGTTGGTGGCCCAAAAAACACACATATATATGCATGCAATTTATGCGTAAAGGCGCGGGTGCCTCTAATAATGTGTGTGCGCACTCGATCGATGATCCCTAAACCTTAAACAACCCTAAAACCTTAAATCCCTAATCCCTAAACCCTAAACACCCTAAACACTAAACCCTAAACCCTAGACCCTAAACGTACCCTAACCCTAACCCTAACCCTAAACCCTAGCTAATCCTAAACCCCAATTAAACCCTCTGTATAGGCCAACGACACTTAATTGTGCATCGATCGAGCGGGTCATGGGTGCCTCGTGATCCTCTAATAAAATTAAATGTGCCATGCATTAACCCTAAACCATATATATGTAACTAACCCTAGCTAATCAACCCTACTTAATTAAAACACATAACCCTAAACTATACTAGCTAGCTATAACCCGATCTAATAAAAACATGCTCTATATATAGCAGCTAGCTAGCAAACCGTAGATTAACACCAATTAAAATATACATGGCCTATATCGATCATGTTGCATAACATATCCCTGAGATTCATTAATTAATTATATAATTATCGTGATAAATTAATTAACTTGAATTTTGACAAGTTCTCTCGAATGAAAACACATTTGATTAAGTTGCCTCATAATATATATATAATTAATAGTGGCCTATATCGATCATGTTGTATAACATATCCCTGAGATTCATTAATTAATTATATAATTATCGTGATAAATTAATTAACTTGAACTTTGACAAGTTCTCTCGAATGAAAACACATTTGATTAAGTTGCCTCATAATATATATATAATTAGTGTGCATGCATGGCCTACAATGCATTCGTGCATATATTTTAATGTATATTTGAACATATTCTTGGGGATTTCAATCTCTCTCTCTCTCTCGATCATCTATATATCGTTGGTGGCCCAAAAAACACACATATATATGCATGCAATTTATGCGTAACGGCGCGGGTGCCTCTAATAATGTGTGTGCGCACTCGATCGATGATCCCTAAACCTTAAACAACCCTAAAACCTTAAATCCCTAATCCCTAAACCCTAAACACCCTAAACACTAAACCCTAAACCCTAGACCCTAAACGTACCCTAACCCTAACCCTAAACCCTAGCTAATCCTAAACCCCAATTAAACCCTATGTATAGGCCAACGACACTTAATTGTGCATCGATCGAGCGGGTCATGGGTGCCTCGTGATCCTCTAATAAAATTAAATGTGCCATGCATTAACCCTAAACCATATATATGTAACTAACCCTAGCTAATCAACCCTACTTAATTAAAACACATAACCCTAAACTATACTAGCTAGCTATAACCCGATCTAATAAAAACATGCTCTATATATAGCAGCTAGCTAGCAAACCGTAGATTAACACCAATTAAAATATACATGGCCTATATCGATCATGTTGTATAACATATCCCTGAGAATCATTAATTAATTATATAATTATCGTGATAAATTAATTAACTTGAACTTTGACAAGTTCTCTCGAATGAAAACACATTTGATTAAGTTGCCTCATAATATATATATAATTAGTGTGCATGCATGGCCTACAATGCATTCGTGCATATATTTTAATGTATATTTGAACATATTCTTGGGGATTTCAATCTCTCTCTCTCTCGATCATCTATATATCGTTGGTGGCCCAAAAAACACACATATATATGCATGCACTTGATGCGTAAAGGCGCGGGTGCCTCTAATAATGTGTGTGCGCACTCGATCGATGATCCCTAAACCTTAAACAACCCTAAAACCCTAATCCCTAATCCCCTAAACCCTAAACACCCTAAACACACTAAACCCTAGACCCTAAACACCCTAAACACTAAACCCTAAACCCTAGACCCTAAACACCGTAAACCCTAAACCCTAAACCCTAAACCCTAAACCCTAAACCCTAAACCCTAAACCCTAAACCCTAAACCCTATAAACACCCTAAACACTAATTAAACCCTAAACCCTAGACCCTAAACACTAAACCCTAAACCCTAGACCCTAAACACCGTAAACACTAAACCCTAAACCCTAAACACCCTAAACACTAATTAAACCCTAAACCATAGACCCTAAACACTAGACCCTAAACCCTAGACCCTAAACACCCTAAACACTAAACCCTAGACCCTCTAAACACCGTAAACACTAAACCCTAAACCCTAGACCCTAGCTAAACACCCAAAACACTAAACCCTAAACCCAGCTAGCTAACCCTAAACCCTAATTAAACCCTATATATATAGGCCAACGACACTTAATTGTGCATCAAGCAGGCCAGGGGTGCCTCGCGGTCCTCTAGTTAAATTAAATGTGACATGCATTAACCCTAAACCATATATATATAACTAACCCCTAGCTAATCAAACCCTAGTTAATTAAAACACATAACCCTAAACTATACTAGCTATAACCCGATCTAATAAAAACATGCTCTATATATAGCATGCAGCTAGCTAGCAAAAACGGTAGATTAAAACCAATTAATATATACATGGCCTATATATCGATCATATGTTGTATAACATCTCCCTGAGATTCATTAATTAATTATATAATTATCGATGATAAATTAATTAACTTGAATTTTGACAAGTTCTCTCGAATGAAAACACATTTGATTAAGTTTCCTCATAATATATATATATAATTAGTGTGCATGCATGGCCTACCATGCATGCATTAATTCGTGCATATATTTTAATATATATTTGAACATATTCTTGGGGGATTTCAATCTCTCTCTCTCGATCATCTATATGTCGTTGGTGGCCAAAAAACACACACATATACGCATGCACTTTATGCGCAAAGGCGCGTGTGCCTCTAATAATGTGTGTGTGCGCACTCGATCGATGATCCCTAAACCTTAAACCCTAAATAAACCCTAATCCCTAATCCCTAAACCCTAAACACCATAAACATTAAACCCTAAACCCTAACCTCCTAACCCTAAACCCTAAACCCTAATTAAACCCTATATATAGGCCAATGACACTTAATTATGCATCAAGCAGGCCAGGGGTGCCTCGCGGTCCTCTAATTAAATTAAATGTGCCATGCATATATATGTGTTTAATTTGGGGATTTCAATCGCTCTCTCGTATGTAGCTCTCTCTACCTCTATCTCTCTCTCTCTCTCTCTCTCTCTCTCTCTCGTTGGTGGCCAACAACACACACATGCACTTTGTGCGCAAAGGCATGCGCCTCTAATAATGTGTGCGCAGTCGATCGATCTAGTTTTGATTAATCATAGCACACAAATAAAGAAGTTGTATTTGAATCCACACAACCTAATCTAAAACACATAACCCCTAACATGGCCTAATTAATTAACCCTTCTCGATCTCTACCTAATTAGTGGAAATTGCACAAAATCAAAAGGGGTCCCTCACTAATTATGCATATCTGCTAGATTGTGATAAACTTTTGCCACATATATATTTGGTGGATGGGTGCATCTTGGCATGTAAACAATTAGTGTTTGCAAATGGCGTTGTCAAAATTTATGTACAAATGATTTCTTTCCATCCAAAGTGCATAAAATGGGAGTTTTAATGAAGAAAGTACAAATAAAACAGCTCAACATGCTTCCACACCCCGATTTTCACACGAAGTAGAGCATATTTAAAGGATAATTCCAGAGTTTTACTATTTTTCAAGCAACTTTGCTAATTTTCCCCCACTCACATGACTTTATGTCGATTTAACGAAAATATGGCGAATTTAAACTACATGGGCGGGATAGTTTGAATTGTGCGCGCGGCAAAGGGAACCGCCTATTCCTCAACCTTGTGCACGGCAAATTACACACGCAACTCCATTAAACGCCACCTACCGACCTTAATTATCACCCCGGCGGCCCGGCCGCATGACCCCCCACCCACCCGTACACAACTTATCCCCGTCCGTGCGAAGAGCTTCCCCTCCCCGTCCCGTCCGTGCGAAGAAGAAGCTTCCCCTCCCCGTCGTTCTTCTCGAGACGCACCGGCGGTCAAGTTGATCCACGGTAGGGCTGCTATCTCTAGCTCAATCATGTATCGGGCAAGACAGCCTAACGATTTATATTTTCTTGATGCTGCTAAAAAAATTCGTCAGTATGCTCGAACTAATTGGCACTTTATAGTTTTCCGCTCGATTTGTCATCGATCAATTTGTTCATTTGCGTGGGCATATAGAGTCAGTTCTGCACTCGATCCGTTAATTTGCTGAAATGCCATGGCAGAGTTTTGTACACGATCTGTTTGCTAAAATGTCGATGGGCATTTTTTGTTTTGTACTCGACATGATTGCTGAAATGCATAATCATGTAGTATAGTTTTGTACTCGATGGATATACATTTCCTACTTCGCCTTAAATTAATCACCAACCACTGTATCTCATAATTAAACAGATGGACAGAACTTGGAAACTGCATGGACACTTATGTTCCCCTTCATATATAAATGGTGTTCAACCCTTTATGGGGTTTATTAGAGCTCATGATGGTCACAACCTGGACGTGTATTGCCCGCGCTGCACATGTATGAATGGTGAGAAGAGGCCTCACCCTGTAGTGGCAGATCATTTACACATTTTTGGGATGGACCGCACATATGTTAGGCGGGTTTAGCATGGTGAACCATATAATGATCCTTTAGCAGGAGAAGCAGATCTTGCTCACACTGTATGTGTGCTGGCATATGTAGTTAATTATTTATATTGATGCTGCCGCTGTTTCAATCAATAGTTTGCATTGCTGTGCAAGGTTCTGTACTCAAATTTAACTTGTTGCAGATGGATGGACGGGAAGGAGAGAAAAAGCGCTTGCTTCAGGAAACGGGTTTCAGCTCTGGGACATGTGCTGTGCCAGATGAGAAGGTAAATATGTAAAACGGCATTTGTTCAGGTTGCATCCCTTAGATGTTTGTCTAATCGGTTGATGTACTAATTGCAGAAGCATAGAGTTAAAGAGGTCTCTCAGTTTGATGGGAGATTTGAAGATGAATCTCAGTTTGATGCACCTGTGGATGGTACTGATGACGAGCCTTTCATAGACGAAGGTCCTGCACCTGAGATTATCCAGCCTACAGAAGGAGGCCGTGGACCGAGTACACAGCTTTGCGTTGAAGTGGATGCACGCCCGGAGATCATCACGGGCGTCCGGGTAGTCTCAAGACCACCCAGCCCTGATGCACCTGTGGATGGTACTGATGACGAGCCTCTCATAGACGAAGGTCCTGCACCTGAGATTATCCAGCCTACAGAAGGAGGCCGTGGACCGAGTACACAGCTTTGCGTTGAAGAGGATGCACACCCGGAGATCATCAGGGGCGTCCCGGTAGTCTCAGGACCACCCAGCCCTGATGCAAAATGTTGAGCTACTTTATGATTCGTACTCTTATGTTCTGGTGCTGTAGTATGTTATGATTTGTACGCCTTTGGCGCTAGATTAAGCATTCAGTGGATGATCGCGTTGCAAAATTCGACACCCACACAATCAGTTCATCGTACGAGTAGTAGCACAATTACTTCTACAGCGATTCCTGCCAGCGCATTAGTTGGTAGCATGAAACACTTTCAGGTACTCCCCTCTGATTCATATTAATTGACTCAATTCTGTCTAGATATGGATGTATCTAGATGCATTTGTTAACTAGACTAACAAACTTGAGTCAGTTAATATGAATCCGTGTAAACCGCCCAAGTCCTCGAGCAGCTAGTTTATTGACTCTGGACTCCAAGCCTCTCGCGGCAAGCCATCGACGAAGCTTTGACCAGATCTTGGCCCGCAATTTTTTTTGTGTGGCGAATAGCAAAGCTTTGACCAGTTCCTCTCGGGATACAGCACGCCGGTGAGCTTGCACGGTTGCCATGAGCACTTTCCGGCGGAACTTCCTCTTCAGCGCCCTCAAGCCGCTGCTGCGAGACAGCACGCAGTGCCTCGAGGTGGACGGAATTCTGGATCTCAGGGCGGGTGGTCCGCATCGTCCGGGAACGATCTCCAGCGGGTTAACGAGGACATGCATGGCGGCCAGGGGATTTGTTTTTTGTTTTTTTTTTGTTTGAGCTTGGGATTTGGGGTTTTTTCGGATAGGGGAGGAGGAACCGAGGAAGAGGAAGGAACAGCCGCGTGCTTGGCGCGTGGCGGTGTGCTTGAATTTCGAATTTTTGTGAAATGTTTCATTTCCCCGCTACAATTCGGGGGTTTCTTGACGCGCCAATGCGTCCCGCCGGGCAGCTTCAAGTAAATTTGGGGTGCCACACTATGGGCCCTAGTTTCAGTGAGACATGTAATGACTAGTCACATCAGTAAGTTCACTGTGTAATAAAATATGTTACCCCTCCCCTTTATGTAGCACCCCTTCTCTCCCGATCGAGTGCCGATTGCCGACGGATGCAAGCCGCTAGCTCGATCCCCTCCTTTCGCCTCCACCGTCCAGGCATCCAGCTTGGAGGGGCAAGCTGCATCTAGACCAAGCGGATTAGGTAGGACTAGTGAATCGGCCTTTACGAGTTTGGGCTAGTTGGCCCGTGTATCTTAAATATAGTAGGCTACGTAGAAGTTAGAGTTTATCTCGTGCACGGTTTGGTGCACGCCCACATTAGAAAGTCCCCTGGACTATAAATATGTATCTAGGGTTTATGGAATAAACAACAACCAACGTTCACCACAAACCAATCTCGGCGCATCGCCAACCCCTTCGTCTCAAGGGTTTCTCCGGTAAGCACCATGCTGCCTAGATCGCATCTCGCGATCTAGGCAGCACGAGCCTGCCCACGTTGTTCATGCGTTGCTCGTACTGAAGCCTTTTTGATGGCGAGCAACGTAGTTATCATAGATGTGTTAGGGTTAGCATTGTTCTTAGTATCATATGCTGTCGTAGTGCAACCCTTGCGCATCTAGCCGTCCTTGTACCTCATCATGGGTGCAGGGGCGGCACCCCGCTTGATCATTATTTAGTAGATCTGATCCGTTACGATTGCTCCTTGATTCATCAAGGATTAGTTTAATATCTGCAATAGTTAGGCCTTACAAAGGGTTGGAGGATCCAGCGGCATGTAGGGTGTAGTTTGCTGCCCCTAGACAGGATGTTCCGAGGATCAACCTAGTGTTGGTTTTTAGGCCTTGTCTAGGGCTGGCTTACGATCACCGTGCGTGAGCGCGAGGCCCAATCGTGAGTAGGATGATCCGATTATGCGGTGAAAACCCCAAATCGTCGTGGATCTCATATGCTTTATCTTGATCAAGCAGGACCACCATATATTCGGCCACCTTGGACGAATCATGGGTGGATCGGCTCCATGAGCCGATTCACAGGATAACCTGAGAGCCGATCGAGGCTCGTATTTAACGTGTACGTGTGTGCCCTGCAGGAAACTAAGCGAGGCATCATCCACACCTTCCTGACCAGGTATAGGTCAGGTGGCACGCCCTTGCAATTTGCATCGGCGCGCGACCAGGAGGCTTTGCGGGCCGTCGCTCTGAGGGACTGGGGCCAGCCGCAGCCCTAGTTGTTCCCGGCTCTACGGTGTTGACCAGTCACTGCCCGCCGGTGGGTTTCTGACGTCAACACATTCTGGCACGCCCGGTGGGACAATCCTCAACATCAACCACATCGCCGTCTACATCGGAGATGGCGGAAGAAACTCCGGTCAAGTACGAGGACCTGGCTGACAAGCTCAAGAAGAAGCATGACAAGGTCAAGGCGGTCCTCGGAACCGAACTCGTCGGCTCCTGTGAGAAGACCCGTTCGCACGGCATCAAGCTCGACGGAGACACACGTCCGTTGCCTGATGTCAACACGGTCGATCTCAGCCACTCCATAAGAGAACCAGGGTTCTCTTTCGATGCCAATATGGCGGGGTTCGTGATTCGCCATGACGCGGACAAAGCGAGAGCAGCCACGCTCGTGGCAAAGAGAAAGACGAGGCCGTTCCACGTGACCGGCCCCAGGACGACAATAAACGGTACCTGGCCGAGGAGGAGGTGAGAAACATACGGCATCCACGCCCATTACCCGAGCATCTCCTCAGCAAATATGATCAGCCATACGACCGACGTCGCCGCTACGGCGACGACGATCAAAGAAATCATCGGTCTGAAGCAGACGGGAGGTATCGCCAGAACAACGGCTACAACGACGGGTACGAACGTCGCGCCAGAGGGAGGTCAAAGGAGCAAGACAACATGGACAAGCACTGGAACTGTCCCTTCTTCAAACATTGCTGGGACTCAGGAATGAGCCGATTGCCAACAATCGAGAACTGCCCAGAATGCACACAGCAAAGGAGAAGGACGAACGAAGTTTCAGTGTTCAAGCGTCTAGGACCTCTCCCACCTCAGAGTAAACGAGCTGAGTCATCTCAAGAAGAAGACTTCGAGGAGTCAGATGGAGAAGAAGATAGGTATCACCGACCAAGGTGGTGCCCTGATGGACTCAGCCATTCTCAAAAGCGCCGGGTGCAGCGGCTGCGAAACTTGGAAGAAGCCGAGGCACAGTACCTGTACACGTTGAGAAGAGCGCGGCCCGATCTGGCCGCGAAAATCCAGCAAATATTGGAGACGAAGGCGCGCCCGCCAAAGAAAGTATGGCGCCCCAAACAGGCGAAAGCCGATGCACAGGCATCGGCTGATGCCGATGCAGACGCATCGGTAGACACAGACATGGTTCAGAAGTGGACAACATATGAACAGCGCCATCCAGAGTTGTACCAGGACAAGTACAAGCGCGTCACCCTGATCGAGAAGGACAAAGATGAAGGTTCTGCAAGGGATCAGGAGTTCACTAGTGCTGAGCGGATCCGGGGGCAAAACCCGTGTCCTGCAAGGGGGCAAAGCAACCAGAGCCTGCAAAAGGGTTCGACTTCGATTTGAGCAAAACGGAGCAAATTTTTGATTGGCTCCTAAAGGAAAAACAGCTGAAGTTACCCGACGGCCACAAAATCCCCACGTTACAAGAGATGAACGGCAGACCATACTGCAAATGGCATGACACGTTCACCCATGCCACCAACGACTGCAAAGTCTTGCGCGGACAGATTCAGATGGCGATAGAGCAAGGCCGGTTACTCTTCGATCAGTTTGCCATGAAAGTTGACACGCAGCCGTTTCAACATGGTCGATCTCAGCCACTGCATAAGACGCGAGCCAGGTGGCTCGTCTGATATCAATAGGGCAGGGCTCGCAGATCGCCATCGCAAGGATAAGCCCGAGAGCAGTCGCTCCCGCGGAAAAGGTGAAGAGGAGGCCGATCCACACGATCGGTCCCAAACGATGAAAAGGGACGCCAACTCCAGCGATTGGCCAATGCTATCCTCAACACGCGCTTTACCAGTGTTCAGCATTGACCTAGAAGGCGATGGAAAGCTGGGGTATGGGTTTACATCAGCTGACGAGCTAGAGGAGATTGAGGAAGTCAAGAAGGAGATCAAGAAGTTGTTGGACGCCGGGTTCATCAGGCCATGCAAGTACGTTGAAAAGACTTCCAATGTAATACCTGTGGAGAAAAAGGATGGCCGGTGGCGCGTTGCCATAGATTTTCGACATCTCAACATTATGTAAATAGTCGGATCGACGACTACAAGGGAAGACGATTCCAGCGATCGGCTAAAATTACTCGCACCACCCTTGTTTACTGATGTGCTATTTCGCATGGTGAGTGGCGAGAAAAGCTTGAATTGGCTGAAAAGCCGATATCTTCAATCACTTGAAGGATTCGGCTCGGGGGGCATATACACGGAGAAGGTACAAAGCCACGAAGTATGTACCCAGGGGAAGCCGATTCATGAATCGATCGGCTAATAAAAAATCGAAAATACAGAAATTTTTCACAGCCGATGTGTAGTCATCGACTTAAGGATTCAAAGCCGATGCACGGCCATCGACTCAAGGGATTTAAGCGGAAACCTAGCCAGAGCAGGCCCTTCATTGAGATTGCCTGGCGACTCGGACCCTCTCTTCAACGACTTCCAATTCCTTCGGCAAGACTTCAAGCTCGGCAGCATCGACAGAATTATCAGTTTGGGTGTCCAAGACGGCCCTTTTTCTCATTTAGGGTTGTTGCCGGCAGGTTTGAGGATCACAACCCTGGCCAAACATCAGGAACAGCATGGATGTGCAGATCAGACTAGGACCACGAGAGCAACCGGCGGTCATCCAGTTGGACTGAACTTCATTTCCACCAAAGGTTGCCTCATCGGACCAAAGAGACTTGGGGAAGTTCTCTGCGGTTAACAACCGATTTCGGTTAGAATCGGCTGACGCTGCACCATAGTAGAGGGGTTGATAATGGCCCAATGCAGCTGGTGTAACCTCACTCTCGCCTTGATCGAGGCTCGGGGGGCAGCAAGCCAATGGTGTTGAAATTGGCTGTCTCTGCATCATAACCATGCTGAACGAGAGAGTTATTGCAGAATAGAACCACCAGGGTTGACAGGAGGAGTTTGAAGGAGGAGCCATCATCGGTGGTTAGACCTTAGGCCAGTTCGTTGCGGCACAGGAGTGCGTCATCGCTGGAAAAGCTGTGAGCAAACACTTGTTGAGCAGAGGTGTCAGCTTCAAACGTCGAGGTCAGGCTTTCCTGGGAGCATTAACCCAGGAGTTTTGTTATCAGGACGAACATCATATTCGGATGATGTTAAAAGTCTAAAGGCCTTGGGGTCTCGAAGCTGCGCGTCGGACCTGTTCGATTCAAAGTTTGGGTCTGAATTCCATGGACTGCAAGTCGACATCTGAGAAGGCAATCAGATCGATCTGTTTTGCAATCCCTGATGCTTTGCCATCGGCTCATTAAGCATCTACCGGATTGACAATCGGCGGACTCAGTATAAAAGAAATCGACAAAATCAAGTTAAAAGGAACTTCTTCATTGATAAGCGGAGATTTCTTACATAAAGAGCCGATTGCTCTCACGGGGAGTTGCTAGGAGGGACTTTGTCCCATCTACTGCTCCTAACTCTATCCTAGCTAAGGGCCGCTGCTGTCTTCATCCTCGCCATCATCAGCGCTGCTTCGGCCGGCTCATCCTCACTGCTGGGGAAACCACCGGTGGGACCTTCGGTGTCCTCATCTTCTTCGCTAGCATCGCCATAGTCGCTGTCGAAGTCGCAGATGTTGCCCGCCCAGGGGCAGAGACGCTTGGCCGGCGGTTCGTCGGAAGAGGTGGTATCCTCCTCCTCTTCCTTCATCTCTTCGGTGGAAGAGTAGCCATCCCAGGGGAAGCCGTCGTCGTCGCTTTCCTCCTCCGACTGCCCAACAGCAAGAAAGCGAAGGTCGCTCTCCCCGTCCGTTAAAGATTGGTCGTCTTCGGACCAAACGAAGGAGTCGTGGGTCGACTCGTCCCCGTCGGCTATGGCGCGGCGGATGTCGGCCGCATGGGCCTCCTGTGGACCCCATTCAGGCGTTGGCTCGCGGGAGGTGGAGGATTGGGTGGAAAGACCTGATGAGGAAGAGGACGAAGAGGAGGTCATGGTGGTGGAGGTGGGTTTTTTCGGTGTGCCGACGGTAAAGCCACAAGAAGTGGCTAAATAAAGGGAGAATACGTGGTTTAATACCTAAGCAGTTCCCGAGGACGTAATGCCAGAATCACCAAGTCATGCAGGGAAGACGAGGAGGCAAGGCGTCATCATGAAGGAAACTGCGACGGTTCTTCCACGACATGACCCTTCGAAGAATGCATATGGTTTTGCAATTATCATTATCAAAACCAGGGGGGCATGTGTTATCACCGGAATTTGACCGAGTCAGAGGTGGGCCGCGGTCAAGATGGACGTGAAGAATCTATACGTGAATCGGCCTTTATACGCGGAGTTTGGGCTAGTTGGCCCGTGTATCTTAAATATAGTAGGCTACGTAGAAGTTAGAGTTTATCTCGTGCACGGTTTGGTGCACGCCCACATTAGAAAGTCCCCTGGACTATAAATATGTATCTAGGGTTTATGGAATAAACAACAACCAACGTTCACCACAAACCAATCTCGGCGCATCGCCAACCCCTTCGTCTCAAGGGTTTCTCCGGTAAGCACCATGCTGCCTAGATCGCATCTCGCGATCTAGGCAGCACGAGCCTGCCCACGTTGTTCATGCGTTGCTCGTACTGAAGCCTTTTTGATGGCGAGCAACGTAGTTATCATAGATGTGTTAGGGTTAGCATTGTTCTTAGTATCATATGCTGTCGTAGTGCAACCCTTGCGCATCTAGCCGTCCTTGTACCTCATCATGGGTGCAGGGGCGGCACCCCGCTTGATCATTATTTAGTAGATCTGATCCGTTACGATTGCTCCTTGATTCATCAAGGATTAGTTTAATATCTGCAATAGTTAGGCCTTACAAAGGGTTGGAGGATCCAGCGGCATGTAGGGTGTAGTTTGCTGCCCCTAGACAGGATGTTCCGAGGATCAACCTAGTGTTGGTTTTTAGGCCTTGTCTAGGGCTGGCTTACGGTCACCGTGCGTGAGCGCGAGGCCCAATCGTGAGTAGGATGATCCGATTATGCGGTGAAAACCCCAAATCGTCGTGGATCTCATATGCTTTATCTTGATCAAGCAGGACCACCATATATTCGGCCACCTTGGACGAATCATGGGTGGATCGGCTCCATGAGCCGATTCACAGGATAACCTGAGAGCCGATCGAGGCTCGTATTTAACGTGTACGTGTGTGCCCTGCAGGAAACTAAGCGAGGCATCATCCACACCTTCCTGACCAGGTATAGGTCAGGTGGCACGCCCTTGCAATTTGCATCGGCGCGCGACCAGGAGGCTTTGCGGGCCGTCGCTCTGAGGGACTGGGGCCAGCCGAGCCGATTGCCGACGGATGCAAGCCGCTAGCTCGATCCCCTCCTTTCGCCTCCACCGTCCAGGCATCCAGCTTGGAGGGGCAAGCTGCATCTAGCCCAAGCGGATTAGGTAGGACTAGTAATGTTCTCTCCTTTCTCGAGATCGGTTCTTTTTTCCTCTCCTCGATATCTTGCGCATCTCTTTCCTATTCTGGGCAAAGGGGTGTCTTTCTGGTCACCCTCGAGCTGGGAGTGATTGATGGGGGTGGGGGCGGGGGCTACCTTTGCTTGGATTGGGGTGTTCTTCCTTTATTTGTCGACATTTGCAACCTTTGTAGTTTCTGCTGATCCTCACTGTATCTTTTGTCAGCTTGTACAGGAAAGGTAAGACCTCGGCGGTGGGGGCAATGGAGCGTAAGGCCACCACGCATGTGGGCAGTTGGCTGAGCCTGAGCTGCGTCCCCAGCCCCGCGAAGCAGGTACTCCGTTTGCTTATCCACTCTTTACCTTTTAAGTGTCTCTCTGGTCTCTGCATCCTCAATCTGTTCCTGTTCTGGAATATGCTTAAAGTAGCACATGTCTTCAGCTGTTTGTGCGTAAAGCCTCTGTGACACCATGCTCTATATTCTCTGTATCAGGTTGGTACCTCCAGGTTCCGTGCTGAGGCTATGGGGAACGAGAATAGCGCCCCACCTGCTGCAGGAGCATGGCCCGATCTGCAGCACAAGAAGCGAAATGCCACTGCCGAGCTGGGCAGGGACCGCCCAGGGGTAATTTTTTTAACCAACTTACCATGATGTAGTCTGAATCTGATACTCCCTCAGATCCAAATTAATTGACTCAACTATCTGTAGATACGGATGTATCTAGATGTGTTTTAGCTCTAGATACTACTGCCTCCATCCCAAAGCTTTGGGCTTATATTATTTTTAGAAAGTCAAACTATACCATGTTTGACTAAGCTTTTACCAAAAATCAGTAACATGCAAAATACAAAATTAATATCATTAAATAGATAATAAAATATATTTTCCTACGGTATCTACACAGTATTATATTTGTTGATAGAATGTTCTAAAATTTTGGTCAAACTTTGCTTGTTTTGATTTCTCAAAAATAAATAAGGCTTAAGCTTTTGGATGGTGGTAGTACATTCATATCTAGACAAAGCTGAGTTAACTAGTTTTTTTGTCTGTCCATAGCTAGTGTTCACGCTGCAAAAGGCTAAGAGCATCCACTATATGCATCAGTCTATCTCATACAGTAATTCAATATCACTGCTGAGGTCTGCCTTTTGTTTTGCTATTCATATGCAGACTGAAACTTTAGGGCCTTTACTCAAAAGGAAGATCAAAACTGCGGCTGATCAGGCTGCCAGTATGTTGATGCCGCCCCCATCTTCTAAATGCCTCTACAAGCACAAGGCCACGCACCAGCTGGGTGGTGATCTTTTAATGAATATGGTATATTTTCTTAATCCACAAAACATGCCTTGATTTTTCTCTGTTTATTGTCGGTTTTTTCTATGCTTGCCAAAAGTTTACAACAACAACAACAACAACCAAGCCTTTCAGTCCCAAACAAGTTGGGGTAGGCTAGAGTTGAAACCCATAAGATCTCGAAGCCAAAAGTTTAGAAACACCAAATTCGTTTGCTTACAATCATCATACAGTAATGTTCATCTACTCCAGTTCCCCTAACCCAACATAAAATGATGTTAATTTCGATTTTTAGATTAAAAGAGCACCATTAGGCGCTGTTAATTACGACTTTGAGATTAAAATGTCATTTGCAATTGTTAATTACAATTTTGAGACAATTGGTTAGTTTAACCTCGATCTCTTCTGCTCTCCATTTTTCCCAACCGAACAAAAATGTAACCATTCCATTCCTCTGAAATGGAACCATTCCATTCCATTCCACGCTGTTTCAGAACCGAACACACCCTTGCATTGTTGTGAACTGTTGTCCATACACGGCCATACCCTTCCACTTACATCTAGCACTATATGCATCAGTCTGTCTCAGAGTCATTCAATATCACTGCTGAGATCTGTTCCCATTCTTATGCAGGCTGAAACTGCTGCGCCTTTACTCAAGTGGATGCAAAATGGGGCTAATGAGGCTGCTGTGAGGACGATGGTGCCGGCACCATCTTCCGAAAACCTCTACAAGCACGAGGCCATGGGCCAGCTGGGTGGTGACCTTTTAATGAATCTGGTATATTTTCTTAATCCACATACATGATTTCATTATTATCTGTTTAATTACTGTTGGCTTTGTCTAATGCTTACCAAAAGTTCAGAAACACTGCGTTTGCTTACAATCATCATACACTAATTTTTCACTTTTCAGTCTGTCTCATCCAGTATATAAACTGTTGATTTCCATTGGCTTCTTTTGTAATCATTTGCATTGTTGTCAACTGTTCTCTATGCACAACCCTATTCTTCCACTTACACCCCGCACTATTTGCATCAGTCTATCTCATAGATTTATTAAATATCAATGATGAGTTCTGTTGCTATTCATATGCAGGATGAAACTTCTGTTCCTCTACTCAAATGGATAAAAAATGATCCTGATGAGGCTGCTGTGAAGACGATGGTGCTGCCACCATCTTCTGAAAACCTCCTCAAGCACAAGGCCACGGGCCAGCTGGGTGGTACCCTTTTCAGTAAGCAGGTATATTTTCTTAATCCTCATACATGATTTGATTTTTGTCTGTTTATTGCCGGCTTTGTCTAATGCTTACCAATAGTTCAGAAACACACACACCTATTCTTCCACTTACATCCAGCACTATATGCATCAGTGTCTCATAGATTCATTTTATATATCACTGCTGATGTCTGTTGCTCTTCAATTTTTATATGCAGACTGAAACTGCTAAGCCTTCATTGGTCAAAAGGATTGCAACTGCTGCTGATGAGGCATCTGCAGAGGCTGCCACCAAGTTACTGTCAGCCCCACCTTCTGGATGCTTATATAAGCTCAAGTCCAAGGATCAGCCGGGCCGTAACCATCCAAGGGTTCGGGTATATTTTCTTAAGCCACATATACATGCCATGATTTATGTCTGATATTATCACTGGCTCTGTCTAATGCTTTTTGGAATTCGGAAACACCAAATTAGCATGCTTATATTCATCATACACTAATTTTTCACTGTTCAGTTTGTAACATAGTGTTATGCACTTGCTTGTCAACATTTGCATTGCTCTGAACTATGCACTTTACACAACCTAATTCTTCCACTTACGTTCAGCGCTACGCACCAGTAGTACCTCCCATGTTTCCTTCACCATCCCGATGCCGAGCTTGCGGGAATATGGCGGGCCCATGTACATACCCCGCATATAACACCTCCTATGGCTCTATCTACCTTTCTAGTAGCTCCTTCACAGAGTTACAGGTATGTATTCTCAGTGGTTTAGCATGAATTGGCATATAGTAAAGTCTTGTTTTTAGTCTTCCTGCTTCTTACATTTGTATCAATTTTCACATGCAGACTGTACCTTGTGAACTTCGTCCAATGATTAACCAGATGTGTCCGCATGAAGGATCTTTCACTATGCATGGCAATGGCAAATTGATGAACACCTACACGGTCTATGAGGTGTATGTCTACAAGACGCAGGCCATCACATATTTGTATGGACATGATTGGAGAAAGTTTGCTTTTGACTACGGTCTGAAGAAGGGCGACGAGCTGAGGATCAGAAACTCAAACGGGCAGATATACGTAACTGCTTACAGAGTTGGAGACACTTCCAAATATATAATATGTAACTTTTTTCTACTCATATCTTTTGATAACTGCATTCTGAGCAGTTGTTCTAAACCATTCCCTCTGTTCTAGCTTGCTGGGTTTAACATGATCAAAGCTGCAGATCCCCTGACGGAACAGGAGCGGATGTCACAAAGGGCAACCACACCAGCACCGGCACCGGCTTCCCACTCTCCTGCATCAGCACCGGTTCCTGTACCAGCTCCGTTTACTGCATCTACCCAGCAGTCCCCTACATCAGCATTGGTTCCTGTAGAGGCCCCATATACTACACATGCCCAGCAGGCTCCTGCATCAGCACTGGTTCCTCTAGCTGCACCGTTTACTGCACCTGCCCAACAGTCTCCTGCATCAGCACCGGTTCCTCTAGAGGCACCGTTTACTGCACCTGCCCAGCAGTCTCCTGCATCAGCACCAGCTCGTGTACCAGCCCAGGCTCATGCACCTGCCCCAGCCAGATCACCGAGGTCTCAGCTCATTGTTGTGGCCACCCGTGTGGTGACCAGGACGCATCTGAAGGCTATGTTCGTGAGTATATGACAGCATAACTGCTCTTATCTTGATGTCTTCTCTGCTCAAAGTCTCACATGGTTCAGTGCATTGGTGCCATTGACTAATTTTTGGTGGTATCTCTTGCTTTGAATCAGAAATTGCCTAAAAGTATCTCCAAGGATCTCAATGCTGGCCGAAGGGGCAAGATATCCCTCGTCATGGAGAGTGAAGGTCTCACCGTGGAGGGACGGTACTCTGTCAGTCCCACAGATGGCCGCTTGGCTGTTACTTCCAGGTGGAAAAAGTTCATTGACGGTGCCAAACTTCGCATTGGATCAAAGTTGAAGGTCAAGATCTTTCGATGCCGCTGTGACATGCTGGTCATAAAGTTCGCGGTTGTCTAGTTCTGTTGTCCCATGAGCCCTTAGCAAATGCATTTGTAGTTATACTTATATAAGGTTATCTTATCTGAACTGCTAATTAATTGTATGGGTGGTAAAACTCTGGCAAGCTTTTGCTCTTAGCAAGTATGTATGTATGATCAGCTATTATGATAACTAATGTTTGTGTTCATCTTAATTTGCATTTCCCTTTTAGAAAAAAACTTAATTTCTATTTTGGCTGACCTGTTAGAGAACTATCAGATTGAACCCACAACATGATTCATATAGATTCATTACACCGAGCCACATGTCTTGACCTTGCGATACACTACTTCCATTAATTAGTGCAAGAAGGCTTACCTGAGCTGCCTGAACCATGGCAGATTCGAATCCACCTTATCTATCTAGAAATACAACCTTTGCAGAAAGAGGATTTGCAGTATGGGGAGGCTGACATTGGGGACCCATGAGCCAGCAGCGTCGTCAACGTTTTAAAGGTGGCAGGAGATCGAAAGAAAAAATAAGCCAAAAATCAGTTGGTAAACAAATTCAAGAAAAGAAACATTTACCTTTCTGAGAGGATGACATGCGGGACCCATGAGGCAGCAGCATCCTCAACTATTTCAAGGCGGCAGGGGATCAAAATAAAAAAGGAAATAGCCAGAAATTAATTAGGGTCAAAAATAAATCCATCAAAGGAAACTTTTATTGTTCATAGAGGATGACATGTGGGACCGACTTGCCAGCTGCGTCGTCATCGTTTCAAAGGGGGCAGGGGATCAAAAGAAAAAGACAAATAGCCAGAAATTAGGGGAAAAAATAAATCCAACAAAGAAAACTTTTATTGTTCATAGAGGATGACATGCGGGACCCATGAGCCAGCAGCTTCCTCAACGTTTCAAAGTCGGCATGAGATTGAAAGAAAAAGTCAAGTGACATAATATCAGGAGCCAAAAATAATCCAAGAAAAGAAACTTTATTGTACATAGAGGATGACATGCGGGTCCCATTTTGTAGCAGCGGTCTCAACGCTTCCAAGGCGGCACAGGACCGAAAGAAAAATGAAGTAGCCAGAAATCAGGGTGTGAAAAAAATCCAAGAAAAGAAAGATTTCAATTGGGCTGTATCTGGACATCTGGGCCTTCGAACTATCCTGCTGGGCCTTTTGACTCGTACAATTTCAGCCCACTCCAAAACAGGAAAGGTCGGATTTTTCTCAAAAAAAAAAAACAGGAAAGTCCTATGCTTCGCAAAAACAAAAAACAAGGAGATTCAACATATAAGTTTGTTTATGTAGATATAAAGATTTAATTTATCCGTTTGCAATAGCTCAGAGCGAAATACAACGTTTATTGTCTGCAAAATAAAATATCACATGTTTCTTGTACGGGGAGGCTGACATCGGGGACCCATGAGCCAGCAGCGGAGTCAACGTTTCAAAGGCGGCAGGGGATCGAAAATAAAAAAAGCCAAAAATCAGTTGGTAAAAAAATACAAGAAAAGAAAACATTTATCGTTCTGAGAGGATGACATGCGGGACCCATGAGGCAGCAGCATCCTCAACGTTTCAAAGTCGGCATGAGATCGAAAGAAAAAGGCAAGTGACATAATATCAGGAGCCAAAAATAATCCAAGAAAAGAAACTTTATTGTACATAGAGGATGACATGCGGGTCCCATTTTGTAGCAGCGGTCTCAACGTTTCCAAGGCGGCACAGGACCAAAAGAAAAATGAGGCAGCAGCATTCTCAACAATTCCAAGGCGGCAGGGGATCAAAAGAAAAATAAAGGAAATAGCCAGAAATTAATTAGGGGTCAAAAATAAATCCACCAAAGGAAACTTTTATTGTTCATAGAGGATGACATGTGGGACCGACCTGCCAACAGCGTCCTCATCGTTTCAAAGGGGGCAGGGGATCAAAAGAAAAAGGCAAATAGCCACAAATTAGGGGTAAAAAATAACTCCAAGAAAGGAAACTTTTATTGTTCGTAGAGGATGACATGCGGGACCCATGAGCCAGCAGCTTACTCAACGTTTCAAAGGCGGCATGAGATCGAAAGAAAAAGGCAAGTGACCAAATATCAGGAGCCAAAAATAATCCAAGATTTATTGTACATAGAGGATGACATGTGGGTCCCATTTTGCAGCAGCGGTCTCAATGTTTGTAATGCGGCTTGAGATCAAAAGAAAAAGAAAGTAGCTAGTAATTAGGGGGTGAAAAAAAATCCAAGAAAAGAAAGTTGATGGACATAGAGGATGACATGCGGGTCCCTTGAACCAACAGCTTACTCAACGTTGAAAGGGGGCAGGGATCAAAAGAAAAAGGCAAGCCAAAAATCAGAGGGTGAAAAAAATCCAACAAAGGAAACTTTTATAGCACACAGAGGATGACATGCGGGTCCATGAGCCAGCAGGTACCTCAACGTTTCAAACGTGGCATGAGATCGAAAGAAAAAGTCAAGTTACCAAATATGAGGTGCCAAAAAAACTCCAAGAAAAGAAAGTTGATTGCTCATAGAGGATGACATGCGGGTCCCATTTAGCAGCAGCGGTCTCACCGTTTGAGAGGCGGCAGGGGATCGAAAGAAAAAGTCAAGTGACCAAATATGAGGTGCCAAAAATAATCCAAAAAATGAAAGTTTTATAGTACATAGAGGATGACATGCGGGTCCCATTTAGCAGCAGCGGTATCACCGTTTGAGAGGCAGCAGGGGATCGAAAGAAAAAGTCAAGTTACCAAATATGAGGTGCCAAAAAAATCCAAGAAAAGAAAGTTTTAAGTACATAGTGGATGACATGCGGGTCCCATTTAGCAGCAGCGGTATCACTGTTTGAGAGGCGCAGGGGATCGAAAGAAAAAGTCAAGTGACCAAATATGAGGTGCCAAAAAAATCCAAGAAAAGAAAGTTTTATAGTACATAGAGGATGACATGCGGGTCCCATTTAGCAGCAGCGGTATCACCGTTTGAGAGGCAGCAGGTGATCGAAAGAAAAAGTCAAGTGACCAAATATGAGGTGCCAAAAAAATCCAAGAAAAGAAAGTTTTATAGTACATAGAGGATGACATGCGGGTCCCATTTAGCAGCAGCGGTATCACCGTTTGAGAGGCGGCAGGGGATCGAAAGAAAAAGGTAAGTGACCAAATATGAGGTGCCAAAAATAATTCAAGAAAAGAAAGTTGATTGCACATAGAGGATGACATGCGGGTCCCATTTAGCAGCAGCGGTCTCAACGTTTCCAAGGCGGCAAGGGATCAAAAGAAAAAGGAAGTAGCCAGAAATCAGGGGGTCAAAAAAATCCAAGAATAGAAAGAATTTTGGTTCATAGAGGATGACATGCGGGACCCATGATCCTGCATCGTAAACGGCTCGATCGGAGAACGTTGAACGAGATGGCGCGATCTAGAAAAAAACAATGCCAGAGAGGCTGCCATCTGGGCCCTACATCCCTCGGCGGTGCGGATTTGCGTTGACTCGGCCGGCGAACCCGAGATTTCGAGATGCACCACGTCCCGGGCCACCATACGCCACGTTTTGGCCGCTTTCGTCGGGCTAGGTGGCCTCAAAAACGAGAAAAAAAAGTTTTGACATGCACCACGGAGGGACCAAAATCGTCGGCCATGGTACACCAGCAACCACGGCGCGACTTCAACTTCGTCGGCCATGGCAACTTTGAATCCCTTAGTCTATTTACTACTCAGGTGCCCTTGGTTTCTTGATAGTACTCAGTTTTGCCCTCTCTCTTCACAAATTCTCGCAGACGTGCAACATCGCCCTGATTGGTCTAGCCCATGTCACGCGGATCGTGCCCGCCGACCGTTGATCGTATGATATAGGGAACGGGCAGGATAACCCCCTCTCTCTCTGTTGGCGGTTAATTAGCTTCCACCCTCTAAGTATGCTGAAGGGCGGTTTTCTGTATTATTTTTCACGCGCTAAAAATTATAAACTCTTTTAGGCGTTATTTTTCACGCAAAAAATGATAAACCATCACCGATTTGTTGTTGCCATTACTTTTCACGCAAAAAATGATAAACCATCACCGATTTGTTGTTGCCATTACTTTTCACGCAAAAAAATGATAAACCATCAACAATTTGTTGTAGCCATTACTTTTCACGCAAAAAAATGATAAACCATCACCGATTTGTTGTTGCCATTACTTTTCACGCAAAAAATGATAAACCATCAACAATTTGTTGTAGCCATTACTTTTCACGCAAAAAAATGATAAACCATCACCGATTTGTTGTTGCCATTACTTTTCACGCAAAAAATGATAAACCATCACCGATTTGTTGTTGCCATTACTTTTCACGCAAAAAAATGATAAACCATCAACAATTTGTTGTAGCCATTACTTTTCACGCAAAAAAATGATAAACCATCACCGATTCCCTTTGTTGTAGCCATTACTTTTCACGCAAAAAATGATAAACCATCTATCTTTGTATAGAATGATAAACCTATCACGTATGATTTTTGAGGTCATTTAGAGAAGGCAGAAAAAACCTAATTTGTTACAAAAGCTGGTTTCAGTGAGACCTAACCAAGTTTGGCATACATGATGGCATACCTATAACAACAAGGAATATCTAAAAGGGAAAGTTTCAGAAAATTTGAAATTTAGGGTGAAAATGATGCCATACATGATGCTGTTTTTCGAGGTTTTGACCTGAAAATCAATTGGGTATTATAAAGGGAAATAAAAAGTTCGAAAAATGTAAAAACGAAACAATCTATCTATCTATGTATAGAAGATCAGCTGTATGAAATTTGAGGTTATTTAGAGAAGGTAGAAAAAATCACCTTGTTAGAAAAGCTGGTTTCAGCGAGACGAAACGGCATGCGCTTAAGCAAAGTGATTTTTTCGAACATCTCCAAATGACCCCAAATTTTCCATACATGATGCCATACGTGTAACAACAAGGAACCCTATCTAAAAAGTGTCAAAAAAGTTTGCCCAACCGTATAGCTCTATCAAAAAGAACCTCACCATGGCGCTAGTATAATTTTGGGATAGTTACAAACTTTCGTTACCTAACCTTCAACATGAAACTTGTTTCAAATTCATTTTGGCCTACAAGAAACAAATCCCAACTTGATTCGAGCACCACAGCCTCCAAACGATGCCGATGCCGATATCGGCATGGTCAGAACGGCTATGCTCGCCGCCACTGCTAGGTCAACGTCGGGATGCACCCTCAATCCCGTCCCCTCATTCGATCACTGACACACCAGAGATACCGCCGAGGCCAATGCCGAACGTACATGCTGATGCCAATGCCGAACATGCATGCACGCCGCTGTGGGCACGGCCACGCCGACCCGCTATGCTGGACGCCACAGACCGCCGCGAGGTCTTTCCCTTCGCCACCACACTCTCCTAGCACCCACCTATACACGCCAGAAAGGAGAGACACTAGTTTTCTCTACATTGCTCGCGTTCGTGTCCGACACGGTCAGTCAAAGTTTTGAGGTGGTCGTCGATGTCGTCGACCATTTCTTCTCTTCTTTGCATGGTTAAACGCGTCTAGTTCATATCTATCTAATGCGTCTGGTCTCGCCTCATGCAGTTCTTTGTGGACGTCGATCTCATCTCGGCACCCCGCATGCCACCTCCTCCGTGCCATCGCTGTAGAGCTCCGTTTAAAAATCTAATCCTACCCGTGTATTGCCCCTTGTATCAGCGTCATGGCCCCACTTGTCATTTGATATACCGAAGCCCCACTCGTTCGCGTTTTGGTCAGGGATACAGCGATGCTTACGGTCAAACAAAGATGGATGGTCTGACGTGTCTTTGCAGGCTCTACGTGGCCCCACTAGTCAGAAGATAACGGTCAACCGTCGGGCAACCGGCCGTTACATCACGTGTGATGGTTTCAGACAAACGCTTGGGTAAAACTGAGGAAAAACTAAGGAGCTGGGGAAAACTGAGCACAACTAAGGACCCGAGGGCACGAAACCCTATTTTTTATCTTCATGCACTCATATCTCGTATTGTTGGACTCAAGTTGTTCTTGATAAGCATATTCTCTTTATCTTGGTTGTGTTCTAAATGATATAGAGGGAGTGAGGATTCCATGTTTGTGCATATTGTATTCAAATGCAAACATTATAAATTATGCACGAACCTTGGGGAGCTTCCTTATTTTATTTAGAGCACTATATCTCTCTTATCATGATATCTTTGTTTGTCCAATTGGATCTTTGATTGCTTGCTTTATTTGTTAAAGCTTTCTTCACCATGTTATCCTTGTGCAATCTTTGATCCTCAATATAGTTTGATTTCCTTCAAGTATTCATCATTGGATATGTGCATTTGATTCCACTCAAATTATGAGAAGTGCACACCTTGGGGAGGAACTCACATTATATTGGCTTTCTAAAATTTTCACCCATTTTGGCACTGTTGGAGATATGCCCAAGAGGCAATAATAAAATGGTTATTATAATATATCTTTGTGTTTATGATAAATGTTTACATACCATGCTATAATTGTATTAACCGAAACATTGATACATGTGTGTTATGTAAACAACAAGGAGTCCCTAGTAAACCTCTTGTATAACTAGCTTGTTGATTAATAGATGATCAAGGTTTCGTGATCATGAACATTGTATGTTATTAATAACAAGGTTATGTCATTAAATGAATGATGTAATGGACACACCCAATTAAGCGTAGCATATGATCACGCCATTAAGTTATATTTGCTATTAGCTTCCGATACATAGTTACCTAGTCCTTCGACCATGAGATCATGTAAATCACTTATACCGGAAGGGTAATTTGATTACATCAAACGCCACTGCGTAAATGGGTGGTTATAAAGGTGGGATTAAGTATTCGGAAAGTATGAGTTGAGGCATATGGATCAAGAGTGGGATATTGTCCATCCCGATGACGGATAGATATACTCTGGGCCCTCTCGGTGGAATGTCGTTGATTAGCTTGCAAGCATATGAATGGTTCATAAGAGATGACATACCACGGTACGAGTAAAGAGTACTTGTTGGAGACGAGGTTGAACAAGGTATAGAGATACCGATGATCAAACCTCGGACAAGTAAAATATCGCGTGACAAAGGGAATTGGTATCGTATGTAAATGGTTCAATCGATCACTAAGTCATCGTTGAATATGTGGGAGCCATTATGGATCTCCAGATCCCGCTATTGGTTATTGGTCGGAGAGAAGTCTCAACCATGTCTGCATAGTTCACGAACCGTAGGGTGACACACTTAAGGTTTGATGTCGTTTAAGTAGATATGGAATTTGGAATGGAGTTCGAAGTTTTGTTCGGAGTCTTGGATGGGATCCAGGACATCACGAGGAGGTCCGGAATGGTCCGTAGAATAAGATTCATATATAGGAAGTCACTTTCCAAGTTTGGAAATGATCCGGTGAATTTATGGAAGGTTCTAGAAAAGTCCGGAAGAAATCACCATGGAAGGTGGAGTCCGGGACTCCACCTAGCTTGGCCGGCCAGCCAAAGGGGGAGGAGTCCCAGGTGGACTCCACCATAGTGGGCCGGCCACCCCACCAAAGGGAAGGGGAGAGTCCCACCCCAAGTAGGTTTCATCTATTTGGCAGTTTTTGAATTGGGGTCTTATTCGAAGACTGTTGGATTCAAGTATGAATGCCATGAAGATAAAGATATACCTTGAGTATTGGCATCAAGATCATCAATTTGAAGACATATATGTGATACAATCAAGAAGAAGAAATGACGATAGAGTTCTTATGTGGAACTCAATATTAGCCATGCTCTAGCTTATGTGATAAGCAATGAATGATCAAGATCTTGAGTGCTTGATTCCAAGTGAAGAATTCAAGTTATGGCTCTAAGTCGGTGTCATGATAGTCTCATAAGTTGAGCTATGGTTGACTAAGATTTAGAGCATACAAATACATGAAGAATTTGTAGGGAATCGTTGCATAGAAAACAAAAAATTTCCTACCGCGAGAACGCAATCCAAGCCAAGATGCAATCTAGAAGACGGGAGCAACGAGGGGATGATCGAGACTCACCCTTGAAGATTTCCAAAGCCTATAAGAGTAGGCTCTTATTGCTGCGGTAGACGATCACTTGCCGCTTGCAAAAGCGCGTAGAAGATCTTGATCACGGTGCCACAATCGGGCAGCACCTCCGTACTCGGTCACACGTTCGGTGTTGATGAAGACGACGTCCTTCTCCCCGTTCCAGCGGGCAGCGGAAGTAGTAGCTCCTCCTTGAATCCGGCAGCACGACGGCGTGGTGGCGGTGGTGATGGAGAACTCCGGCGGAGCTTCGCTAAGCGTTGCGGGAGAGGTGGAGGAGTGGGGCGGCTAGGGTTTGGGGAGAGGGGGTGGCCGGCCACTATGGGGTGCGGCCAAGCTATGGCTTTGGTGTGGCCGGCCCCCTCCCCTTGGCCCTCATTATATAGGTGGAACACCCAAGAGTTGGTGTACAAGTCTTCGAATAAGACCCCAACCCAAAACCTTCCATGTGTAGGGAAACCTACCCAAGGTGGGATTCCCACCTCAAGTGGGACTCCCACCTTTCCATGAGGGGGGGTGGCCGGCCACCTTGGTGGAGTCCACCTTGGACTCCACCCCTCTAGGGTTGGCCGGCCATGGGTGGTGGAGTCCTGATACGTCTCCGACGTATCTATAATTTCTTATGTTCCATGCTTGTTTTATGACAATACCTACATGTTTTATGCACACTTTATGTCATATTTATGCATTTTCTGGAACTAACCTATTAACAAGATGCCGAAGTGCCAGTTCCTGTTTTCTGTTTTTGGTTTCAGAAATCCTAGTAACGAAATATTCTCGGAATTGGACGAAATCAACGCCCGTGTTCCTATTTTGCCCGGAAGCATCCGAACACCCGAGAGCCGCAGAGGGGGCCCTGTGGTCCCCAGATGATAGGGTGGCGCGGCCAGGGCTGGGCCGCGCCCTATGGTGTGGCCCCCCCTTTGACCCTCCCGCGCCGCCTCTTCGCCTATATAAAGCCCCTGCATCGAAAACCCTTACGGAAAAAGCCACGACGCGAAACCTTCCAGAGCCGCCGCCATCGCGAAGCCAAGATCTGGGGGACAGGAGTCTCTGTTCCGGCACCCGCCGGAGCGGGGAAGTGCCCGGAAGGCTTCTCCATCGACACCGCTGCCATCTCCACCGCCATCTTCATCACCGCTGCTGCTCCCATGAGGAGGGAGTAGTTCTCCATCGAGGCTCGGGGCTGTACCGGTAGCTATGTGGTTAATCTCTCTCCTATGTACCTCAATACAATGATCTCATGAGCTGCTTTACATGATTGAGATTCATATGAGTTTTGTATCACTACTATCTATGTGCTACTCTAGCAAAGTTATTAAAGTAGTTCTATTCCTCCTGCACGTGTGTAAAGGTGACAGTGTGTGCACCGTGTTAGTACTTGGTTTATGCTATGATCATGATCTCTTGTAGATTGCGAAGTTAACTATTGCTATGATAATATTGATGTGATCTATTCCTCCTACATATGCATGAAGGTGACAGTGTGCATGCTATGCTAGTACTTGGTTTAGTCTTTTGATCTATCTTACACTAAAGGTTACTAAAATATGAGCATTATTGTGGAGCTTGTTAACTCCGGCATTGAGGGTTCGTGTAATCCTACGCAATGTGTTCATCATCCAACAAAAGTGTAGAGTATGCATTTATCTATTCTGTTATGTGATCAATGTTGAGAGTGTCCACTAGTGAAAGTGTAATCCCTAGGCCTTGTTCCTAAATACTGCTATCGCTGCTTGTTTACTGTTTTATCGTACTGCTGCAATACTACCACCATCAACTACACGCCAGCAAGCTATTTTCTGGCACCGTTGCTACTGCTCATATATATTCATACCACCTGTATTTCACTATCTCTTCGCCGAACTAGTGCACCTATTAGGTGTGTTGGGGACACAAGAGACTTCTTGCTTTGTGGTTGCAGGGTTGCATGAGAGGGATATCTTTGACCTCTTCCTCCCGAGTTCGATAAACCTTGGGTAATCCACTTAAGGGAAACTTGCTGCTGTTCTACAAACCTCTGCTCTTGGAGGCCCAACACTGTCTACAAGAATAGAAGCACCCGTAGACATCAAGTACTTTTCTGGCGCCGTTGCCGGGGAGGGAAGGTAAACGGCACTCACACATTGGCAAGCCCGGCAACTAAGCACTTTTCCTCCCTCGTCAACTACGCGCCAAGCACTTTTCTGGCGCCGTTGCCGGGGAGGAAAGGTAAAAGGCACTCATACTTCGGTTCCAGGTAACAGTACTTTTCTGGCGCCATTGTGTGTGTGCTCGAAGCTATTTCCTTTAGACTCTGCAATTGCGACATTTGGTTTCTTGTTTACACTAGTTAGGCATAATGGACAACAATGACCTTTTTATTCTATTTCCTGATTTAAGACATGGATGGTTTGATGCGAAAATTAAAAAACCCATGGAACATATTAATATGAATGCTTTGAACACTATTGTTGCTAATGCTATGGAAAATTCTAAGCTTGGGGAAGCTGGCTTTGATGAGCATGATATTTTTAGTACCCCAAGCATTGAGGAGAAAATTTACTTTGATGATACTATGCCTCCTATATTTGATGATGAGAATAATAATGATAGCTACTTTGTTGAATTTGCTCCCACTACAACTAATAAAATTGATTATGCTTATGTTGGGAGTAGTAATTATTTTATGCATGAGACTCATGATAAGAATGCTTTATGTGATAGTTATATTGTTGAGTTTGCTCATGTTGCTACTGAAAGTTATTATGAGAGAGGAAAATATGGTTGTAAAAATTTTCATGTTACTAAAACACCTCTCTATGTGCTGAAATTTTTGAAGCTACACTTGTTTTATCTTCCTATGCTTGTTACTTTGCTCTTCATGAACTTGTTTATTTACAAGATTCCTATGCATAGGAAGCATGTTAGACTTAAATGTGTTTTGAATTTGCCTCTTGATGCTCTCTTTTGCTTCAACTTCTATTTCTTGCGAGTGCATCATTAAAACTGCTGAGCCCATCTTAATGGCTATAAAGAAAGAACTTCTTGGGAGATAACCCATGTGTTTATTTTACTACAGAAATTTTTGTTTTGTTGAGTCTTGGAAGTTGTTTACTACTGTAGCAATCTCTCCTTATCATGTTTTTGTGCCAAGTAAAGTTTCTATGTCAAAGTTGATGTTATATTTGGGATCGCGCAGAAACAGCATTGCTGTCTGTCACGAATCTGGGCACAGTTCTCTGTAGAAAATTCGAAAAAATCTGCCAATTTACGAGCGTGATCCTCGATATGTACGCAACTTTCATTAGTTTTGAGTTTTTCCATTTGAGCAATTCTGGTGCCAGCTTTATATTCGTCTTTACGGACTGTTCTGTTTTTGACAGATTCTGCATTTTATTTCGCATTGCCTCTTTTGCTATGTTGGATGAATTTCTTTGATCCATTAATGTCCAGTAGCTTTATGCAATGTCCAGAAGTGAAAAGAATGTTTGTGTCACCTCTGAACATGTGAATTTTTGATTATGCACTAACCCTCTAATGAGTTTGCTTGAAGTTTGGTGTGAAGGAAGTTTTCAAGGGTCAAGAGAGGAGAATGATATACTATGATCAAGAGGAGTGAAAGCTCTAAGCTTGGGGATGCCCCCGTGGTTCACCCCTGCATATTTTAAGAAGACTCAAGCGTCTAAGCTTGGGGATGCCCAAGGCATCCCCTTCTTCATCGACAACATCATCAGGTTCCTCCCCTGAAACTATATTTTTATTCGGTCACATCGTATGTACTTTACTTGGAGCGTCTGTGTGTGCTTTTATTTTTGTTTTGTTATCTTAGTTCTCTGAATAAGTTCATCCTTGTGTGGGAGAGAGACACGCTCCGCTGGTTCGTATGAACACATGTGTTCTTAGTTTTTAATGTTCATGGCGAAGGTTGCAAACTGCTTCGTTCATTGTTATTCGGTTGGTTAAGGAAATGTTGCATGTGGTAGTGGTATAATGAAACACTTGCATAATCTTGTAGATCATTGAGCTTTGATAACTTGATTCTTTGCAAATGTTTTGAGGTATTTAGATGGTAAAACTTGTTGGTTGAATAAGTTAAAATTAGTAGTGGATTGTTGTCTTTAAGCTTGTGCCGTACTACAAACTCTATTTAAATAGTTGAAGGCGTAGTTGGACTTGATAGCTTTCCATGTCTAAAGGTTCATCGTAATGACTAAGTTGTGCTGAAGGTCGGTAAAATTTTAAATCATGCTCTTAATGTTGAACCTGCTAGATGTTTGCAATAAGCTTGTGAGTTCTTTTTGACTAATGTTAAGCTACGGTTTTTGGCACTTCCACCATCCATATTTGCTAGCCTCTTCGGTACTGTGCATTGCCTTTTGCTCACATTGAGAATTGTGCATACTTCGCCGGTACATCCAAACCCGTGGGAGGACTTTCTCTTGTTCTCCTACACATAAGCCCATACATCTCCTCAAAACAGCCACCATACCTACCTACCACAGCATTTCCATAGCTGTTCCGAGATATATTGCCATGCAACATCCATTTTACATTACATGCCATGTTGTCATTTATTATTTGTATATTGCTTTGCATGATTCTATACAGCTGATGTGTGGTTTACCCATGTTACGCTAGATCATTGCACATCCTGCTACACTGGCAGAGGCATACAGTTTCATACTTCATGTTTTATTCATTATGAGTTATTTGTACCAAAAAGTGTGTTGTCATATTAGGATGTTGCCCCTAAAAGTGAAAAGAGCCATGGAGGCCATCAAAAAGAAAAAAGAAAAGAAAGAAAAATATAGAAAAGAAAAAGAAAAGAAAGAAAGAAAAGAAAAAAAAAGAGAATAAAGAAAAAGGGGGCAGCATTACTATCTTTTATCCACACTTGTGCTCATGTTTTAGCACTTGCATATTCATAGTCATCATTTGTGCTCATGTTTAGCACCTACACTCCATATGAGAGAGTTTTCATGTTTTACTAGTATAACTATGTGGGGAATTTACACTATAGAACTTGGGTTGTATATTCCAATGATGAGCCTCCTCAAAAGTGCTCTAGGTCTTCGTGAGCAACCAAGTTGGATGCACCCCCACTAGTTCCATTGGAGAGCTTTCATACACATATAGCTCTATGTGCATCCGTTGCATGGCAATCACTACTCCTTGCATAGCTTCGATTATAAGACTTCCTCTTGTCTAGTAATCATTTACAGCTTTGTAAGACTTTCTCTCATTGGCCTTCCAAACCCCCATTAACGTTCTTTATGCCATAACATCCTGGTGCTAATACCAAATGCTTGCGCTCACCGGTTGAGTAGACTTCGAAACAGTTGATTCATGACGTTCATGTTTATGTTTACTTGACTGAATCCTTCTTATGTTGTGAAAATTTACTTGATGCTTGGAATGAAGGATAGAACTTCTACGCTGAATACTTAACACATCTTTAATGAACCTTGTGCGGTTTCATGTCTTTGAAGCAATAGTTCATGAAAACTTCTAGCTTGTTTAACTCTTGCATTATCATCTCTTATATCAATATAGACATTTGCTTTGAGTGATTTGATCTCAGTTCACATGCTTTACATCATTATTGGATCAAGATTATGTTGGTAGCATGTCACTTAAGAAATTATCTTTGTTATCGTTTTACCTGCTCGGGACGAGCAGAACTAAGCTTGGGGATGCTGATACATCTCCGACGTATCTATAATTTCTTATGTTCCATGCTTGTTTTATGACAATACCTACATGTTTTATGCACACTTTATGTCATATTTATGCATTTTCTGGAACTAACCTATTAACAAGATGCCGAAGTGCCAGTTCCTGTTTTCTGCTGTTTTTGGTTTCAGAAATCCTAGTAACGAAATATTCTCGGAATTGACGAAATCAACGCCCAGTTCCTATTTTGCCCGGAAGCATCCAACACCCGAGAGCGCGGGGGCCCTGTGGGCCCCAGATGATAGGGTGGCGCGGCCAGGGCCTGGGCCGCGCCCCTATGGTGTGGTCGCCCTTTGACCCTCCCGCGCCGCCTCTTCGCCTATATAAAGCCCCGCATCGAAAACCCTTACGGAAAAGCCACGGTACGAAACCTTCTAGAGCCGCCGCCATCGCGAAGCCAAGATCTGGGGGGCAGGAGTCTCTGTTCCGGCACCCGCCGGAGCGGGGAAGTGCCCCCGGAAGGCTTCTCCATCGACACCGCTGCCATCTCCACCGCCATCTTCATCACCGCTGCTGCTCCCATGAGGAGGGAGTAGTTCTCCATCGAGGCTCGGGGCTGTACCGGTAGCTATGTGGTTAATCTCTCTCCTATGTACCTCAATACAATGATCTCATGAGCCGCTTTACATGATTGAGATTCATATGAGTTTTGTATCACTACTATCTATGTGCTACTCTAGCAAAGTTATTAAAGTAGTTCTATTCCTCCTGCACGTGTGTAAAGGTGACAGTGTGTGCACCGTGTTAGTACTTGGTTTATGCTATGATCATGATCTCTTGTAGATTGCGAAGTTAACTATTGCTATGATAATATTGATGTGATCTATTCCTCCTACATATGCATGAAGGTGATAGTGTGCATGCTATGCTAGTACTTGGTTTAGTCTTTTGATCTATCTTACACTAAAGGTTACTAAAATATGAGCATTATTGTGGAGCTTGTTAACTCCGGCATTGAGGGTTCGTGTAATCCTACGCAATGTGTTCATCATCCAACAAAAGTGTAGAGTATGCATTTATCTATTCTGTTATGTGATCAATGTTGAGAGTGTCCACTAGTGAAAGTGTAATCCCTAGGCCTTGTTCCTAAATACTGCTATCGCTGCTTGTTTACTGTTTTACCGTTACTACTGCTGCAATACTACCACCATCAACTACACGCCAGCAAGCTATTTTCTGGCACCGTTGCTACTGCTCATATATATTCATACCACCTGTATTTCACTATCTCTTCGCCGAACTAGTGCACCTATTAGGTGTGTTGGGGACACAAGAGACTTCTTGCTTTGTGGTTGCAGGGTTGCATGAGAGGGATATCTTTGACCTCTTCCTCCCTGAGTTCGATAAACCTTGGGTAATCCACTTAAGGGAAACTTGCTGCTGTTCTACAAACCTCTGCTCTTGGAGGCCCAACAATGTCTACAAGAATAGAAGCACCCGTAGACATCAAGTCCCTCCGGGACTCCGCCTTCCAAAGTGATTTCTTCCGGACTTTTCTAGAACCTTCTAGAACCTTCCATAAATGCACCGGATCATTTTCAAACTTATAAAATGACTTCCTATATATGAATCTTATTCTCCGGACCATTCCGGAACTCCTCGTGATGTCCGGGATCCCATCCGAGACTTCGAACAAAACTTCGAACTCCATTCCATATTCAAGTTCTACTATTACAACATCAAACCTTAAGTGTGTCACCCTACGGTTCGCGAACTATGTAGACATGGTTGAGAACTCTCTCCGACCAATAACCAATAGCGGGATCTGGAGATCCATAATGGCTCCCACATATTCAACGATGACTTAGTGATCGAATGAACCATTCACATACGATACCAATTCCCTTTGTCACGCGATATTTTACTTGTCCGAGGTTTGATCATCGGTATCACTCTATACCTTGTTCAACCTCGTCTCCTGACAAGTACTCTTTACTCGTACCGTGGTATGTGGTCTCTTATGAACTTATTCATATGCTTGCAAGACATTAGACGACATTCCACCGAGAGGGCCCAGAGTATATCTATCCGTCATCGGGATGGACAAATCCCACTGTTGATCCATATGCCTCAACTCATACTTTCCGGATACTTAATCCCACCTTTATAACCACCCATTTACGCAGTGGCGTTTGATGTAATCAAAGTACCTTTCCGGTATAAGTGATTTACATGATCTCATGGTCATAAGGACTAGGTAACTATGTATCGAAAGCTTATAGCAAATAACTTAATGACGTGATCTTATGCTACGCTTAATTGGGTGTATCCATTACATCATTCATATAATGATATAACCTTGTTATTAATAACATCCAATGTTCATGATTATGAAACTAATCATCTATTAATCAACAAGCTAGTTAAGAGGCTTACTAGGGACTTTATTGTTTGTTTACATAACACACATGTATCAATGTTTCGGTTAATACAATTATAGCATGGTATACAAACATTTATCATAAACATAAAGATATATAATAACCACTTTTATTATTGCCTCTTGGGCATATCTCCAACAGTCTCCCACTTGCACTAGAGTCAATAATCTAGATTACATTGTAAGGTACCTAACACCCATGGCATTCTGGTGTTGGTCATGCTTTGCCCTAGGGAGAGCTTTAGTCAACGGATCTGCTACATTCAGATCAGTGTGTACTTTGCAAATCTTTACTTCTCCATCTTCGATGTACTCGCGAATCGAATGATAACGCAGCTTGATATGCTTCAGCCTCTTGTGTGACCTTGGTTCATGTGCATTGGCGATGGCACCCATGTTGTCACAGTAGATGACTAGTGGGTCCAATGCACTAGGAACCACCGAGATCTACACTGAACCTCTTCATCCATACCGCTTCTGATGAAGCCTCTGAAGCCGCTATGTACTCTGATTCTGTTGAAGACTTCGCCACCGTGCACTGCTTCGAGCTTGCCCAGCTTACTGCAGCACCATTCAATATAAACACGTACCCAGATTGTGACTTAGAGTCATCAGGATCAGTGTTCCAACTTGCATCGGTGTAACTTGTTACAACGAGCTCTTGGTCACCTCCATAACAAAGAAACATATCCTTAGTTATTTTCAAGTACTTCAGGATATTCTTGACCGTTGTCCAGTGTTCCATTCCTGGATCACTTTGATATCTGCTAGTCAAACTAACAGCATGTGCTATATCCGGTCTAGTACATAGCATGGCATACATGATAGAGCCTACTGCCGAGGCATAGGGGATCTGACTCATCCTTTCTCTTTCTTCTGCCGTAGCCGGACCTTGAGTCTTACTCAAGACCTTGCCTGGTAACATAGGTAAGAATCCTTTCTTACTTTCGTCCATTCTAAACTTCTTTAGAATCTTGTCCAGGTATGTACTCTGTGATAGCCCTATTAGACGTCTTGATCTATCTCTATAAATCTTGATGCCTAATATATACGATGCTTCACCAAGGTCTTTCATTGAAAAACTATTATTCAAATAACCTTTTACACTGCTTAATAGTTCTATATTATTCCCAATCAATAATATGTCATCTACATATAATATCAGGAACGCTACAGAGCTCCCACTCACTTTCTTGTAAATACAGGCCTCTCCATGACACTGTATAAACCCGAAGTCTTTGATCACCTTATCAAAGCGTCGGTTCCAACTTCTCGATGCTTGCTTCAGTCCATAAATTGAACGCTGAAGTTTGCATACTTTGTCAGCATTTTTAGGATCGACAAAACCTTTTGGTTGTACCATATACAACTCTTCCTCAATGTCTCCATTAAGGAACGCCGTTTTGACATCCATCTGCCAAATCTCATAATCGAAAAATGCAGCTATTGCTAACAAAATCCTTACAGATTTTAGCTTCGCTACAGGTGAGAAAGTCTCATCGTAGTCAACACCTTGAATTTGTCGGAAACCCTTTGCGACAAGTCGAGCTTTATAGACAGTAATATTACCATCAGCATCTGTTTTTCTCTTGAAGATCCATTTATTTTCGACAGCCTTGCGGCTATCAGGTAAGTCTACCAAAGTCCATACTTTGTTATCATACATGGATCCCATTTCGGATTTCATGGCTTCTTGCCATTTGTTGGAATCTGGGCTCATCATCGCTTCTTCATACGTCGCAGGGTCTTCATCATTGTTATCCACAATCATGACATTTAGACAAGGATCATACCAATCAGGAGTGGCACGTTCCCTTGTCGATCTGCGAGGTTCAGTAGCTATCTCGTTTGAAGTTTCATGATCATTATCATTAGCTTCCTCTGTTGCCGGTGTAGGCGGCACAGGAACATCTTCCGGTACTGCGCTACTCTGATCAACGAGCAAAGATTCTTCAATCTCATCGAGTTCTACTTTTCTTCCAGTCACTTCTTTAGTGAGAAATTCTTTCTCAAGAAAGGTTCCATTCTTAGCAACAAAGATCTTGCCTTCGGATCTGTGATAGAAAGTGTACCCTATAGTTTCCTTAGGGTATCCTATGAAGACGCATTTCTCCGCTTTGGGTTCTAGCTTATCCGGTTGTAACTTTTTTACATAGGCTTCGCAACCCCAAACTTTAAGGAACGACAGCTTAGGTTTCTTATTAAACCATAATTCATACGGCGTCGTTTCAACGGATTTTGATGGTGCTCTATTTAAAGTGAATGCGGCTGTCTCTAATGCATAACTCCAAAATGATAACGGCAAATCAGTAAGAGACATCATAGAACGAACCATATCTAAGAGAGTTCGATTACGACGTTCGGACACACCGTTTCGTTGTGGTGTTCCCGGCGGTGTCAATTGTGAAAGTATTCCGCATTTCTTTAAATGCATGCCAAACTCATAACTTAGATATTCACCTCCGCGATCAGATCGTAGAAATTTAATCTTCTTGTTACGTTGATTTTCTACTTCACTTTGGAATTTCTTAAACTTCTCGAAAGTTTCGGATTTATGTTTCATTAAATAGATATACCCATATCTACTCAAATCATCTGTGAATGTTAGAACATGTAACATCCCAGGTTTTTCAAAAATTTAAAAACTTGCATGCATACATGTCATTTATGCAATTGTTTGTTCTCATAAAATAATAAGCACAATATGAAACAACTGTAGCTTTAAAAATCCTAGTGCAAAACTCTTAATTTTCCTACCATGCCATTTTGACAAAAATCATGTACTATTTTGTCTAAGTCAAAGCCCTGAATTTTACAAAAATTTAGAAACTGGTTTGAGCCATTTTGGAATTAGGATTCAAAAGTTATGAGGAAAACAGTAAAAAGAAAATGAAAAAGAAAAGAACAAAAAAAATAGAAAACGGTTCGGACTGACCAAACTGGGCCAGCCCGACCGCACCGGCCCGCTCGGCCTGCCAAAACGGCCCGCGCCCGAACCGCCTGCCCCCTTTTCTTTTTTTTCTCTGTTTCTCTCACTGACCGGTGGGACCCACCTACAAGCGGGGCCCGCCTGTCAGCTTCTTCTTCCACTCGTGCCCGAGGCGGACTCTGCCTCCACCGTCGCCCTAACCCTACACGGAGCGGACGAATCCGCACCGTCCGAGCCGCCCTCGACGTCCGTGCCTCCGCCTATTTAAAGCCCCGGACCCCCGCGTCCTTTTCCCCAAGTCGCCGCCCCAGACCGCGCCGCCAAACCGCGGCGATTTCTCGCCGAAGCCGCCGCCGCCTCCAGCCGCCCGCCGCCGCCGCTCTAGCCCGCCTGGCCGCACCCCGGTCACCAGGAGAACCGCGACGTCGCGCCGCCCCTCGTCGCTGCCTCCGCCGAGCCCGGGGACTCCCGCAACGCCAGCCACGCCACCGCCCGAGCCGCCCGCCGCCATCTTCTCCAACTCCGGCCGGCAGGTGAGCTCTCTCCCCTTTTCTTCTTTTTCTTTTTCTCTTTTCTTTGCTTTTTCGTTTTTAGCCGTAGGATTAGATCTAACGGATCACACCAGTGATCCGGCCTAACCGGTACTGACCAATCAGGTCACGCCACGTGGCCTGCCCAGTCAGCCCCTCCTCGTCAAAGCAGAAACGCGTTTAAATTTGAATTTAAAGGCCAGATTTGTTGCATAATTTGTAAATTCAATATAAAATCAACCACTGGGCCAAATTTTACAAATTTTATAGTTTCGGAAAGCTTACAATCTGTAGAACACCTTTATGCAATAATATAGCATGGGTACTGTGATAGATTTCGTATTAAAATTCAGATAGAGAATTTGACTATTATACACTATAAAAATTATATAAAATAATCTACCCGGCCAAATTTTATGAATTTGTACTTTCTGGAATCCTCAGATCGTGTACTACAGTATGGTATAGGAGTTGTACAACTTTGATACGTGCACAAACTTGCTTTAATAAAATCTATGTAAATCAGTAATTCAATCATAATTCAAATTTTATAAATGATTTTCGAGTAATTCCAATTGATGTGCCTTTGTATTACTGTAGCCTATCCAGGGAGGTCAAATTCATATTTTTACAACACATAATGCTTGCTGTAGCTAATTAATAAGGTTGTATATGTTAAGTAGATACTCGATTAATGGTTTTCTAAATCAAATTAAATGTCCAGAATACTTTATTAACATTGCACATATCAGAGAACACATAATGCAACACTTACACACCACCCCTCTTGTGAAGTTAAATTGTTGCATAGCATGCATGCATACATGTCTATGATTGTTTATATCGAATGTTTGTTTATTTGTTGTGATTGTTTGAATAGATTGTGGAGGAGATCAAGGTGGTGCTTGTGATTGCTGTGTTTGTGTGGGTTGCTTTGATCAAGGCAAGTGACACTCAACTACCTACCTATTTTGTTATGCATTAGTGTTTTATAAACTAGTATGCATGGTAGGATTTTGTTTTCGAAAATTATGCTATGCTTATCAGTCCTAGTAGTGTGTAGCCACCATGAGCCCTTGCTAGGATTTTAGTTTGCCTAGCAATAACAAAGTGCCACTGCTGTTTTGATCAACTTGGATTGTGAGTATTGAGAATTAAAAATTAACAACTTTAATGAATCACCTGGGTGGATTGGTTGATTGGTGGGCGGCTGCTCAGGCTCACGCGCCCTAGGGACTAAAGTGATTCCTCACGCGCCCTAGGGACTAAAGTGATGAATCCCTGAGAGTGCGCAAATGTAGAGTGGCTACTCAGGGCCACATTGTGGTTGTCATCGCCTGAGGGTGCACTTGTGGTTGGCCACCCAGGATTAAAGAGATTTCTATGTCGTCCATGTTTTAGTTAGCTTCCAGTGCAGCCTTATGGTATTATGGGCTCTGCCGGGATTAAGTAAGTTGTGAGGTCAAACTTGTTGCTAGACATGATGATGGGGCTTGCAACCCAACGGGAACGGGTCTAGCTGGTTATGGTTGAAGCTTCCTTCTGAAAGATCTTGTCTCATTTCTTCTCTTGGGAAGGGTGGGTCGTAAGGTGAAAGTGCACAACCTCTCGAGAGTTAAACCTAAGATCTTAGCCGTGTCCCCGGTTATGGACAATTTGAGCTTTCTAGGCAAGGAATGTACGGAAGAATCTCATCACCTTTTCTGAATAAGTTAAAATTGGAGTAGCAACTGTCGGATAGTACATGGGAGATGTAACCATGATACTGTTTATGACATCATTATGAGTTTTTTAAAATGTTTTGTTTCAAATAAAATGTAGGATAAAATTGGCTTTATGAAAATTTGCCTAAACTCCACTTGCCAAATATCATGTAGATAGCCATGCCCAAAACTGCCACCATATAAGTGTCATTTGCCAGTACATCATTGTACTGACCTCCATTCGTGGGGCTGCATATTCAAACGTGCAGGTTATTCTGAAGATGGGTACTAGTAGGATCTCGAGTCTACATTCCAACATGTCTGCCTGTGGCGCATGAAGATGATGGAGGCTCATCGAAGTTTATTTCCGTTGTGTTTGCTTTGAACATTTATATTTGAGCTAGTCCAAGTGACTATGCAAGTTGTAAGACTTTATTTATCTCCTGTGGATCTACGTTGTAGTAAATTTGATACTATTGCTATGATTACTTCATTTGAAATGTGTGTGCTATCAGTGATCCCGGGAATAGCACTATACACAGGTATCTTGCCTTTATTAAAAGGTAGGGTGCTACAGAATGGTATCAGAGCATAGTGTTGCCTGTAGAATCGAGACCCTAGGTTTGGATTAGAAATAGGAAGACCCTAGGAAATACAAGTACATTACTTTATCTTGCCTCTTCTCCAATATTTCTCATACTCTAATCTTTAATCATTCTAAAAATGTTTTCCTTCTTTTCTTAGATGACCAGCCTCATTGAATCCATCAAGAAAGGACCAGTGATGACCATGACCCTGAAATGTGATACTGAGTTTCCAAAGGCATTAAAGAATATCATGGAGAGCATGGGACTCAAAGGAGAAGCAGTGTACAAGGGATTTCCTGTGATGGATGACGGACAAGAGTATTGGTGGGTGCAACTTCACCTATACAAGGACGAAGAAGACGACCCCAAGAAGATGGAACATTGGATGTTCACCAACCCTGAACTCCACACGTCCTTCTTCGATTCCGCAAGATGTGTTGCCTGGGCAGCTATAAATGAACTTGGAGAAAGACTCAAGTATAGGCTGCACAACACCCAGAAGGACCTCAAAGAAGAAAAGGAGGAGACCGCTAACCTGAATACTACCGTAGGTCGACTTCGAAGTGACATGGTTGACTTATCCCTTAAACTCGGTATGTATGAAGAGCTCAATAAAGCCAAGGACAGTCAGATTGCAACCCTGAGGAAAAGAATGTTGCTGTATAGTGGTTCTAGCTGAAGTTAACCAAGAAGCCTTAGTTCGACCACCAGTTAAAACTTATGTAATAGGTTATACTCATTTGTATTGTCCTACTATTTGATGTAAGGCAGTACCGTATATCTTAGTCGTATTTTCGAAAACTCGATAAGTTTAAATAAAGTTTGGATTTCTAGTTTTCAGTGTTTTTGTTTGGTTGTGTGACTTGTTTGTGCATGGGTAGGAAACTTTTGTTCCCTAGATCTGTCTATCTTGTTTCTCATCTATGCTAAAACAACCCCAGATGCCGCCAAGACGTGATCCAACTCAGGAAGCACTGCAACAGATGATGACAGCTCAGGCACAACTCATGCAGATGATGACCCAGTTCATTCAAACCACCCAGAACAACAACAACAATCCACCACCGCCACCTCCACCACCACCACCACCCCCAGTGGATAGACTCGCCAGATTTCTGAGACTCCGACCAGCTAAGTTCTCCAGTGCCACTGAACCAATTATAGCTGATGACTGGCTTCGTTCTGTCAGCAAGGACTTAGTCACCTGTGAGTGCACCGAGGCTGAGAAGATTAGGTTCACCGCTCATCTGCTGGAAGGACCTGCTGCAATGTGGTGGGAGACTTATCAACTTACCCATCCAATAGATGGCTTAGACTGGGAAACCTTCAAGGAGGGATTTCGTACTGCCCACATCTCCTCGGGCATTATGAATCTCAAGAGAGATGAATTCCGTAGTCTGAGGCAGGGTGGAAGGACTCTAAAGGAGTACATGGATGACTTCTGTGCTTTGGCGAGGTATGCCCCAGAGGACATTGACACTGATGCGAAGAGGAAGGAGAAGTTCCTCAATGGACTTAAGGGAGAACTGAAGATTCCATTGTCTGTAGCTTACGCACCCAGTTACCAGTCCCTACTTGATCAAGCCATCACCCTGGACAATAATATCAAGAAGGAGGAGAACCGTAAGAGGAAGTTTGGCAATAGTAAGAATCACACTGAGCCATTCCACAAGAAGCACCATTCTTCTGATGGGAATGGAAGTCACAACTCACACAATCATAATGGTAGTTTCGGAAAAGGGAATGGCAACAACTACAATGGTCATAGCCACAATGAAGGATTCAAGGGAGACCATTCCAATGGTAATCACAATGGAAACAATGGCCGTCACAATGGGGGTAACGGACACCACAATGGAAATAACGGCCAGCACCGCCACAATTCAAGGGACTTGTCCACTGTCACATGCTACAAGTGTAAGAAGACCGGACACTTTGCCAATGAATGCCCGGAGAATAAGCCTGTTGAAGCCACCAAACCCAATCCATTCTAGAAGGGACAAGCGAACCACCTGATTGTGGAGGAAGTGGTGAATGAAAATAACACTGTGATGGGTATGTCTCCACTCAAATCATTTACGGCATTAGTTTGAATTGATAGTGGCACATCGCATTCATTCATATCAATAGTTCGATTTACATCCCAATTGCATATTGGTGATATTAGGCTAAACATCTTAAGGGGGTTAGCCTAGATCAGATACCCATGGTAAAGGAATACTCACGCCAAGACTATATAGTTCTGCAAGGTCCAGTGGAGTCACCATAGTGAGGAAGAGGCAACTTGGGAAGGTGAAGAAAACCTTCGAGAATAACACTCACACCTAATTGCTAGCCTTTCCGAAGCCCGGGGACGTGCTTCATCTTAAGGGGGGTACTCTGTAACATCCCAGGTTTTTCAAAAATTTAAAAACTTGCATGCATACATGTCATTTATGCAATTTTTTGTTCTCATAAAATAATAAGCACAATATGAAACAACTGTAGCTTTAAAAATCCTAGTGCAAAACTCTTAATTTTCCTACCATGCCATTTTGACAAAAATCATGTACTATTTTGTCTAAGTCAAAGCCCTGAATTTTACAAAAAATTAGAAACTGGTTTGAGCCATTTTGGAATTAGGATTCAAAAGTTATGAGGAAAACAGTAAAAAGAAAATGAAAAAGAAAAGAACAAAAAAAATAGAAAACGGTTCGGACTGACCAAACTGGGCCAGCCCGACCGCACCGGCCCGCTCGGCCTGCCAAACCGGCCCGCACCCGAACCGCCTGCCCCCTTTTCTTTTTTTTCTCTGTTTCTCTCACTGACCGGTGGGACCCACCTACAAGCGGGGCCCGCCTGTCAGCTTCTTCTTCCACTCGTGCCCGAGGCGGACTCGCTCCACCGTCGCCCTAACCCTACATGGAGCGGACGAAGCACCGCCCGAGCCGCTCGACGTCCGTGCCTCCGCCTATTTAAAGCCCCGACCCCGCGTCCTTTTCCCCAAGTCGCCGCCCTGCACGCCAGCCAAACCGCGGCGATTTCTCGCCGGCCGCCGCGCTCTAGCCCGCGCCGCGCACCGCGGTCACCAGAGAACCGCGACGCCGCGCCGCCTCGTCGCTGCCTCCGCCGAGCCCGGGGACTCCCGCAACGCCGGCCACGCCACCGCCCGAGCCGCCCGCCGCCATCTTCTCCAACTCGCCGGCAGTGAGCTCTCTTTTCTTCTTTTTTTTTTTTTCTTTTCTTTGCTTGTTTTTAGCCGTAGGATTAGATCTAACGGATCACACCAGTGATCCGGCCTAACCGGTACTGACCAATCAGGTCACGCCACGTGGCCTGCCCAGTCAGCCCCTCCTCAGTCAAAGCAGTCAAACGTGTTTAAATTTGAATTTAAAGGCCAGATTTGTTGCATAATTTGTAAATTCAATATAAAATCAACCACTGGGCCAAATTTTACAAATTTTATAGTTTCGGAAAGCTTACAATCTGTAGAACACCTTTATGCAATAATATAGCATGGGTACTGTGATAGATTTCGTATTAAAATTCAGATAGAGAATTTGACTATTATACACTATAAAAATTATATAAAATAATCTACCGGGCCAAATTTTATGAATTTGTACTTTCTGGAATCCTCAGATCGTGTACTACAGTATGGTATAGGAGTTGTACAACTTTGATACGTGCACAAACTTGCTCTAATAAAATCTATTCAAATCAGTAATTCAATCATAATTCAAATTTTATAAATGATTTTCGAGTAATTCCAGTTGCTGTGCCTTTGTATTACTGTAGCCCATCCAGAGAGGTCCAATTCATATTTTTACAACACATAATGCCTGCTGTAGCTAATTAATAAGGTTGTTTATGTTAAGTAGATACTCGATTAATGGTTTTCTAAATCAAATTAAATGTCCAGAGTACTTTATTAACATTGCACATACCAGAGAACACATAATGCAACACTTATACACCACCCCTCTAGTGAAGTTAAATTTTTGCATAGCATGCATGCATACATGTCTATGATTGTTTATATCGAATGTTTGTTTATTTGTTGTGATTGTTTGAATAGATTGTGGAGGAGATCAAGGTGGTGCTTGTGATTGCTGTGTTTGTGTGGGTTGCTTTGATCAAGGCAAGTGACACTCAACTACCTACCTATTTTGTTATGCATTAGTGTTTTATAAACTAGTATGCATGGTACGATTTTGTTTTCTAAAATTATGCTATGCTTATCAGTCCTAGTAGTGTGTAGCCACCATGAGCCCTTGCTAGGTTTTAGTTTGCCTAGCAATAACAAAGTGCCACTGCTGTTTTGATCAACTTGGATTGTGAGTATTGAGAATTAAAAATTAACAACTTTAATGAATCACCTGGGTGGATTGGTTGATTGGTGGGCGGCTGCTCAGGCTCACGCGCCCTAGGGACTAAAGTGATTCCTCACGCGCCCTAGGGACTAAAGTGATGAATCCCTGAGAGTGCGCAAATGTAGAGTGGCTACTCAGGGCCACATTGTGGTTGTCATCGCCTGAGGGTGCACTTGTGGTTGGCCACCCAGGATTAAAGAGATTTCTATGTCGTCCATGTTTTTAGTTAGCTTCCAGTGCAATCTTATGGTATTATGGGCTCTGCCGGGATTAAGTAAGTTGTGAGGTCAAACTTGTTGCTAGACATGATGATGGGGCTTGCAACCCAACGGGAACGGGTCTAGCTGGTTATGGTTGAAGCTTCCTTCTGAAAGATCTTGTCTCATTTCTTCTCTTGGGAAGGGTGGGTCGTAAGGTGAAAGTGCACAACCTCTCGAGAGTTAAACCTAAGATCTTAGCCGTGTCCCCGGTTATGGACAATTTGAGCTTTCTAGGCAAGGAATGTACGGAAGAATCTCATCACCTTTTCTGAATAAGTTAAAATTTGAGTAGCAACTGTCGGATAGTACATGGGAGATGTAACCATGATACTGTTTATGACATCATTATGAGTTTTGTAAAATGTTTTGTTTTAAATAAAATGTAGGATAAAATTGGCTTTATGCAAATTTGACTAAACTCCACTTGCCAAATATCATGTAGATAGCCATGCCCAAAACTGCCACCATATAAGTGTCATTTGCCAGTACATCATTGTACTGACCTCCATTCGTGGGGCTGCATATTCAAACGTGCAGGTTATTCTGAAGATGGGTACTAGTAGGATCTCGAGTCTACATTCCAACATGTCTGCCTGTGGCGCATGAAGATGATGGAGGCTCATCGAAGTTTATTTCCGTTGTGTTTGCTTTGAACATTTATATTTGAGCTAGTCTAAGTGACTATGCAAGTTGTAAGACTTTATTTATTTTACCTGTGGATCTACGTTGTAGTAAATTTGATACTATTGCTATGATTACTTCATTTGAAATGTGTGTGCTATCAGTGATCCCGGGAATAGCACTATACACAGGTATCTTGTCTTATTTAAAAGGTAGGGTGCTATAGAACATAACGATAACCACCACGCGAGGCTACACTCATTGGTCCGCACAAATCGGTATGTATGATTTCCAATAAGTCTGTAGCTCGCTCCATAATACCAGAGAATGGAGTCTTAGTCATTTTTCCCATCAGACATGCTTCGCATCTATCAAGTGACTCAAAGTCAAGTGATTCTAGTAATCCATCGGTATGGAGTTTCTTCATGCGTTTCACTCCAATATGACCAAGACGACAGTGCCACATATAAGTAGAATTATCATTCAATTTAATTCGCTTAGCATCAATGTTATGTATATGTGTATCACTACTATCAAGATCTAACAGAAATAAGCCATTCTTTTCTGGTGCTCGACCATAAAAGATATTATTCATAAAAATAGAACAAACATTATTCTCAGACTTGAATGAATAACTGTCTTGCATTAAACAAGATCCAGATATAATGTTCATGCTCAACGCGGGTACAAAATAACAATTATTAAGGCTTAAAATTAATCCCGAAGGTAGATGTAGAGGAAGTGTGCCGACAGTGATCACATCGACTTTGGATCCATTTCCAACGCGCATCGTCACTTCATCATTTAGTAGTCTTCGTTTATTCTTTAGTTCCTGTTTCGAGTTGCAAATGTGAGCAACCGAACCAGTATCAAATACCCAGGTACTAGTACGAGAACCAGTAAGATAAACATCTATAACATGTATATCGGATATACCTTCTTTCTTCTTCTTGACAAGGCCGCTCTTCAGATCCGCCAAATACTTGGAGCAATTACGCTTCCAGTGTCCCTTCTCCTTGCAGTAATAGCACTCAACATCAGGCTTAGGGCCAGCCTTAGGTTTCACAGGAGGCGTGGCAGCTTTCTTGCCACCCTTCTTGTTTTTGCCTTTAGACTTGCCCTGTTTCTTGAAACTGGTGATCTTGTTGACCATCAACACTTGGTGCTCTTTCTTAATCTCAATCTCAGCAGATTTTAGCATGGCGAAGAGTTCAGGTAACTCTTTGTTCATGTTCTGCATATTGTAATTCATCACAAAGTTCTTGTAACTAGGTGGCAGTGATTGAAGGACACGATTAATCCCCAGTCTGTTAGGAATCACTATTCCCAAGTCACTGAGTTTCTTCGCATGCCCGGTCATGGCGAGCATGTGCTCACTAACGGAGCTGCCTTCTTCCATCATGCAACTGAAGAAGTGTTTCGATGCTTCATAGCATTCCACGGCCGCATGAGTTTCAAAGATAGTTTTCAACTCATTGACCAACTCATGAGGATCGTGGTGCTCAAAACGTTTTTGAAGATCGGCTTCCAGACTGCATAGGATGGCACACTGAACTTGAGAGTACCGAGTTTTCCGAGTCGCGTAAACATTCTTTACTTCATCGGTTTCAGTTTCTGCAGGAGGGTCACCTAGCGGTGCATCAAGCACATATTGCAGGTTTCCGCCATTGAGGAAGATCCTCACATGACGGAACCGTCGGTGAAGTTGCTACCGTTGCTCTTAAGCTTTTCTTTCTCTAGGAACTGGTTAAAATTGATTGGGGACGCCATATCTACAACATATATTTGCAATAGTTTAGACTAAGTTTATGACAAATTGAGTTCAAATTTTAATTTAACAAAATTAAAAACTAGGTGAACTCCCACTCAAAACAATATCCCTCGAATTGTCTTAGTGATCACACGAACCAAATCCACCACACCAAGTTCGATCATCACGAGACAAGATGTAACTTCAATGGCGAACACTCAAAGTGTTCATCATATCAATCATATGATGCATGCTCTACCTTTCGGTATCACGTGTTACGAGACCATGTCTGTACATGCTAGGCTCGTCAAGGCCACCTTAGTATCCGCATGTGCAAAGCTGGCTTGCACCCGTTGTATGCACTTGTTGAGTCTATCACACCCGATCATCACGAGATGCTTCGAAACGACAAGTCTTGGCAACGGTGCTACTAAGGATGAACACTCTATTATCTTGATATTTTAGTGAGAGGGATCATCTTATAATGCTACCGTCGCGATCTAAGCAAAATAAGATGCATAAAAGGATTAACATCACATGCAGTTCATATGTGATATGATATGGCCCTTTAGTCTTTGCGCCTTTGATCTTCATCTCCAAAGCACGGACATGATCTTCATCATCAACGGGCATGATCTCATCATCGTCGGCGTAGCGTCAAGGTCAATGGCGACGTCTTCATGATTGTTCTCCCATGTAGCAACTATTACAACTTCTTTGAAATACTACTCAACATGAAATTTAAAGACAACCATAAGGCTCCTGCCGGTTGCCACAATACAATAATGATCATCTCATACATAGTCATCATCACATTATGGCCATATCACATCACCAAACCCTGCAAAAACAAGTTAGACGTTCTCTAATTTGGTTTGCATATTTTACGTGGTTTAGGGTTTTCGAGTGAGATCTAATCTACCTACGAACATGAACCACAACGGTGATACTAGTGTTGTCAATAGAAGAGTAAATTTAATCTTCACTATAGTAGGAGAGACAGACACCCGCAAAGCCACTTATGCAATACAAGTTGCATGTCGAGCGTGGAGCAAATCTCATGAACGCGGTCATGTAAAGTTAGCCCGAGCCACTTCATCCCACTATGCCACAAACATGCAAAGTACTCAAACTAAAGACAACATAAGCATCAACGCCCATAAAACCATTGTGTTCTACTCGTGCAACCATCTATGCATAGACACGGCTCTGATACCACTGTAGGGATTCGTTGCATAGAAAACAAAAAATTTCCTACCGCGAGAACGCAATCCAAGCCAAGATGCAATCTAGAAGACGGGAGCAACGAGGGGATGATCGAGACTCACCCTTGAAGATTTCCAAAGCCTATAAGAGTAGGCTCTTATTGCTGCGGTAGACGATCACTTGCCGCTTGCAAAAGCGCGTAGAAGAACTTGATCACGGTGCCACAATCGGGCAGCACCTCCGTACTCGGTCACACGTTCGGTGTTGATGAAGACGACGTCCTTCTCCCCGTTCCAGCGGGCAGCGGAAGTAGTAGCTCCTCCTTTAATCCGCCAGCACGACGGCGTGATGGCGGTGGTGATGGAGAACTCCGGCGAGCTCGCTAAGCGTTGCGGGAGAGGTGGAGGAGTGGGGCGCTAGGGTTTGGGGAGAGGGGGTGGCCGGCCACTATGGGGTGCGGCCAAGCTATGGCTTTGGTGTGCCGGCCCCCTCCCCTTGGCCCTCATTATATAGGTGGAACACCCAAGAGTTGGTGTACAAGTCTTGAATAAGACCCCAACCCAAAACGTTCCATGTGTAGGGAAACCTACCCAAGGTGGGATTCCCACCTCAAGTGGGACTCCCACCTTTCCATGAGGGGGTGGCCGGCCACCTTGGTGGAGTCCACCTTGGACTCCACCCCTCTAGGGTTGGCCGGCCATGGGTGGTGGAGTCCCTCCGGGACTCCGCCTTCCAAAGTGATTTCTTCCAGACTTTTCTAGAACCTTCTAGAACCTTCCATAAATGCACAGGATCATTTTCAAACTTATAAAATGACTTCCTATATATGAATCTTATTCTCCAGACCATTCTGGAACTCCTCGTGATGTCCGGGATCCCATACGAGACTTCGAACAAAGCTTCGAACTCCATTCCATATTCAAGTTCTACTATTACAACATCAAACCTTAAGTGTGTCACCCTACGGTTCGCGAACTATGTAGACATGGTTGAGAACTCTCTCCGACCAATAACCAATAGCGGGATCTGGAGATCCATAATGGCTCCCACATATTCAACGATGACTTAGTGATCGAATGAACCATTCACATACGATACCAATTCCCTTTGTCACGCGATATTTTACTTGTCCGAGGTTTGATCATCGGTATCACTCTATACCTTGTTCAACCTCGTCTCCTGACAAGTACTCTTTACTCGTACCGTGGTATGTGGTATCTTATGAACTTATTCATATGCTTGCAAGACATTAGACGACATTCCACCGAGAGGGCCCAGAGTATATCTATCCGTCATCGGGATGGACAAATCCCATTGTTGATCCATATGCCTCAACTCATACTTTCCGGATACTTAATCCCACCTTCATAACCACCCATTTACGCAGTGGCGTTTGATGTAATCAAAGTACCTTTCCAGTATAAGTGATTTACATGATCTCATGGTCATAAGGACTAGGTAACTATGTATCGAAAGCTTATAGCAAATAACTTAATGACGTGATCTTATGCTACGCTTAATTGGGTGTATCCATTACATCATTCATATAATGATATAACCTTGTTATTAATAACATCCAATGTTCATGATTATGAAACTAATCATCTATTAATCAACAAGCTAGTTAAGAGGCTTACTAGGGACTTTATTGTTTGTTTACATAACACACATGTATCAATGTTTCGGTTAATACAATTATAGCATGGTATATAAACATTTATCATAAACATAAAGATATATAATAACCACTTTTATTATTGCCTCTTGGGCATATCTCCAACAGAATTCTATATACACCTCAACATAGTATGATAGAGCATGAGAAGATACAAGGTTGACCAATACAAAGAGTGAAGAATAGATTCAAGTTTGGTCAACACATGAAGCATGAAGAATGTGTCACGAGAAGTCATGTGGTATGGTAAGCCGTGTCAATTATGCTTTATGAACTAACCCATCATATATGTTCCCTTGTGTTGTCTATGTGGGTTAGGTATCTTTCCATGGGCATGCATCAAAAGTGAGATCTCATATAGCCCATGAGATGATGACGTCAAGTGGTGATCGTCATCAAGGTTGAGTTGGGAAAGTTCAAGCTGAGCATCTCAAGAGGATCATATGCTTGAAGCTTTCCGTCCATTTGGTGATAATGGACATGTTTAGATGTGCATCAATGGAGCTTTCCCATCATGGTGTATGGGGGAGCATTTGTGGGCACAAAGCAACAATAATCAAGTGAGGCATTCCGGCTTGAGTGGAGCTTGAAGAGTTATCATCAAGATCAAGCGGGATGCGCAAGGAAAAGATATGGCCTTGCTAGGTTTCCCTTTTACCGGTCTCAAGGTGGTTGTTGGGAGATCAGGTTATAGGATACATAGCCGCACTATCAAGAGGGGCTTTCAGTTGGGTAACTTGATCACATCATCTTCGGGAGCTCAACCCTTTGCATGATTTTCATTCTATAAATCTTGTTACTTCTTGGTGTTTCTCTCTGTGAGGTTCTTGAGCTTGTTGCTAGCTTTACAACAATCCCAAGTTCATCGAAAACGGAATTTGTATGCATCTTCTATTGCATTTTCGAGCTTGGAGGTTTTACCGGTGTCTCTTTTATAGATAGGTCAAAACATTCATCTTGTGGTTTTTACTCCGTGGGTGGACAATGATGTTTCTATGCATAAAGTTGTAGGGCTTGTTGTTCTGATTCCAACAAGCCCAAGATCATCGAAATCGGAGTCCGGACGCAAAAGTTATCATGGTTTTTGTAAAACATGTTTTCATGTTTGGCTTAGTGGCACCGGCTGTCTCACCGGCTTGTCCGAGATAGACCGGCTCCCACACCGGTGCCAACCGGATGGTTTTCAGGGGGCTCTCAGGGCCGCCCGGTCCCTGGCCCGGTCTGACCGGCTCTCCCGCCAGGCGGCCGGTCCATGGCCCGGTTTTGGCCCGGTTGACCAGGCTGCACGAAAAACTCCCAGATCTGCCCCAAACGGTCATATTTCGTTTGGCTATAAAAGGGGCTTCTTCCCAACGGTTTTCTAGGGTTCTTGAGCACGTTTGTTACCACCATTGTTGAACCTCTTGAGCTTGCTTCCTCTCCCTTCCCTCCTATGATTCTTGCTTATTCTTGGGGGATCTGAAAGAGGAGATCTAGATCTAGAACCTCCACCAATCCATTCGTCCTCTAAGTGAGGGGAACTCTTGGGATCTAGATCTTGGAGTCATTTGTTGATTTCCTCCTTTGTTCTTCCTCTCTAATATCATGCTAGAATTTGTTGCTTTGGTGAGATTTGAGTGTGAAGGATTTGAACACCTTTGGTGTTCTTGCTTTGCATCATTGCATAGTGTTGAGCTCTCTACCACGATTAGTTCGAGTGAGAGACCGTGAGCTTGTTACTCTTGGAGGGTGACCTCCTAGTTGGCTTGGTTGGTGTCCCGGTGACCTCTTCGTGGAATATTGTGAAGGGGCCCGAGCTTCTCCTTCGTGGAGGTTGTGAAGTGGTCGTGGAGCTTGCCATCTTCGGAGTGGAGGAAAAGCTAGCTATAAGGAAAGGGATATTCCTTCGTGGGATAGGCTCGGAGAATAGGGTGAGCCTTCGTGGCGTTGGGGAATCCTTCGTGGGACCTCCACCCCTCCAAACGTGACGCACCTTCTTGCAAAGGAAGGGAACACGGGAATACATCTTCGTCTCTGCGTGCTTCGGTCATTTCTATACCCGAGCTTACTTTTCTTGTGATAGCCATCGTGCTTGAAGCACATATATCTTGCTATCACTTGTGCTACATATATCTTGTGTCTATCTTGCTTAGCTCTAGTTGTTGTTGTTTCACTTAGTTAAGCCTAGCATATTTAGGTTTTGTGCTTGTAAAATGAACGTTAGTTTAATTTCCGCATTTTTACAAGCCAAATCCGTAAGAGTTTTTTTTTAAACGCCTATTCACCCCCCCTAGGCGACATCTCGTCCTTTCACATAGAGATTATCATTACCAACACCACACATAGGCGCAATGTACCATTACACCATGTGGCATGCACACGGGGTGGTCAAAGTTCGGTCACTTCATTCCGTGGTGATCACTTTCAGCATCGGAAGAATCCTCTATGTAGCGTATGTACGTATGCAGGTGTGCATATCCACCTAACCATCTATAACTATTGGACGCCATTACATGTACTACAACATCGCGTACACCAGGCCGAGGTCGAAGCAAAGTCCTACTTGGTGGCACGTACTGTCGTAAGCAACGACGACCTTTTGTGAAAGAACAAAATGAAGTGACACTGAGAATCGGGGTTGTTGAGTGGGAGACATGCCGCCAGAGTCCGCGACGGCAGACTCCATGTCATTGTGAATGGAATCCACCATGCTGCGACAGGACCCACCTCGATGCATTAAAGTTGGTTGCCATGTGTTCTCGCTGACATGCCACCGTAGGCTGTGGCCGGCGCCTCAGCCGGTGGCGGCGTGCGACATGTGTCGCTTGCCGGGCCTACCGCCACGGTACACGTGTAAATTGCATGAGGATGTACTTCTTTTCGTAGGTGATCTGATCTACCAAGAAAAACTCCAAGATACAGTCATATAAAGATCCAATTTTGAATTGGAGCTAAGCCGAAGATGAATACATATCGTAAATCAGCTAAGGAGCCTGAGACTTGAAACATTTAAGTTTTTAGTTTTAACAAAACATTTGATGGTGTCTTTGTTTTTGTTCTTAGTTCATGCATGGCAGAAACTCAATTCGGCTCCCGGGTGCGTATGATCCCTCTACCATAAAAACATATTTCCAAGTGCTAAAAAAATTTGACAAAAAAATTTACATGTACATCTCCATAACATATGTGTATTCGTCAAGTTTCACGAAAAAATGATATTTTTTGTAGTCTAAGCGAAAAGAGAAAATTTATCTTGTGACAAGTCTTTGTTTCAGCACCGAATTTTGTCTTTTTTACACACGCCACATGACATGTTGATTTTTCATGAAACGACTTTGTGAGCGCGTAGCACATGAAGATGTACGTGCGAAATTTTTGTTTCAAATTTTTTGACATTTTAAAATGTGTCTAACATGTATTTCAAAATAAAGGGAGCATACGCTCCCATGTGCCAAAACATCACTCCCGTTCATGCATGCGGTTCTTTGTTCAATTTATTTTCGACAAAGAGCATATATTAATAGTGCGAAGATACCAATTAGACCCAACATCTGCACCAACGCATTGCACTAGCGGCATTACATATGCACACAAGCAAAAAAGAAACCAAAAAAGAAGAAGAACTACAATAAAAGAAAAGTCCCGCTACAGTGATCTAATCTTGTTAGCAACCATACTAACACCACCAAGACGACATCGGAAGTTCAGCTTCTCCAAAAACGACGCCTCCAAGAAGAGAACAACGCACAAGCGCCGTTGTCGCCAGATTATAGATTTTAGGTTTTCATCCTGAGAGAAAATCCCCCTCACAAAACAATGCTTTCAACAAGGTCATTGCCAGGCACAACTAATTAAGACAAGACCTTGAATTTTCATCATGAAAGGTAAATCCTCATCAGCATTGCTAGTCCTCAGATCTCGGCTTACATGGCATTCTCCGTCAGTTGAAACGAGAAAGCATGCCCCATGATGGTAATAGCCAGCAGAGCTTTGTAGCGCTCCATCTGAAACCAAACGGTCAGACAAAAACATGGATGCGCAAAACCGAATCTCACCCGATCCAGCAATCTTCATGCATGAACCGCCCAATAAAATTCGCCGGCGAAGCCTTCCGTAACACGACACTCCAGCTAGATCATGGGGACATGCATCTGGCAAATTATCATCTTAGCACGAGTTGAAACCCTAGAACCACTACCTTTATTCAAGCTGAGCTAGTAGCCCCAACGACACCCGCTTGGATCTGCGGCTCCGAAACACACCGGTCATGCCAGCGGCAGAACATGGCTCAAATGCCCCTCTCACATAGTCACATGCATGGGGGGGGGGGGGGTAGGACTCTGGTTCGTGTATGGCCATTTCGTTGCGTGTTTAAAATGTTGGTTGTGTTTGATGCAGAAAGGTTGGATGTACAAACTTCATTTTGATTTATCTTTTTATATATATTTTTTTAAAAAAATGTTTAACTTTAAAGGGGGAGAAACTCCATTTCGACACCAAATTACGAGCACGGAGACTCGAACCTGGGCGGGCGGGATGCTTCAGCCCATCCCAACTACCGGGCTATGCCTCGGTTCCCTCTTTTTATAATTTTGATGTCTCTCCTGAGGCACAATACATTCGCAGAGGGGAGGTGTGTACACTCCAGGCACTTTTCTCTAGCATTTCGTAATCGTAGGCCTAAGCTAAGCCAAAACAGTGTTTGAAAAATGGGGGCCACCGGGCGAGTGGATTAAGTCGGCGAGCATGCGTACGCCTGGCAAAGTTCAGATGCTTCCGGAGAGCTAAACATGCCGACATGGAGACGGAAAGCCAGCGGCACGCGTCGCCATTTCGCTGCTTTGATTCTCTCGACTCGGTACTTAACCAAGGATGCTTCCAGCGCAAACCATTCCCCTCTATCGATTCCTTCGCTTTCCCCCTCCGTCCTACCTCCATTTAACTAGCCCCACTGTCTTCTTCGCTCTGCCTCATCCTCGTGGTCAAGCTTCTCACCAACATCAGCTACCTGGGAGAGATCGATATCTCGAGCACAGCATCAGGACTCAGGAGGGGATACACTTTCAGTTTCAGGTACGTGCATGCTACGGCTGTTTTTATGTGAGCTGAGCTGATGTATATTTTTGACAATCACTACTGCTCTGTAGTCGTCTTCATTCCCTATGCGCGTCAGTGAAATGTTTTCTTCTCCTCTCATTTCTGCAGGCCACCGCACAGATAATCAGATATCCGCAGCGCATCGCAAAATCAGACGACAAGATGCAGATGGTACTGGTGATATCGCTGCCCCTGGTGGCGCTGGTCATCATCATCGCCGTCATCCTCTGCATCATCTGCCGTTAGGTTAACCATCTCGCCGTTCGCCGGCAGGGACGGACGGATTCCACGCCGTATCATGTAGCCTCGTAGTCTTGTTTGCTGTGTCGTACTGCCGTTGCGCACTGGTCTGCAGCTCTGCAAGGTGTGATTATATGATGTACCTCTTTTTTCTTTTTCTAGTAGCTTATCGACGTGAAATGTATTGCCGATTGATCCATGTGTGCCTGTGGAGTGTTGTAGCACGTGCTACTGTTGTTTGATGTAAGCTCTCTAACTCTAAGGATTTCTCCAGATTTTTTTGTCATACTTTTATCAGAGTGTGATTGGAAAAGAGGCACCATCTGCGGGTCGCACTTGGCCCTGCTTATAAGAAAGCAATAGAGGGTTGCTTACAGGAATGTAGAACAGCTTTAGTACCAAACTCGAACAGAAATGTAGAAGCTCGCACAGAAGCTGGGCTGCAAGCCTACAACCGATGAGGCAACAGCAAAATCTACCACAATCTTCCACTTCTCTAATTACACTCTTGTATGTGGTCTGTATTCAGTGTTCACGTCTGTCTGTCCAACCAAACGCCCGGTTGGCCTATGGCGAAGGCACCGTCCACCACCACCGAACCCAGACATCTCTGACGGTCACCGTCAAGGTTCAGGCCAGTGGCGCCGGAGTCATCGGTTCACACTCTCGAGCCACACGTCACGCGTCTTTCCGCTTCTCCTTTCTTCTCCACCCCACTCTAGCTGATTAGTTTAGCACACGCACCAGCCAAACCTCCTGCTTTTCTCCTCCTCCGCCCCCTTCTCCCCCCATCTTCAATCTCCACTACTCCTCCCCTCCGTCTCGTCTCGAACAGGGCGTCAGGAGCACCAACAAGATCGCCAGATCGGTAGCTCGGTTCGTCGCAGGTACTAGTTCCTCTGTTGTCCCTGTCAAATCTTGTGGGTTTTTTTTTGGATTTATTCGTCAGTGAATTTCAAAACTCACGCATGGCATGACTCCCATCTTGATTGGCTCCTGCACTGATTCAGTCAACACTGCTCCGTGGCTTGCTATCTACTAGCAGCATATTCAGTTCGACTTAGACCACTCAGGCCCAGCTGCTGTAGTGAGTGCTAGCACCGACTAATTTCTCGAGGCTAGAAGGGCTGAAGAGGGCTAGCAGATGCTCTGATCTCAGCCAAATCCAAGAGAGATTCGGTAATTAACAGATCATGAACCTATAGACCCATAGCCTGCCATCCTCTGTACCGTGTTCTGTTCTGGAAAGCTTTAGCCAGGTTTGACCTATGTGCACGTGGATGAGGAATCGAATCAATTCGTGTCGCTGATAATTGATGTAGTAATTCAACCGAATTAGATCCTTCCACCTTATCAAAGGGAATGCCTTTGCCCTATGCTATAGCAAAGGGGACGCCTTTGCCCTTTGCTCAGCATCCAAGCTTCGATCATACCTTAAGGAGAGAAGATGGAGGACAATGAGGAGCAATCCTAGTACTAGAGTTTTCGTGGGGATTAGCGGAGATAATCCCCACCAAATCCCAAATCTCCTGTTACTTCTAAAAGCACGTTTGGTACTAAAGTATTGAGGAGTTTAATCCTCGCTTATCCCCACATTTTCTCAAATTTTAGTGTATTTTTCTCATTCCCAATACTCTATCCTACCTAGTGAATATGATGGGATTTGGGAGATTGGATGAAGGTAGCGGTTTCACCTAATATTCTAGAGTTTATCTCCACTAATCTTCACGAAAACTGTAGTGCCAAATCCCTCTCAGCCTGAAAAAGTATCAGGAAAAATAAATCTCTTTTCGGAGTAATTCATTAGTAAACAAATGATTCTACAAGATTAAATGATCTTGGCCTGCTCTTCACCAGATCCCTCGAGTTGTATCACAGCAGTTCAGGGAGAGGGTGAGAAAGGCAATCGTAGACATTCTGCTCCATGGCATGTATTTGTTGCTCCAATGTGAAAAACCAAGAATTGATCTTAATATCTCATCATCGTCTGTTCCATTTTGCAGGCAACAGCGGATGGAGTTCGTGCTGATCATATCCCTGCCACTCCTCATCCTGATCGTGATCATCGCTGTCGTCCTCTGCATCGTGTGCCGCTAGCCAGATGGCCCAGATGTCCACGCCCAAAGCAATGAGCAGATCGTCTCTGATGTGACTGTGATTATACCATATGTTAATTAATCCATGATTATTACATCATGGTGACTCGATTAAAAGAAAACTCTACTCCCCGCCTCTGCTTTTTTCGTTTCAGTCATTGTGGCGTGAGTAGCTGGCTCTAGCTTTATTACCTTTGCTGGTGGCAAGCAACAACGACATTGATTCCGCGTGTCGATACTTAATAGTACATATGTGCTGTAAGAAGAACAATTCCATCACTGCTCTGATTCGGGGATTTGATACCTGAAAAAAGTGTCACCCTTTTCTTTTCATCTCATTCTTCCGAACTCTTCGAGATCAGAATGTTGCAGCCTTGCAGGTGCAGGAGACTGAGATTCGCCCCGACATTTTGGGGGTCTGCAGAGTTCTCCACTCAAAGTGTGAATCACTGAATCTGCTGCCTGCCGTGTTTCCGTTTGTACTTTGCCATTTGTCGTGCTGCAAGGTCCCCCTTTCTAGCAAAGAAATCAGAAATGCAAAGGGAAGCTTCCGTTTGTATCGACGCATTTCTTGTGATCTTGCCGACTTCTGCATGTACACTCCATAAAATGCAGAACCCTTTATCGAAAAAAAATGAAATGCAGAACCACAGACATAACTAGGAGGAAATAATAGCCATGGAGGTGTGCAGTGTGCACAAGAAAAACAAGTTGATTGGCCCATCCGCCCATGCAGAATCCTGATTGCTCCCTCCCCGATCCAAATTACTCGCAAATTTAGGCAAAATATTGCCTAAACTTTGTCTAGGTTCATTCAATCTGCGACAGATTGGAGGGAATAGTAAATTTTTCATGTGTTCTTCACACATGGTAGAACTACAGAGAGTTGTTTGGACGAGATGTTTTCCCAGGAGCTTCAGTATTTAATTTAGTACAGGTCCATAAAACTCTCCAGAGAAGTGGCTCCTATCCAAAAATTATGCTGTTCAGAGCAAATAAAAAGCTGCTCACAAGATTATACAAACCCACATCAGATGCAACTGAGAGCAGTTATCTAGCTGACGGTTTTGACAGGGAAAGATCACCTATAACAAACATTTTCTTGGGTATTATAACAAACCTTTTCAACAACTCAAAACTATTTATGACCATAAGGCCCCTCCTTTCACACACAAGCCAACTCGCTTCTGAAACAGCAACCAAGATCTGAACAAATCACTGTAAGTGATTTGTTCTTTGTCTCCAGTCCTTGCATGAGCTTTGCTACACAATCCCTTTACACTGGACCTCCGGAATCAACAACCAGACGGTGCAAGACTTACATGTAAAAACATTAGCCTGCAATAGAATAGACAGGTATTACTTTGGTGAAGGTCTGAAGCATTATAAAGGCTACTTCAAACATTCGAATGTTTTTTTACTGCTATGCATGCAGTACTTGAGCACTATGACCATTTTATAGTCAAGCAAAATTTTGGTTCTCAGTTTTCACTAGGACAATTAAGTCAAGTTTGTCTTTTTTTTGAAAAGGCAATGTCCGGAAGGACCTAGATTATGCTGCATTAGTCAAAGCGGTGGTACAAGTTACAGAAAGGGAGACAGTAAAAAAGAAAATTACAATCAAGTCCCTGGATTTTGCACAAAGGACCTCTAAAGTTGTTGCAGAAACGCAATCGAATCCCTCTGCCACACCGCTACGGGGGGATGAACTGCGCCGGCGACCACCAACTTCCTTGCCGGGGACATGTCCACTTGGGAGGAGGCCGGCGTCAGGCGTCGCCGCCGCATCATCAGAGACAGGCCTCCGAAGGAGGTTGCTACGACGCATCTCTTGCGTCGATTGATGCCATTCTTGGGCATCCAAGATCGATGACCATCCTGTGGGCACCGTGTGACAGCTTGAGGAAGCAGCAAGAGTCTCGCCGGCCGCCACGAACTCCCAGTCACCGTCGGTGCCCCTCCCTTGCCGCCTCGGCCGGCCAAGAGGACACCTAAAAGAAGGAGCTGCAGTTGCCAGAGCCAGCGCTTATTGACCGAGCTCGCCGCGGTAGCTCTGCTCGTCGCCCACCACGGACGCGAGCAAAGAACCACCGTGGTCTGCTCCCCGATGCTGCGCCACCGCATCAGGAAGCTCGAGCTCCCACCCGTCTTATTCGCTGAGATGCCTGAGTTGAGGTCGCGCAGCAGCCAGTGCCCTCGCCACCGGAGCCGTGCCGCCGCACCACCCAACACCAGGATGCACCAGATCTGACGGAGAAGAACTGGTGGCCTACTCCCAGACACCACTACGGGACCACTACACCTATCTACACCTACTCCGGCGCCTTTCCCTCGCCATCTCCGGCCTGCAGCACCGCCGGAGAGGGGTTGGGATCGGCCCGGCTTGCTGGAGAGGACTCTCAACTACTGTTCATGGGAGAGAAGAGGGGGGGAAATGAGCCCCTCAAAGTTTCTCACATTATTCCCTCCAAAAGACAGAATGCCATAAACTGAAGACAGGTAGTGCTTTTGCGGTACAATATACACAAGGCCAAATGGCCAATGCTGCTCCTGCTCGAGGGTCTGTTTTTTATTATTATTTTAGCCAGTTAAGTTTGTAGGTATTTTTATAGTATTTTTTCTTGTTTTCCCTAGATTTTGCTTGCTTTTGTCCTTTGCTTGTTGCTTTCAGTTTCACTTCATACATGGCATCTTCTTGATGAGTTCTTTCTAATACAAAATGGCATAAATTTTGTTGCATATTCGATAAAATAATAATCAAAAGTCCAAAGTATAGTCATAGCAGAGGGGTTCGGGGGAAGCAATCTAATTGTTGAGACCATCTGAGTCACAATATGCCTTTTCCTTTCCAAGGCAAGGATCATTAACGAAATCATTGGAGTGGTGTAGACTGTAGAGGCATTCCTTTTGCCATATGTTAACTGAAGACATGACGATGACCATTTTGGGAGCAGCAGTGGCGCAATCAATCACACAAGGCGATTTCTGTCGCAAAAACCTAGACCCCATTCTCCTTCTCCTCTCCAAGGACGGCAGCTGGGTCTCCCTCCGTGGCTCTGCTATTACTCACTGACTATCCCCGCACTGGTCTCTGGTCAAGGAAGGGCGACGGTAGGTCAGTTAGCATGTAGTGCTGCCAGATAGGTGGGACCAGGCGATGGTCGCTGGTCCTCTGTATTCTGTCCGTCCGTCTACAAAGTGTCGGAGCTGTTGTCTGGCACCACGGTTGCTGGTTTCTCGTTTGGTGGGCTGGTCTGTGTCTGGCTGCGAGCTACTGCGATATCCAGCCGGCCACTACACTGGCGGTGCCCAGTGTGGCTGTCGGCACCGCCTCTTCTACGGCTATAGGATGGTGGCTCTGTTTTAGGTGGGTGCAGGAGTCTTTGCCACCATCTTCAGTGACCGGCACCAAGCTCTTGCAGCTCCCCGCCCATGTGTTGTTGCCGAAAGGGTTGTGCTTTTGGCAAGCACGCGAGGTGGCCGGTGATCTGTCCAGACAGTGTTGCAGATCTAGACAACGCTTGCTCGCCACAGAACTGGGCGCCAGAAGGGTCTAAACTTGCCTTACCAAGTTACCATCCTTGCTGCTGCCGAAGAGACGCGGGACCAGCATACTATCGATCTGGGAGTCCTCACTGCAGATCTGGGTAAGCCGGTGCACCGGCCCTTCAGACCACAGGCCAGCTCTAGGGATGCCGCCGTGGTTTGGTCATGTGCAGCATGTGGTGGCCGTCGTTGTCGAGCGGTGGGCCAACTAGGATCTTGTGCTTGCGAAGTTGTAGGCGGTGCTAGTATTCTCCCATTCCGTCTTTGTAGAGTTGCGGGATGTGTGTGCGGTGGTCGTGGCCCTCCAGGGAAAGGCCTCGCTCTCCCTTTTTTGGTGCCAGCGACAGCGGCGCCCTTGGGAGTTGTTCCCTCCTTCGTGGCATCGTTGAGTCCCGAATCACCTCCAACCCTCATGGTCTTGTACACTCCTGGTGAAAACCAAGACCTGGCTTGCCAGATTGGACAACAGCGGCATCATTGATGTCGCTCCCTCAGGCATTATTATTGGTGGCTTGGCCACTGGTTTGAGAGCAGGCCAGCAGCACACAAGTTGGCTCTAGGGTGCAGATCCTAGGAGCGCCGACAATGGGCTAGTCTGGTTACCTTGGTTGGCATAGTTGTAGACCGAGGAGGATCCCACGCGAGCGACTATTGGTAGTTTCAGGACCTTTGCGCCATCAGTGGGGTGTCTTCTGTGCCCTTTTGGGCCTGCTGCCCCCACCAATTGGTCCATGCCAGATCTCGGTGGTGGGTGAGGTGCAAAGTCGCCATCGGTGCGGCGATGACGCTCCTGAAGATCTCACCGCACCTGAAGATTGTGTGAGGCTGGCAGTCCACAGCGTCGTGGATTCACTGCCTACTCCAAAGCTGGAGCAGCCCAATATTTTCCTTATTTGCATAGTTGGATTCTCCACTCTTCTGGCAGGTATGTTAGTAGGTTTGTTTCGTACTTTCGTCTGGTGCACCTGTGTGGTCGTGTGGATGGCATCTAGGCAGGGGGTCATTTGGTAGTCAATCTTGTGGCTGTTGGTCAGGGTCTTGTACTGAGTGGTTGTTTTTTTGGGACTAGTCCTAGGCTTGTAACTACATTCTTTCTATCAATGCATTGACACACAAACTTTGAGTTTTGAGATATGGGGATGGGCAGGAATTTGAGATCTGTACTAGCGGAAAAACTCCTATGCAAATAAGATTTTGTTGAATTTAAAATTTTAATAAAGAGTCAGTCCGTCAGCCTAATAGGACAAATGAAGACTTCAAGAAAATCTGTGACACAGAAGCCTTGAAAAGTAAGATCAACTTATCAAGTGGTATATGGATCTGAAAGCAAGCAAAAAAGGGGCACAGCTGAAAAATAATAAATGATAAACACATGTTCCAGATTTGCTGGCTAGTTTTTTTTTCCTTTAACCAGGGGTTTGCTGCAATCTAGAGTTGAGTAAACATATGTAACCATACAATTCAGCTCTGTTGAGATCTTGATAACAGAAGTATCAATTAATTATCAAAGCTGTATGTGGTTTACGTGATACAAAATCACAGTCTTATGTAGTTGTGAATATGCATCTAATGACACAAATTTTATGTCACATAAACTATCCATTAACAGAGTAAGGTCAAACCATATTTTGAAACAAAGGGAGTACATGATATAGTACCGAAAAGAATATCAAGCTGGAGCATGTGGATGCCCTTGTAGGCAGTTTCCCTCAAAACATATTGCCAAACAATTATAAGGTTAGTGATTAAATTCATATCAATGTTGAAAAGGATGCTTTCATAACATACAGCATAACAGAACCACAAAGAACAACACATTCATTCAGAAAATGCAGAAAATCATAATCAACAAGGATCAATGATTGCATATTTTAGTGTTGGAAACAACAATCATGATCCGCTAACATATCCACCAAAATTATGTATGCATCATCATCGTCGTCGTCATCTAACATCAAGTCTAGATCTAGCTCTTTGGTCTCCATATGTATTATCAGGTATAAACTATTATAAACTCCGCCTACGCCTTATAAGGAATAGCCGGTCCCAAGCCCATGTAAAGAGGAGGGTTGTGACTTGTGATAGGCTTGGCGAGCGAACGAAAAAACTAGCCATTCCTATGGATATGAAACCCATACTATCATAAACTGCTCTACGGCAAGTTCTTCGGTAAAGCCAAATCGGGCTGAAGCCCTAAGGCCAAACTCACTACCAAAAACAACTAAGACCATGCTGGTGGTACTGAATAACAATACCACGAAATGAGTGTATCAGTATATAAAGCAATATATAGTATCCTACATACTACTATGAGGCACATATTGGCACAAATCACTGGCGGAACCAAGCATCATAACCAACGACAAGGAGTGAAGAAATCAAGAAAGAAGCATATGAGAAATGTTTTGTACCCCCATCAACCTTCTAGTGCTTCTTGCTCCGCGCGGGGTGCTTGGACCCATCGGTGGCGAGCCTGTAGATCCAGTAGCCCTGCCACAGCACACCAAACGCCCAATTTTATCCCGAATCCAATCAGCGCCACTAGGAGGGAGCGTTGAGCGAGAGGGGATTTGGGTAGAGGAAGTGGCGTACGAGGGCGAGGACGTGCGCGGCGATGAGGACGACGACGACGAGAGGCACGGCGTCGACGAGCAGCCAGGGGCGGAGCGCGGGCGCGACGGCGACGCCGCGCGCCATGGCGATGCGGCGGGCGAGCGCGCCGGGGTGGCGGAGGCCGAGGGCGAGGGCCGGGTCGGGCACCGCCGGGCTGCTGGAGCCCATTCCGGGGTGGCTGGGCCGGAGCTCCTCCTCAGCTGTAGCTCGCGACAGGCGCGTGGCGTGACTCCTCTACCTCGCCGGGCGCCGGTGGGCTGCTTTTGTGGGGATCGTTCGTCGTCGCTGGGTGGCGCCGCACGGCCGGGATGGGAAGGCGGTGGCGGTGGTTGGATGGATCGGACCCGGAGCGGCGGGGATTTATTTTTTTCTTGCTGGCCTGCGCGGCGCGGCGTGGGCGATGGGACTTAACGGAGAGAGGCGCCAACTACCTCCAGTTGCGTTCGGTTAATATGGTTAATTCGGTTCGGTAAATACGGTTGTTCGGTAAATACGGTTTTAATACTTTGGTAAATACGGTTTCGTATAAAAATACGGTTCGGTTTCGGTAATAACCATATTAATTCGGTTCGGTTTCGGTAATAACCATATTAACCAAAGTTGACGCGAATTTTTGAATAACACCTATTTTTTATGGACATATATTTCGTTTCTGTATTTTTAACGACCAAACTGATTATCTTACCGGGGACAAAAATGATAAATAGTGAAAATACGGTAAAATTAAAAAATCCTGCAAAATGCGGACTTGAACTCACAACCTATCTAGCATTTTATGAAAATTACTATATCCTAACCACCACGACTGTAGCTTCTTTCCTGTGCAACATGCACATCTAAACAAATATAAATGGTTACGTGAATTAGGAATGGACCTAGAAATCAAAATTCGTTTTTTCCCTATGCTATTCAGTTTTGCTTCGGTTAACCATGGTTTTTCGGGTTTTAACTGAATTAACCGAGTTGTTTATGGTTAGCACTTTTGCTAACTGAAACCTAACCGTAAAACCATAAAAACTGAAATTCGATTGCGGTTAGGTTTTTTTCGGTTCGGTTTTCGGTTTCAGTTCGGTTATGTGCAGTCGGACAACTACCGATCACCTTTTTTCTAAGGTGCACCTAAACCGGGCCGCACCACCGCACCTTGGACTTGACATCGTCATACATAAGCCTTGTCTTGTCTTTGGCCTCGACGAGACTAGACTTTGCACGATCCTCTTTCACCTCAAGAGCTTCTAGTTGAAATGACCAGGGACTGTTCATTGCAGCTGGGGCGACCTTCATACCGCATGTGGGATCGGTGTCGATGGCAGAAGCCTTGGCTTTGCTCCACGGTTTAAAGTTGGCCATGAATATGGGGTTCACAATGGTAGATGTTGAGTCTGATTCTCTGGAGGTCATACAGTATTGTTCGGGCGCGGAAAGAATTTGGAATGATGCGACAGCCATTTATGCTGAGATAATCTCTGTGGCGGGAGGTATTGGTACAGTCGAATATAGTCATTGTAGGAGAGAGATAAACAGAGTAGCCCATGATACTGCTAGGTTTTGCATTGAGTCTAGGACTGATTGTAATTGGGTCGATGAACCCCCTAGCTTTCTTCTCCAACCTCTCCTCGATGATGTAACTCTCCTGTGACAGTAAGGCGGCAAGTTTCTTACGCACTCTTTTCCTTCCAGGGTACCTAAGGGGGTTGGAAGGTTTTTAATGAGGCGGCTTGGTGACCTAATATATAGATGGTTTATTTCAAAAAAAAGAGCTTCTAGTTGAAGGTGTACAAAGCTTTTGGCGGTGCCTATTTCTCTTTGCGTTGTTTCACTTTCCTCTCAGCGATGGCCTCTTGCTTCTTCACCGTCAACTCTTGCAAGGTCTTTTGGAACGGCTATGAGAAAACTTGACGGTGCATGTCGGTCTTGATTGCCTCGTGGCCAACTGGCCGTTTGTCACAGCCAGTACCGCCTACATCTTCGGCTCTATCGGTGCCTAAGCTTTGCCCATCGTATTCGAGGTTGATGGTACCGTCCATTGACAAATTTTCATTGCCCTTCTTATTCGTGTTCTCGAGTTTCCTCCAAAGGACGTAGCTTGTTTCCCACTTCTTGGTGTCCTTGAGCAACATCCAATAATGGCTCAATGTGAAACCCTTGTTGTCGTAGGTGCACTTGAAGTGCTCCAAAGCAAAAAAACAACCTACACACACACACAACAAACAATGATATATGCCCACATATGTACTAGCAACATAGAGAAGAGGGAAAGAGGTTTACCATGTCAACGGCCGAGACACCGCTTATTTCCCTTCCCCTCACCGTCTCGGATGAGCCTTGGAACCGGCTACACTCGGCATGGATGAAGCCCCACCTCTTTGCAAGGGGGTCTTTGCGTTTACAATAGAAGGGGTTTTGCCCCAACTTCCTATGCTCATGGAAGTACTTGCCCACGCGGCTCCAATAGGCAAATCCCTTTTGCCCGGCACCGCACAGTGTAACTTGCGAAATCTCTATCCAAGCATTGCATAACTGTTAGGTTGATATCCACCACGTACGAGCCCAACGGCTCGACGTGCCCTTTGACATGCGCCCAACCGCATCTGGTTGGTGGGCCCCTGTCGCTGCTTGTGGCGTGTAGCAACAGCTTCCTTGTGACGGTAAAGCACACGTCCGTTGGGAACCCCAAGAGGAAGGTATGATGAGTACAACAGCCCTCAGAAGAAACCAAGGTTTATCGAACCGGTAGGAGATGAAGGCCACGTGAAGGTTGTTGGTGAAGGAGTGTAGTGCGGCGCAACACCAGGGATTCCGGCGCCAACGTGGAACCCGCACAACACAATCAAAATACTTTGCCCCAACTTAACAGTGAGGTTGTCAATCTCACCGGCTTGCTGAAAACAAAGGATTAAGCGTATGGTGTGGAGAATGATGTTTGCTTGTAGAAAACAACAGAGAACAGTGATTGCAGTAGATTGTATTTCAGATGTAAAAGAAAGGACCGGGGTCCACAGTTCACTAGTGGTGTCTCTCCAATAAGATAAAAAAGCATGTTGGGTGAACAAATTACAGTTGGGAAATTGACAGAATAGAGATTCATATACATATCATGATGACTAATATGAGATTTACTTAGGGCATTACGACAAAGAACATAGACCGCCATCCAACATACATCTATGCCTAAAAAATCCACCTTCAGGTTAGCATCCGCACCCCCTCCAGTATTAAGTTGCAAATAACAGACAATTGCATTAAGTATGGTGCGTAATGTAATCAACACAAATATCCTTAGACAAAGCATCGATGTTTTATCCGTAGTGGCAACAGCACATCCACAACTGTTGGGGGGATGACCCCCGGTATGCCAAAGGTGTGCCGTACCGGGTGGTCTTACCCTTCAAGATACCGGTTTAATGTTCATGCCGGAATAAGAAAATAGAGTTTTGGCTGAAGTGAAAGCTAGCCGGTATCCCCAAGAGGGTATACCGGAACCAGAAGGAAAGATACCGGCGCACCGGTAGGAACAACGTGCCGGCTGACTGGTCAAAGATTCCGTCAGGAGCTAAAGGACAAGGATGAGCTAAGCAAAGTAGCTTTAAACGAAGACTAGAAGACAAGGAGGAGGATGACGGTCAAAGAAGCCGGAGGACGTCATCCTTCTTGTTTAAAGAAGACCCCGGCGTCATCTGTGATTAAAGTAGCTTTATAAAGTATCTTTGTAAAGTAGTTTGTCTAGTCAAAGATCCCATTAGGGTTTCTTGTTCTGTAAGCCACCCTCTCCCCTATATAAGGAGAGGGGGCAGCCCTCTACTCGGGCGTGATCGATAGTAGAGAAAACGACCTGTAACCTGTCTTGAGATCAATGAACATGGTGATCTAGAGCGAGTTCGTCCTTGTGTCTTTCTTCTTCTACCTCTGGCCTCGGCCAAGTTCTTGAGGAAAGCATCCGGAAGTTCGTCCATCTAGTCACAAACCCTCCCCCGGATCCTCTTGCGTCCATTCGGCCCCAAGATAAGCCATCCCATGGCATCTGCTCGTTCACCACGACGACAGTTGGCGCCCACCGTGGGGCATGAAGTGGCGCTTCTGGAGTTCATATTCGGGCGGGCATCCTCGACATCGACGGCGAGCGCACGGTGTCCGCGCTCGTGGAACGCATCTACAACATGGACTTCATCAACGATAATGCTGGCTGCTTCGCCAACGGCGGCAAGTTCCCTCGAACGCCGCACCATCGAGTTCGGCGGCATCCGCGTCTACCTCGGCACCGTCCCGTGCGCCGCGCCTCTCGCCGGTGTTGGTGGCGCCGGTCCGCCAAGATGGCTGTGTGTTGGCCGCGCCGCCGGCAGCGTGGAGGTCATGATGGCTGGTGCGGTCAACACCCAAGGAGCTGTGGAAGAAGGAGCCGAGCGTGCGGCATCGACCGCGCGGCAAAACCGCGTGGAGCGTGACGCCGGCGTCGCGGGAGCATCATCAGCACCACGGCAACACCTCTTCAAGCGGCGATGAACACGCTGGCCACGCCCATCGCGCAACATCGACCCGGCAAAGGCTCAGGAGGAGCTGGAAGCCACGCGCAAGGCCCGCTTACCGGCGTCGCAGACATCATCCGGCACACATGTAGCTGAACCTAACTACGTGAGTACAATGCTGCCCATGGCTTTGCTCGATTAGTGCTCATGCCGCTAGGATGCCGGAAAACCGGCTTAAGGCTCGCAATCTAGATCAAGATTTGCGCAAAGAAGTTCTTGCCGGCAAGAGTGCATCTGTATCTGTGAGCATCATAGAGAAGACTAAATACAGTAGTCCGGATAAAACTATAAAAGCCGCTAAAGCTGCAGTAGCATTATGTGAATCTCTTTCCGGTGACGAGTTGGCAAAGCAGCAAGAACGTGTGCAAGAGCTGTTGAAAGTGATTGAGCTGCAAAATGCTGAGCAGCTGGCTAAGCTGAACGAGGCAGTAGCCTCAAAATCCGCGCGTTCAACAAAGAATGCCGGAAGCAAGTCCCAGGGGCAGGCATCGTCCCCTCACCGGACAAAAGAAAAGAAAAGAATGCACGGCAGATGACTGTGTATGACCCGTTCTTGCCGGAAAACAAAAAGCCGGGCAACATGATGCCGGTAGAAAAAGCCAAGGGGCAGATCGGGGCTATGCCAAGGAGGCTATGCCGGAAACAATCATGCGGTAGATATGAAACCGGGCAAAATTATCAAGCCGCAAGAGTGGCGTGCGTGGATGAAGAGATGCCACCACCAGGGTACCGGCAGGCAAGGGCCGCGGAGCTGGAAGAATATGATGAATCAGATTCCGAGGCGGAACGAACAAGAGTCCACCGGAACCCCTTGGGAGAACGCCTAGGGGAAAGATGTTTGCCAGACCGGGATGCGAGGCACAGGCTGGACAGAGTACGTCTATCTGCAATAGTTGAATGTGAAGGACCTCCTGGTCCAAGGTGCTTTGGCCCTCGGATCATGAGAGAAGAACCACCGGTGCGCAATTTCCAGTTGCCCCGAGACACAAGAACATACGATGGTACGACCAAGCCGGAAGACTGGCTGACAGATTATGTCACAGCTGTTTATGTGGCTGGTGGTGGAGTAAATGGGCGGTAAGAATCATACCGTCCTACCTTGTGGGTCCTGCGAGGATCGGCTAAATAACTTGCCGGCGAAGCATTAACGGATGGTTGGACTTTGAGGAAGCATTTGTGAACAATTTCAGCAGCACCTACAAGAGGCCAAACCGGCCTGCGCTTGTGCCAACAGCGTGCAGGAGAACCAGACCGGGATTATCTCACCCGGTGGAACTCAATGAGAAACACATGTGAAGGAGTGATTGAGGCACAAGCCATTGCTTGGTTCAGTCAAGGATGCCGGAGAGGATCGCCTTTGTGGCAAAGGCTGCAGAGAAGCATGCCCACAACCTTGGCAGAGATGATACGTGTGGCAGATAGCTATGCATTGGGAGACCCAATGCAACCGGCAGTGCAAGCTGAGCCGGAGCAGTCGAAATCCAGCAATACCGGGATAACCGGAACAACAAAAGAAGGGAAGATTTTCGGATCGAAGATATGCATCACACAAGTTGCTGCCGTGCAGAAAATTTGACGCCAGCGGCAGTCAGAGACAGAAAACCGGATCGCAGCCATGGGCGGGTCCTAAGAAGCAGTGGGTAGAAAAGAAACCCTGGGGCCAGAAAAAGAACTGGCAGGAACCCGTGAAGTACACCATGGAAGCCGCCATGGACCAACCTTGCCGGTGGCACACGCCGAACCCGGATCACCCGTCGAACCACTTGACGAAGGATTGTTCTTGGACCAAGTTCTTGATGCAAAGGGGAGCGGTAAAAGATGCGCAGGCGCCAGGGGGCCCCATGCAGCAACAGCAACAATTACCACCTCCACCACCGCTCACTGGAGCAAACGCCTTACCGGTGCAGCCAAACAGGCAGCAGTACCAGCAGGTTAACCGGGTGGAGCAAAACAATGACCAACCACCTCCACCGGCACCTTTAGGCCGGAATGTTTATGAAGACCCACACTTGTGCATGGTTGTCTTTGTCACGGAGCCAATGGACAGGCAAAGTGTGCATCGCCGTTCCATGGAAGTAAATGCGGTGATGCCGGCAGTTCCAAAGTACATGCTGTGGTCAGATCAGGAAATCACCTGGTCGTTCAAGGATCACCCCAAAGTCATGCCGAATCCGGGGGGATACGCTCTCGTTGTGGACCCAATCATGAAGGGGCCGGAAACTCGAGTAAAATTCAGCAAGGTGCTGATAGACAATGGTAGCAGCATAAACATCATGTACAAGCACACCATGCGTACGCTCGGCATAACAGAAAACATGCTGCAGCCAACTCACACAACTTTCCATGGGATTGTTCCCGGTTTGTCTTGCGCCCCGATAGGAAAAATTCGGGTGGATGTGTCGTTTGGAGGACGCGACAATTGTCGTGTTGAGAACCTTGAGTTTGAGGTGGTGGACTTAGATAGTCCCTACCATGCCTTGTTGGGGAGACCGGCTTTGGCAGCGTTCATGGCATCGACCCATACGGCTTATCTCAAGATGAAGATGCCGGCACCTCGTGGACCACTAACTGTGGTGGGAAACTACAAAGTCTCAATGGAAACAGCATCGCCGGTCGAACCTAGCGGAATCGCTGGTGATCGTGGAGGAGAAAAAGAGAATGCAAACTGCTGTTGCGCTGGCTCAGTCTTCAAAGTTGAGCCTAGCGGCAATGAGTGGAAGCTTGGACTCACCGGCATTCAAGCCGACAAACGAGACAAAGAACATTGTGCTGGATCCGGCACCCAGAGCGTACCGTCCGTGTCGGTGCCGGCCTCGCCAAGCATAGGAAAGCGCGCTCGTCGGCTTCCTCCGTGAGAATCGGAACATCTTTGCCTGGTCTACTGATGACTTGGTAGGGGTTCCGAGGGAGCTGGCTGAGCACTCTCTAAACGTCCGGAAGGATGCTAAGCCGGTGCGGCAACCTTTGCGCCGGTTCGCTGAAGATAGGAGGAAGATCATTGGAGAAGAAGTAACAAAGCTGCTGGTTGCCGGTTTCATCGTGGAGGTCACGCACACAGAGTGGCTGGCCAATCCGGTGCTGGTCGAAAAGAAAAAAGACGAGAACTTGGAGGCAAAACTTGCCAAAGTGTGGCGCATGTGCATCGACTACACCAACCTCAACAAAGCTTGCCCAAGAGATCCTTTCCCTTTGCCCCGAATCGATCAAGTGATTGATTCTACTGCTGGGTGTGAGCTGTTGTCTTTCCTGGATGCCTATTCCGGCTTCCACCAAATCCCTCTGAAAAAAGAAGATCAAATAAAAACTGCGTTCATTACCCCGCACGGGGCTTATTGCTATGTTACTATGCCTTTTGGTTTGCGCAACGCTGGTGCAACGTACCAGCGCTGTATGCAAAAATGCTTGTTTGATCAAATCGGAAAAAATGTGCAAGTTTATGTGGATGATATCGTGATAAAAACTAAAGTAAAAGATACCTTAATCGATGACATCCGGCAAACATTTGATAACCTAAGGCGGTTCCGGATGAAACTCAATCCGGCAAAGTGCACCTTTGGTGTCCCTGCCGCAAGCTGCTTGGTTTCCTTGTGTCAAGCCGGGGCATTGAGGTTAATCCGGTAAAAATCCAGGCGATAGAAAGAATGACTATCCCACGAGAACTGAAAGATGTGCAAAAGTTTACCGGAAGCTTGGCATCGCTAAGCCGGTTCATAAGCAGGCTAGGAGAAAAGGCCTTGCCGCTTTATGCTTTGATGAGAAAATCGGATACTTTCGTCTGGACCACGCAGGCACGCAGCGTTTAAAGAATTGAAAAACATGCTCGTAACGGCCCCAATTTTGGCCTCACCCTTGGAAAGAGAACCTATGTTGCTTTATATAGCGGCAACGAACCGGGTGGTTAGTGTTGTGGTTGTGGTGGAAAGAGAAGAGGAAGGAAAAACCGTCCAGAGGCCGGTATACTACCTGAGCGAGGTGCTCTCCTCATCAAAGCAAAATTACCCGCACTTTCAAAAAATGACTTATGGTGTGTTCATGGCCGCCACGAAACTCAAGCATTACTTTGAGGAACACCCCATGAAGGTGGTGAGTGAGGCACCCATCTCCGATATCATGGGCAACAAGGATGCCAGCGGCAGGATTGCAAAATGGGCAATTCAGCTATCACCGTATGTACCGGTATATGAAAGAAGAGATGCCATAAAATCGCAAGCTTTAGCTGATTTCTTGGTCGATTGGGCGGAGATACAATACAAGCCGCCAGAACACAAAATAGAGTACTGGAAGATGCATTTTGACGGATCCAAGCTCAAGGAGGGCCTAGGTGCCGGTGTGGTACTCACCTCACCAAAGGGAGATCACCTCCGGTATGTTTTACAAGTGCACTTCAGGGCATCAAACAATGTCGCTGAATATGAGGCTCTAATACATGGGCTTAAGGTCGCAAAAGAGATCGGGGCACTCAGGATCATTTGCTATGGTGACTCAGATCTTGTAGTGCAACAGTGTTCCGGAGATTGGGACGCAAAAGATGCCAACATGGCCTCATACCGGTTCCATGTGCAAAAGATTGCCGGCTTCTTCGAGGGGTGTGAATTTCACCATGTGCCGCGCGCAGAAAACGAGGCCGCAGATACTTTGTCCAAGCTAGGTTCGTCCAGGCAAGAAATTCCTCCCGGAATAGCTCTGGCGCACTTGAGGGTTCCATCAATCAAACCAAGTCCGGAGTCGGAATCAATTTTTGTACCGGAATCACATGTGGTGCCAATGGAGATCGACGAAGGAAACCCGGGGACTACTCCGGCAAACTCGGGGACTGTACCGGTAAACTCGGGGACTGCGACGCCCATGCCGGAAGAGGCAATGCTTGTGGACAGCATGGACATAGACATGCCGGTGTTTGTGGTCAGAGAGACACCGTCTTGGGTTAAACCTATTAAGGAATTCCTGATCAACGGCACCTTGCCGGTTGACGAAAATGAATCAAGAAGGATACAGAGAAGGTCCAAAGCTTACACCATCATCAATGGCGAGGTATACAAGAGAAGTGTTACCGGTGTCCTCCAAAGGTGTGTGGAGCCGGAAGAAGGAAGAGAAATGCTTGAGGAAATTCATCGAGGAGAATGCGGACACCACGCTTCTTCAAGGGCACTGGTAGCAAAGGTGTTCCGGCATGGGTTCTATTGGCCCACGGCCTTGGACAATGCTGAGGATTTGGTAAGGAAATGCAATGGCTGCCAGAGGTATGCTAAGCAAAACCATACCCCAGCATCCGGCTTAAAAACCATACCGTTAACTTGGCCTTTCGCTGTGTGGTGCTTGGACATGGTTGGACCGTTCAAAACCGCGAGGGGAAACATGACCCACATCTTAGTAATGGTGGATAAATTCACCAAGTGGCTAGAAGTGAAGCCTATCGCAAAATGTGATGGCCATACAGCAGTAAAATTCCTAAAAGATGTAATCCTACGATATGGATACCCACACAGTATCATAACTGACAATGGCACGAACTTTGCCCAAGGAGAATTCAAGCGGTTCTGTGAAAGCAAAAACATCCGGCTGGATTTGTGCTCAGTAGCACACCCGCAAGGCAACGGTCAAGTGGAAAGAACGAATGCTTTGGTACTTTCCGGTATCAAACCAAGACTCATTGATGCAATGGAAAAGTCGCCGGGATGTTGGATCGATGAGCTACCGTCAGTGCTCTGGAGTCTAAGAACAACTCCGAACCGGTCTACCGGATACACACCATTCTTCATGGTTTATGGAGCAGAAGCGGTCATACCAACCGACATTCTCCATGACTCACCAAGGGTGCAGCTCTATACCGAAGAAGAGGTAAAAGAGGCCAGAGAAAATGATGTGGACTTGCTAGAAGAAGCAAGAGAGCTAGCTTTGGCAAGAACAGCCATTTACCAGCAAAACCTCAGACGCTATCATAGCCGGAAGGTTAACCCGAGGGTATTCCGAGAAGGAGACCTGGTGCTACGCCTAGTGCAGCGCACTGAAGGCAGACACAAGTTGTCCCCTCCATGGGAAGGACCTTTCATTGTGAGCAAGGCTCTCCACAATGATGCATATTACTTAATTGATGCGCAGGAATGGAAAAAGGGAAAGGCGGACAGATCAGGAGACGAGACCAAACGTCCATGGAACGTAGCCTTGTTGCGTCCTTTCTACTCTTGAAGTTGTGGTGTAAGAAGTTCCTTTTTGTACCTTATGTGCTATGAATAAAAGATGTCGGAACCTCGAATGAATCTCGGGGACTTGCCTTATTAAATTGCATGAAACATGTCTATTTTTTCTGTTTACCGGTTGCTTATTGAACGTTTTTTCTTTCCGGTTTAGTAATGTGCTAAACCCTACCGGAGTCTTCGACTCTGCTGTTGTCCATAACTTGGCTTCATGGCAAGCAAGATAAACCGGTAGGGGATAAGCACATGAACTGTGGAGAGGGAAACCGGAAAGAACAATCCGGAAAAATTAACTAACCCCGGTCATACCGGTTTTTTGCAAAATTTCGAGTTATTTCTAAGTTCAAGAAAATGCTTGTTTGGTGAAAGAACCTTGTGCTCATATGCCAAAGAACGCCCAGAGAAGGCAGGCAGAGTCAAGGCAAAAGAACCAAGTGTGCATCGAATTGGATGCAGAAACAATTTGGAAATCTTTGCAAGTGCAGGATAAAAGCAGAACCAAACGCAGAAACGCTAAGGCAAACTTAAGATAATTAGCTACCGGTATAACCTACCGGCACAAAATGTTGTAGGACAACCATCAGCGGACTTAAGTTTTACATCATAAGCCCCGGCATACCGGGGCAGAATTTAACAAAAGATTGTTTTAAGCCACACAGGGCCAAGGGGCATGACAGGTAAATCTTAGGGAAGAGGATCAGGCAGCAGGAGCTTCAGGAGGAGCGTCGCCAGCACCAGCATCGTCAAGAGGCTCCTCCTCGGCTTCATCTTCCTCCTCATCAAGATAATCTTGAACGCCGTGAGGTGGAGGGATGAAGGTGCGCATTTCGGCGTACTCCGCGATGCGGTACGCGCGATCCTGCCGTTTGGCGGCAAGGATCGGGTCCAGATCGGTTTCCGCGCCTTCGCGCACTCCGGTGAGGGCATCCAGGTCGAGCTCCGGGTACCAGGAGCAGGCGACGCGAAGGACAGAGTCTGCTCCAGCGCGGGCAGCAGAGCACGCCATTCGCGGATCCTCCTGCCGGCGCCCTTGAGGCGATCACGATAGAGAGAAAGTGTCCGGCACCACCTCGCCAGGCCAGAGAGTCCTGTAGAGCTGGGAAGCTACATCAGGGATATCAGATAAGTTGCGGTCAATGGCGCGCATATGAGACACCCGCGCATTAAGCGCGACCAGATGGTCGTTGGGCGTCCATGGCACGGCGAGACTCGCTTGGCTCTGGCTAGGGCGGCGCGCGTTAACCTTCTTAACAGCATAAGTCTGGGAGTCCGGGAAGAGGCCTGTGCAAAGAAGAAAGAGGGTTAAGGAAAAGAATCCGGAAGGAAAAGAATCCGGAAGACAAAGAGACCGGAAAGAAAATGAAGTCGGGGGAAAATGGCTTATATGCATTAATCAGAGAACTCACGATGGGCAAGGTTGTCGGTTTGGAGGATCAGCTGATTGCATTCCTTGTGCTCCTCCTCCAACCGCGCGACCTTCTCCTCGGCAGCCTTCCGGGCCTTGGCCAGCTCCTCCAGCTCAGCTTGCAGCACCACGGTGGCGTTGCTAGCGTTCTCCAGAGCCTCGTTCATCTTGGCCGCTGCGTCAGCTTCAGCGGCTTCGAGGATCTTGGCATGGTCAAGACCCAGCTGGATAAGCTGGGACTTAAGCTCCTGGTAGCTGGTCTTCGGCGCTCAGCTCTTCCTGATGCTGCGTGATCAGCTGCTCCTTCTCCACTGCAACATGGAAAGGAAAGTGTAAACAAGAAGCTGTCGGTAAAATTCAAAGTAAGGACAAGTTAGAGGAAGGAAAAAACAAAGTCGTACGTTGGGCGTTGGCGAGCTGCTCTTTGAGAGCATCAATGGAAGCTTCCGGGAGCACTGTCAAGAAGAAATTACAAGTGTTAGAAAGAAAAAAGGTTCCGGTAAGAAAGATGCCGGCAGAACAAAAGTATACCTTGGCACTTGTCGTGTGCCTCCACAAGCTCCCGATGCTCCCACAAGAGCTCCTCAAAGAGGGTCTTCCGAGCGTCAGCCGTGAGCTGTTCAAAGCAAAAAGATCGAAAGTTTCGCGCTAAGAACACAATTCTTAACCCGGGCTCTGGATCTGCAAAGCCGGCTGCGCGCTAAGTTCTTAAAGTCAAAGTTTTGTCCTGAAAGCAACGCTCTCACCACAAAACTCGGACTATGCCGGTTTCGCGTTTAAGGTAGAGTTTCGCGCTAAGAACAGAGTTCTTAACCCGCTCGAGGGATCGGGGTTGCGCTAAGTTTCAAAGTCAAAGTTTTGTCCTGAAAGCTACGCTCTCACCACAAAACTCGGACCGGCAAGGCGGTTTCACGCGTTTCTAGGTAGAGTTTCGCGCTAAGAACAGTTCTTAACCCGAAGCTCGGGACTCGGCCGGTGCCGCTAAGCCTCAAAGTCAAGTTTTGTCCTGAAAGCTACGCTCTCACCACAAAACTCGGGGACTGGGAAGATAGACAGGAGAGAAACCGGCATAAAACTAAAAGATAGAACAAACCCGGAAAAGAAGGAAACCGGTAACAATTGAGGAAAGTTAGTAAAGCGTACCATCAGATTGTTCGTGGCGTCGTACCACGCGTGTCCAGCTTCTTACACGCAGCGAAGCCGCGTGAAGTGCTCCTCGGAAGACCGGTTCCCAATTGGGTCAGGTGCCGGCAACCTGTCCTTGCCCAAGCCGCGGGTCGCCGGAGTTATGTCGCGGCGTTCCACTTCTGGGCGTAGGCGAAGGTGCCCCAGATCCTGGCCTCGGCGCTTAAAGTCAGTGATGCGGCCAAGAAGACCGGTGGCCTTGGTGACAGTGTTCTGGGCGGCCTTGGAGACGTGCAGCACCAGGGGCTGCTGGCCCGCAGAAGAGGCGCTGGGAGCCGTCGCCTTTCCCTTGGTAAGCCTGGAGGTCTTGGGCGGTGGCGCGGCAAAAGCAGCCCCGGAAGGCTGGGCGCCGGGAGCACTTGGCGGCGGCATGAGGATGGTCCGTGGAGAAGGGGGAGCGGTAGACGCACCACCCGGGTTGGAGCTTCCCGGCGCGGAGGATTCCGGCGCGGGAGTTGTCTTTTTCTCAAGGGCAGGAGGAGCTGGAGGCTCCGCCTGCCCGGCAGCTTCTTCTCCCGCACCGATGTTGCTGGTGCCGGTATCTTGGTTCTCGGGAGAAAGGAAAGATCCTCCTCCGTGCGGTGATCTGATGATGTAGGGGCCGCACGCCCCGAACTTGTTGTGCCCCCCGAAAGGGAGGCAGAGATGTTACCGGCACCATGTGGTGCCGGGCTTGAGTGAGGAGGGGTTGAGGTCCTTGCGGAACCCTCAGAGCCCGACGGCCTTGGGCCAAGCTTGAGCGCAGGGCTGAAAGAGAAAAAAGAGAGATGGTTGGAAGAAAGCAACCGGAAAAAGAACTTAGCAAAAAAGAGACGAGTCAGGGAATAAATACTTACCCGGAAGCGGTTGGCATCTGCTTGCGCGCGTAGCGGCGCACGCCAACTTTCTTCTCCCCCAGCTCTTCTGTCCGGAAGCGCTTGGAGGGAGGGGCCTGGCTGGAGCCATCGTCAGATGGCGACCGCTTGTTCTTCTGGCCCTGGGCCATGAGCTTGTCCACAAACTCCGTGCCGGCCTCGGCGCGCAGGGGCGGCACGTGCTCATGGATCTGTGAATTGAATGAGGCTAAGAAGCAGCTCGAAGGAAAACGATAACGGAAGAGTAAAAGAAACCGGAAAAGGAAATACCTCAAGCATGACCAGGTCATCAGAGGACCCGGTTGGCTTTGGCGGAGACCGGCCCAGACGAGATGCCGGGGTCTTGCCCATCTTCAGATCCTTCCAGAAAATGTAGGGATCTGGGTCGAAGGAGTCGAGGGCGCGCTTCCGGCAAACTCCTCGCCGCTCGGCTTCGATGAGGGGGAAGCGGTCCTTGGCCTGAAACATGAAAAAGAAAATAAGCAAAAGCAAAAGGTTACCGGCAGAAAGCAACCCCAATCGCTCAGTCCCTTACTTCTTGGGTCGGGGGGTTAGTAGTGCTGAAGGGAAGAAGGCCCCATTTCCAGTTAAAAGGCATAGCAGTTTGGCAAATCTGCTTAGCCTTGAGAACAACATCCTTCTTGCTAAGGGGAAGGCCTGTGATCTTGGTAGGATCGCCAGGGCCATACATCTCGCTCATCCTGTGCGCACGGCGCTTCAGAGGAAGTACCCGGCGCGAGATAAAAGTGCGGACGATATCATCGGAGCAGATGCCGGTGTCCTTCATCTTCTGCTTCATGAAGCGTATAATCCGGTTGGTCTCGTTGTGACCTCCTTCGGATTGTAGCTCCAGTTGATTTTGCGGGCGGCGCCGGATCAAAAGGAGGCAGACAAATGAGATCTGCGGGGCCGTTGTTCTTCACATAGAAAAACGTCCCTTGCCATAACCGGCAAGACTCCAGGCCGGAAAACTTAAAAAAGGGGCTCCCTTGACGGGAGCTGATGATGCAAGACCCGCATTGCACGGGGGGCTTGGGTGCAGGAATTTCTACGCCCTGAACGGAGTTAATCCGAAGAGCGAAGAATCGGGCAAACGTCTCGCGAGTGGGACGAATGCCGATGTAGGCCTCCATGAAGGTGGTGTAGCAGGAGAGGTAAAAGACGGAGTTGCCAGGAAGATGGTGAGGTTGGAGCTTGTAGAAATCTAAAAGATCAAGGAAAAAAGAAGATGGAGGAAGGCCGAAGCCACGCTCAAAGTGAGCAAGAAAAACAACGCGTTCACCGTCCCGCGGTTTCGGTGTTATCTCATCGTCGGGAATCCGGCAAGTGACTCCTTCCGGGATCCTGCGGGACCGGTACAACCAATCTATCTCGTACTTAGTAACATTGGAGCCCATCCAGGCTCCGCGTGTAACTGGGGAAGGCTCCTCGCCGGAAGATTGGCTAGAGCTACTTGAAGCTTCGCCAGAGCTACTCGTCCCAAGGTGGCTGCCGGATGCTTGGCTAGAGCTACCGGATTCTAGATGACTACCGGCATCCTGGGAGCTACCGGCATCTTGGGAGCCACCGGCATCTTGAGGGCTACCGGCCTCTTGATGGCTGCCGGAACCTTGCTGACTACCGGAGTCCTGCTGGTTGCCGGAATCTGTCCTCATCGAATCTGAGTGTAGATTCGCCGGAAGGTTGTTTGCTACGACTAGCGGAAGAGGAAGAGGAAGATGCGGAGGAAGATTCCTCGTCAGACATTGGATGGGAGGCAAAGAAACAGAAATCCCACACTTGACCCCCGCGTGAAGATCTACGAGTAAGAGAAAAACCAAAGAAAAAGGAAGAAATAAGAACACCGTAGACCCCAGATCTGGAAAGCGAGCAAATGGCAAACAAAGCAAGATTAGAACTGACCTTGAGTGTCGCAGTTGATGAGGAAGACCTTCTCCGGCGAAAGAACAGGCCTGCGGTCGCCGGTGAGCTCTGCCGACGGCGAGGCGGTGAAGGTCAAGAAGAAGCAAGAATGCAGGCGCCTGAAGAAGACGCTGCAGAACTCTCCGCACGACGAGGTCCGGCGGAGGCGCGGCGTAAGTTCGCCGGGCGGCGAGGCTCAGGCGAGCAGCGACGGACGAAGTGCGGTGAAGGAGCGCAGAGGCGAAGAACACTATGCGCGAAGGTAGAGAATGCGAAGAAGAGGAAGAAGAAGGGGCAGTTGAGCTTATAAAGGAGAGAGAAGGTGGGCCGAAAACCGCTGGGCCTGCGCGGTTTGCCTCGCGGCCCGCGACGGTTCGCGCGCGATCGCCACGTGTCATAGAGATACACGCGGAAAAGAAGGCCACACCGGCGCACACGATGCGGTGAGTGGGATCTGGAGCGGTGCATTTAATGAGCGCGCAAGTGTCAATACGAAGTGACAACTGACACTGGCGCGACAGTCACAGTGCGCATGTCTCTGACAGGCACAGAACCCGAAATATTCTCGACCTCGTCGAGGAGAGACTTAAAGACTAAGATACCGGAGAGTAAGATGCCGGAGAATGCCTTGCGAACAGAGAAAATGCGAGTCCGGGCGAAGATGCCGGATGTGAGCCAAAGACCAAGAAAGTTAAACCGGTATCTAAGATAAGAAAACCTAGCATGGTCTGTTGGATAGGATCCGCCAGACCATACCAGCTTCGGGGACTAATGTTGGGGGGATGACCCCCGGTATGCCAAAGGTGTACCGGGTGGTCTTACCCTTCAAGATACCGGTTTAATGTTCATGCCGGAATAAGAAAATAGAGTTTTGGCTAAGTGAAGCTAAGCCGGTATCCCCAAGAGGGGTATACCGGAACCAGGAAGGAAAGATACCGGCGCACCGGAAGGAAGAACATGCCGGCTGACTGGTCAAAGATTCCGTCAGGAGCTAAAGGACAAGGATGAGCTAAGCAAAGTAGCTTTAAACGAAGACTAGAAGACAAGGAGGAGGATGACGGTCAAAGAAGCCGGAGGACGTCATCCTTCATGTTTAAAGAAGACCCCGGCGTCATCTGTGATTAAAGTAGCTTTATAAAGTATCTTTGTAAAGTAGTTTGTCTAGTCAAAGATCCCATTAGGGTTTCTTGTTCTGTAAGCCACCCTCTCCCCTATATAAGGAGAGGGGGCAGCCTTCTATACGGGCGCGATCCACAGTAGAGAGAACAACCTGTAACCTGTCTTGAGATCAATGAACATGGTGATCTAGAGCGAGTTCGTCCTTGTGTCTTTCTTCTTCTACCTCTGGCCCTGGCCAAGTTCTTGAGGAAAGCATCCGGAAGTTCGTCCATCTAGTCACAAACCCTCCCCCGGATCCTCTTGCGTCCATTCGGCCCCAAGATAAGCCATCCCATGGCATCTGCTCGTTCACCACGACGACAACAACCTTAGAACTTTCTGTCACTGTCCCAGATTCAATGGAGGCATGAACCCACTATCGAGCATAAATACTCCCTCTTGGAGTCACAAGTATCAACTTGGCCAGAGCCTCTACTAGCAACGGAGAGCATGCAAGAACATAAATAGCACATATATGATAGATCAATAATCAACTTGACATAGTATTCAATATTCATCGGATCCCAACAAACACAACATGTAGCATTACAAATAGATGATCCTGATCATGATAGGCAGCTCACAAGATATAAACATGATAGCACAAGAAGAGAAGACAACCTTCTAGCTACTGCTATGGACCCTTAGTCCAAGGATAAACTACTCACGCATCAGTCCGGAGGCGGGCATGGTGATGTAGAGCCCTCCGGTGATGATTCCCCTCCGGCAGGGTGACGGAGGCGATCTTCTGAACCCCCCGAGATGGGGTTGATGGCGGCGGCGTCTCTAGAACTTTTTCCGTACCGTGGCTCTCTGTACTAGGGTTTTCGCGATGGAGGGATTAAGTAGGCGAAGGGGTGATGTCTACGGGTGCTTCTATTCTTGTAGACAGTGTTGGGCCTCCAAGAGCAGAGGTTTGTAGAACAGCAACAAGTTTTCCCTTAAGTGGATCACCCAAGGTTTATGGAACTCAGGGAGGAAGAGGTCAAAGATATCCCTCTCAAGCAACCCGCAATCACGATACAAGAAGTCTCTTGTGTCCCCAACACACCTAATACACTTGTCGATGTATAGGTGCACTAGTTCGGCGAAGAGATAGTGAAATACAAGTAGTATGGATGTATATGAGTGGTAATAGTAATCTGAATAAAATATGGCAGCGAGTAAACATGCAACAGAACAGTAAGTAAGCGGTGTTTGCAGTATTGGAAACAAGGCCTAGGGATCATACTTTCACTAGTGGACACTCTCAACATTGATCGCATATAATAAATAATAACTTCTCTCATTTGTGCTACATATACTCTTGTTTGATAATGAACACCATTCGTTGCGTAGGATTACACGAACCCTCAATGCCGGAGTTAACAAGCTCCACAACATTCGATATTCATGTTTAAGTAACCTTAGAGCATAATAGATCTTTGCAAAATAGACCGAGTACTAACATAGCATACACACTGTCACCATTACACTATGAAGGGGGAATAAATCACATCAATACTATCATAGCGATAATCAACTCCATAACCTACAAGAGATTATGATCATAATCTATGACAAGAACTACACGATGCACACACTATCACCATTACACCATGCAGGAGGAATAGACTACTTTAATAACATCACATGAGTAGCACATAGACTAGTAGCGATACAAAGCACATTGCAATCATAAAGGGATATAAATAAGCACTTCACTATGCCATTCATAACAGTGAATAAGTATTCTGTGAAATATAGCCTAAGAGACCCACACGGTGCACACACTGTCACCTTTACACACGTGGGACAAGGAGTCTCCGGAGATCACATAAGTAAAACCCACTTGACTAGCATAATGACATCTAGATTACAAGCATCATCATATGAATCTCAATCATGTAAGGCAGCTCATGAGATTATTGTATTGAAGTACATAGGAGAGAGATGAACCACATAGCTACCGGTACAGCCCCGAGCCTCTATGGAGAACTACTCCCTCCTCATGGGAGCAGCAGCGGTGATGAAGATGGCGGTGGTGTCGATGGAGGAGCCTTCCGGGCACTTCCCGTCCGGCGGCGTGCCGGAACAGAGACTCCTGTCCCCCAGATCTTGGCTTCGCGATGGCGGCGGCTGGAACTTTTCGTACCGTGGCTTATTCTTCTCGGGGTTTTAGGTCAGGGAGCTTATATAGGCGAAAAGGAGCCTCGGAGGCCTGGGGCCGGACAACGACGCCCGGCCGCGGCGCCGCCACCATGTGTGGTGGCCCTGTGGCCCCCCTCTGCTGACTTCTGGAAGCTTCGTGTGAAAATAGGGTACTGGGCGTTGATTTCGTCCGATTCCGAGAATATTTCCTTACTAGGATTTCTGAAACCAAAAATAGCAGAAAACAGGAACTGACACTTCGGCATCTCGTCAATAGGTTAGTTCCGGAAAACGCATCAAAACGATATAAAGTGTGAACAAAACATGTAGGTATTGTCATAAAACAAGCATGGAACATCAAAAATTATAGATACGTTGGAGACGTATCAGCATCCCCAAGCTTAGTTCCTACTCGTCCTCGAGTAGGTAAACGATAAGACAAATAATTTCTGAGGTGACATGCTACCATCATAATCTTGATCAACATTATTGTAAAGCATATGACATGAATGGAGTGATTCAAAGCAATGATCTATAGTTTGACAAATAGATGACATATAGCAAAACTTTTCATGAATAGTACTTTCAAGACAAGCATCAAAAGTCTTGCATAAGAGTTAACTCATAAAGCAATAAATTCAAAGTAAAGGCATCGAAGCAACACAAAGGAAGATATAAGTTTCAGCAGTTGCTTTCAACTTTCAACATGCATATCTCATGGATAATTGTCAACATAGAGTAATATGATGAATGCAAATAAGCAAGTATGTAAGAATCAATGCACAGTTGACACAAGTGTTTGCTTCTAAGGTGGAAGGAAATGGGTAAACTGACTCAACATAAAGTAAAAGATAGGCCCTTCGCAGAGGGAAGCACGGATTAAATCATGTGCTACAGCTTTTCAAGTTTTGAAATCATATAGAGAGCATAAAAGTAAAATTTTGAGAGGTGTTTGTTGTTGTCAACGAATGGTAGCGGGTACTCTAACTACCTCATCAACCAGACTTTCAAGAGCGGCTCCCATGAAGGACGTTATCTCTACCAGCAAGGTAGATCATCCCTCTTCTCTTTTGTTTACACATGTACTTTAGTTTTATTTATTAGATGACACTCCCCAACCTTTGCTTACACAAGCCATGGCTAACCGAATCCCTGGGTGCCTTCCAACATTCACATACCATGGAGGAGTGTCTATTTGCAACTTTAAGTTGCCGATAAATCAGAGCAAAACATGTGAAGAGAATTATTAATGCAAGTTAATTAATTGGGAACCCCATTGCCAGCTCTTTTTGCAAAATTATTGGATAAGCGGATGAGTCACTAGTCCATTGTGAAAGTCTGGAAAAGTAAATGACAAGATCGAAAGATAAAACACCACATACTTCCTCATGAGCTATAAAACATTGACACAAATAAGAGATAATAACTTTTGAATTGTTTAAAGGTAGCACATGAAGTATTTACTTGGAATGGCAGAGAAATACCACATAGTAGGTAGATATGGTGGACACAAATGGCATGGGTTTTGGCTCAAGGTGTTTGGATGCACGAGAAGCATTTCCTCTGTACAAGGTTTGGGCTAGCAAGGTTGTTTGAAGCAAACACAAGTATAAACCGGTACAGCAAAACTTACATAAGAACATATTGCAAGCATTATAAAACTCTACACTGTCTTCCTTGTTGCTCAAACACTTTTACCAGAAAATATCTAGACCTTAGAGAGACCAATCATGCAAACCAAATTTCAACAAGCTCTACAGTAGTTCTCCACTACTAGATTTAAACTACATGATGCAAGAGCTTAAACATGATATATGAGAGCTCAAAACAATTGCCAAGTATCAAATTATTCAAGACCATATGAAGCATTTTCTGATTCCAACCAAATAGCAACAAGTGAAGCGATCAACTTTCGCCCTTGAACATTAAAAGCAAAAATGAAGAACACTAGTGTTCATATGAAAAAGCGGAGCGTGTCTCTCTCCCACACATGAGCATGAATTTATTCAGAGAATGAAAATAACAAAACGAAAATAAAAGCACACAGACGCTCCAAGTAAAGTACATAAGATGTGACCGAATAAAAATATAGTTTCAATAGAAGAAACCTGATAAGTTGATGAAGAAGGGGATGCCTTGGGCATCCCCAAGCTTAGACGCTTGAGTCTTCTTGAAATATGCAGGGATGAACCCCGGGGGCATCCCCAAGCTTAGGCTTTTCACTCTTCTTGATCATATATCACCCTCTTCTCTTGACCCTTGAAAACTTCCTCCACACCAAACTTCAAGCAAACTCATTAGAGGGTTAGTGCATAATAAAAATTCACATGTTCAGAGGTGACACAATCATTCTTAACACTTATGGACATTGCACAAAACTTCTAAAAGTTAATGGAACAAAGAAACTCATTCAACTTAACAAAAGCGGCAATGCGAAATAAAAGGCAGAATCTGTCAAAAACAGAACAGTCCGTAAAGATGAATCTGGCAGGGGCACTTAACTTGCTCAAATGGAAAAACTCAAAACTAATGAAAGTTGCGTACATATATGAGGATCACGCTCGTAAATTTGCAGATTTTTTTGATTTTTTTACAGAGACTTCTGCTCAAATTCGTGACAGACAGCAAATCTGTTTCTGCGCAGCAATCCAAATCTAGCATCAACTTTACCATAGAGACTTTACTTGGCACAAAAACATGATAAGGAGAGGTTGCTACAGTAGTAAACAACTTCCAAGACTCAACAAAACAAAAATTGCTGTAGTAAAATAAAGACATGGGTTATCTCCCAAGAAGTTCTTTCTTTATAGCCATTAAGATGGGCTCAGCAATTTTAATGATGATGCTCTCATAAGGATGAGAGTTGAAGCAAAAAGAGAACATCAAGAAGCAAATTTAAAACACATTTAAGCCTAACCCACTTCCTATGAAAAGGAATCTTGTACACAAATAAATTCATGAAGAACAAAGTGGCAAGCATAGAAAAGCAACACAAGTGCAATTTCAAGATTCTCAACATAAAGAGGGGAAACTTAATATTATTAAGATGCATATAACCATGTTTCCCTCTCTCATAATAACTTTCAGTAGCATCATGAACAAACTCAACAATATAAGTATCACATAAAACATTCTTGTCATGAGCCTCATGCATAAAATTATTACTCTCCACATAAGCATAATCAATTTTATTAGTTGTAGTGGGAGCAAATTCAACAAAGTAGCTATCATTATTATTCTCATCAAGTGTAGGAGGCATATTATAATCATAATAAAATTTACTCTCCATAGTAGGCGGCACCAAAAGACCACTATCATTGTAATCATCATAAATAGGAGGCAAAGTATCATCAAAGAAAATTTTCTCCTCAATGCTTGGGGGACTAAAAATGTCATGCTCATCAAAACCAACTTCCCCAAGCTTAGAATTTTCCATATCATTAACAACAATGGTGTTCAAAGCGTTCATACTAATATCATTGCTACTAGCATGCAAATAAGATTCCATAGGTTTTTTAATTTTCGCAACAAACAATCCATGTCTTAACTCAGGAAATAGAATAAGAAGCTCATTATTACTTTCCATTATGCCTAACTAGTGTAAACAAGAAACCAAAAGATGCAATTGCAGGATCTAAAGGAAATAGCTTCGAGTACTTACAACGGCGGGAAAATAGCTTAGTAGCCGAGATCCGAGTGTGAGTACCTTTTACCTTTCCTCCCCGGCAACGGCGCCAGAAAATAGCTTGATGTCTACGGGTGCTTCTATTCTTGTAGACGGTGTTGGGCCTCCATGAGCAGAGGTTTGTAGAACAGCAGCAAGTTTTCCCTTAAGTGGGTCACCCAAGGTTTATCGAACTCAGGGAGGAAGAGGTCAAAGATATCCCTCTCAAGCAACCCTGCAATCACGATACAAGAAGTCCCTTGTGTCCCCAACACACCTAATACACTTGTCAGATGTATAGGTGCACTAGTTCGGCGAAGAGATAGTGAAATACAAGTAGTATGGATGTATATGAGTGGTAATAATAATCTGAATAAAATATGGCAGCGAGTAAACATGCAACAGAACAGTAAGTAAGTGGTGTTTGCAGTATTGGAAACAAGGCCTAGGGATCATACTTTCACTAGTGGACACTATCAACATTGATCGCATATAATAAATAATAACTTCTCTCATTTGTGCTACATATACTCTTGTTTGATAATGAACACCATTCGTTGCGTAGGATTACACGAACCCTCAATGCCGGAGTTAACAAGCTCCACAACATTTGATATTCATGTTTAAGTAACCTTAGAGCATAATAGATCTTTGCAAAATAGACCGAGTACTAACATAGCATACACACTGTCACCATTACACTATGAAGGGGGAATAAATCACATCAATACTATCATAGCGATAATCAACTCCATAACCTACAAGAGATTATGATCATAATCTATGACAAGAACTACACGATGCACACACTATCACCATTACACCATGCAGGAGGAATAGACTACTTTAATAACATCACATGAGTAGCACATAGACTAGTAGCGATACAAAGCACATTGCAATCATAAAGGGATATAAATAAGCACTTCACTATGCCATTCATAACAGTGAATAAGTATTCTGTGAAATATAGCCTAAGAGACCCACACGGTGCACACACTGTCACCTTTACACACGTGGGACAAGGAGTCTCCGGAGATCACATAAGTAAAACCCACTTGACTAGCATAATGACATCTAGATTACAAGCATCATCATATGAATCTCAATCATGTAAGGCAGCTCATGAGATTATTGTATTGAAGTACATAGGAGAGAGATGAACCACATAGCTACCGGTACAGCCCCGAGCCTCGATGGAGAACTACTCCCTCCTCATGGGAGCAAAGCGGTGATGAAGATGGCGGTGGTGTCGATGGAGGAGCCTTCCGGGGCACTTCCCCGTCCCGGCGGCGTGCCAGAACAGAGACTCCTGTCCCCCAGATCTTGGCTTCGCGATGGCGGCGTGTCGTATCGTGGCTTATTCTTCTCGGGGTTTTAGGTTAGGGAGCTTATATAGGCGAAAGGGGAGCCTCGGAGGGGCCCTGGTGGGGCCAGACAACAGGGGGCGCCCCCCTGGGCCGCGCCGCCACCATGTGTGGTGGCCCCTGGCCCCTCTCTCGACTCTCGGTGCTCCGGAAGCTCCGGTAGGGTACTGGGCGTTGATTTCGTCCGATTCCGAGAATATTTCCTTACTAGGATTTATGAAACCAAAAACAGCAGAAAACAGGAACTGGCACTTTGGCATCTCGTCAATAGGTTAGTTCCGAAAAACATCAAACGATATAAAGTGTGAACAAAACATGTAGGTATTGTCATAAAACAAGCATGGAACATCAGAAATTATAGATACGTTGGAGACGTATCAAGGGGCAGCGCAGGGGGGCACCCGGGGGGCCCACACCATATGGCAGCGCGGCCAGGGGTGGGGCCGCGCCGCTGTTGACGTCAGAAACCCACCGGCGGGCGTGACGGTCAACACCGTAGAGCCGGAACGACTAGGGCTGCGGCTGGCCCCCCTCGAGCGACGGCCCGCAAAGCCTCCTGGTCGCGCGCCGATGCGAGTTGCAAGGGCGTGCCACCTGACCTATACCTGGTCAGGAAGGTGTGGATGATGCCTCGCTTAGTTTCTGCAGGCACACACGTACACGTTAAATACGAGCCTCGATCGGCTCTCAGGTTGTCCCGTGAATCGGCTCATGGAGCCGATCCACCCATGATTCGTCCAAGGTGGCCGAATATATGGTGGTCCTGCTTGATCATGATAAAGCATATGAGATCCACGACGATCTGGGGTTTTCACCGCATAATCGGATCATCCTACTCACGATTGGGCCTCGCGCCCACGCACGGTAAACGTAAGCCAGCCCTAGACAAGGCCTAAAAACCAACACTAGGTTGATCCTCGGAACGTCCTGTCTAGGGGCAGCAAACTACACCCTGCATGCCGCTGGATCCTCCAACCCTTTGTAAGGCCTAACTATTGCAGATATTAAACTAATCCTTGATGAATCAAGGAGCGACCGTAACGGATCAGATCTACTAAATAACGATCAAGCGGGGTGCCGCCCCTGCACCCATGATGAGGTACAGGGACGGCTAGATGCGCAAGGGTTGCACTACGACAGCATATGATACTAGGAACAATGCTAACCCTAACACATCTATGATAACTACGTTGCTCGCCATCAAAAAGGCTTCAGTACGAGCAACGCATGAACAACTAGGCAGGCTCGTGCTGCCTAGATCGCGAGATGCGATCTAGGCAGCATGGTGCTTACCGGAGGAACCCTCGAGATGAAGGAGTTGGCGATGCGCCGAGATTGGTTTGTGTTGAACGTTGGTTGTTGTCTATTCCATAAACCCTAGGTACATATTTATAGTCCAGGGGACTTTCTAATGTGGGCGTGCACTAAACCGTGCACGAGACAAACTCTAATCTCTACATAACCTACTATATAAAGATACACGGGCTAACCAGCCCAAACTTGATAAACAAGGCCGATTCACACATCCCTCCACGCATATATCCTTAAGTCCATCTTGATCGCGGCCCACCTCTGGCTTGGTCAGATTCTGGTGATAACACATGCCCCCCTGGTTTTGGAAATGACATTTCCAAAATCATTATGCTTTTCTCGTAGGGTCATGTCGTGGCAGAGCAGAACCGTCGCAGAGTCCTTCATCATGACAACTTGCCTTCTCAACTTCTCCGCACGATTTGACAGTTTTGGCACCACTTCCTCGGAAACTGCTGTGGCATTGAATTTCTATTATGTCCCCTTTTATTTAACTGCTACGAACAGTTCTCCTCTGCATCTTCTTCGCATTAGCATCCCAAAAAGCCCTCCTGCGCCACAATGTCTTCTTCTTCCTCTGCTCCATCGGATCTTTCCAGCCAGTCCTCCACATCCCGCGAGCCGACGCCGGAGTACAACCCGGCAGAAGTCCACGCGGCCAACATCCGCCGCGCCATTGCGGCCGGGGAGGAGTCAGACCATGACTTCTCCATCTGGTCAGAGGACGACAGGTCCCTGACCGACGGGGAGAGCGATCTCCGCTTCCTTGCCGATAAGGAAGCGGTGGAAGAAAGCGAGGATGATCACTTCCCCTGGGATGGGGCCACCTCCGAGGAGGTGAAGGAGGAGGAAGAGGAGGACGACGACGACGACAGCTCCCCCGACGAGCCGCCGGCCAAGCGCCATTGCCCCTGGCCGGGAAATCTGAGTGACTTCGACAGCGACGACGACGACGACGAGGAGGACGAGGACAATGAAGGTCCTGCCGGCGGCCGCTGGAGCAGCGACGACGAGCCGGCCGGGAGCAGCGCCGACAGCGGCGATGACGGCGACGACGAGGGCAGCAACGGCCCGTAGATAGGGCCCCTAGCATAGGATCCGTAGAAGTAGGCGGGGCAATGTATCCCCTTTCGAGGGCAATCAGCTCTACTATGTAAGAAATCTTTCTTATTAATGAAGAACTTTTCCCCAATTTGATTTGCCGATTTCCTCTTCCACTGACCTTGCCGATTCGTTCCCTTTGCCAATGCGTAATGAGCCGATAGCATCGCATCGGCCCTTTGAAACTCGCTCTTCCCTTCTTCAACTGATGATTTTCTAAATCTGGCAGAAAATGCAGGATCTTCAGGAAAACCTTTAAACTTTTCCAACCAAACCCAATAATCCTCTTCAATACTCATCATTTGTGAAGAAGGTTGTAATGAAGGATCAGCCGATGGCATCCCAATCGGTTCTTTAAACAGAGCAAACAAAATATCCACCAGGCCTGCTGCCCCCCGAGTCTTGGCCAAGGCAAAAACAGAAACGAGGACGCGTAACTTAGCTGAATTAGCCTGGGCTTGATCATGCAGAGCCAGCCGATTTGCACATAAATCGGCTTCCCAAAGCAGAGAGCCTTCAAGGCGAGCTGCCCCCCGAGTTTCTCCAGTCCGCTCTTAGCGCCCTGCTGGTCAGATCGGCTCCTTTTCTTGAGTCGATGGTCGCATCGGCTTCTCAATTCTGAAGTCGATGCCCTTGCATCGGCTAAAAAAAAATTTAAAAATTTTAGGCCGATTTGTGTATCGGCCCCCATACTTAGTATTATCCATCTAGGTGCCCCGAGCCGATTCTGTCAAGAGAATTGATGGTATCGGCTCGTCAGGTAGTCCCTGTTGGGTCAAACGTTGATCCCAGGCAGAATGGATGGTGAGGATAATTTTGGCCGATCGCTGGAATCGGCCTCCACGTTGCTTGCTCGGTGAAGGTTTTGTAATATCCCTTCATCAGTTTCGGAGGGCCGATCGCAAGGATCAGCCTCGCCATGTTGCTTATTGACGTAGTCTTGCTACTCGTCCATGTCGGTGGATAAAACCAGCCCAATCTCCGATTTTATCACGTTGGAGCGCTTGCTGATGTCCACCTTGGGTGCAACGTGTGATCGTGAAGGTCTACACTCCGCCGGGCGAACGAGCACCATGTTCGTGCCAGCCGATGTTTCGTCATCGGCTTTCCTTTGCTTGGGGCGCCACTCTTTTCTTTGCGGCAGTCCCTCCTCATCCAGGGTCCTCTGGACTTTCGCAGCCAGATCAGGTCGTGCCTTCCTCAGCGTATGCAAGTATAACCTTTCGGCTTCCTCCAAACCGCGCAATCGCTGAACCCTGCGTTTTTGTGAATGGCTGAGACCGTCAGGGCACCACCTTGGACGGTGGCACCTATCTTCTTCATCTTCCCCCTCGTCTTCCGAATCCTCGAGATCTTCCGACAGAGGGGTCTCAGCACGTCTGTTTTGCGGTGGGAGAGGTCCTAAGCGCTCGAACACAGACACGTTGGCTGCCTCCTTCTTTTTCTGGTTGCATTCTGGGCAGTTGCCGATTGTTGTAATCGGCTCATTCCTGAATCCCAGCAGTGTCTGAAGAAAGGGCAGTCCCAATGCCTGTCCGTATCGTCCTGCTCCCTGGCGTGGCGCTCCTGCCGCTCCTCATCGTGATTATGCCGACGATGTCTTCTGTCGTTTCTAGCCATACGGCCTCTTTCATCATCGTCGCCGTGTTGCCGGCGTTGATCATACCGACTCACGTACTTATTGAGGAGGTGATCAGAGAGGGGTCGTTGATATCTTATGTTCTTAACTTCCCCCTCTGTGACATAGCGCTTGCCATCTTGACGGAGCCGATCGCATGGAGCGGCCCCCTCAGTGTCCTTGCTCTGAGAGCAGCTGTCCTCATCCCCGTCCTTCTCAGAGCGGTGTCCAAGCTCTACCATGCTGATGTTGGCTGAGAAATCAGGCTGGCACCCTCCCAGGTGGGTAAACTCCACCATGTTGACGGCGGGGAAGGGGTGTGTGTCGACTTTCATGGCATACTGGTTGAAAATTAGTCGCCCATTTTCTATTGCCACTTGGATCTGCTGACGCCACACCCTGCAGTCGTTAGTAGTGTGGGTGAACGTGTTATGCCACTTGCAGTATGGCTTTCCGTTCAGCTCTTGCACCGTAGGGAACTTGTGGCCTTCGGGTATCTTTATGTGCTTCTCCGCGAGTAAGAGATCGAAAATCTGCTCGGTTTTCGTCACGTCGAAGTCGAACCCTCTTGGAGGCCCTGGTGGCTTTACCCATTTGCAGGTTACTGGGCCTGCAGCTCGAGTCCATTCAGCCACTGCGACCTCTCGTTCTCCCGTAGGACCTTCATCTTCGCCTGCGTCAACCATGGTAACCACGCGCTTGAATTTATCTTGGTAGACATCCGGGTGGCGTTGTTCATACGCTGACAACTTCTGCACCATGTGTGCTAATGAAGGATAGTCCGCCTGGGAGGCCACTTCCTTGATCGATGATGATAGACCCACCACCGCCAATTCGACTGCTTCTTTTTCGCTTACGTGAACCGAATAGCATCGGTTCCTAACGGTCCTGAAGCGCTGGATGTATTCTGACACCGTTTCTCCGCGCTTCTGTCGTACTTGTGCTAGATCGGCAATGCCAGCCTCGGAAGCCTCTGAGTGATATTGCTCATGGAACCGTTCTTCCAGCTGCTTCCAAGTCTGGATTGAGTTCGGTGGCAGCGACGTGTACCAGCCGAAAGCCGATCCTGTGAGGGACTGTGAGAAGTACCTCACGCGCAGCTCGTCTGACGCTGAGATCATGCCCAGCTGTGCCAAATATCGGCTCACATGCTCGATGGAGCTGGAGCCATCTGATCCGCTGAACTTTGTGAAGTCCGGGAGCCGATATTTGGGTGGTAGCGGGATCAATTCGTACTCGTTGGGGTACGGCTTGGTATAGCCGATCGCCTTTCTTTTCGGCATCATGCCGAACTGATCTTTCAGGATCGTACAAATTTGATCCGCGGTGATGGCTGCAGGTGCCGAACCCTGAAGATTCGTCGGAGTGGCGTACTTAACCAGCCATGCTTGTTTCTCTGGTTCTGAGCCAACTGCAGGAGCTGGGCTCGGGAGTTTTGTCGGGGTGGCGTATTTAGCTAGCCACGTTTGCTTCTCAGGGTCTGCCTCCGACGTTCCTCCTGTTGCCCCAGAAGTCCCTGCTATAGCGACCTGGTTCGAGGGTGCCCAGGTGCTGCAGTCTGGCACGTATGCGCATGCGTATCCGTGCGGGATCTCCTTGGGCGCGTCCTGTAGAAATTGGTAGTCACTGGGGTCACCACCAATCTTGTAGACGACATAGGCCGATGAGTTCGGCGCTTCGGGCGCTGCCAACGCGAACGGCAGCGGTGGACGGGACTGGAGTAGCAACTCCCCTTGATGAGTCCCTAGGGCTGGTCCTGACGGAGAGTACTGATGGCTCATGATCTCCTGGATCACGCGCAGCGCGACGCGCTCCAACGTGTTCACCAGGCTCTCAGAATGGCGGTGCAGCGAATGAGCCACCATGAAGTTTATCTCCTGACGCAGCGACCTGGTGCGTTCCTCTGACGGGGTGGATAGGTCCACTCCATCAAGCGCGCCATCAGGTGAGAACCCCTTCCATCTGATGCCATGGGAGCGGGTCCTGTGGAAAGAGCCGATGAGGTCGGCTTCGAGGAGGACTTTGACCTCGTCGTACTTCTTCTTGAGCTCGCCAGTGAGCTCCTCGTAGGTGACCGGAGTTTCTTCCGCCATCTCTGATGTGGATGGCGAGGTGGTTGTCGTTGAAGATTGTCCCACCGGGCGTGCCAGAATGTGTTGACGTCAGAAACCCACCGGCGGGCAGTGACTGGTCAACACCGTAGAGCCGGGAACGACTAGGGCTGCGGCTGGCCCCAGTCCCTCAGAGCGACGGCCCGCAAAGCCTCCTGGTCGCGCCGATGCGAGTTGCAAGGGCGTGCCACCTGACCTATACCTGGTCAGGAAGGTGTGGATGATGCCTCGCTTAGTTTCCTGCAGGGCACACACGTACACGTTAAATACGAGCCTCGATCGGCTCTCAGGTTGTCCTGTGAATCGGCTCATGGAGCCGATCCACCCATGATTCGTCCAAGGTGGCCGAATATATGGTGGTCCTGCTTGATCATGATAAAGCATATGAGATCCACGACGATCTGGGGTTTTCACCGCATAATCGGATCATCCTACTCACGATTGGGCCTCGCGCTCACGCACGGTAAACGTAAGCCAGCCCTAGACAAGGCCTAAAAACCAACACTAGGTTGATCCTCGGAACGTCCTGTCTAGGGGCAGCAAACTACACCCTGCATGCCGCTGGATCCTCCAACCCTTTGTAAGGCCTAACTATTGCAGATATTAAACTAATCCTTGATGAATCAAGGAGCGACCGTAACGGATCAGATCTACTAAATAACGATCAAGCGGGGTGCCGCCCCTGCACCCATGATGAGGTACAAGGACGGCTAGATGCGCAAGGGTTGCACTACGACAGCATATGATACTAGGAACAATGCTAACCCTAACACATCTATGATAACTACGTTGCTCGCCATCAAAAAGGCTTCAGCACGAGCAACGCATGAACAACTAGGCAGGCTCGTGCTGCCTAGATCGCGAGATGCGATCTAGGCAGCATGGTGCTTACCGGAGGAACCCTCGAGATGAAGGAGTTGGCGATGCGCCGAGATTGGTTTGTGTTGAACGTTGGTTGTTGTCTATTCCATAAACCCTAGGTACATATTTATAGTCCAGGGGACTTTCTAATGTGGGCGTGCACTAAACCGTGCACGAGACAAACTCTAATCTCTACATAACCTACTATATAAAGATACACGGGCTAACCAGCCCAAACTTGATAAACAAGGCCGATTCACACATCCCTCCACGCATATATCTTAAGTCCATCTTGATCGCGGCCCACCTCTGGCTTGGTCAGATTCTGGTGATAACACATGCCCCCCTGGTGGGTCCTTCTCCGTCTCCTCTTCGGTGTTCTGAACCCTCCGTGGAAAATAAGACCGTGGGCTTTTGTTTCGTCCATTCCGAGAATATTTGTGTAGGATTTCGAAACCAAAAACAGCAGAAAACAAGAACGCGCGCGGCATCTTGTTAATAGGTTAGTACCGGAAAATGCATCAAAACATTATAAAGTATGACTAAAACATGTTGGTATTGTCATAAAACTAGCATGGAACATAAGAAATTATAGATACGTTGGAGACGTATCAGTCGCCTGCGCAATAAAGAGAGGTGGGATTGGTGGCACCCGCATTTGTGTTTGACTGGAGCTGCCACTTGCCCCACCGACACACCCACCGATTAGGGTTTGCGCAGTGCCGACGGGAAGCTCCGCCGCCACCACTCCCTCACCTACGCGTCGCCACCATGTCCATGTCGGCGAGCTCCACCTCCAAAGGAGAAGGTAAACACCCCGGTATTCTTTTCCTCCGGCACGTATACTACTCCTAGACGATCTAGAAGGATTAACATTGGTATCGAGCCTACCGGCGTAGTAGATCTTGTGCTCAGAAAAGAAATCGAAAAGAAAACAAAAAGAAAACCCTAGTCGCCCTAAACCCTAACCCTAGATCGGATTGAGAAGCAAAAGGGCAAAGAAAAGAGGGGACCGGTAAGGAAAGCTCACCGGCAGAGCCACGGGCTCGCCCAAAGGACCCCCTCACCCCACAGCTGTGCTGCTGTTGTTGCCGGCTTGCCGGCAAAGAACACCGCTCGCGCCGCTTGACGGCGGGGCGCCCACCTCGGGTGCACGCCGCCGCCGAGAGGTATAGGGGGCGCCGCTGTTCGACTCCGCCGCTCCTCCTCGTCTTGCTCGCGCCGCCCTCCATCGAGGTTCTGGTGGCGTGGGAGATGTCACGGTGTGGAGAAAGCAAGGAAATGGGAAAGGAGGGCGGCGCGTGGGCGTGTGAAGGACAGCTAGCGCCGCCGGGCCACACCGGCCGCCTGTGGAGTGGGCGAGCGCTTCTCTCGCCACGAGCGGGAGACCGAGCTCGGGGGAAATGTGGGGGTTAGGTTTAGGTTTTTTTTTGCCGGTTGGGACAGTTATATACGGTCCGATATCAACGTGTGACCGTCGGATGAAATCCGATGGCCGTGATGGATGCGCGAGAGCACAGCCGGCAAGCCGCGGCCGTGGCGTGCCATAGGCAGCCACGGGCCATGTTTTGGGTCAGTCGATAGCAGCGACTGCGGTGCGCAACGGTCCGGCGCTGTGGCTGTGAGCCGCGGAGCGTTTTTGGCCTATAAACAGTTTTTCTGCTAAATCTTTTACATAGGCATATTTTGACTTCTTATGTCAGTTTTGGGCCTACTTTTGCATAGTTTTTTCCTAACAAATTGAACCAACGAGATATTTGTTTTAGGAAATGAAAATAACAGTAATGCCTCTGAAAAGTTTAAAGTTTAAAGTTTGAGATTCAAAGTTTCCGCTGCAAATAGTTAAAGATGCATTTTAAATTTGAAAAATGCAAAAGTGATGATTAAAATTTAAAAAGGTTGATTAAAAGTGATTGTTGAAACAATTATGATCATGTCATTTTATGACCAACGTTATTAATGACATGATCATGTTTTGTTGCAATAATATGTGCAAAAGTGACAATTAAATTTTCAAAGAGATGATTAAAGTAATTATTGTGACAATTATGGTTATGTTATTTTTGGACCAACGTTATTAATGACATAATCATGTTTTTTTGCAATAAGGAGTGCATTTATCTCTATTTTCTGCCCAACGGTGATATAGATTTAATTGCACAAACAGTTGTATGTTCTAATTTTGACCAACGTTGGATTATTGCATGCAATTGTTGTTATGATCTCATTTCATTGTGGTTTAAAGGAGGGTACTACTTGATGAGCTGCATCAAGGATGTTCCAACCCTCAGAGGTGACAACTACACTGAATGGAGAAAGAAGGTCGATTTGTGCTGAGGTGGACTGGGTTCCCACAGCCGGTCAGACCAAAAGATCCAGTCAGAAATGACAAGGATGATGATGCTGCATGGCAGTAAAAAAAGGGATGTATACAAAGAAGGTGGCTAATGCCAATAAAAAGTGCATGTCATTTATAAAGAATACAATTGAGAACGCTATTGTGGGCTCAATTGCAGAGTGTGCTTCCGTAGGGGAGTATCTTGAAAGAATAAAGAGCCAGTTCACTGGTTCTTCAAAGATATGTGCGACCCAGCTGCTGAAGCAACTGGTGACAGAAAAGTACACATGGGAAGGACATGGCAAATGTGCCATATGGTGTAATAATGCTTATGTGGGGTTGTTTTACTTCATAATGAGCTTTATTTATTATCCCTACGTGAAAAAGTGTTGCCAGTGTGTAATGTGAATGAGAAGGTATCCGTGTCGGACAAAGAACAAAAGAAAAGAAAAAGAACTGATGAATCATTGAAATTATGGCATTGTCGCTTAGGCCATATTTCGAGGGGGAGAATAGAAAGACTTGTTAAAAATGATATTCTTCCTCCATTAGAATTCTCAGACATAGAACAGTGCATCGATTGCATTAAAGGAAAATTTGTAAAGCAAATTAAAAAGGGTGCAAATCGAAGCACAACAACACTAGAAATAATTCACACCGATATATGTGGACCATTTCCTGTGAAAAGTGTGGATGGCTATGATTCGTTCATAACATTCACGGATGATTACTCCCGATATGGTTATATTTATCCAATAAAAGAAAGAACAGAAGCGTTGGATAAATTCAAAATATTCAAAGCTGAAGTTGAAAATCAGCATGATAAAAGAATAAAGATAGTCAGGTCTGATCGTGGAGGGGAGTACTACGGTCGACATACTCCATATGGCCAAGTCCCTGGACCTTTTGCAAGGTTTCTACAGGAGACTGGAATAGTCGCCCAGTACTCGATGCCGGGCGAACCTCAGCAGAATGGGGTAGCTGAAAGGCGCAACCGTACCCTTATGGATATGGTGCGCAGTATGATGAGCTATTCCACCCTACCATTGGGATTGTGGATTGAGGCGTTAAAAACCGCTATTCACATTCTAAACAGAGTACCAAGCAAATCGGTGCCCAAAACGCCGTATGAGCTATGGACATGGAGAGTGCCTTCTCTAAACCACCTAAAAGTGTGGGGGAGCCCTGCTGAGGCCAAAGTATTTAATCCAAATATCGCAAAGTTAGATACCAAAACAGTCAGCTGCCATTTTATTGGCTATCCTGAAAAGTCAAAAGGTTATCGTTTCTACTGTCCAGAGAAATACACAAAGTTTGTGGAAACGAGACATGTTGTCTTCTTAGAGGACGAAATGATGAGGGGGAGCATGGTAGCTCGGAAAATTGATCTTGAGGAGAAGAGGGTGCATGCACCTAATCCGATGACTCAGGAGCCATTTTTTGCGCTACCATGTGCACCTGTACCGACGATCCCTGCGATTGTGGTGCAAGCGCCTGTTGTGACTCCACCCATGACAACGATGAGTGAAAATTTGGAACCTGTCCGTCAGGAGCCGAATGAACCATTTGTTGAGCATGAAAGGGAGCAACAACAACCACCTCCAGAAGCTGAGCCACAAGTTGAGGAACAGAATGCTCCAGAGAATGAGGCCCCTAGAAGGTCTACAAGAGCTAGAAAATCAGCCATTTCGACTGATTACAAAGTTTACAACACAGAAACAGTTCATATGGAAGGTGATCCCACTTCATATGAAGAAGCCATGAGAAGCCCAGATTCATCAAAGTGGGTGGAGGCCATGGAAGACGAAATGAGATCGATGAGTGCCAACAATGTTTGAGACTTAGAGAATATTTCTAAAGTAGCCAAAACAGTAGGCTGCAAATGGGTCTACAAAATAAAATATGACTCCAATGGGAATGTCGAAAAGTATAAAGCACGACTTGTGGCAAAAGGATTTACACAAAGAGAAGGGATAGATTACAATGAGACATTTTCTCCGGTCTCATGTAAGGATTCCTTCAGAATCATAATGGCACTAGTTGCACATTTTGATTTAGAGTTGCATCAAATGGATGTAAAGACGGCATTTCTAAACGGGGATTTAGAAGAAAATGTCTACATGAAACAACCCAAGGGTTTTATCATGGAAGGCAAGGAAGAAATGGGATGCCGCCTAAAGAAATCCATTTATGGATTAAAGCAAGCCTCCAGACAGTGGTATCTAAAGTTTAATGAAACAATTAAGAGATTTGGATTTAAAGAAAATATTGAGGACAATTGCGTTTATGCAAAGTTTAAAAGTGGGAAATATATTTTCCTAATCTTGTATGTGGATGATATTCTGCTTGCCAGCAGTGATGTTAGTCTACTGCAAGAGACAAAGAAGTTCTTGTCCTCAAATTTTGATATGAAAGATCTTGGTGAAGCGTCATATGTTTTGGGCATAGAAATTCACCGAGATAGGAACAATGGAGTATTAGGACTATCGCAAAAGGCTTATTTAGAAAAGATTCTAAGTAAGTATAATATGCATAAGTGCAGTGCCACACCTGCCCCTATAGTCAAGGGCGACAGTTTTGGGAAACATCAAAGTCCCCAAAATCAATACGAGCTCGATCAAATGAAAGCGGTTCCATATGCTTCGGCCATTGGAAGCCTACAGTATGCACAAGTGTGCACTCGCCCTGACTTAGCTTTTATCACCGGAGTACTCGGTAGATATCAAGAAAATCCAGGTTTTGAACACTGGAAAATGGTAAAGAAGGCATTGCGTTATGTGAAAGGCACAAAGAACTACATGCTAACATACAGAAGATCTGATTCCCTAGCCTCCAAGGCCACGCCCCTCCTCCCTCCGTTCCGTCTGATGCGACGCCCGCGCCGCCGCCACCCACCATGGACGTAGACAAGGTGTTCGATGTTGAGTCCACAACATCGTACATGGACATGCTCAACGAATCCGCGGTGGATTTGGACGTTCGATGGGGAGGGCAACGTCGAAGAGATTGATGATGAGGAGGAGGATGATGGTGACGAGGAGGTGGTTGAGGTTGATCTGGCTGTCGCCGGTTCTTCCTTGACGTCGAAGCCACACACGGCAAACTACATCGAGATCAAAGACGCCATCTTGGTCCGTGCTTGGAGTAAGGTGGGCACAGAGAAGACCAAGGAGAGGCTAAGGTAGAACGAAGCAGCTAGCTTCCGGGAGAAGTTGGATCAACTCATGAAGTCCAAGGAGGCATTGACGATGAAGACATTGGAGACCAAGCTCCTCATCACCGAGAAGAAGAAGGAGGTGAAGCTTGCCAAGGTGGAAGCAAGGCGGGAAGATGCCAAGTTGAAGGCCGAGCTTGACTTAAGGATGATCACACTCAAAGAAGCCAAGGCCATGAAGGAGCTCTTGGCCGAGGAGAGGGATATGATGATGATGCGCACCGACGGCATGGACGAGGATCAGCTGGCGTGGTGGAAGGAGACCAAGGCGGACATCATGGCGAGGAAGAAGGTTGCACGTGAAGCTCGTGCTGCAAGTGCTCAAGGTGAGTCTCCGGCGAGTGGTGGCGCCGCTGGCGATGGACTCGTTGATGGTTGATCACATTTGGGAACTTCCGTGGCTTGAACATTGGCTATGATCGCGTTGTGATGTTAAAAACTATGAATTATGCATCACATATTTTGGATGTGCTATGTTTGATCTGAAATTGTTGTGCAAATTGTTGTCTAAAACCCTGTTTTGAGGGGTCGAGCTAGCAGAGGTATCCCCACCCCGTAAAACAGAATATTCTGTTTTACGGGGTGGGGATACGGGTTCTGCTAGCTCGGACGAGTTTTCAGCCAGTGAAAACTGAATACAGGGATCTATACTCGTGTTTTAAGGGGCAGAAAAATACGGGACCTGTTAGACATGCTCTGAGGAGGCATCCTGTATTAATTAGATCGGTTTATCGTAGGAGAGATTCAAGCGTCGGCAGATAGCGAAGTGCATAGGAGGCCATACGCCTGTGGAAATTCTGTATAGGATGGTTTGAAGCGTGCCTTGGAACTCGGCCGCGTTGCGTGTTAAATAGGGGTCAATGACCAGATAGATTTACAGAGTTGTTACAGATTGGATTGATCAACAAGAAAGGAACTCAAACGGTTTATCTACACCGTTAGGATTACAACAACTTATCTCTATATGCTGTTCTAGAAGCTTCATGTTTAACATCCTCCCTCGATCTCAACGTGTACATGTTGAGATTGGTCTTGAATGCTTCTAGTTGTCGAACTTGCAGTGGTTTAGTAAAACCATTTGCTACTTGATCTCCTGTTGGTATGAATCGAATTTCTAACAATTTCCGAGCCACTCGTTCTCTCACAAAGTGGAAGTCAATTTCAATGTGTTTCATCCTTGCATGGAACACAGGATTTGCAGACAAGTATGTTGCTCCATGATTGTCACACCATAAGCAAGCAGTTTGTGGATGCTCTACTCCAAGCTCATTAAGAATAGACTCAACCCACATTACTTCAGCAGTAGCATTTGCCAATGACTTGTACTCCGCCCCTGCTTGATCTAGAAACTGTGGCTTGCTTCCTGGCACTCCATGACACAAGATTGGAGCCAAAGAACACAACAAATCCACCGTTGATCTCCCGTCATCAGGACATCCTGCCCAATCAGCATCAGAAAAGGCACTAACAAGTGAGGATGATGACCTACCAATCCTAAGACCAGTAGTAACACTTCCTCTAAGATATCTCAATATCCTTTTGACTGCTGTCCAATGCAAATTTGTAGGAGCATGTAAAAACTGACAAACTTTATTGACTGAAAAGGATATATCCGGCCTTGTCAGAGTTAAGTACTGCAAGGCTCCAACAATGCTCCCGTAGCGTGTTGCATCTTCAGACTCGGCAATTCTCCTCATGCAAAGACAACTTATCCTGTGGAGAGTGGTGTGCTTGAAATCTTGCAGTCTGTCATACCCACACGAGACAATAATTCCATAACATATTTCCCTTGAGTTAACAGAATATCACTACCATCTTTCTTAACTTCAATTCCTAGAAAGTAGTGAAAATCACCCAAATCTTTAAGAGCAAAATCACTTCTTAGATCATTTAACAATGCTGTAGTTGCTTCTTGAGAGGATCTCACCACAATAATATCATCGACATAAATGAGCACAAAAATGGTCACCTTTCCCTTTCTATAGAAGAAGAGTGACGTGTCACCTTTAGAAGGGCTGAAACCAAGTTGTTACAACTTCATGCTTAACCTTGAGTACCATGCTCTTGGTGCTTGTTTCAACCCATACAACGCCTTATCTAGCCGACACACATGTTGTGGTCTAGCTTTGTCTTCATACCCTGGAGGTTGTCGCATATACACTTCTTCCTCAAGAACGCCATGAAGAAACGCATTCTGTACATCCAATTGATGAAGGCACCATCCCCTGGAGACAGCAATAGACAAAACCAATATGATAGTAGCTGCCTTAACTACTGGACTAAAGGTATCCTCGTAGTCTATACCAAATCGTTGTTTAAAATCTTTTGCTACTAATCTAGCTTTGTACCTATCTATAGTACCATCAGCTTTTCTTTTTATTTTATACACCCATTTACAATCAATGATATTCCTCCCTTGACTAGATGGAACTAGATGCCAAGTTTTGTTATTCATAAGTGCACTATACTCACTATCCATAGCATTTTTCCAATCATTATTTTGCAATGCTTCTCCTAAATTCTCAGGTTCACCGGTTGAGGCAAAACCCCCATACCTGACCGTACCATCTGTACGCTAAAGCGCCGAAAACTCCGCTTTGTGAGCGTGTGTGGCGCCCTCGATTTGGAGCTGGCACAGCAGGCTACACTGGGCAGCCACGAAGATCTGCGGTCGTGCGAGTCCGCCAGGCAAGCGCAGCGAACAGATTCGGGCGCAGCGGTCGTCCCATCCTCCCGTCGCTCGACGCAGTGAGCCGGGACCGGCGACGTGGCGTTGCTCGGACCACAAGAGGCGTGTGTCGAGCTCGTTGCTCCCCGAGCTGCGGAGGCGACGCGGTTTCGACCGGTTCGGTGCGCCGCGTGTCGCGCGCTGGTGGAGAGCGCGCAGACTCCGGTGCTGATGGCCCTGCAGCAGATCGGATCGGCGTGAGAATCAGCCTAGGATCCCATGCCTGTCTCCATTGGCTGTACATGCTGCATAAAATGACGCCTTGGAACAAAATTTGCACGGTTAGGGTCAGTAAAAATAGGACTATTAGCCTGGCTATCTGAGGGTTCCCTCGTGTGATCTGAAGGATTCAATAATTCGGAGGGAAGCAATAGAATTTCTGATCTCAATCTAGCACCGCATTAGGATTTAATTTGGAGAAGGGAAAAATTGATTCATCAAAAACGACATCTCGGGAGACATAAATTCTGCCAGTAGAAATATCAAGACATTTAAATCCCTTGTGAAGATTACTGTAGCCCAAGAAGGCACATTCTTTTGAACTAAATTCCAATTTCCTTGAATTGTATGGCCTAAGATTTAGCCAACATGAGCATCCAAAAATTCGGAGGGAGTTATAATCTGGCTTTTCGTGATACAAGCGATTCAAAGGAGTATCAAAATTCTGAATTCTACTTGGTGTGCGATTTATAAGATAGGTGGCGGCTATGAATGCCTCATCCCAATATTTTAAGGGTATGGAGGCATGAGCAAGTAGAGAGAGACCTACTTCTACTATGTGACGATGTTTTCGTTCTACCGAGCCATTTTGCTGATGTGCATAAGGGCATGACACATGATGAGAGATGCCGACTTGGTTAAAGAAGGAATTGAGTTTTTCATACTCTCCTCCCCAATCGGTTTGCATGGCTAGAATTTTCCTATTGAATTGTCTTTCGACAAGACTTTGAAATTCATGGAATTTTTGGAACACTTCAGATTTGTGTTTAATCAAGTAGATCCAAACAAATTTACTGAAATCATCGATAAAACTGACATAGTATTTCTTTCGTCCAATGTACTAAGGGCAGGACCCCAAACATCCGAAAACTAGCACTAGATTCACTAAATGACTTATGATAGGGTAGTTGGTGACTTTTGCCTTTCTCGACAAGCATCACACACACTCTTCACTTGACTCACTTGAACAAGGAAGATTATTACCGATAATTTTCTTGACTATGATCGATGACGGGTGACGTAAACGAGAGTGCCATCTCTCCGAGGACGGTTTGATGGCGCTGAAGACATGCTTTCTTGAGCTGGATGGAGTGGACGAAAGAGGGTAGAGACCTCGTCTACCCGGACCTTGGAGGAGCGTTCTCCTGGTTTCCCGATCCTTTATGAAAAGAGAGTAGGGTGAATTTCGACAAAGGCATTATTATCGCAAGAAGGCGACTAGCAGACAAAACTCTTGCTAGCTTGAGGGACATGGAGGATGTTTTTGAGATATAGATCACGACCGAGGTACTAACAATGAATGGCCAATGTGGCTAATGTCCATACCGACCCACTTGCAGTATAGACTTGATCATTGCCGTTGTACTTGTCGCAGATGGTCAGCTTGTGGAGATCTCCAGTGATATGATCTGTCGCGCCAGAGTCGATGTGCCAATTGGACTGCCAATTGGTATCCACCCTGTATGGGGAAGTGGTTGCAGCTCCGGCGCTCTTCTCCTCAACGCCGACAAAGTCTGGGTTGTAGCGCTCCCAACACTTGTGCGCCATGTGGCCGTTTTGCCACACAACCGACATGGGGCGTGGCATGTTGCCACCGCCACCGTTGTTTGTTGCTGCGGGTGTTCCGTTGTAGTTGTTGTTGTAGTGGGGGCCGTTGCTGCCGTTGCCGTAGTTGCCGCGGCCTCCATTGCCACGACCTTGTGGAGGGGGTGGAGGTGCACCTCGGCCACCGCCACCACGTCCAAAACCGCCTCCGCGTCCACCGCGAAAAGCAGTGTTGACGGAAGACCGGTTGCCTCCTCCATGGAGAAGGTCGATGCGCGTCTCGTAGCCGAGAAGTGCGAGTACAGCTCCGCGACGGTGACAGGTTCGACGCGGGATCACATGGCGGAGACGATGGAGTTGTAGTCCGAGTCGAGCCCGGCGAGGACGTAGGAGACGATGTCTTCCTCGTCCCTTCTTGCCTCGCAGCGGCCATCTCATCCGCTGAGTTCGGATCTTGCCGAAGAACTCGGCAATGGTCATGTTTCCTTCGCAGTTGGCGAGGGCGATGCGCGTGTTGACGGTGCGGGCGCGCGTCTGCGACGTGAACATGCCTTGGATGGCCGCCCACAACGTTGCCGAGGTAGTGTTGTTGACGACCGTGTGGAGATCTCACGAGACAAGGTGGTCGAAGAAAACACGGTTGCCGGTCTTTGCCGCCACATACCATAGGCAGTGGTTTGCCTTTCTCTGCTTTGTCGCCATGGGTGACCTCGATCTCCTTGGCAGGAGAGCCTGCTCGGTGTCGAGGAAGGGCTCCATCCGAGCACCCCGATGGCGACATGACCCGAGCCTTCCACAGACATGGTTGCTCTTGGTCAGCTTCTCGGTGATGTTGTGGCCGGTTGGTTCCGGCGGGGTTGGTGGATGAGCTCGCCATGGATGTCGAGAGGACAAGCTCTGATACCATGTGGAAATTTTGTATAGGATGGTTTGAAGCGTGCCTTGGAACTCGGCCGCGTTGCGTGTTAAATAGGGGTCAATGACCAGATAGATTTACAGAGTTGTTACAGATTGGATTGATCAACAAGAAAGGAACTCAAACGGTTTATCTACACCGTTAGGATTACAACAACTTATCTCTATATGCTGTTCTAGAAGCTTCATGTTTAACAACGCCTTCTACCTCTTTCCATATTCACTACAAGAAAAGTTGCCATGGCCGACGAAGTTGAAGTCGCGCCGTGGTTGCTGGTGTACCATGGCCGACGATTTTGGTCCCTCCGTGGTGCATGTCAAAACTTTTTTTTCTCGTTTTTGAGGCCACCTAGCCCGACGAAAGCGGCCAAAACGTGGCGTATGGTGGCCCGGGACGTGGTGCATCTCGAAATCTCGGGTTCGCCGGCCGAGTCAACGCAAATCCGCACCACCGAGGGATGTAGGGCCCAGATGGCAGCCTCTCTGGCATTGTTTTTTTTCTAGATCGCGCCATCTCGTTCAACGTTCTCCGATCGAGCCGTTTACGATGCAGGATCATGGGTCCCGCATGTCATCCTCTATGAACCAAAATTCTTTCTATTCTTGGATTTTTTTGACCCCCTGATTTCTGGCTACTTCCTTTTTCTTTTGATCCCTTGCCGCCTTGGAAACGTTGAGACCGCTGCTGCTAAATGGGACCCGCATGTCATCCTCTATGTGCAATCAACTTTCTTTTCTTGGAGTTTTTTTGGCACCTCAAATTTGGTCACTTGCCTTTTTCTTTCGATCCCCTGCCGCCTCTCAAACGGTGATACCGCTGCTGCTAATGGGACCCGCATGTCATCCTCTATGTACTATAAAACTTTCTTTTCTTGAATTATTTTTGGCACCTCATATTTGGTCACTTACCTTTTTCTTTCGATCCCCGCCGCCTCTCAAACGGTGATACCGCTGTGCTAAATGGGACCCGCATGTCATCCTCTATGTACTATAAAACTTTCTTTTCTTGGATTTTTTTGGCACCTCATATTTGGTCACTTGACTTTTTCTTTCGATCACCTGCTGCCTCTCAAATGGTGATACCCTGCTGCTAAATGGGACCCGCATGTCATCCTCTATGTACTATAAAACTTTCTTTTCTTGGATTTTTTTGGCACCTCATATTTGGTCACTTGACTTTTTCTTTCGATCACCTGCGCCTCTCAAATGTTGATACCGCTGCTAAATGGGACCCGCACGTCATCCACTATGTACTATAAAACTTTCTTTTCTTGGATTTTTTTTGGCACCTCATATTTGGTAACTTGACTTTTTCTTTCGATCGCCTCTCAAACAGTGATACCGCTGCTGCTAAATGGGACCCGCATGTCATCCTCTATGTACTATAAAACTTTCTTTTCTTGAATTATTTTTGGCTCCTCATATTTTTTCACTTTCCTTTTTCTTTCGATCCCCTGCCGCCTCTCAAACGGTGATACCGCTGCTGCTAAATGGGACCCGCATGTCATCCTCTATGTACTATAAAACTTTCTTTTCTTGAATTATTTTTGGCTCCTCATATTTGGTCACTTGCCTTTTTCTTTCGATCTCATGCCACGTTTGAAACGTTGAGGAACCTGCTGGCTCATGGGACCCGCATGTCATCCTCTATGTACTATAAAAGTTCATTTTCTTGGTTTTTTTTCACCCTCTGATTTTTGGCAATTTCTTTTTTCTTTTGATCCCCCGCCTCTCAAACGGTGATACCGCTGCTGCTAAATGGGACCCGCATGTCATCCTCTATGTACTATAAAACTTTCTTTTCTTGAATTATTTTTGGCTCCTCATATTTGGTCACTTGCCTTTTTCTTTCGATCTCATGCCACGTTTGAAACGTTGAGGAACCTGCTGGCTCATGGGACCCGCATGTCATCCTCTATGAGCAATCAACTTTCTTTTCTTGGAGTTTTTTTGGCACCTCATATTTGGGTACTTGCCTTTTTCTTTCGATCTCATGCCACGTTTGAAACGTTGAGGAACCTGCTGGCTCATGGGACCCGCATGTCATCCTCTATGAGCAATCAACTTTCTTTTCTTGGAGTTTTTTTTGGCACCTCATATTTGGGCACTTGCCTTTTTCTTTCGATCTCATGCCACGTTTGAAACGTTGAGGAACCTGCTGGCTCATGGGACCCGCATGTCATCCTCTATGTGCTATAAAAGTTTCCTTTGTTGGATTTTTTTTCACCCTCTGATTTTTGGCTTGCCTTTTTCTTTTGATCCCCTGCCCCCTTTGAAACGTTGAGTAAGCTGTTGGCTCAAGGGACCCGCATGTCATCCTCTATGTCCATCAACTTTCTTTTCTTGGATTTTTTTTCACCCCCTAATTACTAGCTACTTTCTTTTTCTTTTGATCTCAAGCCGCATTACAAACATTGAGACCGCTGCTGCAAAATGGGACCCACATGTCATCCTCTATGTACAATAAAGTTTCTTTTCTTGGATTATCTTTTGCTCCTGATATTTTGTCACTTGCCTTTTTCTTTCGATCTCATGCCGCCTTTGAAATGTTGAGTAAGCTGCTGGCTCATGGGTCCCGCATGTCATCCTCTACGAACAATAAAAGTTTCCTTTCTTGGAGTTATTTTTGACCCCTAATTTCTGGCTATTTGCCTTTTTCTTTGGATCTCCTACCCCTTTGAAACGATGAGGACGCTGTTGGCAGGTCGGTCCCACAAGTCATCCTCTATGAACAATAAAAGTTTCCTTTGATGGATTTTTTTGAACCCCTAATTAATTTCTGGATATTTCCTTTTTTTTCTTTGATCCCCTGCCGCCTTGGAATCGTTGAGGATGCTGCTGCCTCATGGGTCCCGCATGTCATCCTCTCAGAACGGTAAATGTTTCTTTTCTTGGATATTGTTTACCAAATGATTTTTGGCTTATTTTTTCTTTCGATATCCTGCCGCCTTTAAAACGTTGAGGACGCTGCTGGCTCACGGGTCCCACATGTCAGCCTCTATGAACAATAAACGCTGAGGACGCTGCTGCCTCATGGGTCCCGCATGTCATCCTCTCAGAACGAAAATGTTTCTTTTCTTGGATTTTTTACCAACAGATTTTTGGTTTATTTTTTCTTTCCATCCCCTGCCGCCTTTAAAACGACGCTGCTGGCTCATGGGTCCCCGATGTCAGCCTCCCCGTACAAGAAACATGTGATATCTTGATTATTTTGCAGACAATAAACAGTGTATTGCGCTCTGAGCTATTTCAACGGATAAATTAAATCTTTATTTTTACATAAACAAATTTATATGCTGAATCTCCTTGTTTTTTGTTTTTGCGAAGCATAGGACTTTCCTGTTTTTTTTAGAAAAATCCGAACTATCCTGCTTTGGAGTGGGCTGAAATTGTACGAGTCAAAAGGCCCAGCAGGATAGTTCGAATGCCCAGATGTCCACATGCAGCCCAATTGAAATCGTTCTTTTTTGGGATTTTTTTCACCCCCTGATTTCTGGCTACTTCATTTTTCTTTTGGTCCTGTGCCGCCTTGGAAACGTTGAGACCGCTGCTGCAAAATGGGACCCGCATGTCATCCTCTATGTACAGTAAAATTTCTTTTCTTAGATTATTTTTGGCTCCTGATATTTGGTCACTTGCCTTTTTCTTTCGATCCCGTGCAGCCTCTCAAACGGTGATACCGCTGCTGCTAAATGGGACCCGCATGCCATCCTCTATGTACAATCAAGTTTCTTTTCTTGAATTATTTTTGGCTCCTGATATTTGGTCACTTGCCTTTTTCTTTCGATCTCATGCCACGTTTGAAACGTTGAAAACCTGCTGGCTCATGGGACCCGCATGTCATCCTCTATGTACTATAAAAGTTCATTTTCTTGGTTTTTTTCACCCTCTGATTTTTGGCAATTTCCTTTTTCTTTTGATCCCCTGCCGCCTTTGAAACGTTGAGGACTCTGCTGGCTCATCGATAAAACTTTCCTTTATTGGAGTTTTTTTACCCCCTGATTTCTGGCTACTTTCTTTTTCTTTTGATCTCAAGCCGCATTTGAAACGTTGAGACCGCTGCTGCTAATTGGGACCCGCATGTCATCCTCTATGTACAATAAAGTTTTCTTTTCTTGGATTATCTTTGTCTCCTGATATTTTGTCACTTGCCTTTTTCTTTCGATCTCATGCCGCCTTTGAAACGTTGAGTAAGCTGCTGGCTCATGGGTCCCGCATGTCATCCTCTACGAACAATAAAAGTTTCCTTTCTTGGAGTTATTTTTGAACCCTAATTTCTGGCTACTTCCTTTTTCTTTTGATCCCGTGCCGCCTTGGAAACTTGAGACCGCTGCTGCTAAATGGGTCCCGCATGTCATCCTCTATGTACAATAAAATTTCTTTCTTCGATTATTTTCGGGTCCTGATATTTGGTCACTTGCCTTTTTCTTTCGATCTCATGCCGCCTTTGAAACGTTGAGGAAGCTGCTGGAGCATGGGTCCCGCATGTCATCCTCTATGAACAATAAAAGTTTCCTTTCTTGGAGTTATTTTTTACCCCTAATTTCTGGCTACTTCCTTTTTCTTTTGATCCCCTGCCGCCTTTGAAACGTTGAAGACTTTGCTGGCTCATGGGTCCCACATGTCAGCCTCTATGAACAATAAACACTTCCTTTCTTGGAGTTATTTTGTACCCCTAATTTCTGGCTATTTGCCTTTTTTCTTTCGATCCCCAGTCGCCTTCTAAACGTAGAGGACGCTGCTGGCTCGTGGGTCCCAGATGTCAGCCTCCATGGACAATAAACCTCTCCTTTGTTGGATTTATTCTTCACCCTCTGATTTTGGCTATTTCCTTTTTCTTTTGATCCACTGCCGCCTTGGAAACATTGAGTAAGCTGCTGACACATGGGGCCCGCATGTCATCCTCTATGTACAATCAACTTGCAAGATCTTCGAGCGAAAGAGCTTGTATTAGTGGGACCCATATGTCAACCTCTATGTACAATAAAAGTTTCCTTTCTTGGATTATTTTTAGCTCCTGATATTCGGTCACTTTCCTTTTTCTTTCGATCTCAAGCCGCCTCTGAAACGTTGAGTAAGGTGCTGGCTCATGGGACCCACATGTCATCCTCTATGTACAATAAAGTTTCTTTTCTTGGATTTTTTTTACCCCTGATTTTTGGTCACTTGCCTTGACGCTGCTGGCTCATGGGTCCCACATGTCAGCATCTATGAACAATAAACCTTTCCTTTGTTGGATTTATTGTTTACCCCTAATTTCTGGCTATTTGCCTTTTTCTTTTGATCCCCACCGGCCTTTGAAAACGTTGAGGAACCTGCTGGCTCATGGGACCCGCATGTCATCCTCTATGTACTATAAAATTTCTTTTCTTGGTTTTTTTTTCACCTCTGATTTTTGGCTATTTCCTTTTTCTTTTGATCCCCTGCCGCCTTGGAAACCTGCTGACTCATGGGACCCGCATGTCATCCTCTATGTACAATCAACTTTCTTTTTTTGGAGTTTTTTACCCCCTAATTTCTGGCTACTTTCTTTTTCTTTTGATCTCAAACCGCATTTGAAACGCTGAAACCGCTGCTGCAAAATGGGACCCGCATGTCATCCTCTATGTACAATAAGTTTCATTTCTTGGATTATTTTTGGCACCTGATATTTGGTCACTTGCATTTTTCTTCCGATCTCATGCCGCCTTTGAAACGTTGAGTAAGCTGCTGGCTCATGGGTCCCGCATGTCATCCTCTACGAACAATAAAAGTTTCATTTCTTGGAGTTATTTTTGACCCCTAATTTCTGGCTACTTCCTTTTTTCTTTTGATCCACTGCCGCCTTTGAAACGGTGCGGATTCTGCAGACTAATACAAGCTTTTTCTCTCCAAGATCTTGCAAGTTGATAGATTAAATCATGGAATTATTAGGATATGTTTTAAATTTCAAATCCACTTTATGAATTATTAAAAATACCGTTATCCATGTGGGTATGGAGCGAACAAGGATTTTCATATTGGGCATGAGCAGTTTCAAAAATTGGAACCCAATAATTCAAAATAACTAAAAACAACTTTTATGTAGAATCTCCGCGTTTTTTTCTTTTGCCATTCATAGGATCTGTGTTTCATTAGAAAAGGGCCGAAATTGCATGAGCAGAAAGGCCCATTTGTAGTTATTGGGCTTCGACGGCCGGAGCAAGTAGGCCGAGAGCAATTACCATGTAGATGGCCGTTGGCAACCCAAAGTGAAATATTGGGCCCAACAGGGGAAGGCTGAACAGTACTATTTTCTAATTGGAAGGTGGTACATGGCGTAATCCTGCCAAAAAAAAAGATGGACACGGGTTGCTGAAATTTGCCCATCTGCGCCTAATATCGCCGCCGCGGCTCCGCTTCCGCCGCCGCCGCCATGCCTCGTCTCGCGTCGAGCTCGCGGTACTGCCGCGTCTCGGGCACGGGGTACCGCGGCGTCCGCGCGCGCCCCAAAGGTACGTATTACGCGGAGATACGTGACGGCGGCGAGCGCATCGGCCTCGGCACCTACGAGACCGCGCACGAGGCCGCGCGCGCGTACGACGCCGTGGCGTGGCGGCTCGGGCGCCCGCGATCGTCGATGAATTTCCATGACGTGTGGACGCGCCAGCAGGCCGAGGATCTCGCGCCGCCGCCGTACATCGTTAGACAGGAGGAACAGCGCCGCCGCCGCGAGACGGAGCGCCGTTTGCGCATTGCCGAGCGGGACGAGCGCGCGGCGCGCGAGTGGGCGGCCCGCTTCCCCGAGGACGTAGCCGCCGAGAACGAGCACTTCCGCAGACGGAGGGCGGAGAAGGCTACGAGGCGGGCTGCGAAGAAGGAGGACCGCGCACAACGGAGGGCGGAGAAGGCGACGAAGCGGGCCTTCATCGAAGCGCAGCTCGCCGGGCCGACCACCATTGGCGAGGACGACCCCCGTTGGATTGACCTCTTCTCGTCGGATCCGGTGTCGGGCACGACACCGGACTCGTCAGATGTCGAGTTTTAGTTTAGTTTTATCGCACTACTTTGTACAAATATGAACTACGGAGTATCTATCAAGCTAATTTTATCCTATTTTATGTCTATTTCTAGTCTTTATTTGATCTTCTGTTTTACTGCACTCTATTTTTCATTATATTCTGTTTTTGGCGCTGCATTATAGCGCCTCTGAAAATACGCTGTTTCAGCCCTGCATTTGGCCGCCACAGTTTGCAGCTTCCGGTGAAGCTATTGCCGGCTCCATGCGCAGCATCAGCCCACAGCGCCAAAATATAGAGCCACTGCTGGAGTTGCTGTAATATGTTTGTCAGCAGGAGCTTACCTAATTAGTGAAAAAGATGTTCAGCGTGGGATTCGATAAAAGGATCTTCATGTTTTTTTTCCTAGCGATCCTAGTTCGGACTTTTGATTGTGTTGGCTAGTGCATGAAGCTTGACACCTGTATTATGTGATCCTGATATGAGGATAAGAACACCTTCAGGTTGCATTGCTAATGGTGTCTACTGCAGCAGTGGCGTACCTTCAATGGAGACTGATGCAAGAGAGTTGGTACTGGTGAACCTGCACCTGACATCATCGTGCCACCTGAAGTAGGTTGTGTATTGGGATTAGACTGATAAGCATAGCACCTTGCAAAGAACAAGATGCTGCTAGTGTTGGTTAACGTGATTTTACGACAAAAGTCATGTATGCTCAACAGGTGCCGTACCTAGTTTGGATATTGTGTTGTTACCCTTTTGTGGTTTGGTGTTTGTCCAACATAGAAAGCTACTCTTTTCCCGTGTAAGTGTTATTATGTGAACAAAAGTTGTATGTACATATATATCGGTCAGAGAACCAAGATTGCATATTCTTGCCTGGTTATAACACATAAGTCATAATAACAATTAAAGAGAAAAGGAACATTTGCCTTTGCAATGTGATTGTGCCAAGTAGATTAGACAACCAACCACAAACATTACAGGTCAACAGCCAAACGCATGCGAAAGTCCTAAGGTAAGCTCCATAATACATGTTGAAACCAAAAGCCTAGAAACCATAAGAAAGGTAGCTCCACATCACAGTTCCACGACAGCAGCATACTGATCATAAAACATATATCAAGTCAGGACAGCTGCACCACTGGGTAAGCATCCATGGGGTCTGGCTCAAGAGCGAAGACTGTGTGAATGCTGCAAAATGTGGCTCTTGCCTCACCCCACCCATACATCTTATCATGGAACCTTACCAAATCAGCATGAATCATCTTGACATAAACATAGCTCCTCTCTCCATGCTGATGGGATTGAACAATGCGCCAGTTGCAGTGCTTCAGCTTGTCAAACAGTATGCAGGAGATAACGAAGCATGCTGGCTGGTCTTTTGTAGTGACAATGGCTTGGAGTAGCTGGTCCTGTGAACCACCCAACTGGATCTTTAGAGCTTGAAGGACAGTCCGTGCCATATAAGCTACCGTTGCTGACTTCAGCTCGGGTTCAGGTGAATGACAGCTGACATCTTGTCCTCGAGATGCAGATCCTTCTTGATCAGATTCAGCGGAATCATCACCACTACTTACAGGTGCATCAGGTTCTACAGAAGGCACATCAGGTACATGCTCCAGTTCATAGGAGTTGGGTGGGACAGCACTGTTTGCTGAAATCTCTACAATACCAGCTCCAGGTAGACCACCAGTATCTACAGAGGGTAAACCACCAATATCCACTTCAGAGGATTCTCGTGGCACGACACCTTTCGCTAGAGGCTCTACCCTACCAGCTCCAGGTCCACCACCAGTCAGTACTGTGGGCATAGTCATGACGGGTTCTACCAATACAAAACCTCCTTCGGGTGGCGTGGCAACTTCGGGTGCAGGAGCATCAGTAGCAACTCCAGCATCAGCACCAGTTACATCGGTCTTGACAATAGGTAAACCGTCTTGCTCTAGTTCAGAGAATTCCCGTGGCACGACACCGTTCACTAGAGGCTCTACACTAGCAGCTCCAGCTGCACCACCAGTTTCTTCAGCAGGGGGTAAACCCAATCCACAACCTTCTTCATGTGGCACGATGATGCCACGTATAGGCTCATCAGTACCAGGTCCAGCTGCATCAGTCTCCATAGACAGTAAACAAGGTGGCGTCGGAGGTTTAAAAGACTGGCATGCCATTTCACCTTTGTCATCAGACAATATAGAGTTTTCTTCAACTCTATGTTTCTGCAATAATAAGCACATGAACAGAAATTAGACCAGAGCATCTAGCCATCTAACGGGGGCAGCAGCAAAACAAGCGTCGGTCCATATGTTTACCTTGTCATCTGGGATATCAGAACACACAGATTTAGAAGTCATTTCACATAGCATCCGCTTTTTCGTTCCTTCCCCTACGTCCATCTGGAATAAGTAATACTATTGATCACATAAAACTAATTAATCAAATATATGCATATGTTGAGAAGTTTGCACGGCAAATTGTGGATTCTGCTTTCATCACCTACGAATCATCGTTCTATATATTTACCTTGTCATCTAGGATATCAGAAGTCACAGAATGAGAAGTCATTTCACTAAGTATCGGTTTTTTCGCTCTTTCCCCTCCATCCATCTGCAATAAGAAGTAATATTGATCACATAAAGCCAATTCAACGAATATATGCATATGTTGAGAAGTTTGCACAACAAATTGTGGATTCTACTTCCAATCACCAAGTAATCTCGTGAGAAATGCATGATCAAGATATGTTTCTCCCTCTTGATCGACATCTGCATCTCCATTAAGACTAATCATCGTGCGATGGTGCTCTTCAGAAGAGCGCATACAATTCCAATCACCAGACAAGCAAAAAATTGTTGATTCTAGTAATGATTAATCAGCAGTGGCCATGGAACGACCACAGATCGACCAAGCAAAAAAAAATCATCAGCCTACTGACCACCAGGCAAAACAAACTAGGCCCATACATGGCCTCACAAATCATCATCAAACGTCGATCAAACTAGCAAGTTTGAACATGGATTACTAATTTATTTTCTGATAAAGTGAGTATATTAATATCGAAAGATATTGATTACACTGAGCCTCTGCAACAACGCAATACCTTACTGGTAGTACGGATGCACATGGATTCCTAATACTCCCTCTGTTCGGTTTTAATTAGTCGACGCGAGGGAGAGAAGAAAATGAACTGTCGATGCTTTCAACTAGAGTCAATTAAATACGAACGGAAGAAGTACGTAGTAGTATTGACAAATATCCGGATCTAGTCTAAAAACAAATTGGCATGTAAATCCTAGTAGTCTACTAAACTAGGATCAATACCCTAGATTAGGGTTGCAAGCGGCGTCCGCGAATCGTCCCGCAAAGCAGAAAATTAGAGCAAATAGTGGTTGAGATTAGAGCAGATTTAAAGCACTCGCACTGAAACTAGCTAGCCCGCTACCCACCCCGCTTGACACCCTGCCCTAGATGTGAATCTACACCAAATATTCAAACAAGGATGAGCAACCGCCAATAAAATTTTATCCGCACATCATCATCTCTACCATACAAAAGGGTATGGTGATTTCACATACAGCCATTGTTGCCGCGGGACGAGGATGAGTGATGCGCCGCGGAGAAGGTGCCTCACGCCTCTGTCGCCGCCGCCGTCGAAGAGGAAGTCGAAGCCGCGCGATTGTGGTCCGTCGCCGATATGGAGGTGGAGCTACTAGGGAAGAGATGGAGGTGGAGGTGGAGAGGGAGTGATGGTTTGTACTAGTGGCGGCCGGTGAGATAGTTATAAATACAGCCTCTCTCTCTTTTTTGGCAAGGAATGCAGCTTCTCTTGGAAGGCAACGAGGCAACGCACTCCAGATTATAATAATATGGACGGAGAAATTTGGACGCATCTGTGTTGTCTTGTCAAATGAATCACCAGGATTTGCTTTTAGTACTCCAGATTTGGGCGACCCAAGGAAGTAGAGATAGTAATGTACGCCATCTAGCTGCACGCTATCAAATCAAATAAATGGTCATGCCATTTACTTTTAAGATGGTGCAGCAGTTATTCTGACCAAAGAAACATGCACGTCTGCTGATTATTTCTGATGGGTATACATTTACCGTCCGCTAGCAAAGATTGTTTGGCACATTGTTCTTATGGCTTTCAACATCACACCCCTTAATAATATTATTAATCAATGTTTGGGCAATCAATTGAGTGTGTTAATAAAAAATTAAAACCCACAAATCCAACTGTACTATTTTTAGGGCCATATGAAGGACAAGGAATGATTTTAAATGCCATATGGAGTACCTCCAACCATGTGAAATATGGTTCTGTCATGCAGGTGATACCCATGGCTTCGCATTGGATCTGTATGTTGTCCTACATACAGTCAACTATGAAGTACCACGATTTGGTTTTTGGGTGCAACCGGCTAGAGAATGATGCACGGGTTTGTACAGCCAGTACAATTCACATTAAGATTTTCTGATAGGATGTTGATGTGTATATGTAAGAATCATACACTAGAATGTCTTCTATGTTTAGATGGTTGATCTACGTTTATACTTTCTGTGAACCATGAGGTTAAGACCTTTGTACTGTAATAAAGATTGCTAAATAACAGTATATATGTATGCCTCTAGGGACACTGAAACAGCCAAACAACCATGCATGTGTATAGACCGTATTTGATCAAATTAAAAGAAGCGCCTGGGTTCATGCAAATAGCATAAATTTATCACCTAAGTACATTAGCTATAAATAGTTAAATAGGAGTCAAGACCAACTGAGCTAGCTAGTAGTATGATCCTACTATTACATAAATATCCCTAACTCTGATTGTCTTTGTTCCAGTCCAGCGCGTTGGTGTAGCTTGGGATGAACCAAAACCCCGTATGCCAGTTGGCCCCTGGACCGCTGCTTGAGAAAGATATGCTTTGGTGGTCTTCGCCATTTAGACTGAAGCGGAAAATTTCTTGATGTGATGTGTCAAACTGAGAGCCAATGGCCTGAGGCGTGGTGTAGATGCAGTTTCTTCTTGTCAAATATCCTGGGGGAAATGTTGCACCACCCACTGGCATGAAAATCGGATAGTTCAACCCAAGGAACATAGAATAGTCTCCAAGATTAGTAACCCTTTCCCACGGGTTGGCTGGAAGTAACCGACTAGTGTCATTCGAGAATACAATGCAGGTATACCCCGAATAGCTGTGAACAGCGCGACCGCAATGGACAGAAGGGGTACTATCATAATGAGTTGGAGCACCGTCAGCGTTAAAATCCATTACGCCACGTGCATAGACCAGGAGAAGTCTAGAACGATCTTGAGATCTTGCCAGCCACCACGTACGACTATTAGAGTCAAAATCATCATCGTCATCAAATCCAGCCGTCCACGGAATGAATGGAGCAGGGAGCACTATAGGACCTTGAAAAAGGAAAGAACACGTCACATGAAAATATATTTCATGATTTATCTACTAGTGATATTGATTTGATATTGGGATGCCAATACTAGTACTTTATAAAATCATGGTCGAACATAAGATGGTTTGAAATATATTTCGAACATCTTGGTAAAACTTCATATGGATTTAAAACATGTTCCCGAAAATATTGGTCCAAATTTTAGATGGTTTGAATATAGTACTCCTTATTCTCTAGAACCGGGGGAATATAAACAAATGAAAGTCTTTATCAATATTGCATGGCACCTTTATTGATTCTATTTCTACTCTACCTTAAATTTTCTAGGGAGTAATAATAAAGAAACTTAATTACTAGGGGGCCTTTTTCCTAAGGAACAACATGCACATTAGACCATACTAAAATTCCTATAGATGTTAAATTCTATATATGTCCATACCACAAGAGGGTTATGGTGTGCGCCTATGGAATTCCTTTAAGCCAAAAGATGCCAAGACAGTTCAACAAATAAGAGGTGAAATACTATATAAGTTACGTATATAAAAAAGATAGGGAGGAAATGTTACCAAATTGATTAGGATCCCATGCATAAACATTTCCAAGCTCAGTAACGGCGAACACAAGTCCGTTATGTATAATTGCATCGCAGTATATGGCGCCGTACTGAAACTGGTTTTCAAGAAATATCCATTCACGAGGATATTCGCCATGGAGGTAGGCAATTGCAAAGTCGAAGATTGCGACAAGGGAGAAATCTTGATACCCCCTAGCAGCTGTAGGAACTTGGCAAATAGCTATCTTCTGCAGTTGAATAGCAGAACGCTGATACTCGAATATAAGTGGATTGTGTGTGGTTTCCAACTTGTTCCTCAAAGATGGAAGCTTAATCTTGCGATGAGTGTAGACATTGAGGAGGTTCCACTTGCCTTCGGGGCCAACCATGGCGATCCAATCTCCATTGGCGCCTGCCCGCTCCTCATCCTTACCGTGTGGCATTAGGCCATCATAGGAGAACCTGTCCAGCGGCAGTAGTTTGCACTTGCTGTGCACCGGCAAATCCTCCTTGAACACCGCCCATGGTTTATCCGCCGGGTCACAACAGAGAACACACGGAAGGCCAAACGGCTGAGAAGCAGGCAGAGTGGCACTGTATTTGGCTGACTGAAGAATACTTTTGGAGGAACCGACTAGGGACGCGGCGGTGATGGCGTCGCACTGGCTGATGAGCACTTCAAGGGGGCCTTCCGTAAACACCTTGTGAAACAGCCCAGATCCACAGACCCTGCTCGATTTCGCCATCGCAATGAGGCAGGTGGTACAATGGGGTTGGTATTTTCTTGGGAGATCTACTGATTCGAACTTTGGGAGAGAGATGGCGATCAATGGCGGCAGGTGGGGGTTTGAGTTGGAGAACAGAGGCTCTCAAACTGGGCACTGCTGGATAGGATGCGAAAGCGCCATGGCGGAGACGCAGGCGCGTGCTATGGAAGATGGGCGGAGTGGGGATAGACGACGGAGGTGAACCGAGACGCTCATATACTGCCTACTGCAGTTTCGAGGAGAGTGTGAATGTGTTCAAAAAAAGAGGAGAGTGTGAATGTGTTCAAAAAAAGAGGAGAGTGTGAATGTGTTCAAAAAAAGAGGAGAGTGTGAATGTGACCCGACACCCGAGTAGGAGCCGAGCAGACGGACTATAGGAGTAGCCCCATCATTACAGAACATTAATCGTGCTTCCTACAATAAATAAGTGAAACACCCCAGGCTTGTGTTGTCTAATCAAATCGATGGCCATGTCAGTATTATGGTGAACAAATAAAACAAATACACACCAACCTTGTTCTTTTTGCAACGTACACCAACATAGCAAGGCATCAACCTTCTCGCCATCAACTACGACTCCGTGGCTCCGTCCCACCAAAGTTGTCTCAACTTTGTAAAAAAAATACATCTATCCATCTAAATTTTAACAAAGGTGAGACACTTTTGGTGGGACCGAGGGAGTACAAAAAAACTTCACTACTCCATGCTAGTATCGGCCACTAATTCAAATTTCAACTGAAGGCGTGCTATTTTATGGTCCTGAAAATTGCCAAAAAAAATACAACCCAAAAATGCAACAGATCCATGTTAAGGGGGTACACCCTACGCAATATACATTAAGAAACTTTGAAACTTCAGCGACCTTGTAAGAATGCCCATGACAGTGCAGTTTTGCCAAATTAGGAAGAGACGAAATATGAATTCAACCAAAGAAATCTAAACGAATCCTTAGACAATAGCATAGTTAACACGTTCAGAAAAAAATGATGACTCCAAAAGAACAACATTAGCAAGAAATACTCCATTTTAGTTTGAATTTGCAGTCACATACATAACTAGTAGTACTGCCAAAATACTATAATACTCCGAGCTGCATTCTAGCACTCCAACTAGCTAGCTAATAGTTCTGGAGTAGTAGTACTACTATACAAGTCCAAAATACATCCGAACGAACCCTACTTCGAACTAAACTACTCCCTCCGATCTTCGAGTAACTACATTGCAGTATGACTAAACGAAGATTATTGTATAACCTTCTTGTTGATGCAAACGCAGATAGGCAACACACGCTGCCCTCCATTCTGCTTCGCGTAACGGGGCGGCACCGCCAGGAAAGAAGTGAGCTGCTGCAACATGATCGAGCTAGGCGTCGGGGAGCTCGTCGGCTCGATTACCGCCATCAAGGTGTCCGTCGAGAGGTCACTGGTCCCAGCCGTCGCCGGCGCCGGCGGACCAATCACCAACAGCTGCGCCTTGTACATCGGAAACAAGCACGCGGCCGACCTGATGCACACACAGGACACAATGGTGGTCGGGCCGAGCGCTCCAACGGTGATGGCGAACACGCTACCGTCTTCTTCCCCACTGCCGATGAACAGGTGTCCCCGCGGTTGTACCGGAACACGAACTATGCACCAGGCGGGTATGCCATACTGGAACGTAAACACTGGGATGGAGTGGGATGCTTGGAGGTGTACCAGGAGCTCCCGCGGCGGGCCGGTGAAGCTGCAGCCGGTATTGATGGCCTCTGTGCAGCCGCACGGACCATGCGGGCACGCGATATAGTGCTTGTAGGACTCCGTGGAGGCGACCAAGCTCTGGCAGCCGACGCACTTGACCATTGCCCCAGATCGATTCGACGGCGGCAATCTTGGCCCAGATCGATTCGACGGCGGCAACCACGCCGGCTGCTCGCACTTCTTGCACGGGTTCGGCGCAAGCTCGCCGACGCAGCGCCGACAGCCCATATGACCGCCCTTGCACTGCACGGAACAACGTACGTGGCATCAGTTGTCATTGACATTTCTCACAGGTGAACCTAAGAATGAAATCGGAAGGGAGCGACCTTGGATATGGGGGGTTTGAAGGGCAGCAGGCAGAGGGGGCACAAGAAGAGGGCCTCCTCCATCTTCAGAGAAGAGTGATCGGGAAAACGAGAACGGGATGGGTTCTTTTTTTTATACATGCCTTGGAGTGGAGTATGGATACTACTACTTATAGGAAGAACTTCCTTGCTAAGAATCGGCGTCGGCCGTACGCAAGCATAGATGCACCAGCGGCTCTGCAGTTTGTCAAAATAAAAGGACAGAGCTGCAGTGACTTGAAGTCTCCAAATCTCATTGTGACTTGGTGCCACCATCTACCAACCATTTGAGATCCAACGTTCCAAACTAATCTCTTATTTCGAACCTAAAAACAAAAATTATGAAAAAAATCCAGTAAAATGTAGATGCCTTGTTCTAAAATCTGTGAATATTTCATCCCACTCGGACGATTAGCTTGTGATTAAAGAGCTTTTTACGTATACGAGCACTAGTTTAAACTAAATACTCCCTCTGATTCATATTAATTGACTTCAATATGGATGTATCTAGAACTAAAATGTGTCTAGTACATCCATATTAGAGTCAATTAATATGAACCGGAGGGAGTATATATTTGCTCACAAACCTTTGATTCAAATCGAATGAAACTTCACCAAAATATAAATCGAAATATGCACGATTAACTGGAAGTTCTTGAAATATTTCTGAGCAATTATAATAATTATTTAGGTTAAAATCCTAAGTCGATCGCATACATTGGATCTGAGATGGATGGTGGATGGTGGCACCAAGTCACTGTGAAACTTGGAAGTATCAAGTCAGTGAAGCTCTATCCCAAAATAAAAGCTTCGTGAAGGGGGCAGTTTGGTTCAAAAAAGAAGACAGTGCCAAGCAGTTGTCAAACAATACCCATATAGTCAAATGTACTCCCTCTGATTCAAATGAATTGACTCAACTTTGTCTAGATATATGGATGTATCAAGTCACTGAAGCTAAAATAAAAGCTTCATGAAGGGGGAAGTTTGGTTCGAAAAAAATACAGTGCCAAGCAGCTGTCAAATAGTACCATAACGTCAAATGTACTCCCTCCGATTCAAACGAAATGACTCAACTTTGTATTTTGCATGTTAAAGGTTTTTCGTAAAACTTGGCCAATCTTAACATAGTTTGCCTTTCTAAAAAAAGATATAAGCCCTAAGGCTCCTTTGATTCATAGGATGGGAAAACCATAGAAATATGGAAAACATAGGATTGAGATTTAATGGCTAGTTGAATCATATAGGAAGATGAGTTGTGTTTGATTGTGCCAAAGGAAATTTTCCATGAGGTATGACCTAATGTTTTATTCTTATAGGATTTGCACTGCAAGATTCCTATAGGATATGTTCCTATGAATCAAACAACTAGTGTGGGGAAAATTCACATGTGATCTAAATCCTACATAATTCCTATACAAATCCTATATATGAATTTTAGTTGTTAGGTCACTTAAAATGACTTCACTTGAAGAGTTACATTTTTGTTTTTTTCTGAATTAGTAGTGATGCCTAACCATATATATACCTAAACCAAGAGAATCAGCATAAACTTATGTATATTAATAGTAAGCGCATATATGAATGTTTTTTATCTACAAACCCAGGGTCATATATATGTACATAGAAACATGCATATATGCTAGTTTTTGTACCTTGGTGTGTTCCTCTTTTGGGCTATCTCTTTTTTGTTCACCGATTCACAACCAACGCCCTAGATTAATTTGGCACTTAAAAAATAACATTTTGTTTTTGGCGCACTAACACAAATAGTAGTAGCACGGTCAACACTGTAGAGAAGTACAAAATAAATGTGTGTGGGAAAAAATGACTTAAAGTGACCATTACATTGAGAAAAAGGGTAGAACCAAGCATTGCACAGGGAAAAAGCAGTGTAGTGCCCAGAAGAAAAAAACAAGTTGGGTTATACTCCCTCCATCCTGAAATAATGGGTGTAGAGTTAAAATTTGTCCATAAAAGAGTGTACTTCTCGTTTTGCAATGCACTTCAAAATTTGTCCACAAAAGAGTGGTAGTAAAAAATATTTCTTTCTCATCACGAGGGATATAGTTTCTTCACGACTAGTACGTACTACCTCCATCACAAAGCTTAAGTCTTTTTTTAAGAGTCAAAGCAAGTAAAGGTTGACGAAAATTTAGAACAATCTATCAACTAATATAATATTTTGTAGATACCATACCAAAAAAAATCGTTGTCTATGTATTGATATTAATTTTGTATTTTGCATGATAATGATTTTTGGTAAAATCTTAGTTTACCTTGACATAGTTTGAGCTTCTAAAAATAATATAAGCCTTACGCTTTGGGATGGAGGTAGTAGTATTTAGCATAATATGGTTTTCTTATTTACTACATGCATTTAGATCATTGGAGGTGGAAAAGTTGAAGAGGAAAGTGATGGTCGATGACAGTTTCCCAATGTAATAATAAAATCCTTAATATGACTTGAAAACCCACACGTACGCTCTTTCTAGGACAGAGGCAGTATGAGGTAATGCACCCACGCGCTGTCATCTGCCGGTTCGTGCTATGTCTCCCAAATCTTGAAATATCGTCAGTTATCCATTTCACGTCCACACTTCTCCCTCTCTCCACGGACTAGGAAAAAACCCTCTCTTCACTTCCCCTTCCCATTCCACCGATGGAGAGCCCAACCGACGCCGTCAACGCAGCGAAAGCGAAAGCCGCGCGGCTGGCCTTAGCCGCAGAGGAGGCGTGCAGAGCCGCGACCGCAGCACGCATGGCCGCAACGGCGGCGATCATTGCCGCAGCGGATGCCAAAGACGAAGCGGAGGCCATTGCCGAAGGTCGGGCCATCGGTCGCTCATCGGCATCTGATGCTGTTGGTAGATGGGTCCACTCTCTTGGGAAGCATCCCCTAGATGACGAGGAGGAGGTTGAACTCATCTTTGAACCGCCGCCGCCGACCTTCGACGAGAATATCGTCGACGAGGGGGAGGAAGTATGTTCCGATTCACCTCTCTCCCTTATTCAACATAGCCCTGTATCGATTTGCTCTATGGTCTCTCCCTCTTTTTTTTGCGCTATAGCGTTTTGAATTAGCGTCAGAATCTTTTTAGATTCATATTCAGTATTAGTTGCAACTGCTACATATTTGCTTCACATCCGATTCACCTCTCTCCCTTATTTAACATAGCCCTGTATCGATTTGCTCTATGGTCTCTCCCTCTTTTTTTTGCGCTATAGGGTTTTGAATTAGCGTCAGAATCTTTTTAGATTCATATTCATTATTAGTTGCAACTGCTACATATTTGCTTCACCTGTTTATTTGGCATGTATCAGGTTGCTACTGATGAGGTTGACAGCGATGTCGAGTCGCGTCATAGGAAGGCCAGGGCCACTCTCAACAAGCTTAAGGCGGGGAAGTTCGACAAGTATTGGAGTGAACCCTGGACTGGTGCCAGGAACAGCTGCCCCTTCTGCACAAAGAGCATAAAGGTTGACTTTCGAAGCGTCCTGCAGCATGCCGAAGCCGGTGGGTCCGGCTGTCTCAAAGTTGGGGAAACTGTTAACCGATCCGGCTTCATAGCCAACCACATGGCCTATGGGCTATTCCTAAGGAAGAAATTGAACCAAGCTATCGAGACCGGTCGTGTGCCTCCTCCCAAGCCCAAGCCACCAAAGATTAAAGGTATGGGCAGCAAGAAGCAGAAGAAGCGGGACCGGGAGGAGGCGACAGGAAGAAGATGGTAAATATACTCCGTAACTGTTGTGCATGTTTGTCTCTCCTACTGCTTCAAAAGCAGCATCTTTTGTTGAACTCTGTTTATGTTTGCTGCTCAGCAGCGTTTGTGGTGAACCTATTAGCTTAATTAGGGGTTGTTGAACTATGTCTGTGTTGAACCTTGCTTAATTAGGTTGTGTTGAACTCTGTTTGTGTTGGCGTGGGAAGGGGGGCATGATGCTACCCTGAATTTGCGGGACCCCCAAAAAACTTGCAAATACGAGTGATGCATCCAAAAGGAACAAACTTCTTACATGGTAGACCCCAGTCTGAAAGCAAGAAATGCGATCGGGTCCTTAACAGCCACCGCCCGGATTGATCGGGTATTTTGCCTGCCTACCGCATGTGACTTGTGCTCACTGAAGTTTGGGACCTCACGCATGGGCACCACACGTAAGTGACAGACCTGTTGGTGTAAAAACTCGGGTGATTATTATACTGCATTAGTACAAAGTTTCCTATGGATTCAAGGGTTGGAAAGCCAAGTTAACTCATTTTCATGACTAAGAAGGAGCCAGGCTTACTTTTTCATTTTCATGTTTTAACTTGTTTAAATCTTGGTCAAACAAAGGATTTGACCAGGATTCAAGTGGGCATAAAAATTCAAAAAAGAAATCAAAAAAAAACCAAAGCACATAAGCTTCTTATGTCATATAGTAAGCATTACAGTTGATCAACGAAGTCTAGACATATTCAAACCAGAAAAATATTGTATATACCCCCTAACCCTAAACTCTGTCTTATGAAGTCAAGCATGAAGAAAAGTGGTTTTGGGTTTCAAACATTGGAAATTGAAAAAACTCCCAAAAGCTTCATTTTGGAGTGACTAAGAAGAATCCAGGCTTTCATTTTCATTTTCATGTTTTAAATTGGTTTAAATCTTGGTCAAACCTAGGATTTGACCAAGATTCAAATGGACATAACAAATTCAAAAAAATCAAAACCAAACACATAGTCTTTTGATGTCATATAGTAAGCATTCAAGTTGATAAACAAAGTCTAGACATATTTAAACAAGAAAAATCATGTATATACTTGGCCCCTAACCCTAAACTCTGTCTTATGAAGTCAAGCATTAAGAGGAGTGGTTTTGGGTTTCAAACATGGAAATTTAAAAAACCTCCCAAAAGCTTCATTTTGGAGTGACTAAGAAGAATCCAGGCTTACTTTTCATTTTCATGTTTTAAACTGGTTTAAATCTTGGTCAAACCTAGGATTTGACCAAGATTCAAATGGGCATAACAAATTCAAAAAAAAACTAAACACATAGTCTTTTGATGTCACATAATAAGCATTCAAGTTGATAAACAAGGTCTAGACATATTCAAACCAGAAAAATCATGTATCTACCCCCTACCCCTAAACTTTGTCTTATGAAGTAAAGCACGGAGAGATATCATTTTGGGTTTCGAACATGGAAAATTTAAAAAAACCTCCCAAAAGCTTCATTTTGGAGTGAATAAGAAGGATCCACACTTACTTTTCATTTTCATGTTTTAAACTTGTTTAAATATTGGTCAAACCTGCAAGGATTTGACCAAGATTCAAATGGGCATAAAAATTCAAAAAAAAAACGAAAACCACTTCTCTTCGTCCTTGACTTCATTAGACAGAGTTTAGGGTTGGGGTATATACATGATTTTTAATGTTTAAATATGTATAGACTCCGTTGATCAACATGAATGCTTACTATAACTTAAGAAGCTTAATTATGTGCTTTGGTTTTTCATTTTTTGAATTCTTTATTGAATTTTTATGCCTATTTGAATCTTGGTCAAATCCTAGGTTTGACCAAGAATTAAACAAGTCAGTAACATGAAAATGAAAAAGTAAGCCTGGATCCTTCTTATTCACTCAAAAAATGAAGCTTTTGGGAGGGTTTTTGAATTTTCCATGTTTGAAACCCAAAACCATTCCTCTTATATGCTTGACTTCATATATATCACAGAGTTTAGCCTTAGGGGGTATATACATGATTTTTCTAGTTTGAATATGTCTAAACCTTGTTTATCAACTTGAATGCTTACTATAAACCAAAAATTCATGTATCTACACCTAACCCTAAACTATGCATGAAGAGAAGTGGTTTTGGGTTTCAAACCTGGATATCTCAAAAACCCTCCCAAAAGCTTCATTTTGGAGTGAATAAGAAGGATCAAGGCTTAATTTTTCATTTTCATGTTTTAATCTTGTTTAAATCTTGGTCAAACCTAGGATTTGACCAAGATTCAAATGGGCATAATTTAAAAAAATGAAAAATCAAGGCACATAGTCTTCTTATGTCATATAGTAAGCATTCAATTAAGTTGATAAACAAGCTCTGGACATATTCAAACCAGAAAAATCATGATGAATCTACCCCCTATATATCCCTAAACCCTAACTTATGAAGTCAAGCATGAAGAGAAGTGGTTTTTGGTATAAATCATGGAAATTTCATATTCATGTTTATTAAACTTGTTTAAATATTCAGAAAAAACAAAAAATGGAAAATCAAGGCACATAGTCTTCTTATGTCATATATATAGTAAGCATTCAATTAAGTTGATAACAAGGTCTAGACATATTCAAACGAGAAAAATCATGTATCAAGCTACCCCTAACCCCAAACTCTGTCTTATGAAGTCAAGCATGAAGAGAAGTATGTGGTTTTTGGTTTCAAACATGGAAATTTCAAAAACCCTCCCAAGAGCTTCATTTTGAAGTGACTAAGAAGCATACATGCTTACTTTTTCATATTCATGTTTTTAACTTATTCAAATCTTGGTGGAACCAAGGATTTGACAAAGATTCAAATGGGTATAAAAATTCAAAAAAAACAAGGTCTTCTCTTATGTTATATAGTAAGCATTCAATTAATTTGATAAACAAGGTCTACACATATTCAAACCAGGAAAATCATGTATCTACCACCTAACCCTAAACTCTGTCTTATGAAGTCAAGCATGCATGAAGAGAAGTGGTTTTTGGTTTCAAGCATGGAAATTTCCATGTTTGAAACCCAAAACCACTTCTCTTCATATGCTTGACTTCATATGACAGAGTTTAGCGTTAGGGGGTAGATACATGATTTTTTGGTTTGAATATGTCCAAACCTTGTTTATCAACTTGAATGTGTCGTAATATATATATGACATATATAAGAAGACTGCATGCTTTGGTTTTTCATTTTTTGATTTTTTTGAAATTTTAAGCCCATCTGATTCTTTGTCAAATAATAGGTTTGACCAAGATTTAAACATGTTTAAAACATGAAAATGAAAAAGGTAAGCCTCCATCCTTCTTAGTCACTCCAAAATGAAGCTTTTTGGAGGGTTTTTGAAAATTCCATGTTTGAAACCCAAAACGACTTCTCTTCGTGCTTGACTTGATAAGACAGAGTTTTGGGTTAGGGGTAGATACATGATTTTTCCGGTTTGAATATGTCTAGACCTTGTTTATCAACTTAAATGCTAACTATATGACATCAGAATGGGCATAAAAATTTAAAAAATTTAAAAATGTAAAACCAAAATTTAATTGGGAGGAAAGGGTACATGAATTACAATTAAAAAACAAGGTAACTTAAATACTTGGATGCCCCAAGATGTGTGGAAGCCCAAAACAATGGCAAAACATATCATGTGCGCATGCTGCATCCAATTCAAGTAGAACACATAGTAGGCACCGATAGTTTGACCTAAATTTGAAATCAAAGAGAAGGTGGTTAGAAAAAATCAAAATTGGCAAAGCAAAGCATGAAATCAAAAAATTGTGATGCACTCTAGCTATGAAAAGTATCAAACAATGCAAACCAAAATGATTTTTTAGAGGAATACTAGTTCAACTTATTTAATTTTTTATTTGTAGGCCAAAATCAAACCCCGTAGTTGGATTTTTTTTTCAACTTGATCTGTAGTACTGGGGAAAACCCTAGTTTATAACCTATTTAATAATAGATTCGTAGTCGATTCTTTTACTTTTTTATTATTACTATGCAGCACATGTGTGTTTGCCCGTCGAGTGAAACTCGGAGGAAGAGGAATCACTCGGAAGGAGAAGAAGGGAGAGCAGTCACGGGGCCCCTCTTATTGATGGTGTATATTCTTTTTCTGGTGATGTTGACTGTTGTGCAGGGTTTGTCAGTGCGCAGGAGGTGCGAGCGAGCGAGTCGAGCGAGGCCGAGAATGAGAGAGATTTTTTTTTTGTGAGAGGGACAACCGAAGGATCCAGAAGGACCCACAGACTTCCAATACGCATCCTGATGCGTCTTCTCTTGACAAAGAAGATGGCTGGGAGTTGGCGTACCTGTTGCACGTGACTTGTGCTCACTCAAGTGTGGGACCACACGCGTGGGCACCACACGTAAGTGACAGACCTGTTGGTGTAAAAACTCGGTTGATTATTATAGTGCATTAGAACAAAGTTTCCTATGGATTCAAGGGTAGGAAATCCAAGTTAACTCATTTACATGACATTATTTTTTCCATGAAGCAAAGTTAACACTATCAATTGGTACATTTTGGAGTGACTAAGAAGGATCAATGCTTACTTATTCGTTTAATTTCACGTGTTAAACTTGTCTAAATCTTGTTCAAACCTAGGATTTGACCAAGATTCAAATGGGCAGAAAAATAATTAAAAAACAGAAAAATGAAAAACCAAATCACATAGTAAGCATTCAAGTTGATAAACAAGGTCTAGACATATTCAAACCAGACAAATCATGTATTTATACCCCTAACCCCTAAACTCTGTCTTATGAAGTCAAGCATGTGAAGAGAAGTGGTTTTGGGTTTGGGGGTATATATACATGATTTTTATTGTTTAAATATATATAGACTTTGTTGATCAACATGAATGCTTAATTACTATATGACATAAGAAGTTTATGTGCTTTGCTGTTTCATTTTTTGATTTCTTTTTTGAATTTTTATGCCCATTTGAATCTTGGTCAAATCCTAGGTTTGACAAAGATTTAAACAAGTTTGAAACATGAAAATGAAAAAGTAAGCTTGGATCCTTCTTAGTCACTCCAAAATGAAGCTTTTGGGTGGGTTTTTGAATTTTCCATGTTTGAAACCCAAAACCACTTCTTCTCTTCATGCTTGACTTCATAAGACAACGTTTAGGGTTAGGGGGTAGATACATGATTTTTCTGGTTTGAATATGTCTAGACTTCGTTGATCAACTTGAATGCTTAGTATATTACATAAGAAGACTATGTGGTTTGGTTTTTGATTTTCTTGATTTTGTTTGATTTTTTATGACCATTTGAATCTTGGTCAAATCCTAGGTTTGACCAAGATTTAAACAAGTTTAAAACATGAAAATGAAAAAGTAAGCATGGATCCTTCTTAGTCATGACAATGAGTTAACTTGGCTTTACTACCCTTGATGAATCCATAGGAAACTTTTTGTACTAATGCAGTATAATATTCTGGTTTGAATATGTCTAGACCTTGTTTATCAACTTAATTTGAAAGACATACAAGTTATAGCACACATAGTGCATACATTTTCACACATACTGCACTAGATGCTAACCCTATAGTTTGAGGCCATTTGGATGAGGTCGAAAAAATTCTTGGATTAGAATCGTGTTGTTCGAACCCCGTAGTTGGATTTTTTTGAACCCTTGATCTTTAGAACTGGGCAAAACCCAAGTTTAACCATGCAAGATTCAAATGGCCCTAAAAATTCAGAAAAAAATCAAAAGAATGAAAAACCAAAGCACATATATAGCATTCTTATGTCATATGTATAGTAAGCATTCAAGTTGATAAACAAGGTCTAGACATATATATTCAAACCAGAAAAATCATGTATATATCTACCCCTAAAACTCTAATTAAACTATGTCTTATGAAGTCAATCATGTAGAGAAGTGGTTTTGGGTTTCAAATATGGAAATTTCAAGAACCTCCCAAAAGCTTCATTTTAGAGTGACTAAGAAGGATCCAGGCTTATCTTTTCATTTCATGTTTTAAACTTGTTTAAATCCTGGTCAAACCTAGGATTTGACCAAGATTTATGGGCATAAAATTCAAAAAAATCAGAAAAATAAAAAACCAAAGCACATAAGCATATTCAAGTTGATAAACAAGGTTTGGACATATTCAAACCATACAAATCATGTATCTACCCCTAACCCTAAACTCTGTCTTATGAAGTCAAGCATGAAGAGAAGTGGTTTCGGGTTTCAAACATGGAAATATCAAAAACCTCCCAAAAACTTCATTTTAGAGTGACTGAGAAGGTTACATGCTTCCCTTTTCATTTTCATGTTTTAAACTTGTTTAAATCTTGGTCAAACCTAGAATTTGACAAGATTCAAATGGGCATCAAAATTCAAAAAAATCAGAAAAAGAAAAACCAAAGCAATTGTTTTCTTATGTCATATAGTAAGCATTAAAGTTGATAAACAAGGTCTAGACATATTCAACCAGACAAATCATGTATCTATACCCCTAACCCCTAAACTCTGTCTTATGAAGTCAAGCATGTGAAGAGAAGTGGTTTTGGGTTTCAAACATGGAAATTTCAAAAACCTCCCAAAAGCTTCATTTTAGAGTGACTAAGAAGGATACATGCTTCCCTTTTCATTTTCATGTTTTAAACTTGTTTAAATTATCTTGGTCAAACCTAGGATTCGACATGATTCAAATGGGCATCAAAATTAAAAAAAAACAGAAAAAGGAAAAACCAAAGCAATAGTTTTCTTATATATGTCATATAGTAAGCATTAAAGTTGATAAACAAGGTCTAGATATATCCAAACCAGACAAATCATGTATCTACCCCCGGCCTGTCGATCTTATGAAGCTAGTCTACTAGCATGAAGGGAACTCGTTTTCGGTTTCAAACATAGAAATTACAAGAACATCCCAAAAGCTTCTCCATTTTAGAGTGACTACGAAGGATACTGACTTCCCTTTTCATTTTCATGTTTTAAACTTGTTTAAATCTTGGTCAAACCAAGGATTTGACCAAGATTCAAATGGGCCTAAAAATTTAGAAAAAATTCAAAAAGAGAATGAAAAACCAAAGCACATAGCATTCTTATGTCATATGTATAGTAAGCATTCAAGTTGATAAACAAGGTCTAGACATATTCAAACCAAAAAATCATGTATATATCTACCCCTAACCCTAAACTGATCTGTCGATCTTATGGAAGTCAATCATGAAGAGAAGTGGTTTTGGGTTTCAAACATGGAAATTTCAAGAACATCCCAAAAGCTTCATTTTAGAGTGACTAAGAAGGATCCATGCTTACTTACTCATTTTCACGTGTTAAACTTGTCTAAATCTTGGTGAAACCTAGGATTTGACCAAGATATGATTCAAATGCGCAGAAAATTAAAAAAATCAGAAAAATTAAAAACCAAAGTACATAGTCTTCTTATGTCATATAGTAAGCATATTCAAGTTGATAAACAAGGTTTGGACATATTCAAACCATACAAATCATGTATCTATACCCCCTAACCCTAAACTTTTTCTTATGAAGTCAAGCATGAAGAGAAGTGGTTTTGGGTTTCAAAGATGGAAATTTCAAAAACCTCCAAAAACTTCATTTTAGAGTGACTGAGAAGTTAGCATTAAAGTTGATAAACAAGGTTTAGACATATTCAAACCAGACAAATCATGTATCTACCCCTAACCCTAAACTCGGTCTTATGAAGTCTAGCATGAAGAGAATCGTTTTGAGTTTCAAACGTTTAAGCCAAAAGCCCCATTTCAAATATTTCAAACTTATTCAAAGTTGGTTCAAATTTGAAAGACATACAAGTTATAGCACACATAGTGCATACATTTTCACACATACTGCACTAGATGCTAACCCTATAGTTTGAGGCCACTTGGATGAGGTCGAAAAAGTTCTTGGATTAGAATCGTGTTGTTCGAATAGTTGGATTTTTTTGAACCTTGATCTGTAGTACAGGGCAAAACCCTAGTTTAACCTATTTAATTATAGATTCGTATATCGATTTTTCTACCTTTTTATTATTACTATGCTGCAGATGTGCGTTTGCCCGTCGAGTGAAACTCGGAGGAAGAGGGATCACTCGGAAGGAGAGAAAAAAGGCAGAGCATTATGGTGTCTCCCCTTTTTCGGGTGATGATGATGATGTTGACTGTTGTGCAGGGTTTGTCAGTGCGCAGGACGTGCGAGCGAGCGAGCGAGTCGAGCGAGGCCGAGAATGAGATAGATTTTTTTTTGTGAGAGGGACAACCGAAGGATCCAGAAGGACCCACGGACTTCCAATACGCATCCTGATGCGTCTTCTCTTGACAAAGAAGATGGCTGGGAGTTGGCGTACCTATTGCACGTGACTTGTGCTCACTGAAGTGTGGGACCTCACGCGTGGGCACCACACGTAAGTGACAGACCTGTTGGTGTAAAAACTCGGTTGATTATAATAGTGCATTAGAACAAAGTTTCCTATGGATTCAAGGGTAGGAAATCCAAGTTAACTCATTTACATGACATTATTTTTTCCATGAAGCAAAGTTAACACTATCAATTGGTACATTTTGGAGTGACTAAGAAGGATCAATGCTTACTTATTCGTTTAATTTCACGTGTTAAACTTGTCTAAATCTTGTTCAAACCTAGGATTTGACCAAGATTCAAATGGGCAGAAAAATAATTAAAAAACAGAAAAATTAAAAACCAAATCACATAGTCTTCTTATGTCATATAGTAAGCATTCAAGTTGATAAACAAGGTCTAGACATATTCAAACCAGACAAATCATGTATCTATACCCCTAACCCCTAAACTCTGTCTTATGAAGTCAAGCATGCATGAAGAGAAGTGGTTTTGGGTTTCAAACATGGAAATTTCAAAAACCTCCCAAAAGCTTCATTTTAGAGTGACTAAGAAGGATACATGCTTCCCTTTACATTTTCATGTTTTAAACTTGTTTAAATTATCTTGGTCAAACCTAGGATTTGACGAAGATACAAATGGGTGGGCACAAAATTCAAAAAAATCAGAAAAATGAAAAACCAAATCACATAGTCTTCTTATGTCATATCGTAAGCAATCAAGTTGATAAACAAGGTCTAGATATATCCAAACCAGACAAATCATGTATCTACCCCCTGTCGATCTTATGAAGTCTAGCATGAAGGGAAGTCGTTTTGGGTTTCAAACATTGAAATTTAAAGAACATCCCAAAAGCTTCATTTTAGAGTGACTAAGAAGGATACATACTTCCCTTTTCATTTTCATGTTTTAAATTTGTTTAAATCTTGGTCAAACCAAGGATTTGACCAAGATTCAAATGGCCCTAAAAATTCAGAAAAAATGAAAAGAATGAAAAACCAAAGCACATAACATTCTTATGTCATATGTATAGTAAGCATTCAAGTTGATATACAAGGTCTAGACATATATATTCAAACCTAGGATTTGACTAAGATTCAAATGGGCATAACAAATTCAAAAAACAAAAACCAAACACATAGTCTTCTGATGTCATATAGCAAGCATTCAAGTTGATAAACAAACTTGTTTAAATCATGGTCAAACCTAGGATTTGACCAAGATTCAAATGGGCATAATTTAAAAAAATGTAAAATCAAGGCACATAGTCTTCTTATGTCATATAGTAAGCATTCAATTAAGTTGATAAACAAGGTCTAGACATATCAAACCAGAAAATTCATGTGTCTAGCTACCCCTAACCCTAAACTCTGCACGAAGAGAAGTGGTTTTTGGGTTTCAAACATGGATATTTCAAAAACCCTCCCAAAAACCTTCATTTTGGAGTTAATAAGAAGGATCAAGGCTTACTTTTTCATTTTCATGTTTTAATCTTTTTTAAATCTTTGTCAAACCTAGGTTTTGACCAATATTCAAAAGGGCATAATTTTTAAAAAATGAAATATCAAGGCACATAGTCTTCTTATGTCATATAGTAAGCATTCAATTAAGTTGATAAACAAGCTCTAGACATATTCAAACCAGAAAAATCATGATGTATCTACCCCCTATATATCCCTAAACCCTAACTTATGAAGTCAAGCATGAAGAGAAGTGGTTTTTGGTTTAAATCGTGGAAATTTCAAAAACCCTCCCAAGAGCTTCATTTTGGAGTGACTAATTAAGAAGCATACATGCTTACCTTTTCATATTCATGTTTTAAACTTGTTCAAATCTAGGTCAACAAACCTAGGATTTGACGAAGAATCAAATGGGTATAAAAAATTTAAAAACAAGGATACAGACTTCCCTTTTCATTTTCATGTTTTAAATTTGTTTAAATCTTGGTCAAACCAAGGATTTGACCAAGATTCAAATGGCCCTAAAAATTCAGAAAAAATGAAAAGAATGAAAAACCAAAGCACATAACATTCTTATGTCATATGTATAGTAAGCATTCAAGTTGATATACAAGGTCTAGACATATATATTCAAACCTAGGATTTGACTAAGATTCAAATGGGCATAACAAATTCAAAAAACAAAAACCAAACACATAGTCTTCTGATGTCATATAGCAAGCATTCAAGTTGATAAACAAACTTGTTTAAATCATGGTCAAACCTAGGATTTGACCAAGATTCAAATGGGCATAATTTTAAAAAATGTAAAATCAAGGCACATAGTCTTCTTATGTCATATAGTAAGCATTCAATTAAGTTGATAAACAAGGTCTAGACATATTCAAACCAGAAACATCATGTATCTAGCTACCCTAGCCCTAAACTCTGTCTTATGAAGTCAAGCATGCATGAAGAGAAGTCGTGGTTTTTGGTTTCAAACATGGAAATTTTAAAAACCCTACCAAGATCTACATTTTGGAGTGACTAAGAAGGATATATGCTTAATTTTTCCTATTCATGTTTTATTAAACTTGTTTAAATCATGGTCAAACCTAGGATTTGACCAAGATTCAAATGGGCATAAAAATTCAGAAAAAACAAAAAATGGAAAATCAAGGCACATAGTCTTCTTATGTCACATTAGTAAGCATTCAATTAAGTTGATAAACAAGGTCTAGATATATTCAAACCAGAGAAATCATGTATCTACCCCTAACCCTAAACTCTATCTCATGAAGTCAAGCATGAAGATATGTGGTTTTTGGTTTAAAACATGGAAATTTCAAAAACCCTCCCAAGAGCTTCATTTTGGAGTGACTAAGAAGGATATATGCTTAATTTTTCATATTCATGTTTTCAACTTGTTTAAATCATGGTCAAACTTAGGATTTGACCAAGATTCAAATGGGCATAAAATTAAAAAAACAATAAAATGCAAAAACCAATGCACATAGTCTTCTTATGTCATATATATAGTAAGCATTCAATTAAGTTGATAACAAGGTCTAGACATATTCAAACGAGAAAAATCATGTATCAAGCTACCCCTAACCCCAAACTCTGTCTTATGAAGTCAAGCATGAAGAGAAGTACGTGGTTTTTTGGTTTCAAACATGGAAATTTCAAAAACCCTCTCAAGAGCTTCATTTTGGAGTGACTACGAAGGATACATGCTTAATTTTCATATTCATGTTTTAAACTTGTTTAAATCATGGTCAAACCTAGGATTTGACCAAGATTCAAATGGGCATAATTTAAAAAAATGTAAAAGCAAGGCACATAGTCTTCTTATGTCATATAGTAAGCATTCAATTAAGTTGATAAACAAGGTCTAGACATATCAAATTAACCAGAAAAATCATGTATCTACCCCTATATATCCCCAAACTCTGTCTTTATGAATTGAAGTCAAGCATGAAGCAGAGAAGTGGTTTTTTGGTTTCAAGCATGGAAATTTCAAAAACCTCCCCAAACTTCATTTTAGAGTGACTAAGAAGGATACAAGCTTGCCTTTTCATTTTCATGTTTTAAACTTGTTTAAATTATCTTGGTCAAATCTAGGATTTGACAAGATTCAAATGGGCAAACATATGATAAGTGATGCAAATATCATTTCTAAGTGCGGGCAAACCAGAGATATGTGGTTTTTGGTTTCAAACATATTCAAACGAGAGAAATCATGTATCTACCCCCTAACACTAAACTCTGTCTCATGAAGTCAAGCGCATGCATGAAGATATGTGGTTTTTGGTTTCAAACATGGAAATTTCAAAAACCCTCCCAAGAGCTTCATTTCGAAGTGATTAATTAAGAAGCATACATGCATGCTTACTTTTTCATATTCATGTTTTAAACTTATTCAAATCTTGGTGAAACCTAGGATTTGACCAAGATTCAAATGGGTATAAAAATTTAAAAAAAACAAAAAAGGTCTTCTTATGTTATATAGTAGGCATTCAATTAAGTTGATAAACAAGTTCTAGACATATTCAAACAAGAAAAATCATGCATGTATCTACCCCTAACCCTAAACTTTGTTTCATGAAGTCAAGCATGAAGATATGTGGTTTTTGGTTTCGAATATGGAAATTCAAAAACCCTCCCAAGAGCTTCATTTTGAAGTGACTAAGAAGCATACATGCTTACTTTTTCATATTCATGTTTTTAACTTATTCAAATCTTGGTGGAACCAAGGATTTGACAAAGATTCAAATGGGTATAAAAATTCAAAAAAAACAAGGTCTTCTCTTATGTTATATAGTAAGCATTCAATTAATTTGATAAACAAGGTCTACACATATTCAAACCAGGAAAATCATGTATCTACCACCTAACCCTAAACTCTGTCTTATGAAGTCAAGCATGCATGAAGAGAAGTGGTTTTTGGTTTCAAGCATGGAAATTTCCATGTTTGAAACCCAAAACCACTTCTCTTCATATGCTTGACTTCATATGACAGAGTTTAGCGTTAGGGGGTAGATACATGATTTTTTGGTTTGAATATGTCCAAACCTTGTTTATCAACTTGAATGTGTCGTAATATATATATGACATATATAAGAAGACTGCATGCTTTGGTTTTTCATTTTTTGATTTTTTTGAAATTTTAAGCCCATCTGATTCTTTGTCAAATAATAGGTTTGACCAAGATTTAAACATGTTTAAAACATGAAAATGAAAAAGGTAAGCCTCCATCCTTCTTAGTCACTCCAAAATGAAGCTTTTTGGAGGGTTTTTGAAAATTCCATGTTTGAAACCCAAAACGACTTCTCTTCGTGCTTGACTTGATAAGACAGAGTTTTGGGTTAGGGGTAGATACATGATTTTTCCGGTTTGAATATGTCTAGACCTTGTTTATCAACTTAAATGCTAACTATATGACATCAGAATGGGCATAAAAATTTAAAAAATTTAAAAATGTAAAACCAAAATTTAATTGGGAGGAAAGGGTACATGAATTACAATTAAAAAACAAGGTAACTTAAATACTTGGATGCCCCAAGATGTGTGGAAGCCCAAAACAATGGCAAAACATATCATGTGCGCATGCTGCATCCAATTCAAGTAGAACACATAGTAGGCACCGATAGTTTGACCTAAATTTGAAATCAAAGAGAAGGTGGTTAGAAAAAATCAAAATTGGCAAAGCAAAGCATGAAATCAAAAAATTGTGATGCACTCTAGCTATGAAAAGTATCAAACAATGCAAACCAAAATGATTTTTTAGAGGAATACTAGTTCAACTTATTTAATTTTTTATTTGTAGGCCAAAATCAAACCCCGTAGTTGGATTTTTTTTTCAACTTGATCTGTAGTACTGGGGAAAACCCTAGTTTATAACCTATTTAATAATAGATTCGTAGTCGATTCTTTTACTTTTTTATTATTACTATGCAGCACATGTGTGTTTGCCCGTCGAGTGAAACTCGGAGGAAGAGGAATCACTCGGAAGGAGAAGAAGGGAGAGCAGTCACGGGGCCCCTCTTATTGATGGTGTATATTCTTTTTCTGGTGATGTTGACTGTTGTGCAGGGTTTGTCGCAGGAGGTGCGAGCGAGCGAGTCGAGCGAGGCCGAGAATGAGAGAGATTTGTTTTTTTTTGTGAGAGGGACAACCGAAGGATCCAGAAGGACCCACAGACTTCCAATACGCATCCTGATGCGTCTTCTCTTGACAAAGAAGATGGCTGGGAGTTGGCGTACCTATTGCACGTGACTTGTGCTCACTCAAGTGTGGGACCACACGCGTGGGCACCACACGTAAGTGACAGACCTGTTGGTGTAAAAACTCGGTTGATTATTATAGTGCATTAGAACAAAGTTTCCTATGGATTCAAGGGTAGGAAATCCAAGTTAACTCATTTACATGACATTATTTTTTCCATGAAGCAAAGTTAACACTATCAATTGGTACATTTTGGAGTGACTAAGAAGGATCAATGCTTACTTATTCGTTTAATTTCACGTGTTAAACTTGTCTAAATCTTGTTCAAACCTAGGATTTGACCAAGATTCAAATGGGCAGAAAAATAATTAAAAAACAGAAAAATGAAAAACCAAATCACATAGTAAGCATTCAAGTTGATAAACAAGGTCTAGACATATTCAAACCAGACAAATCATGTATTTATACCCCTAACCCCTAAACTCTGTCTTATGAAGTCAAGCATGTGAAGAGAAGTGGTTTTGGGTTTGGGGGTATATATACATGATTTTTATTGTTTAAATATATATAGACTTTGTTGATCAACATGAATGCTTAATTACTATATGACATAAGAAGTTTATGTGCTTTGGTGTTTCATTTTTTGATTTCTTTTTTGAATTTTTATGCCCATTTGAATCTTGGTCAAATCCTAGGTTTGACAAAGATTTAAACAAGTTTGAAACATGAAAATGAAAAAGTAAGCTTGGATCCTTCTTAGTCACTCCAAAATGAAGCTTTTGGGTGGGTTTTTGAATTTTCCATGTTTGAAACCCAAAACCACTTCTTCTCTTCATGCTTGACTTCATAAGACAACGTTTAGGGTTAGGGGGTAGATACATGATTTTTCTGGTTTGAATATGTCTAGACTTCGTTGATCAACTTGAATGCTTAGTATATTACATAAGAAGACTATGTGGTTTGGTTTTTGATTTTCTTGATTTTGTTTGATTTTTTATGACCATTTGAATCTTGGTCAAATCCTAGGTTTGACCAAGATTTAAACAAGTTTAAAACATGAAAATGAAAAAGTAAGCATGGATCCTTCTTAGTCATGACAATGAGTTAACTTGGCTTTACTACCCTTGATGAATCCATAGGAAACTTTTTGTACTAATGCAGTATAATATTCTGGTTTGAATATGTCTAGACCTTGTTTATCAACTTAATTTGAAAGACATACAAGTTATAGCACACATAGTGCATACATTTTCACACATACTGCACTAGATGCTAACCCTATAGTTTGAGGCCATTTGGATGAGGTCGAAAAAATTCTTGGATTAGAATCGTGTTGTTCGAACCCCGTAGTTGGATTTTTTTGAACCCTTGATCTTTAGAACTGGGCAAAACCCAAGTTTAACCATGCAAGATTCAAATGGCCCTAAAAATTCAGAAAAAAATCAAAAGAATGAAAAACCAAAGCACATATATAGCATTCTTATGTCATATGTATAGTAAGCATTCAAGTTGATAAACAAGGTCTAGACATATATATTCAAACCAGAAAAATCATGTATATATCTACCCCTAAAACTCTAATTAAACTATGTCTTATGAAGTCAATCATGTAGAGAAGTGGTTTTGGGTTTCAAATATGGAAATTTCAAGAACCTCCCAAAAGCTTCATTTTAGAGTGACTAAGAAGGATCCAGGCTTATCTTTTCATTTCATGTTTTAAACTTGTTTAAATCCTGGTCAAACCTAGGATTTGACCAAGATTTATGGGCATAAAATTCAAAAAAATCAGAAAAATAAAAAACCAAAGCACATAAGCATATTCAAGTTGATAAACAAGGTTTGGACATATTCAAACCATACAAATCATGTATCTACCCCTAACCCTAAACTCTGTCTTATGAAGTCAAGCATGAAGAGAAGTGGTTTCGGGTTTCAAACATGGAAATATCAAAAACCTCCCAAAAACTTCATTTTAGAGTGACTGAGAAGGTTACATGCTTCCCTTTTCATTTTCATGTTTTAAACTTGTTTAAATCTTGGTCAAACCTAGAATTTGACAAGATTCAAATGGGCATCAAAATTCAAAAAAATCAGAAAAAGAAAAACCAAAGCAATTGTTTTCTTATGTCATATAGTAAGCATTAAAGTTGATAAACAAGGTCTAGACATATTCAACCAGACAAATCATGTATCTATACCCCTAACCCCTAAACTCTGTCTTATGAAGTCAAGCATGTGAAGAGAAGTGGTTTTGGGTTTCAAACATGGAAATTTCAAAAACCTCCCAAAAGCTTCATTTTAGAGTGACTAAGAAGGATACATGCTTCCCTTTTCATTTTCATGTTTTAAACTTGTTTAAATTATCTTGGTCAAACCTAGGATTCGACATGATTCAAATGGGCATCAAAATTAAAAAAAACAGAAAAAGGAAAAACCAAAGCAATAGTTTTCTTATATATGTCATATAGTAAGCATTAAAGTTGATAAACAAGGTCTAGATATATCCAAACCAGACAAATCATGTATCTACCCCCGGCCTGTCGATCTTATGAAGCTAGTCTACTAGCATGAAGGGAACTCGTTTTCGGTTTCAAACATAGAAATTACAAGAACATCCCAAAAGCTTCTCCATTTTAGAGTGACTACGAAGGATACTGACTTCCCTTTTCATTTTCATGTTTTAAACTTGTTTAAATCTTGGTCAAACCAAGGATTTGACCAAGATTCAAATGGGCCTAAAAATTTAGAAAAAATTCAAAAAGAGAATGAAAAACCAAAGCACATAGCATTCTTATGTCATATGTATAGTAAGCATTCAAGTTGATAAACAAGGTCTAGACATATTCAAACCAAAAAATCATGTATATATCTACCCCTAACCCTAAACTGATCTGTCGATCTTATGGAAGTCAATCATGAAGAGAAGTGGTTTTGGGTTTCAAACATGGAAATTTCAAGAACATCCCAAAAGCTTCATTTTAGAGTGACTAAGAAGGATCCATGCTTACTTACTCATTTTCACGTGTTAAACTTGTCTAAATCTTGGTGAAACCTAGGATTTGACCAAGATATGATTCAAATGCGCAGAAAATTAAAAAAATCAGAAAAATTAAAAACCAAAGTACATAGTCTTCTTATGTCATATAGTAAGCATATTCAAGTTGATAAACAAGGTTTGGACATATTCAAACCATACAAATCATGTATCTATACCCCCTAACCCTAAACTTTTTCTTATGAAGTCAAGCATGAAGAGAAGTGGTTTTGGGTTTCAAAGATGGAAATTTCAAAAACCTCCAAAAACTTCATTTTAGAGTGACTGAGAAGTTAGCATTAAAGTTGATAAACAAGGTTTAGACATATTCAAACCAGACAAATCATGTATCTACCCCTAACCCTAAACTCGGTCTTATGAAGTCTAGCATGAAGAGAATCGTTTTGAGTTTCAAACGTTTAAGCCAAAAGCCCCATTTCAAATATTTCAAACTTATTCAAAGTTGGTTCAAATTTGAAAGACATACAAGTTATAGCACACATAGTGCATACATTTTCACACATACTGCACTAGATGCTAACCCTATAGTTTGAGGCCACTTGGATGAGGTCGAAAAAGTTCCCCATTTCAAATATTTCAAACTTATTCAAAGTTGGTTCAAATTTGAAAGACATACAAGTTATAGCACACATAGTGCATACATTTTCACACATACTGCACTAGATGCTAACCCTATAGTTTGAGGCCACTTGGATGAGGTCGAAAAAGTTCTTGGATTAGAATCGTGTTGTTCGAATAGTTGGATTTTTTTGAACCTTGATCTGTAGTACAGGGCAAAACCCTAGTTTAACCTATTTAATTATAGATTCGTATATCGATTTTTCTACCTTTTTATTATTACTATGCTGCAGATGTGCGTTTGCCCGTCGAGTGAAACTCGGAGGAAGAGGGATCACTCGGAAGGAGAGAAAAAAGGCAGAGCATTATGGTGTCTCCCCTTTTTCGGGTGATGATGATGATGTTGACTGTTGTGCAGGGTTTGTCAGTGCGCAGGACGTGCGAGCGAGCGAGTCGAGCGAGGCCGAGAATGAGATAGATTTTTTTTTGTGAGAGGGACAACCGAAGGATCCAGAAGGACCCACAGACTTTTCCAATACGCATCCTGATGCGTCTTCTCTTGACAAAGAAGATGGCTGGGAGTTGGCGTACCTATTGCACGTGACTTGTGCTCACTGAAGTGTGGGACCTCACGCGTGGGCACCACACGTAAGTGACAGACCTGTTGGTGTAAAAACTCGGTTGATTATAATAGTGCATTAGAACAAAGTTTCCTATGGATTCAAGGGTAGGAAATCCAAGTTAACTCATTTACATGACATTATTTTTTCCATGAAGCAAAGTTAACACTATCAATTGGTACATTTTGGAGTGACTAAGAAGGATCAATGCTTACTTATTCGTTTAATTTCACGTGTTAAACTTGTCTAAATCTTGTTCAAACCTAGGATTTGACCAAGATTCAAATGGGCAGAAAAATAATTAAAAAACAGAAAAATTAAAAACCAAATCACATAGTCTTCTTATGTCATATAGTAAGCATTCAAGTTGATAAACAAGGTCTAGACATATTCAAACCAGACAAATCATGTATCTATACCCCTAACCCCTAAACTCTGTCTTATGAAGTCAAGCATGCATGTGAAGAGAAGTGGTTTTGGGTTTCAAACATCGAAATTTCAAAAACCTCCCAAAAGCTTCATTTTAGAGTGACTAAGAAGGATACATGCTTCCCTTTACATTTTCATGTTTTAAACTTGTTTAAATTATCTTGGTCAAACCTAGGATTTGACGAAGATACAAATGGGTGGGCACAAAATTCAAAAAAATCAGAAAAATGAAAAACCAAATCACATAGTCTTCTTATGTCATATCGTAAGCAATCAAGTTGATAAACAAGGTCTAGATATATCCAAACCAGACAAATCATGTATCTACCCCCTGTCGATCTTATGAAGTCTAGCATGAAGGGAAGTCGTTTTGGGTTTCAAACATTGAAATTTAAAGAACATCCCAAAAGCTTCATTTTAGAGTGACTAAGAAGGATACAGACTTCCCTTTTCATTTTCATGTTTTAAATTTGTTTAAATCTTGGTCAAACCAAGGATTTGACCAAGATTCAAATGGCCCTAAAAATTCAGAAAAAATGAAAAGAATGAAAAACCAAAGCACATAACATTCTTATGTCATATGTATAGTAAGGCATTCAAGTTGATATACAAGGTCTAGACATATATATTCAAACCTAGGATTTGACTAAGATTCAAATGGGCATAACAAATTCAAAAAACAAAAACCAAACACATAGTCTTCTGATGTCATATAGCAAGCATTCAATTTGATAAACAAGGTCTAGACATATTCAAACCAGAAAAATCCGGTATCTACCCCTAACCCTAAACTCTGTCTTATGAAGTCAATCACGAAGAGAAGTCGTTTTGGGTTTCAAACATGGAAATTTCAAAAACCCTCCCAAAAGCTTCATTTTGGAGTGAATAAGAAGGATCCAGGCTTACTTTTCATTTTCATGTTTTATACTTGTTTAAATCTTGGTCAAACCTAGGATTTGACCAGGATTCAAATGGGCATAACAAATTCAAAAAAATAAAAACCAAACACATAGTCTTCTGATGTCATATAGCAAGCATTCAAGTTGATAAACAAGCTAGGTCTAGACATATTCAAACCAGAAAATTCATGTATCTACCCCCTAACCCTAAACTCTATCTTATGAAGTCAAGCACGAAGAGATGTCGTTTTGGGTTTCAAACATGGAAATGTCAAAAACCCTTCCAAAAGCTTCATTTTGGAGTGAATAAGAAGTCAAGCACGAAGAGAAGTCGTTTTCATGTTTTAAACTTGCTTAAATCCTGGTCAAACCTAGGATTTGACCAAGATTCAAATGGGCATAAAATATAAAAAAAAGAAAATGAAAAACCAAAGCACATAGTCTTCTTATGTCATATAGTAAGCATTAAAGTTGATAAACAAGGTCTAGACATATTCAAACAAGAAAAATCATGTATCTACCCCTAACCCTAAACTCTATCTTATGTAGTCAAACATGAAGAGAAGAAGTGGTTTTGGGTTTCAAACTTGGATATTTCAAGAACCTCCCAAAAGCTTCATTTTAGAGTGTCTAAGAAGGATCCATGCTTACCTTTTCATTTTTCATGTGTTAAACTTGTTTAAATCTTGGTCAAATCTACAAATGGGCATGAAAATTCAAAAAAGAAATCAAAAAATGGAAATAGATGGGCATAAAAATACATTTTTTGCCAACATTGTGAATAAGTAAAATGGTACACTGATATCATTTTGCATATATAGGAGTAAAAAACTTGAGTATTCAAAGTTGATGGCCGTGAGAAGATTCACATACAGTATGTGCCAAAATATGTCTTCACAAGAAAGTTCGCTACAGATCCTGCATGAACCCTTCCCAAGTGGGTACAAAAACAAGCAAACTCATACAGTTTAATTTTGAATTCATTAGGATAAAGCTCAATTATAAAACCATATGTAGATGTGGATCGAGATAAAACACTGCAACTTGATTTGGACATCTTTCAGGGTCTAGCGTACATGTGAAAATTGAAGTGGTTGTAGATTGGTAGAGACACTTCACAAAAGACCACTCGTTTTGCCCTCCTTGTGCACAGATGAAATGGGGAATCCATTTTTTATTGCCAACACATGACCCAAAAAATCTACTACTACATCCCCGTTTGAAAATATATAGGTGTCTCACTTATGTCTTGATACATGCATTTTAGTCAGAGATACATACGTATCCATACAAATTTGAGATGCATATTTTTAACCTAGGGGCATATATGAATCTTTAGCAGGTGCGTTTTTTTACTAATCCATATGGAATATTTTGATAAAACCCTTTTAGAAGGCTTTGTTAAGGCCTCAAGGACAATGAGTTGGGAGGAGGCCAGGTAGACTGTAGCTAGGCATTGATTCGGAATTTATGATGCTTGCGACTTGCTTGCGTGGCTTGTTGATTTCCCAGGTGACGCAGCTTTTTTTGACTGCCCAGCCATGGATAGGTCATAGGAGTGCAGAGCTGTAGGCGGTGCGGATAAGTACGCGGGGCATTGATGATGTAGGTGTGTTCGGTTGCCCACGCGAGTGCAGAGCTGTAGGGTTATGCGAGTAGGCCTTTAAACTGGGAGGTGGCACAAGAAGATTTTAGTAAGGAATGGTTCCTTTCCAGAGGAATGGAATGGTTCCATCCCCGCGTTCGGTTTGGACAAAAAGGAGGTACAGAATGGTACTTTTTTTTGTTCGGTTGGAGGAATTGGAGAGCAGAACGGAATGTGGTTAAACTAAACTTTTGTCTAAGAATCGTAATTAACAATGGCAAATAGCCTTTTAAATCTTAAAATCGTAATTAACAACGCCTAATGGCCTTTTTAATCTTAAAATCGTAATTAATGTTATTTTTTGTATGGTCGGGGAATTTGGAGAGTAGAACGGAATGAAGTTAAAGTTTAATCTTTTGTCTAAATATCGTAATTAATAGTGGCCTTTTTAATCTCAAAATCATAATTAACAACAACTAATAATTTTTTTGGTTGGATTAGTGAAGTGCTTTGTAATTAATAGCGGCTAAGTAACAGCCGTTCCACCACATTCCACCGATTCGGTGGAATGGGTGCATTCTGCATATGGGGAGAATATTCCCTTTCGAGGAACCACTCGGTTCCGTTCCATTCCACAACCGAACACAAGAATGGGCTCTAGGTGCGGAACGGTTCCATTCCATTCCACTTGGTTCTGGAACCGAACACACCCTAAATGCGTTGCAATGGAAAATGACAGTGTGTGGTGGCCTGATGGTGAAGAAGAAAGGTCGGGCGAAGAGTTGTTGGCTAGAGTCGGTTTTATACGAATCGACGAGGTGCGGGATAGTTTGATTTTAAGGGCTCCTTTCATTCACAGGATAGGGAAATCATAGGAGTAGGAATGTAGGATTGGGATTTGGGATGACATGTGTAGTTAAATCCTATAATAAGATGAGTTGCGTTTGATTGCGCCAAATGAATTTTTCCATGAGGTAGGACCAAATATTTAATCCTATACTAGGATTTGCACTACTTGATGATTCCTATAGGATTATTTCCTATTGGATATGTTCATATGAATCAAACTACTAGTGTAGGAAATATTCCTATAAGATCTAAATCCTATTATCTTATACCAACCTAATATGAATCAAAGAAGCCCTAAAGGATTTTCGAAGGAATCATGTACGAAGTATGATTTTTCTAAGTCACCCAACATATATACTAGGAATAGAACTAAGTAGTACCATATACTTAGGCCCGCATGCACAAATATTAAGTGTGGATTGAGGAAGTCGACAACTTGGGAAAAAACTTTCGCAACTGCACACCTATGTTACCACCCTTGCGACGCTAATTGTCGTAGAGCTGACCTAGAACGAACTCTTGTCTCGGTTAACATGAGAGAGATAAGGGATAAATACAATTGTGATACACTTTCCTAATATTTTGTTGAATGAGATAATCTTGTGTTTTCCTAATAGGGTTAATTAAGTACACATTTGGCAGCTCGTGTGTTGCATACGTTGGTGAACTTTAGACCCCAACTATATATTATTATTTGAACTCACCTCTAACACTTAATTATGTATAATAAGGTCCCTAACTGACCTCAAACACAATTAGGTATAACAGCGGTCCATAACTAACCTCAAACACTTAATTAGGTCTAACATTGCCCCCTTAGACTACCCACAATGGGAGTATCATAGGTAGTACACTATCATGCATCTCATGCTTGCAAAAAAGCTGATGTGGCACTGCAATTAAAGATGAGAGAGAGGATTATAATATCATAGGTAGATACCGTATCATAGCACGTAGTACTAGAAAATTTAATGTTAAATAATCTTGTACATAGATCTGCATTGAGATTCTACAAATCAATTAATATAAGAAGATTATGATACTAGTACATGATACCATGCATCGTTGACATAGTAACATGTAGTATTAATTGTATCATACACACCATACTTTTATATATGATACTATGCATTGTGACTAGTATTACTGACCTCATATATACGCTTACTTAGGTCAAACAATGGTCTTTTAAGTAGTATCGGTTTAATGAAGGTTGACCTATTTTTAACTTCATTTGTGCACTAGTAGATATGATTTGGCCCATTTTTATCCATAGGCTCATCTGATGTGATGTCTGCTATATATATTGTCTTCGATGAGTATCACGCGCATTACATACTCATACCATAGAACGAAGATGAAACCCCTTACCCTCAGCGACGTACGCAACATGGTGTTTGGGTTGAATGGCCCACCCTATTTTAAAATGTTTAGTTAATTAATTATGTAAAAAATTATCACATATAAAGTGGAAAAAAGAAAATTAGTAAGGTGTGCCCACCTGGCCTACGGTTGTTTTGTGCGTCCTCCACTGCGTACTCCTCTTGATCTGTGACGATGAACATAGTTCTTTAGAACACATGCAACACTTACAGTTGATAGGCCGTTGCAAAGCTAATCAATGATAAAACCTGCTTTTATAATCCATTGTACTTTGATTTAATTAGTCCCTCTAATGGACCCCAACTATGTGTGCTTGAGATTTAGCAAAATGCTTTGCCGCCGTGCCACATAACAAATAATAAACAGACCAATCAAGTTTTTATCATTGCTAGACCTAACTAAGTGTTCAAGTGCTCAATTTTGACCACATTAGAGTTGAGGGGCCAAACATAATTCTTAAATACGTGAGGGACCGAACATATACTTCTAAACACCCGAGGGACAAGACAAATTTGAGTACTATTGTTATTATTAGACTAGTCACAATGGGGAGTATCATATAATAGTATCATACATATGATACTAATGTACGATATTATTTTCACAGTCCATAGTATCATCATGTAGTAGTATAATATGTTACATGTATTTAGGGATTTGTAGAATCTCAATACAAAAGTGTGTACAAGATTTGTTTGGCAGTAATTTTTCTAGTTCTACATGATATGATACGATATCTACCTATGATACCACTATCGTCTCTTTCATCATTAACTGATATGACACATCAACATTTTGCATGCATGTAGTGCATGATACTACTTATGATATTGCCATTGCGAGTAGTCTCCCTTTGTCCTAGAGTACAATGCCAATTTGTTTTCAGAGGCAAACTTAGACTAATACTTGGGCCCGCCAATTATGAGTTGCATGTCATTCAAAACTATATCATCGGATGCTTGTTTCGATGAACTTTCCAATGGTATATTTTGCGGATGTCATAAAATTAGGCTGGTCATACTATTTCTATAGTGGGTAGTATCATGGAGTAGTATCATAGTAATGCTACATTTATTATTTTTTAGAATCTCAATGCAAATTTGTGTACAAGATTTGTTTAGCATTAAGTTTTCTCGTTGTTTGCGCTATGATACAGTATCTACCTATGTTACACTAATCTCCTCTCTCCTACTTAATTAGCTGCCACATCAACATTTTTGTGGGACCAATGTGTATGATACTAGCTATGATACTAGCACTATCATGTGGGTACCTAAATCTCGAGTCAAAGTTTGACACGAAACCGATGTGGACTTTATTCATGGTGGAAGGGAGTAACAATCATAAGCACATTATTATTATTGTTTGAACAACATTTTATTTGATGTGCCATAAGAAGTTTAGAAACTCCTAGCCTGCGGAGGTGGCGTTTTGGCACACGCGTGCATATGCACCAATTATAGAAAATGATTAAAAAAAATTATATAAATGTTAATTTTTTTGGTATACATTGTGACATCATATGTTCGTTCACAAGTTTTCGTGGAAAAACGACATTTTGTGTGGCGTGTAAAAAAAGGCAAAAAATATACTGTACGTAGTCGTGTTACAACATCAAAATTTGTCTTTTTTATAGGAGCCACATAATTTTTTTGTGAGAAAACTTGTGTACCAACATAAAATGTCTAGATATACATGTAAAATTTTAGTTTAGAATTTTTTGACACTTTGAAATATGGATTCACATAATGGGAGCATATGCTCCTATGAGGCAAAGTGCATTTCCGCTAGCCCCCGCCATTTCTTATATCTCTATATTGTCTATATATCTATACCTCTACCCCCTTGGATTCCTGAACAGACGTACAGTACTAGTAGGGCCTACTATTTATTATTATTACATACTCTAAAAAAAAACCTACTGCAGCCAAAATTTAATATCATCGAGCGGTAAAATTCCCCGCCAACGCCCAAATATCTCGCGCCGCAAAGTTTCAGATCTGCGAATATTTTTTTCCTCAAAAGAAGGACTGCGAAATTCCCTTCTACTCCTCTATCGCCCAGCTTCGCCCTAGTTTCGCCCGCAAGCCCTCAGAGAAACCGCCCCTCTTGCCTACCTCCAGATCTTCCCGGCCGCCGCACTTCGCCGTTCAAGCTGCCACGGCTTCAAACCCCGAGGCTGCCCTATCCGCTTGATCCGCACCTACTCCGGCGTCCACCGCACCGTATCTCGTTCGCCGACTCTATCGACCACCGCACCTGACCAGCTTCGCCGACACCGACGCCCCCGTGCACTGCACATCATCTGCTTCACCGACCTTCTAGTTCGGCCGGCGCGCTGAACACTTCATCGACCGCCCAGCATGTCCTTCTCCGACCCCCCAAGATCTGCTTCCCCGGCACCCACCGCAACAGCAGTCCCCTCGCCGACCTCCACGTCACCCGTAAGAACGCGGAACACGTCTAAACGCCGCCCAGAAATAGGTAACCAGACATCCCTGCGCGTTTTGTTCTGTTAGGAGTATTGCAGCTGACTGTATTTCTGAATTCGTGCTATATTTCTAACTTACAAGTGCTTTCGTTGATAACCACCTCATCCTTTAGGTTTAAACACGACGCATAAGTATGTTTTTCCGTGACCAAACCCACCCATTCGCTGAAACTCTACATGGTATCAGAGCCTAGGTTTCCTTCCTGCTAGCCGCCACAAACAGTACCAAACAAGTTCTTCCTTTGATCACAAAACCCACCGTTGAGATGTAGAAATCCAGGCGGCGGGAGGCCGCATCAGGTGCTCTGCGTGGGTTGCGGCTATCACACACAGCGATGTGAGCTGTGTGAGATCGGCGGCTGCTCGCGCGGGGAGAAAGAAGAGGGTGAAGATCGTTTTGGTTTAGAAAGGAGAGAAGAGGAAGTGAATCCGTGGCAGAGAGATCTGGATCCGTGTGAGGGGCAGAAGTTGGAGGCGTGCGGAGTGGGGCGAGCCTTTGAGCGCAGGGCGGAGCCGGAGGTTGGTGCTGGACGTTGACCAGCGCGAGCCGGTCGATGTGGCCAGGTGCGGTCCGCCAGGTTGGCCAGGGCGCGCAGACGAGGCGCCATCCGAGTGGAAGTGAGGAGAAAATGGAGATGTGAGGCTGTGAGGATATGTGGTGATGGAGTTGATGAGGCTGCGGTTGAGTCGTGATGGAGTTGATGAGGCTGCGGTTTAGTGGTGATGGTGATGGTTGTGGATATGTCCAGGGGAAAGGCATGCGTGCCTGAGGTGAGACTGGTTGAGGCCTGACCGGGGGATAGGCATGGGTGCTTGAGGAGTGGATGGTTGAGGCAGGAGTTGGCTGGGGGTTTGTGGGAGAGACGGAAGAGGTGGCCGGGCAGAGTGGAGAAGAGAGGCTGAGGACATTGAGGCGAGTGTGGATGGTTCTGCGGAACTTGTGTGGTGAGGCAGCCGGGGTTGTTGAGGACGTGTATGGTTAGGAGTTGTGCGTATCCCAGATGGTTGAAGCTGGATATCTTCGCTGCTGATGAAGAGATGAATCGAGATGACAAGATGATGGAAAGTGCAATGCTGTCATGTATCCTAGGAGTTATGCTGAATGTTCATTACTGGTAGTTGTCATATGTGTCATGTTGTTGTTGCAAGATGGCCATGGTTGTTTACCCATGATCATCTTGAGGGGGTGTGTTGGACCATGAGTGAGTTTAGTAGTAGCGCTGTAGTAATATTGTATCCAGTGTGAGGCCCATAGAGGCCCATGTCCAGTAGTATTGTAACCCTAACTCAGATGATATAAATACACAGTGTGGTGGTCTGAGTAACCTAACCCACCCATTCGCTGAAACTCTACAAAATATGAGCCACCAATCATGAGCCGTTGAATGCTCTACATGTCCACGATTGACAACAACAACAACAACAACAACAAAGCCTTTATTCCCAAACAAGTTGGGGTAGGCTATACAAGTCCACAATTGACACGATTACAATTTCTCACTATTTGGCCGTAGGCTACTGCTCTAGTTACATCATGTTTGATATCTTTCTGCGATCCTGTATTACATGTTTATGCACGTCATAATGCTTCTACTACTATTTGGTGTCAATTTAATTATAGCAAAGCCGTGACTCGTAACTGTTTGTTGTTATTACACGTGCAGCAGGCACATCTTACACTCATAAACGTAGAGTAAAGCTCGCCTATAATCATGTAAGTACCTGCTGTTTTTTGTATATTGCTTAATGCAAACTTCTATATCTTGGACCTGTTTCTGTTTACAATTGGCCTCTCCTTCATGCAGAGGAGAAACAGTGAGGCACCAGGTTCTTCTGTCCAAGTACCCGATGAGGTCCGTGTGACTCAAAAAAAAGCTCACGTAAGTTCCCTGTTTTTTTTGGAATGTTAATTTACCTCCTGTGCATAGTTCAATTGCATCATTTTCTGTATGTTGCACTACCTAAGTTGCCTAATGGAATCTAATAAAATATAAACAATGACCATATGGAACATTGCACACTGCCTTTGACCCATCTGGCATCCGGCATGCCTGGGTATAAGTTACATGATTTGGCTATGTTAATACAAGTCCTGAAATTCTATTATGTTAATTTTTTGCCTGTTGCTTCATTGAGTTTGCCTGTTGTTCCATGGCTAGTGCATGAAGTTTGATAGAAATGATCCTAGCTGAAATGATGCACTTTGTGTTTTTTTATTGCTTTATTCCTAACCTAGCTTCCTATTCTACTTGAAACATGATTGCTTTATTCCTAACCTAGCTTCCTATTCTACTTGAAACATGGTGAAAAAATAGTTATATTACTTGTTTAAATGTCTAGCTTTGTTTTTCTGAGTCCCATTGACATGATGTGGTATATCCATATTCAAATGATCTGGCTGTTTATATAATACGCTCCATGTTCAATTGCTTCATTCAGTTTCTAGTAATCTATTATACATGATGCACATGGTGCTACTTGTTATATGCCCTTTTTTGTTTGAGTTTGATCATGAATTCAAGATTAAGCATTGCCTAAACGTTGACCAACGTAGGAAGATTCCCTCCCTTGTCTATACGTTGTGAGATAGATGATGAGACCTCTCTAGCAGCGAATTTATACGCGCTAGATAACACCCCGTTTAATTCGGTCCTGTTGGGACTCGAACCCGGGTGGGCTGGCTGCGCACTCGCAAGCCTTGCCACTGAGCTAGCACTCAGTTCTCAGATTAAGCAATGCCTCGTTATGCTTAATTTAAATGTTATGGCACTTCATACAAGCCATACAATTAATTGTTGCATTGACCTTCTGCGATGTCGAAGGCACTATCTGAGTCATGCTTAAATCAATCATACATTATTTTCCTAATAGTATCAAATCCAACATGCACATCTTTTGACTGTATTTGGCTATTTGCTAGATTTCTTCTGTGCAGTGACCTGGCTTCGTTATTGGGCACATGATGTCTAGTTGCTTGGTTCATTGTATACATCATCGCCATGATCTAGTTTGGTTTGTTCTAAGAGGCATGTGGCTTAACTGGTTTCTTTGTTGTATCTGCCCATGGTTCTTTCAAAATTATGTCAACAATGTTGTTTGTTTGCCTTGTATTGTATTGCATTTTAACTTGTTTTGTCTTAGTTTCAGCCTGCAAACAAAGCTGTAATGTCAGTAGGGACAACCCATTTATCAAGTGTTGCGGTCATTTCACAGAGCAACAGTGACAGTGGCACGTGCTCTCATTGGTCCACTGAGTCCGGTACACCAACCATTCCAGAAGAAATAGATGTACGAGGCTCTATTTTTGATTGCTTGTTGTGTTATATCAGCTCAATGATGTTCTTGAAATTGGAGGTCTTTTATTGCATCATATGATGTTGTAACTTGTTTTATCTAAATTTCAGGCTTCAAATAAAGCTACAATGCCAGAAGCAAGGGCCAATGCCTCAAGTATTGATGTTTCACAAAGCAGCAGTGAGAGTGCATATTGCTCGCATAGGCCCATGGTATCTATTGGTCAACTTAATCCGGCACAAAGAGATTTCGGGGATGCACTCCAAGAGGCAGTTGATATATTTGGGCGGGAAAACAAAGATGCTGATGAATTAATTGCCAAGACACGCCAAGAGATACATGAATTGAAAAATAGGCAAACTTTGACAGAAAATGTTCTAAAGAATCTCCTATGCACTTGTCATGGTAAGCCAGTTGTGATGTGTCTGGGAATTGAAGGTGTCTAAATAAACTTTGATTCTGTTGTTCAGTCAAGTGGACTGCTGATGCCAATGCTGTAACTAATTACTGCTCAAAATTTCGTTCAAAATTTCGTGGTCTGTAATAATTGCAAATTTTGTTGTTGTACTAAAATTAGATATGTTCCATGTGGCTGCTGTATTTTGTGTGAAATAATATCCTGATGTGTACTTCAATTAAACCATAAATCGACTGCATGCTGAAAATTTGAATCTGAGCGCACGTGTGAACTGTTTTCTGCTCGTAATGCAATAACGGCTGTTTCTTGGAAGGACTACGTACATGGGTGAAAAGTTAGAGAAGCTACAGTACTCTAACTTGAAGGTGAAAAGTTAGAGAAGCTACAGTACTCTAACTTTCCTTCCCCCAAACCATATGTCTAAAATCCAAATAATTTAAATTAATTTGCACAATACAAACTTGTGTCTTGCATTTGAAGTAATTACATGCAGAGAAAATTATGGTGTAATAAAATTTAGTTTAGTTTTTAAACATCTACAGTAATCACCTTTATTAGTTAAAGACAGTGCATAACCTTGTACTTATGCTACAGAAGCCTGACTTTGCTTCTTTATTTTTCCTGACTTAGCTCCTTCACGTTAGAGGATACGGTTCCCGTACATGGTAGCCCATTAATAATTATGCCTGCTAGCAAGATAGATGGTCCTTATTATAGTCAGGCATGTCAACTTGTATGATTAAAAGTAGTTCGTACACATTAAATCTACCATCTGCATTTTTCTCTGTAATAACTTTTCTTTTTACACAACTCAAAACTTGTCTGGCTAATATGAAATTTGAGATGGCAAAACCCGGGAAAGATAAAGATATCACCAAAAACTCTTTCCTGCGAAATGCTGGGTTTTGAAGCCCAAGTCCAAGTCTTTCTCTGCTCAAGTTTTGGAGGAACAACTCCAAGTAGAACGAGTTGCAACAGCTATGCTAAGAACAAAAGTTGACATGTTGAGATCGAGATTAGAAGCATGTGATGCCCTACTGCACGAGGCCAATCAAGTTCGTTATAATCTCCCAAAGACTAAGAAAATGCCATAGATAATTGGAGATGAACACTAACATAGTGAGTACATTGGTCTTGTGAAATGTTTCCTTAGATTAAGGCACCGTTCAGACTTTTGTTGGTGGATGCATTTATCTGCGGTTGGGATCAACTTGGTAGTTGTTCCTGTGGATGTTATATAAATTAATTGCCTAGCCTTTTTTGAATCAGTTCGAACTTAAATGGTATCATAGCCAAGGTCTCAAGTTTGAATTGTCGAACGTGTGGTTTAATTTAATCTCTGTCGGGCGGCAAAATCTCCCACCAATCCTGAAATATTTCAAACGCATTTTTGAATGGGATTAAGAAGATAGATCATGATCATGGTAGTGACCTATATTCAACGTGATGATGATTTGATTTTGCACTCGGCCATGAACAGAGGTACTAGTACGGTGTCACAATTTTTTATCATTATACTTGTACCTTAGCGAAATTCAAAATCTCATAGCGGCAAAACTTCCCGCCCACAAAATACAAAAATTTCACACGCTTCCAAATTCCCATTCTACCCCTGTGGAGATGACAGCAAAGTCGGTTGGTGAGGGGTTTGCCCGTCATTTTTTCGATCACCACCTCCCTAGCCCGGAAACCCTCCCAAAAAAATACATTTCCTTCAGTCTCTCATCTGAGACCACCCACCGGAACTTCTCAAGTCCCTCTCTCTACCACCTCCACGACCACCGCACCGGAACATCCCCGCCGGACTTCCCTGGCCTACCCGAGCCCTCGCGATCCTCGTCATCCGGCTGCCTGCCGGAGCCGCTTCATCGACGCCGTCATCAACCGGACCGGATCATCCCCGCCGAACCTCGAAACCATATGCTCATCCAGCAGTCTACCGCAGTCGCTTCAGCTGCGGTATCGTCCACCCCGCCGGAGCCGCTTCGCCGGATCCGTCGTCCACCGCATCGGATCTTGCTCACCGACACCGCTGTGCATGAACCGGATCTGCTTCACCGGCGCAGTGCATGATCTAAACTCTTCTACTGTCGCTTTTCTATTGCTTGCCTGCAAGTTCTTGTTTAATCTTGGGGGAACCTGTTTGTGCTAACGACGCGCCGTTACGTTTTTGCAGATGAGATGAGTAACCATGAAGTGTAATGGCCGTCTCTCCAACCCCAAGTAGCACATGTAGCGTACTTCATCACCGGATCTATCAACCCCAGGAAGATCTGCTGTGACTCCCACAGAGTGCTTCTCCTAATGTAAGTCCCTTGTTTTAGCGCCATGTTCTGGGTTCAGATGCTTGTTTGTCTGAAGCTCTTTTAGTTCATTCCTAGCTATGACCGTAACACGTTGCTATTTTCTACTTCATTGCTAACTTTAAGCGATTGAACATTTTGGTTTGCATTCCCTGCTCTGTAGATGTAGCCATCATAACTTCTATCTTGCTCAGTCGTTGTTACAAAAATTATACTGTAGGTATTATAGTAACATCCTGCTATTATTTAGTTCATGGCCAATTTTAAGTAATTGCACATGTTGGTTCGCATTCCCTGCTCTATAGCTTTTGGCATCGTAACTTCTATATTTGGTTTACATTCCCTGCTCTGTAGATCTAGCCATCATAACTTTATCTTGCTCAGTCGTTGTTACAAAAATTATGGCCTGCTACTATGTTGTTTGTGCCAATTTTTTACTCCATGAACATGTTGGCTTGCATTCCCTGTACTACAGGTGATGCCATTGTTTTGTATCTAGTTCATTGTAAGCTAACAAAGTAAGGACTTAGTTTGGCATGCTATCACTCTGCTATCTAGCCTGTAGTACAAATAAACTTGTCATACTACTAGATAATAATTTTGCGTGCCATCTTGTTCTTCAAAAGCTGCATTATTGACTTGTTTCTCTGACTTGGCATGACGCTCACATATGGAAAGCTGAACATATTGGTTTGCATTCCCTCTTATACAAGTTCACAGGTGATCCCACTATATTCTGTATCTGGTCCATCCTAAGCTCCAGCATTAACTATCCTCCATGTGTTGCTCATTACAAGTTTATATCCCGAAACATCTTGATTTGCATCCCCTTCACTATAAGTTCAGGAGTATTATTTAGTTCACGGCCAAAGTGAAGTAATTGCACTTGGCACATGTTGGTTCACATTCCCTCCTCTTTAGCTTTTGCCATCGTAACTTCTATTTTTGGTTTACATTCCCTGCTCTGTAGATATAGCCATCATAACTTCATCTTGCTCAGTCGTTGTTACAAAATTTATAGCCTGCTACTATGTTGTTCATGCCAATTTTGTACTCCCTGAACATGTTGGTTTGCATGGGACTCGACAGTAGTAAGTCTGCTGTTTCATTCTAACATGCTCTGTTATATTGGCTGTTGGTATGCGGCATGCACTCTTTGTTTGCTTATTGTGCGCATTACAATGATCTTGTTATAACGACGAAATGATGAGTTCCAAATTCTTTGCCAAATAATATTGTAGTGTCTTTGCCTTTCCATTGTTGCTGTCTTAACTTGTAATGTCTTTGTTTCAGATATAGGTGCTGCATGGACAACTTAAAAGATTGCCGGATCGCTTCATTGTATTGCTAGGTTTAATTACCATTCAATTTCTCTGGGTTCTGTAATATTTTTTTCAATGCCTTGCAGCTGATGTAATATTTAGTTAGTTTTTATAGTTCTTTCGCGCATTTTTTCTTTGGTGCTTGTGGTAAGTGAGGCTATCCGACAGAAATCAATGCTGCGTAAATATTCTCAGTATCTAAATCACGAATTCCCATCCCTTAAACGGCCCAATCAAGCGAAATCACATATGTGCCTGCCCGCAAAATCCTAAAGCGCATATTATGCCGGCATATAAAAGCAACTAAACGGGCTGGCCCACTTACTTCTTGGGCCAGCCCATTTGGTTTACTTGGACCCCACACACTAATTGGGCCGGCCCACTTGCTTTAAGGTGGACCCCACCAACCACTGGGCCGGCCCACAATTAGTTGGGCCACCATTTGCTTTTTTGGAGGACCCCACGTAATAAATGGGCCGGCCTTTAAGAGGAAAGTGGGACCCACTGTTTTTGGCCCGCCCACTATCTTGTTGGGCCGCCCACTTGCTATATTGTGGACCCCACATACTAGTTGGCCCTTTAACGGAAAGGGCCCACATGCTTATTGGGCCGCCCACTATCTTGTTGGGCCGCCCACTTGCTCTATGGTGGTCCCACATGGTAAATGGGCCGGCCCTTTAAGTGGAAGGTGGGACCCACTGTTTTTGGCCCGCCCACTATCTTGTTGGGCCGGCCCACTTTCTATATGGTGGACCCCGCATACCAACTGGGCCGCCCATTAACAGAATGTGGGACCCACTGTGTTTTTGGCCCGCCCACTATCTTGGTGGGCCCCCCCATCTATATGGTGGGCCCCACGTACTAAATGGGCCGACCCTTTAACAGAAAGTGGGACCCACCTGTGTTTTTGGCCCGACCCACTATTTTGTTGGGCCGCCCACTTGCTATATGGTGGACCCCACAAACTTAATGGGCCGATCCTTTAACCGGAAAGTGGGACCCACCTGTGTTTTGGCCCCCCACTAGCTTGTTGGGCCGCCCACTTGCTATACGGTGGACCCACACACTAAATGGGCCGCCTTCTAACAGAAAGTGGGACCCACCTGTGTTTTTGGCCCGGCCCACTTGCTTCTTGCCCAGCTTGCTGTAAGGTGGACCCCACATGTTAAATGTGCCGCCCATTTAAGTTTTGACCAATCAACCTTAGAGGTTAGGCCCGGCCCACTTAACTAATGGACCAGCCCAGCTATATAGTTGACCGGTCAAACTATGTCATCTGGCCCGGCCCGCTTAAGACGTGGCAGGCCTCGTGTGGGCCTACCATCTACCACGGGGTTTCAGCGGTTAACGCCGTTAACTGGCAGTTAACGGCGTCTGCCACGTGTCAGTTTGCATGACGTCGCAGTCAACGGGCTCCCGAAAACACTTCCGCAACGGTCCGATTTTCCGTGGCGGAAGGGCGCCCAAGCGCGACGGACCGAAAAAATCGTCGTTGGACTTTGCCTGACGCAGTTTCGACAACGGAACCCATATCGTCGGGTTAGGCCCATAGGCGACGAAATGCCCCTTAGTTGACGATTTTGGGACGTTGTCTATCAGAACTTTTCTTGTAGTGATTCTGGCTGATGGAGGGACGTGCACACGATTTTTGTTTTTTGTTGTGTGTGATTTGCAGCGCATGTGCTCCTTCCCGCTCCTCCCACAAAAAAAATGCTTGCCACACTACCAACAGCTGGCTATTATTCCTTTGTGTGTACACTGCCAAAGCTCCGGACGAACATGAGCAGGGGTGGCCGCTACAAACTCAATGCTGCCAGAATTTCTCAGAGATAAAACATACAAAAACGAAGAATTGAATCTAGGGATCGAGTTGTGCTTGGTTCAGGAAAATATTACACTGTTCGTGGTTGCTGCAGGCAGGGGTGCTTCATCCACCTGTTCATGACTGCATAGCACAGATGAGTTTCCTCACAAGTAAGTTTTTCTTCTTTTAGAGATTAGGCCGTAGCCCTGCGTTTAAATTAAGAAGTTTTTCTTCTCGCATGTCTGATGTTACATAGCTACTACATCATTATCGCTTACATAGCTACTACATCATTATCTCTACCACTACTGCAGGCTTCGAATGCCACTTGAATGCTTTGTCATGTATATATATTTCAGGTTTTTGGAAGATGACGAACTTGTGCGGGAGGGCAGTTTGCTCCAGCCACCATGTCCTAGTCTCATGTACATTCAAGGAAATATTCGACTCCTCCACTTGCATGAATCATCTGGTGGCGATAGCCATTGCCACGCCGCTCACCTTCGTGCTCATGCTCCGCTTGCTCATCGAACTTCGGCAGAGTGTAGCATCTGCACGCCAGCTCTTCACGCTCACTTCATCGCTGCAGCTGGCTGCCGTGGTGTTCAATGCCTGCTTGGGTTTGGTCCATCTTATCCTAGGAGTGTGGATGCTGGGTAGTAACCAGGATGCTTCTGTTTGCCCGCCACACTTGTGGCTTGCAACACTGTCTCAAGGTTTCAGTTTGCTCCTCACCGCCTTCGCTTGTGCCATCAGGCGTGGGTTTCTCGGATTCACGTTCGCTCGGTTATGGTCGATCTCGCTGACCATCTATACCGCATTCATCTGTTGTTCCTCGGTTGTCAGCACTGTTGCGGCAAAGGTGGTCACCATTAAGGCTTGTTTGGATTTTTTGTCCCTGCCAGGAGCAGTTATCTTTCTTGTTTACACCATTCAGAGAACCCATGATGAGGAGGGTCATGAAGAAAACGGGAAAGGTTTATACAAGCCACTGAAGACCGATCCAGACAGTGAGGTAGCCGACTCTTCAGAGGTAACCGCCTTTGCTAAAGCCGGTATCTTGAGCGAGATGTCATTCTGGTGGCTGAACCCTTTCATGAAGATGGGTTATGAGAAGCCCCTCGAGGAGAAAGACATGCCACTATTAGGCGCCACCGACCAAGCACAAAACCAGTACTTAATGTTCTTGGAGAAGCTGAATAGCAACAAGAAGCATTCGCCTTTGCAGTCATTTGATGGCACACCATCAATCTTGTGGACTATCGTTTCTCATCACAAGCGTGGGATCATGGTCTCAGGTATCTTCGCCTTGCTCAAGGTTCTCACCTTATCTACAGGCCCGTTGCTTCTCAGGGCATTCATCAACGTATCGACTGGGAAAGGAACCTATAAACATGAAGGCTCTATGCTGGCTGCCATAATGTTCATCTGCAAATGTTGCGAGTCTTTGTCGCAGAGACAGTGGTATTTCCGCACACGGAGGTTAGGACTCCAGGTGAGGTCTCTCCTCTCTGCAGCTATCTATAAGAAGCAACAGAAGTTGTCAAGCTCAGCAAAGATGAAGCACTCCTCTGGACAAATCATGAACTATGTGACCGTCGATGCGTACCGAGTTGGAGAATTCCCATACTGGTTCCATCAAACATGGACAACCATTGTTCAGCTTTGCATCGCTCTGGTGATTCTTTATAATGCAGTTGGTACTGCGATGGTTTCATCCTTGGTCGTCGTCATCATCACTGTACTTTGCAATGCTCCGTTAGCCAAACTGCAACACAAGTTTCAAACCAAGCTTATGGAAGCACAAGACGTGAGATTGAAGGCCATGGCGGAGTCGCTAGTTCACATGAAGATCCTGAAACTTTATGCATGGGAAGCTCACTTTAAGAAAGCCATTGAGAAGCTAAGGGAGGTTGAGTACAAGTGGTTGTCAGCGTTCCAGCTTAGCAGGGCTTACAATAGTGTCCTGTTCTGGTCATCACCTGTCTGGGTATCGGCAGCAACATTTTTAACGTGCTATCTGCTGGAAATCCCTCTTGATGCTAGCAATGTATTCACATTCATCGCAACTCTACGTCTAGTGCAAGACCCCATTAGGTCGATACCGGAAGTTCTCGGAGTTGTGGTACAAGCAAAGGTTGCTTTCACTCGGATAGAAAAGTTCCTAGGTGCACCTGAGCTGAATGGACAAGTTAAGAGGAAATACCACATGGGCACCAGTTACCCGGTAGCAATGAACTCGTGCAGGTTCTCATGGTATGAAGATCCATTAAAACCTACCTTGAAGAACATAAATTTGGTAGTTAAAACTGGGGAGAAGGTTGCAATTTGTGGAGAGGTAGGATCAGGAAAGTCGACTCTTTTGGCTGCGATGCTTGGAGAGGTTCCCAAAACTGAAGGCACGGTATGCTTTTCAATAACATTATCTTCATTTTCTATGAAATTCAAAACCAAACAAACTTGACCTTTCGACTGCAAGTATATATGCCATATTCAGAATTGATAGCCTAAGCTAAGCAAAACAGCACTGCTATGTCCTGCTATTGAGGACCCTAGTCTGTTTATTGAATGGAAAATTAAACATCTGTCTGTCTATAAGGTTATGATATTATTTTCTATCTTTTTTGCGGTTTTCTCATGCATTAAATTTGAATCATACATAAATGTCCTCAGATTCAAGTCAGCGGGAAAATAGCATATGTGCCTCAGAATGCATGGATTCAAACAGGAACGGTGCAGGAAAATATTCTCTTTGGTTCTTGTATGGACAGCCCGAGATATGAAGAAACACTCTCGCGGTGCTCGTTGGTCAAGGACCTCGAGATGTTACCATATGGAGACAATACTCAAATTGGGGAGAGAGGAGTGAACCTTAGTGGTGGTCAGAAGCAGCGCCTTCAGCTTGCTCGTGCACTGTACCAAAACTCGGACATTTATCTCCTTGATGACCCTTTCAGTTCTGTAGATGCCCACACAGCAACAAGTCTCTTCGATGTAAGAATCACCTATATCAGCAGTTATGTAAAGTGCTTAAAGATTTGAACAGGAAACTGCTCTATATATTAAGCTATTTCTTTGTGTGACATGCAGGAATATGTCATGGGTGCTCTGTCAGACAAGACAGTCATTTTGGTGACTCACCAAGTAGATTTTCTACCTGTATTCGACACCATTCTGGTCTCTCTCTCTCTCTCTCTCTCTCTCTCTCTCTCTCTCATGTCTGTAGTTTTGTTTAGGTTATAAAACTAATGATAATTTTTGACAGTTAATGTCAGACGGGGAGGTTATTCGATCTGCACCTTATCAAGAACTATTCTCAGATTGTCAAGAATTTAAAGACCTTGTAAATGCCCATAAAGATACCATTGGTCTTCCAGATCTTAGCAGCAGTATTTCTCCTCATAGAGCAAATGAAATATCAACAAAGGTGAAAGAACATAATTATGGAAGTGGATACACAAAGTCTGGGAAGCCATCACCAGCACATCAACTGATCAAGAAAGAGGAAAGAGAAACAGGAGATACAGGTGTTAAGCCTTATATGCTTTACTTGTGCCAGAACAAAGGCTTCATGTATGCTTCTCTTTGTGTTATTTCTCACATTATCTTCATAGCTGGGCAAATAGCACAGAATTCATGGATGGCGGCGAATGTCGAAAATCCTCGTATCGGTACACTGAAGTTAATTACTGTGTACATCGTTATCGGAGTTTGCACAATGTTCTTTTTGCTATCGAGATGCTTATCGGTTGTTTTTCTCGGGGTCCAAACATCAAGATCCTTATTCTCCCAGTTACTTGATTCATTGTTCCATGCACCGATGTCCTTCTATGATTCTACTCCTCTAGGAAGGGTCCTTAGCCGGGTAAGTTTTTTTAACAACTAGCACAGTGGCCCTCGCAAATGCGGCAACAACTTATTAACTTTCATTTTGTTATATTGTGAGAATAAACTTTCATGAAGTTCCGTACTTAATATGTTTCCATGAAGATCCATGCTTGATATGTTTACTACAAAACTCTATATTATTTGTAGTCAGATTTTTTTTAAATCACATTGTTTATGGTATGAATATGGTTGGATAAATTATAAATTATATCATTAAAAAATCCAAGATGAGTCCAATGCAAGGTTTTTTTTCTCGGTAGGCAAAAAAATATCGGTGGCCATCGGTATTCCGGTATTTCTGAAATTTCGGAAATACCATCCAAATACCGGCCGAGATTTGTCAAACCAACTCACTATTTTGTTCAAAATTTATATAAATTTTTAAATTTTGACCAAATTATTTAAATACCGGAGAATTTCGTTCGGTATTTCTTTTCTCGGTGGTAACCGGTAAAACCGGTTTTCGCCGAAATCTTGGAAATCCCGACCAAGAAAAAAAACCCTGGTCCAATGATAATCTATAGACTCGGCTATAAGATTTAAATTCTGGACTTTAAGTTACATGAAAACGTGGAATATTGTAAGGTAGACACATCGGCTACTCTACAAATTTATTTGAATCTCGCCGGTTTGATTTCATTTCTTAGGACTTGCATGCATGAAAGTTAAGGTAGGTTTGGCTCTAATTTTTTTTAGAACATCGATGACATATAATAGACCCAAAGTACATCTGGTATCAACATTGTTCACCATTTATTAGCATATAGTGGTAGAATTAGAGCTACATTGTTCATCATGTATTTGAACCAATTTTCCAGCAAGATGGACATCCAAAATCGCTTTTAGTATTTTTCTAAGCCCCATAGAAATCGGTCCATTAATTAGCTGCCTCCTAGGTTGAAAGAGAAACGAAGTCCCATGGGAAATTATTTTGTTGGAATGATAGTGAAATTGTGGACCAAATTCACAAAATGAGCGGCTTCTAGCAAAGGGTGAGAAAAGGTAGTTTTGGACAAACCTAAAAATAATCACACGTATAAGGGTTTACAAAAATATATGTATTTTTCGAAGCACAAATATATGTATTTTCACTAACTAAGATCTATTGTAATTGTGTAGTGTGTTTGCACTTTTCTATTAAGTGGCGTGCTTGACTCCAAAGACCAATATAATTTTGTTAAAATATTTTAAAACCTAAACTTCAAAAATTTCCATTTTTAAACATATATATCCTATAGATTTTTGAAAAATTTACGACATTTGCGAAATTTGGGTAGTTGCGAGAAAATAATCGTTAAACAAATTGTCAAACTGTTGTCATACCTTCTTGATGTGTATTTGCTGGATCACCTACCATCACTATGTTCTGCGGAATGCGGTGTGTGTTGAATTATCTAGCATTCGAACGTTCAGTGTGCCGCAACTTATATTCGAGCTGGTATAATTTATCTATAGAGATATTTGTGGAATAAATATCACGATGGGAAGTCTTCTAATCTGGTTTTAAATACTTGTGTGTAAGCATATAGCTAGAAATGGATTTCAAATCTATCGCGATCACCCTTGCCGATCGATCTCAACGTCTCTTGTTTACCTGATTGTGGTGCTTATTCCGATTGCTTCCAACTGCGTCTTTTGATATTTTTTTCTGTGATCATGAATGTCCATAGTACTGATTCTAGGATGAGAAGGGCGCCGGGAGCCCGGGAAAGATGCATTTCGAAAGCTCGAATGCCTACACTATGGAGGTTGGGAGAGATAAGGACTACAGGACTGATTGGCAGCAAAATAGATATCTTGAAATATTGTGCATGGACCATTAGGTACATGTCTCGTGGGATTGTAAAATCAAATCTGAGTAGTTTCTTTCCCTATTCAACCGGTACCCCTCTTATAAGAAAATTTGTTCCTTTCCCACGATGGAGACATATCTCATCTTAGATATACATCGTTACTTAATTTACGTATTTAATTTTAATGGTCAATTTTTCACCGACGTGACAGGATGTACATGTTTATAGTTTAAGTAATATTTTTTTGCTATAAATCTTAACCATTAAAATTACGATCGATTATTCAAATAATTGTAGTACATGTGAATTAACATGATATCTCTATTTTCGGTCAATGTATTTTGCTTTAATGTCTATTAAACATAATTTTTTGTTTCTATTGAATGAATCTGGATCCTAGAGATATACGTGTTTCTCATCCTGTACATGGTAACGTGATTTCTCCATCTAGCCTGGCCAATCAATTTATTTTTGGCTCCTTCCCTTTCACGTCCAACATGCATGGTACATGATTTTCCTTCCAAATTGATATATATATATGCATGGTACGTGATTTCTCAGTCTAGCCGGTTGATCAATTTTTTGGGGGCTCCTTCCTTTTCACGTTTTACATGCATGATTCCTGATTTCTCTGTCTAGCCGGTCGATCAATTTTTGGGGGCTCCTTCCTTTTCACAGCTTACATGCATGATACGTGATTTTGCTTTCATATTGATATATATGTTTTTTTATTAAACGTGTCAAACATGGTTACACAGTTACGTACGTAACTATTTTTTCCTTGTTAAATCCTATCCGTAAAATATAGATCTAACAGTTAGAATAATTCTAATGATGTGGATTAACGTGGTGTCTTTATTTTAGAGCTCTGTATTGTGCTTTTAGTATATAATAGAAATGCAAATATAATAAAATCTTGGATTTTTCTTTCGTATTCTGATATTTTAAATGATGAATCAACTATTTTTTTTGCTCCTTACAATGCAGGTCTCTTCAGATTTGAGTACTGTTGACCTTGATGTTCCGTTCGCATTCATGTTTAGCCTTAGTGCGAGCTTAAATGGCTACAGCAATCTGGGGGTATTGGCTGTTGTTACATGGCAAGTTCTGTTTGTATCTGTGCCAATGATAGTTCTGGCAATTAGGTTACAGGTATTGGTTTCTTTATGGCTATACTCTATTTATTGGGTTAATCATTTTGTGTAGTACCCAAGATGTTGCCATTGAATTATTTATACGATTCCTCGTGATCTGTAATGCTTTCTGTCATGCAGAGGTATTACTTAGCCTCGGCTAAGGAATTGATGCGCATCAATGGCACTACGAAATCTGCTCTAGCAAATCACTTAGGTGAATCAATTTCGGGAGCTATAACCATAAGGGCATTCGAGGAAGAAGATCGTTTCTTTGATAAAAATTCTGATCTTGTTGACAAGAATGCTATCCCATACTTCTATAATTTTGCAGCAACTGAATGGCTGATTCAACGCCTTGAAATAATGAGTGCTGTGGTTCTTTCTGTTTCAGCCTTTCTCATGGTTCTTCTTCCTCCAGGAACTTTTAGCCCTGGTAATTAGATTATACTAAGGACAAGCATGAAAGCATTTCTTACTCTTTATTCAGGACAACATTACAATCAGGGAAACTAACTACTCTTGTTCCTATGGACACGTGCAGGTTTTGTAGGAATGGCATTGTCGTATGGTCTCTCCCTAAATATGTCTTTTGTTTCCTCTATTCGAAAGCAATGCAACTTTGCAAACCAAATAATATCAGTGGAACGGGTGAACCAGTACATGGACATACAAAGTGAAGCACCAGAATTTATTGAAGAAAACAGACCGGCACCGAATTGGCCTCAAGTTGGCAGTGTGGAGCTAATAGATTTGAAGGTAATTAAAAAATATATAAGTACACCTTAAAAGTTCAAAACCTTTAGGATTAGTTGTAACAGATTGTGGTGCGAATTTTTTTCTTCGACAGATTAGGTACAGAAAAGATGCTCCACTTGTATTGCATGGAATCAGTTGCAAGTTTGAAGGTGGAGATAAGATTGGTATTGTTGGTCGAACGGGAAGTGGGAAGACAACTTTAATTGGTGCATTGTTTCGCCTTACCGAACCAGCAGGAGGGGAGATAATTATTGACTCTTTGGACATCACTACGATCGGCTTATATGACCTGCGTTCACGTTTGGGTATCATTCCACAAGATCCAACACTTTTTCAGGGTACTGTAAGATATAATCTAGATCCTCTCGAGCAATTCTCAGATCTCCAAATATGGGAGGTAAGATGTGTAGTACACAGTTGTCGTGGTGTTTTTATAATCATATATAATTATCAGATAACTTTAGCATGTTTATTTAGCTCTGTTACCAAGATAATATACATAAGATTTTTGTAAATTTCAGCTCATATGAAAATAGAATTTATAAATTTAATTAAGGGTATCTCAAGTGACAAGTTACGTTTTTCTATTTTGTGGCATATGGACATCTTAAAAATAATTATCATAGTGTAGTTACCCTATTTTTTGTTCTGTTGCAGGTTCTCAAGAAATGTCAACTTGTTGAAGCTGTCCAGGAGAAGGAACATGGTTTGGATTCACTTGGTAAGAAAAATAGTTTCTGGAGTTCCCTTTTTTGTTATATTAAGAAGCTAAAAAAAGAAAACAATTGTGTTGGACACTTTCAAAGTTCAAAAGAGGGAGAAGATACATGTGCTACTCAATTTGTCAACCTGTTAGTAGTCAGAGGCGCATTACATATATGTCTGTTCAAGAAAAATGGAAAAACTACTATGTACTATTCTTCTACTATTAATGAAAAGCAGCTCTGGCTGCCATTTCATCTATTTTTTAAATATATATATATATACATGTCTGTTTGCTAGCGCAATTTCTGGAATATTACTGATCAAGATCATTTCATACAGTTGCGGACGACGGGTTGAACTGGAGCATGGGCCAAAGGCAGCTCTTCTGTTTGGGACGCGCACTTTTAAGAAGGTGTCGTATCTTAGTTCTTGATGAAGCCACGGCCTCTATAGACAATGGAACAGATGTTGTCCTTCAAAAGACTATCAGGACAGAATTCAAATATTGCACTGTTATTACAGTAGCGCACCGTATACCAACAGTTATGGACTCCGACATGGTACTTGCAATGAGTGATGGTATGCTTCGCTATCACCGACATATTAGAAATAGTGATTCTCTTATCGTTAGTCTTATTGAACAGGACAAAATTAATACAGAATGTGAAACAATACTTGAAAACAAAATGCACAGTCGATCTTTTGTCCCTATACTACAAGCCTTTTTTGGCACCAATTTGTAGATGTTAATTTCACTACAGTGAGCCCCCACATTTGTATTATTTTGCTTTACTTTTGCAAAAGTACTTGTGTCTAAACTACGATATGACCGCAGCATATATGTTCATAGTCCTTACTAATGAGCTATATACTCTTTCAGGGAAAGTAGAGGAGTATGACAATCCTACAAAGTTAATGGAAACTGAAGGATCTCTCTTCCGCGAGCTGGTCGAAGAGTACTGCTCATACACATCAAACGGAACTACATAGGGCATCTTTGATTCACAGGATTCTAGTAATGTTATAATTAATAATAAAGAAAGCAAACGAGTTTGGTAGGTATTCATGTTTTTTTTCCGAAATGGATAAGTAGGTATTCATGTATGTAGGATTTATAGAAAACAGAGTATCCAAATAATGATGACGTATTAAGGTAACATACTTCTAGTGCTAAATGTATGGTTGCCGTCGGTCAGATTATTATTATCATGTCAAAGTGAAACGCATGGCTCATATTCCTTGCGGGGGAAATGGTGGCGACGCATAAGCCCCAACAGGAAAAGGCTCGGTATGCCAATAAGGCAGCGACACTTGTTTCTCTCCTGTTAATTGTGCTATAAATTATGAACTATCACCCACTGTGATTCTTCTTTTATATATTTCAGGAGCATGGTGCCTAATCACGATCTTTCCCATCATCTTATCATGAGTTTGTAGTTTAAAGGTTTTTTTGCGAAATACAGCACAATCGTAGACGTTCATACATACATGCATACACTCACATCTCTGAACGCACGTACACACACCCTACCTATTGTATGTGAGGCTTATATGGCCCTGGCCCATATAAGCCATGTATATAAGGCTGGTCTGTGTGACCTAAAGTGAGTAACAGAGAGAGAGAGAGAGAGGGAGCACGAGTTGCTCCCTGGTGTAGCCACCAGAACACACAAGAGCAGGTTTGCCTCCCCTGCTCTACATGGTACCAGAGCCAGGTTCCATGGCGGTGGTGGCGGAGGTGCTGCTGTAGCTGGCGAAGGCAGCTGCGTGTCAGGAGGAGGAGAAGAAGCTCACGTTGGGCTGTTGTTGCTGCTCGGCAGGGAGAGGAGAAGCTGGTGAAGCTTGAGCAGGGAAGAAGAAGGGAGGCGGATAGAAAGTTGTTGCCTGCTGGAGCAGCGGTTGTGTGCCTGCTGGTTGTAGAGAGGGCTTCCGATGTTGCTGATTGAGAAGGAGAGAGGAGGAAGAGGTGGAGCCTGTCATGGGGACTTACATTACCTCTGTGCTGGAGAAACTTGAGGATCTCATGGCTGCAAAAGCGGGATCATCTCTTGTAGGTGGTGGAATTGGTGTGTTCCAAGGGGAGTTTCACTGACTCCCTAATATTGGCCTAGTTGTTGACCTCTTTGATTCCAGCCATTGCAGCGTCTGTTGAGGCATTGCCATGTTCCTCATATGTGTGGACCCTGATGTCCAAGAGTTACTATGGTAAGGGAAACCTCATGCTCATGGCACAAATCGAAGACAAGATCCATGTTGTTCATAAAGGGACAAAAGTGTGATGGTGTATGTGAATGAGCTGCAACACCTTTGGGCAGATCAGTGTGATCCTCTTGAGTTTCCACATGGGGCGCCACAGGGCGGCCAAACCACCCCATGGCGCGGCCAAGGGTGGGCCCGCGCCAATGGGTGGTGTGGGCCCCCTAGGCGGCCACCGACCTCGCCCTTCCGCCTATTTATTCACGATCTCGGGAAAAACCTAAACACCCGAGCCTCCATCCACGAAAAGTTCCATCGCGACCGCCATCGCAGACCCTAGCTCGGGAGGGTTCTGAAGCTCTTCCCGACACCCTGCCAGAGGGGGAGATCATCACCGGAGGCCTCTACATCGCCATGCCCGCCTCCGAAGTGATGCGTGAGTAGTTCATCTCTGGACTATAGATCCATAGCAGTAGCTAGATGGTTGTCTTCTCCAATGTGTGCCTCATGTTTAGATCTTGTGATTTGCCTATCATGATCAAGATCATCTTTATGTAATGCTACATGTTGTGTTTGTTGGGATCCGATGAATATTGAATACTATATTGAGATCGATTATGTACTTGCCATATGTTATTTGTGATCTTGCATGCTCTCCGTTGCTAGTAGATACTCTGACCAAGTAAATGCTTGTGACTCCAAGAGGGAGTATTTATGCTCGATAGTAGGTTCATGCCTCTAGTTTTTTGGAAGAGTGACAATAACTTCTAAGGTTGTAGATGCGCTTTTGCTACTAGGAAGAAAACAACAATATTTTATCCAAGGATAATTCTATTGTTTACTTTACACATATTGCTTAATGCGATAATCTGTTGTTTGCAACTTAATACTGAAAGGGGTTCGAACGATAACCAGAAGGTGGATTATTAGTCATAGAAGCAGTTAGATCACGGTCTATGTATTATGTTGTAATGCCCAAACGAATCTCATAGTAATCATCTTGTCATGTATGATCTTTATTCTGTCAATGTCTAGTTGTAATTTGTTCACCCAGCATGTTATTTATCTTTATGGAGAGACACCTCTAGTGAATTGTGGATCCCGGTTCTTTCTTTTACACTGATATAATCATCATGTTCTGTTTACTTACTGTAAGCATTGTTCTCTTTAATTCCACTACAAATAAACATCTCTTTTCATACTATACATTTAATCCTTTGTGTTCAGCAAAACCGGTGAGATTGACAACCTCACTGTAAGTTGGGGCAAAGTATTTTGGTTGTGTTGTGTGCAGGTTCCACGTTGTTGCTGACGCCGGTAGTGCGCCCTGCCACAAGTCAGCTAGCAACACCTTCAGAAGTCACGTTTTTCTCGTACTGGTCGATTAAACTTTGGTTTCTTACTGAGGGAAAACTTGCTACTATGCTCATCATACCTTGCTCTTGGGGTTCCCCAACCAACGGTGTGCAATCTGCGCTCATCAAGCTACTTTGTTATTGTTTTGCTTAGTTTATTTATTTCCTCTTGTTTGCTTCATTATATAAAAAATACAAAAAATAGTTTCTATTATAATTGTTATTTCTATCATTTTGTTTTAATTTTGCTAAAATGGATACTCTTGAAAATACTAAGTTGTGTGACTTTACTAGCACAAACAACAATGATTTTATCTGTACACCTATTGCTCCACCTGCTGCTGAAGCAACTTTCTATGAAATTAAACTTGCTTTGTTAAATCTTGTTATGAAAGAGAAATTTTTTGGTGTTAGTACTGATGATGCTGCTTCTCACCTTAATAATTTTTTTGAAATTTGTGAGATGCAAAAGTATAAAGATGTAGATGGTGACATTATTAAACTGAAATTGTTTCCTTTCTCTTTGAGAGGGAGAGCTAAAGATTGGTTGCTATCTTTATCTAGAAATAGTATTGATTCTTGGGTTAAATGCAAAGATGCTTTTATTGGAAAATATTATCCTCCTGCTAAGATTATATCCTTGAGAAGTGACATAATGAAATTTAGACAATTTGATAATGAACATGTTGCTCAAGCTTGAGAAAGATTGAAATCTTTGGTAAAGAATTGTCCCACTCATGGACTGAATTACCATCCAAACTTTTTATGCAGGACTGAATTTTTCTTCAGGAAAGCTTCTAGATTCAGCTGCTGGAGGTACCTTTATGTCCATTACTTTGGGGGCTGCAACAAAACTCCTTGATGATATGATGATAAATTATTCGGAATGGCACACCGAGAGGGCTCCACGAGGTAAGAAGGTAAATTCTGTCGAAGAAACCTCCTCCTTGAGTGATAAAATTGATATTATTATGTCTGTTCTTGTTAATGGTAAAGCTCATGTTGATCCAAATAATATTCCGTTAGCTTCTTTGGTTGCTCAAGAAGAGCATTGATGTCTACGGGTGCTTCTATTCTTATAGACAGTGTTGGGCCTCCAAGAGCAGAGGTTTGTAGAACAGCTGCAAGTTTCCCTTAAGTGGATTACCCAAGGTTTATCGAACTCAGGGAGGAAGAGGTCAAAGATATCCCTCTCATGCAACCCCGCAACCACAAAGCAAGAAGTCTCTTGTGTCCCCAACACACCTAATAGGTGTACTAGTTCGGCGAAGAGATAGTGAAATACAAGTGGTATGAATGAATATGAGCAGTAGTATGGCGCCAAAAGTGCTTGCTGGCGTGCGCTGATGGTAGTAATATTGCGGGAAGTAAACATGCGTAGTAACGCAGCAGTAGTAACTCAAGAAAAACAAGAAAAGCGATAGCAGATTTAGGAACAAGGCCTAGGGAATAGACTTTCACTAGTGGACACTCTCAACTTTGATCACATAACGTAATAGATAAATGCATACTCTACACTCTCTTGTTGGATGATGAACACACTGCGTAGGATTACACGAACCCTCAATGCCGGAGTTAACAAGCTTCACAATTCAATGTTCATATTTAAATAACCTTAGAGTGCATGAAAGATCGAAACGACTAAACCAAGTACTAACATAGCATGCACACTGTCACCTTCATGCCAGGTAGGAGGAATAGATCACATCAATACCATCATAGTAATAGTTAACTTCATAATCTACAAGAGATCATAATCATAGCCTACACCAAGTACTAACACGAGTGCACACACTGTCACCATTACACCGTGCGAGGAATAAAACTACTTTAATAACATCACTAGAGTAGCACATAGACAAATTGTGATACAAAACACATTGCAATCATAAAGAGATATGAATAAGCACTTCACTACGCCATTCATAACAGTGAATAAGTATTCTGTGAAATATAGCCTAAGAGACCCACACGGTGCACACACTGTCACCTTTACACACGTGGGACAAGGAGTCTCCGGAGATCACATAAGTAAAACCCACTTGACTAGCATAATGACATCTAGATTACAAGCATCATCATATGAATCTCAATCATGTAAGGCAGCTCATGAGATTATTGTATTGAAGTACATAGGAGAGAGATGAACCACATAGCTACCGGTACAGCCCCGAGCCTCGATGGAGAACTACTCCCTCCTCATGGGAGCAGCAGCGGTGATGAAGATGGCGGTGGAGATGGCAGCGGTGTCGATGGAGGAGCCTTCCGGGCACTTCCCCGTCCGGCAGGTGCCGGAACAGACTCCTGTCCCCAGATCTTGGCTTCGCGATGGCGGCGCTCCGGAAGGTTTCGTGGGTTTCGTCCTCCGTAATAGGTTTTCGCGACGAGGCTTTAAATAGGCGGGCACTCGAGGGGCCTGGGGCCACACCATAGGGCGCGCCCCCCCTCCGGCCGCGTGTGGGGCCCCTGCTTCCGGCGCTCTCGTGTTCTGGATGCTTCCGGCAAAATAGGAACCTGGGCGTTGATTTCGTCCAATTTCGAGAATATTTCGTTACTAGGATTTCTGAAACCAAAAACAGCAGAAAACAGCAACTGGCACTTCGGCATCTTGTCAATAGGTTAGTTCCGGAAAATGCATAAATATGACATAAAGTGTGTATAAAACATGTAGGTATTGTCATAAAACAAGCATGGAACATAAGAAATTATAGATACGCTGGAGACGTATCAACATCCCCAACCTTAGTTCTGCTCGTCCCGAGCAGGTAAAACGATAACAAAGATAATTTCTTAAGTGACATGCTACCAACATAATCTTGATCCAATAATGATGTAAAGCATGTGAACTGAGATCAAATTACTCAAAGCAAATGTCTATATTGATATAAGAGATGATAATGCAAGAGTTAAACAAGCTAGAAGTTTTCATGAACTATTGCTTCAAAGACATGAAACCGCACAAAGTTCATTAAAGATGTGTTAAGTATTCAGCATAGAAGTTCTATCCTTCATTCCAAGCATCAAGTAAATTTTTACAACATAAGAAGGATTCAGTCAAGTAAACATAAACATGAACGTCATGAATCAACTGTTTCGAAGTCTACTCAACCGGTGAGCGCAAGCATTTGGTATTAGCACCAGGATGTTATGGCATAAAGAACGTTAATGGGGGTTTGGAAGGCCAATGAGAGAAAGTCTTACAAAGCTGTAAATGATTACTAGACAAGAGGAAGTCTTATAATCGAAGCTATGCAAGGAGTAGTGATTGCCATGCAACGGATGCACATAGAGCTATATGTGTATGAAAGCTCTCCAATGGAACTAGTGGGGGTGCATCCAACTTGGTTGCTCACGAAGACCTAGAGCACTTTTGAGGATGCTCATCATTGGAATATACAACCCAAGTTCTATAGTGTAAATTCCCCACATAGTTATACTAGTAAAACATGAAAACTCTCTCATATGGAGTGTAGGTGCTAAACATGAGCACAAATGATGACTATGAATATGCAGGTGCTAAAACATGAGCACAAGTGTGGATAAAAGATAGTAATGCTGCCCCTTTTTTTCTTTATTCTTTTTTTTTTCTTTTTTCTTTTTTTTTCTTTTCTTTTTTTTTTTTTTTCTTTCTTTTCTTTTTCTTTTTGGTGGCCTCCATGGCTCTTTTCACTTTTAGGGGCAACATCCTAATATGACAACACACTTTTTGGTACAAATAACTCATAATGAATAAAACATGAAGTATGAAACTGTATGCCTCTGCCAGTGTAGCAGGATGTGCAATGATCTAGCGTAACATGGGTAAACCACACATCAGCTGTATAGAATCATGCAAAGCAATATACGAATAATAAATGACAACATGGCATGTAATGTAAAATGGATGTTGCATGGCAATATACCTCGGAACAGCTATGGAAATGCTGTGGTAGGTAGGTATGGTGGCTGTTTTGAGGAGATGTATGGGCTTATGTGTAGGAGAACAAGAGAAAGTCCTCCCACGGGTTTGGATGTACTGGCGAAGTATGCACAATTCTCAATGTGAGCAAAAGGCAATGCACAGTACCGAAGAGGCTAGCAAATATGGATGGTGGAAGTGCCAAAAACCGTAGCTTAACATTAGTCAAAAAGAACTCACAAGCTTATTGCAAACATCTAGCAGGTTCAACATTAAGAGCATGATTTAAAATTTTACCGACCTTCAGCACAACTTAGTCATTACGATGAACCTTTAGACATGGAAAGCTATCAAGTCCAACTACGCCTTCAACTATTTAAATGGAGTTTGTAGTACGGCACAAGCTTAAAGACAACAATCCACTACTAATTTTAACTTATTCAACCAACAAGTTTTACCATCTAAATATACCTCAAAACATTTGCAAAGAATCAAGTTATCAAAGCTCAATGATCTACAAGATTATGCAAGTGTTTCATTATACCATTACCACATGCAACATTTCCTTAACCAACCGAATAACAATTTAACGAAGAAGAAACTTCGCCTTGAACATTATGAGTAAAGCCTAAGGACATATTTGTCCATATGCAACAGCGGTGTCTCTCTCCCACACAAAGAATGCTAGGATCCAACTTTATTCAAACAAAACAAAAACTAAAGCAAACCGACGCTCCAAGCAAAGTGCATAAGATGTGACGGAATAAAAATGTAGTTTCAGGGGAGGAACCTGATGATGTTGTCGATGAAGAAGGGGATGCCTTGGGCATCCCCAAGCTTAGACGCTTGAGTCTTCTTAGAATATGCAGGGGTGAACCACGGGGCATCCCCAAGCTTAGAGCTTTCACTCCTCTTGATCATAGTATATCATACTCCTCTCTTGATCCTTGAAAACTTCCTTCACACCAAACTTCAAGCAAACTCATTAGAGGGTTAGTGCATAATCAAAAATTCACATGTTCAGAGGTGACACAATCATTCTTTACACTTCTGGACATTGCATAAAGCTACTGGATATTAATGGATCAAAGAAATTCATCCAATATAGCAAAAGAGGCAATGCGAAATAAAAGGCAGAATCTGTCAAAACAGAACAGTTCGTAAAGACGAATTTTAAAATGGCACCAGACTTGCTCAAATGGAAAAACTCAAAACTAATGAAAGTTGCGTACATATCTGAGGATCACTCACGTAAATTGGCATAATTTTCTGAGTTTCATACAGAGAATTAGGCCCAGATTCGTGACAGCAAAGAAATCTGTCTCTGCGCAGTAATCCAAATCTAGTATGAACCTTACTATAGAGACTTTACTTGGCACAACAATGCAACAAAACTAAGATAAGGAGAGGTTGCTACAGTAGTAAACAACTTCTAAGACACAAATATAAAACAAAAGTGCTGTAGTAAAATAAACACATGGGTTATCTCCCAAGAAGTTCTTTCTTTATAGCCATTAAGATGGGCTCAGCAGTTTTAATGATGCACTCGCAAGAAATAGAAGTTGAAGCAAAAGAGAGCATCAAGAGGCAAATTCAAAACACATTTAAGTCTAACATGCTTCCTATGCATAGGAATCTTGTAAATAAACAAGTTCATGAAGAGCAAAGTAACAAGCATAGGAAGATAAAACAAGTGTAGCTTCAAAAATTTCAGCACATAGAGAGATGTTTTAGTAACATGAAAATTTTTACAACCATATTTTCCTCTCTCATAATAACTTTCAGTAGCAACATGAGAAAACTCAACAATATAACTATCACATAAAGCATTCTTATCATGAGTCTCATGCATAAATTATTACTCTCCACATAGGCATAATCAATTTTATTAGTTGTAGTGGGAGCAAATTCAACAAAGTAGCTATCATTATTATTTTCATCATCAAATATAGGAGGCAAAGTATCATCAAAGTAAATTTTCTCCTCAGTGCTTGGGGGACTAAACATATCATGCTCATCAAAACCAGCTTCCCCAAGCTTAGAATTTTCCATAGCATTAGCAACAATGGTGTTCAAAGCATTCATATTAATATGTTCCATGGGTTTTTTAATTTTCGCATCAAACCATCCATGTCTTAAATGAGGAAATAGAATAAAAAGGCCATTATTGTCCATTATGCCTAACTAGTGTAAACAAGAAACCAAATGTCGCAATTGCAGAGTCTAAAGGAAATAGCTTCGAGTACTTACAACGGCGCCGGAAAATAGCTTAGTAGCCGAGATCCTGAGTGTGAGTACCTTTTACCTTTCCTCCCCGGCAACGGCGCCAGAAGTACTTGATGTCTACGGTGCTTCTATTCTTGTAGATAGTGTTGGGCCTCCAAGAGCAGAGGTTTGTAGAACAGCAAGTTTCCCTTAAGTGGATTACCCAAGGTTTATCGAACTCGGAGGAAGAGGTCAAAGATATCCCTCTCATGCAACCCTGCAACCACAAAGCAAGAAGTCTCTTGTGTCCCCAACACACCTAATAGGTGTACTAGTTCGCGAAGAGATAGTGAAATACAAGTGGTATGAATGAATATGAGCAGTAGTATGGCGGAAAAGTGCTTGCTGGCGCAAGCTGATGGTAGTAATATTGCGGGAAGTAAACATGCAGTAGTAACGCACAGTAGTAACTCAGAAACAGAAACAAGCAGCGATAGCAATATTTAGGAACAAGGCCTAGGGAATAGACTTTCACTAGTGGACACTCTCAACTTTGATCACATAACAGAATAGATAAATGCATACTCTACACTCTCTTGTTGGATGATGAACACATTGCGTAGGATTACACGAACCCTCAATGGGAGTTAACAAGCTCCACAATTCAATGTTCATATTTAAATAACCTTAGAGTGCATGAAAGATCGAAACGACTAAACCAAGTACTAACATAGCATGCACACTGTCACCTTCATGCCAGGTAGGAGGAATAGATCACATCAATACCATCATAGTAATAGTTAACTTCATAATCTACAAGAGATCACAATCATAGCCTACACCAAGTACTAACACGAGTGCACACACTGTCACCATTACACCGTGCAGGAGGAATAAAACTACTTTAATAACATCACTAGAGTAGCACATAGACAAATTGTGATACAAAACACATTGCAATCATAAAGAGATATGAATAAGCACTTCACTACGCCATTCATAACAGTGAATAAGTATTCTGTGAAATATAGCCTAAGAGACCCACACGGTGCACACACTGTCACCTTTACACACGTGGGACAAGGAGTCTCCGGAGATCACATAAGTAAAACCCACTTGACTAGCATAATGACATCTAGATTACAAGCATCATCATATGAATCTCAATCATGTAAGGCAGCTCATGAGATTATTGTATTGAAGTACATAGGAGAGAGATGAACCACATAGCTACCGGTACAGCCCCGAGCCTCGATGGAGAACTACTCCTCCTCATGGGAGCAGGTGGTGATGAAGATGGCGGTGGAGATGGCAGCGGAGTCGATGGAGGAGCCTTCCGGGGCACTTCCCCGTCCGGCAGGTGCCGGAACTTCTGTCCCCCGATCTTGGCTTCGCGATGGCGGCGGCTCGAAGGTTTCGTGGGTTTCGTCCTCCGTAATAGGGTTTTCGCGACGGAGGCTTTAAATAGGCGAAGGGCAGCCTCGGGCCCGGGGCCACCACACCATAGGGCGGCGCGGCCCCCTCTGGCCGCGCCTGTGGTGTGTGTGGGCCCCCAGGGCTTCCCTGGCGGCTCTCGGGTGTTCTGGATGCTTCCGGCAAAATAGGAACCCGGGCGTTGATTTCCCAATTCCGAGAATATTTCGTTACTAGGATTTCTGAAACCAAAAACAGCAAAACAGAACTGGCTTCGACATCTTGTCAATAGGTTAGTTCCGGAAAATGCATAAATATGACATAAAGTGTGTATAAAACATGTATGTATTGTCATAAAACAAGCATGGAACATAAGAAATTATAGATACGTCGGAGACGTATCAAGCATGTTGATGTGAACTTCATTATGAACAATAATTTCAACAACAACGCTTATAGGAGTAATTTTGGTAGCAACAATTATAGGCCATATCCTTCTAATAATGGTAATTCTTATGGTAATTCCTACATCAACAATAGAAGTGCACCCTCTGATCTTGAAGTCATGCTTAAGGACTTTATTAGTAAACAAACTGCTTTTAATAAATATGTTGAGGAAAAGTTTGGCAAAATTGATGTTCTTGCTTCTAAAGTTGATAGCCTTGCTCATGATGTTGAATTTCTTAAATTAAAGGTTATGCCTCATGATGTTAAAGAAAGTAAAACTTTGAATGCCATTCAAGTTAGAATTGATGACAATGTTAGGATGTTGGCGGAATTGCATGCTAGGTGGGAAAGTGAAGATGAAATTGCTAGAAATAATAATTTGACTAAAATTTGTACCATCACAACCACCAGTACTAATAAAGTTTCAAATGCTAGCAAACCTCCTACTATTAATGGTAACATAATTGGTGTTGGAAAAGTCCCCACTCCTTCTACAAAATTACCTAGAACCACTAAAACTGTTTCTGATAAGTGTGCTGAAATTTTTTGGAGTATGGGAGACAATAGTCCTTTTACCATTGATAATAATGACTTTGATTTTGATGATTGAAATATTTCTGAAGTAATTAAGCTTTCTAGAAGTCCTAATGCTAGTGCTATAAATATTGCTTTTACAAAGCATATTACAAATGCTCTCATGCAAATTCGAGAAGAGAAATTAAAGCGTGAAGCTTCTATTCCTAAAAATTTAGAAGATGGCTGGGATCCCATCATTAAGATGAAATAATATGGCTTTAATTGCAATGATTTATGTGATCTTGGCGCAAGCATTTCTTTTATGCCTAGAAAAATCTATGATATGCTTGAGTTGCCACCGTTGGAACAATGTTATTTGGATGTTCATCTTGTTGATATTTCTATAAAGAAATCTTTGGGGAGAGTTAATAATGTTCTTATTATGGTTAATAATAACTTTGTCCTCGTTGATTTTGTTGTTTTGGATATTGAATGCAATGTTTCTTGTCCAATTATTTTGGGAAGTCCGTTTCTTAGAACTGCTACTATTGATATGAGAGATGGGATTATTAAATATCAATTCCTACTCAAGAAAGGTATGGAACACTTCCATAGAAAAATAAAAAGTCACCTTATGATTCTATTATTAGAACAAGTTATGATGTTGATGCTTCTTCACTTGATAATACTTGATGCTACCTCTTTTTCTGCGCCCAGCTGAAAGGCGTTAAAAAAGCACTCTTGGAAGATAACCCATGTTTTATTTATGTATTTTTCTTTTGTTGAGTCTTGTAAGTTATTATCTCTGTAATAACCTCTCCTTATCATTTTTATTTCATTTTTGCGCTAAGAATAGCCTCTAATAGGAAGAAAGTAAGATTTGGGGAAGTTGCTGTCCTGAAAACAGATTCTGTGCTGTCACCATAAAAATCCGTATTCCCAAACAGAACGTAATTTTGATCTGCCAACTTTTGTGCATATGCCCCAGGTTATTATCTAACTTTTGTTAGTTGAACACTTTTTATCTGAGCAACAGAAGATTTTCAAAAAAAAAATCAATCTTTACATGATGTTCTGTTTTAACAGAATTCTGCCACTATTTGCATTTGCCTCTTAATATATTTCTTTTTTAGTTCTTTTGAGAAAGAGCTTTTTGAAGAGGTGCTACGGTAGCTGATGCTTTAATAGATGTTTGATATATGTTAAAACTGAACCCAAGTAGATTTGTTATTTTGATTGCACTAATGCTGCTAATAAGAATTGTGTGAAGTTTTGTATGAAAGAAGTTTTCAAGTGTAGGGAGAGAAAATGATGTAATGAGATGAAGTATGGACAAAATCTCAAGCTTGGATATGCCATGTCACCCGAAAAAATATTCAAGAGGTACAAGCATCAAAGGTTGGGGATGCCTTGGGCATCCCCTCTTCATCAACAAAGCATTAGGTCATCTTTCTATGCGCTATATTTTATTGCTTCATATACTATGTGTTATTAGTGGAGCGACTTTATTTTTGTTTTTAGTTTAGTTTAGTTTTGTTTGCTGTAGCATATGATTGGGTCCCAGCATATTTGTTGGGAGAATGACACACTCCGTTTTAATTGCATAGAACTCTCTAGTTTTCGCTTTTATTGTTCTGCGAGTGTTCTAGTTTGCTAGTACTGCGTTTAGCTCTTGTTCTTTCACTCTTATTTTGTTCAGAGCTTGTTAGTTTTATTTATTCATGTATGATTATCTCTCTGGTCCATATAGATTTTTCTCTATGAGAGTTGTTTCAAATAAGTTGATTGGTGCTTGAGACGAGTAAAATGTTTCATGCTTATAGTGATGCAAAAGGAAGCTTGTCTAGACTATGGCATAGATTTTGGCATGTCATGTTGGATGTTATTCTTATTATATGCTTAGTATTTATTATTCTAGCATGACTTGTCTCAAATAGCTAAGAGTGCATAATGTGCTATAGAAAGAATCATGTGTTGTTTTCATCATAAAAAGCATAATATTTTGGTATTCTCCTTTGATGCTTTATTGGGTTGACTTGGCACATGCTTATACCATGTTATGACTACAACCAGTCAAATAAGACTCTATGATCATTTAATTTTTTGACTTGTAATATCACTTTATGCTTTGATTAATAATGTTTTGTCGCTATGCACGATTATGACCATTATTGCTCTCTTAGTTGGTCGCTCCCAGTCTTTTGTTAGCCTTCGCCTGTACTGAGTATGAGCTCTACTCGTGCATCTAACCACCAAATAACCAAAGTATGCCAAAAGTGTCCACCATATCTACCTACTAGCATCATTATTATTTCAAGTATATTCATCATGTTATTATTTATCTTCCAAATTAACTTTTGTCATGAGAAAATTAGTTAGTAAAGCTCTCACGAACTTGATGGCACATTTACTTTCTTGCACTTAATAAACTTGAGCCATTGTGATTATCTTATGAAGATTATATGCTTGCAAATTACGAGTTGGGAGTTAGCACAACCATGCTTTCATGGGGCACGATTTTAACATTGCACTTATTCCTATTTAGTTGATATCATGTTCTTTTGTTTATGGATGCCTAGCAGTGCGAAATAAAATAAAAACTTGCAAGTCCATGTAGTTTGTATATATGTTAGAGAAACGTCTGGGCGGCCAACTTAAGCCATGCATCATTCATGGTGGAAATGTACAGCAAACCATAGTGAGCATTCTATGACACATCTTTAATAAAAAGCTATGCCCATAGTAACTAAATGGTACGTCTCAAACGTATCTATAATTTTTGATGCTCGATGCTTGTTTTACACCAATTTATATATGTTTTGCTCATACTTCGTTGCACGTTTATATATTTTCCGGCACTAACCTATTAACAAGATGCCATAGTTCTAGTTCCATGTTTTCTGTAGTTTTGTATTTCAGAAAAATTGTACAGAAAATATTCTCGAAATTGAACGAAACAAAAGCCGAAGTCAATATTTTTCCGTAACGAAGATAAAGTCCAAAGGGGGGTCGAAGAAGAGGCGCCGGGCGGTCACACCACACCTAGGCGCGGTATGGCCCTAGATCGCGCCTAGGGGTGGTGTGGGCCCCCTGGCCTCCACCGACCTCTCGACCTTCCGCCTATTTATTCACGATCTCAGGAAATCCTGAACACCCGAGCCTCCATCCACGAAAAGTTTTGTCGTGGCCATCATCGCAGATCCTAGCTCGGGAGGATTCTGAAGCTCTTCCCAGCACCCTGCCGGAGGGAGAGATCATTGCCGGAGACATCTACATCGCCATGCCCGCCTCTGAAGTGATGTGTGAGTAGTTCATCCCTGGATTATGGGTCCATAGCAATATCTATATGGTTGTCTTCTCCAATTTGTGCCTCATGTTTAGATCTTGTGAGCTGCTCTACATGATCAAGATCATCCTTATGTAATGCTACATGTTGTGTTTGCTGATCCGATGAATATTGAATACTATCTTGAGATCGATTATATATTCTTGTAATATGTTATTTGTGATCTTGCATGCTTTCCATTCCTAGTAGATACTCTGGCCAAGTAGATGCTTGTGACTCCAAGAGGAGGTATTTATGCTCGATAGTAGGTTCATGCCTCTAGTTTTCTAGAAGAGTGACAATAACTTCTAAGATTGTAGATGTGATGTTGCTACTAGGAAGAAAACAACAATGTTTTATCCGAGGATAATTCTATTGTTTACTTTACACACATTGCTTAATGCGATAATCTATTGCTTGCAACTTAATACTGGAAGGGGTTCGGACGATAACCGGAAGATGGATTATTAGTCATAGACGCACTTGGATTACAGTCTATGTATTATATTGTAATGCCCAAACGAATATCATAGTAATCATCTTGTCATGTATGGTCAGTATTCTGTCAATTGCCCAGCTGTAATTTGTTCACCCAAAATGTTATTTATCTTTATGGAGAGACACATCTAGTGAACTGTGGACCCCGATCCATTCCTTTACACTGATAAATTCAACCACTGCAATCCTGCTCTGTTTACTTACTGCAAACACTATTCTCTTTAATTACTGCAAACATCTCCTTCCACTCGATACATTTAATCCTTTGTGTTCAGTAATATCGGTGATATTGACAACCTCACTGTAATTAAGTTGGGGCAAAGTATTTTGGTTGTGTTGTGTGCAGGTTCCACGTTGTTGCTGACGCCGGTAGTGCGTCCTGCCACTAGTCAGCTAGCAACACCTTCAGAAGCTCCTACTGGTCGATTAAACCTTGGTTTTTTACTGAGGGAAAACTTGCTGATGTACTCATCACACCTTCCTCTTGGGGTTCCCCAATATTAACTGCCAGCAAGATTTTCTGGCGCCGTTGTCGGGGAGAAAGAGGATTTCTGCAAGGGAAGTTTCTGATCATCTCCAATCTCTTTACTTTGTTATTGTTTTACTTAGTTTATTTTATTTTGTCTCGTTTGCTTATTTATATCAAAAACATATAAAAAATTAGTTTCTTTTATAGTGGACTTTATATCAAAAACACAAAACAATAGTTTCTATTTTAACTTGTTTCTATGTCTATTCCTGTTACTATGTCGCCTGAGGAAATAATCTTTAATTTCAAACAAGGGAGTGAGGAGAGTTTTAAGAAAGCTTGGTCTAGAATTAATAGTTCTTATAATAAAACTGAACCTAAAATGACTCTAGGCTTGCTTCTTAGTAGCTTTTATTTTGGTCTTATTCTTCGTTATAGATATACTTTGGACACCGTAGCAGGAGGAGATTTCCTCCATTGTGATGGAGATCAAGCTTTTAATGCCATAAAAGAGTTGATTGCAACATATAACTCACCTAGTAATTTTGATTCATCCCTTGTGAGCATTTTTGCTAGATTAAATACTCTTGAGACAAGTACAACTAGCTTGATAGAATGTCATAGTACACTTATAGTATGGTATGCAATAATAAAGTGGTTATTATAATATCTTTGTGTTTATGATAAATGTTTGCATACCATGCTATAAGTGTATTAACCGAAACATTGATACATGTGTGTTATGTAAACAACAAGGAGTCCTGATACGCGTAGATGCACACGTCCGTTGGGAACCCCAAGTGGAAGGTATGATGCGTTATAGAAGCAAGTTTCCCTCAGTATGAAACCAAGGTTTATCGAACCAGTAGGAGCCAAGAAGCACGTTGAAGGTTGATGGTGGCGAAATGTGATGCGGCGCAACACCAGGGATTCCGGCGCCAACGTGGAACCTGCACAACACAACCAAAGTACTTTGCCCAAACGAAAGCGAGGTTGTCAATCTCACCGGCTTGCTGTAACAAAGGATTAACCGTATTGTGTGGAAGATGATTGTTTGCAAGAAAACAGAAACAAGTATTGCAGTAGATTGTATGCGATGTAAAGAATAGGACCGGGGTCCACAGTTCACTAGAGGTGTCTCTCCCATAAGATAAAAGCATGTTGGGTGAACAAATTACAGTCGGGCAATTGACAAATAGAAAAGGGCATAACAATGCATATACATGATATGATAAATATAGTGAGATTTAATCGGCATTACGACAAAGTACATAGACCGCCATCCAACCGCATCTATGCCTAAAAAGTCCACCTTCAGGTTATCATCCGAACCCCTTTCAGTATTAAGTTGCAAGCAACAGACAATTGCATTAAGTATGGTGCGTAATGTAATCGACAACTACATCCTTAGACATAGAATCAATGTTTTATCCCTAGTGGCAAAGACATCACAACCTTAGAACTTTCTGTCACTGTCCCATGTATCAATGAAGGCATGAACCCACTATCGAGCATAAATACTCCCTCTTGGAGTTAAGAGTAAAAACTTGGCCAGAGCCTCTACTAATAACGGAGAGCATGCAAGATCATAAACAACACATAAACAATAGATTGATAATCACCATAACATAGTATTCTCTATTCATCGGATCCCGACAAAAACAACATATAGAATTACAGATAGATGATCTTGATCATGTTAGGCAGCTCACAAGATCCAACAATGAAGCACAATTAGGAGAAGACGACCATCTAGCTACTGCTATGGACCCATATTCCAGGGGTGAACTACTCACTCATCACTCCGGGACGATCATGGCGATGAAGAGTCCTCCGGAGATGAATCCCCTCCCGGCAGGTGCCGGAGGCGATCTCCCGAATCCCCCGAGATGGGATTTGCGGCGGCGTCTCGGGAAGGTTTTCCGTATCGTGGCTCTCGACGGGGGTTTCGCGACGAGACTTTAAGTAGGCGGAAGGGCAGGTCAAGAGGCGGCACGAGGGCCCAGATGACAGGCCGGCGCCAGGGCCTCGGGCCGCGCCGCCCGTTGTCCGGCCACCTCGTGGCCCCACTTCGACTCTCCTTCGGTCTTCTGAAGCTTCGTGCAAAAATAGGACCCCGGGCGTTGATTTCGTCCAATTCCGAGAATATTTACTAGGATTTCTGAAACCAAAAACAGCAGAAAACAGAAGGCTCTTCGGCATCTTGTTAATAGGTTAGTTCCAAAATGCGTAAATACGACATATAATGTGCATAAAACATGTAGATATCATCAATAATGTAGCATGGAACATAAGAAATTATCGATACGTTGGAGACGTATCAGCATCCCCAAGCTTAGTTTTGCTCGTCCCGAGCAGGTAAAACGATAACAAAGATAATTTCTCAAGTGACATGCCATCATAATCTTGATCATACTATTTGTAAACATATGTAATGAATGCAGCGATCAAAACAATGGTAATGACATGAGTAAACAAATGAATCATAAAGCAAAGACTTTTCATGAATAGTACTTCAAGACAAGCATAAATAAGTCTTGCATAAGAGTTATCTCATAAAGCAATAAATCAAAGTAAAGGTGTTGAAGCAACACAAAGGAAGATTAAGTTTCAGCGGTTGCTTTCAACTTATAACATGTATATCTCATGGATATTGTCAACATAAAGTAATATAACAGTGCAATATGCAAGTATGTAGGAATCAATGCAATTCACACAAGTGTTTGCTTCTTGAGGTGGAGAGAGATAGGTGAACTGACTCAACAATAAAAGTAAAAGAAAGGTCCTTCAAAGAGGAAAGCATCGATTGTGTATTTGTGCTAGAGCTTTTATTTTGAAAACATGAAACAATTTTGTCAACGGTAGTAATAAAGAATATGAGTTATGTAAATTATATCTTATAAGTTGCAAGCCTCATGCATAGTATACTAATAGTGCCCGCACCTTGTCCTACTTAGCTTGGACTACCGGATCTTTGCAATGCCATGTTTCAACCAAGTGTCACAAAGGGGTACCTCCATGCCGCCTGTACAAAGGTCTAAGGAGAAAGCTCGCATTTTGGATTTTCGCTTTTGATTATTCTCAACTTAGACATCCATACCGGGACAACATGGACAACAGATAATGGACTCCTCTTTAATGCATAAGCATGTAGCAACAATTATTATTCTCATACGAGATTGAGGATATATGTCCAAAACGAAACTTCAACCATGATTCATGGCTTTAGTTAGCGGCCCAATGTTCTTCTCTAACAATATGCATGCTCCAACCATTAAGGTGGTAGATCCCTCTTACTTCAGACAAGACGGACATGCATAGCAACTCACATGATATTCAACAAAGAATAGTTGATGGCGTCCCCAGAAGCATGGTTATCGCACAACAAGCAACTTAATAAGAGATAAAGTGCATAAGTACATATTCAATACTACGATAGTTTTTAAGGCTATTTTGTCCCATGAGCTATATATTGCAAAGGCGAATGATGGAATTTTAAAGGTAGCACTCAAGCAATTTACTTTGGAATGGCGGAGAAATACCATGTAGTAGGTAGGTATGGTGGACACAAATGGCATAGTGGTTGGCTCAAGGATTTTGGATGCATGAGAAGTATTCCTCTCGATACAAGGTTTAGGCTAGCAAGGTTATTTGAAGCAAACTCAAGGATGAACCGGTGCAGAAAAACTCACATAAAAGACATATTGTAAACATTATAAGACTCTACACCGTCTTCCTTGTTGTTCAAAACTCAATACTAGATTTTATCTAGACCTTAGAGAGACCAAATATGCAAACCAAATTTTAGCAAGCTCTATGTATTTCTTCATTAATGGGTACAAAGTATATGATGCAAGAGCTTAAACATGAGCACAACAATTGCCAAGTATCACATTATCCAAGACATTTTAGAATTACTACATGTAGCATTTTCCAATTCCAACAATATAACAAATTAACGAAGAAGAAACTTCGCCTTGAACATTATGAGTAAAGCCTAAGGACATATTTGTCCATATGCAACAGCGAGCGTGTCTCTCTCCCACAAAGTGAATGCTAGGATCCATTTTATTCAAACAAAACAAAACAAAACAAACCGACGCTCCAAGTAAAGAACACAAGATGTGACTGAATAAAATATAGTTTCAGGGGAGGAACCCGATGATGTTGTCGATGAAGAAGGGGATGCCTTGGGCATCCCCAAGCTTAGACGCTTGAGTCTTCTTAGAATATGCAGGGATGAACCACGGGGCATCCCCAAGCTTAGAGCTTTCACTCCTCTTGATCATAGTATATCATACTCCTCTCTTGACCCTTGAAAACTTCTTTCACACCAAACTTCAAGCAAACTAATTAGAGGGTTAGTGCACAATTAATAATTTACATGTTCAGAGGTGACACAATCATTCTTTACACTTCTGGACATTGCATAAAGCTACTGGACATTAATGGATCAAAGAAATTCATCCAACATAGCAAAAGAGGCAATGCGAAATAAAAGGCAGAATCTGTCAAAAACAGAACAGTTCGTAAAGACGAATTTTAAAATGGCACCAGACTTGATCAAATGGAAAAACTCAAAACTAATGAAAGTTGCGTACATATCTGAGGATCACGAATCACGTAAATTGGCAGATTTTTTCTAATTTTCTACAGAGACTTAGGCCCAGATTCGTGACAGACAGCAATGCTGTTTCTGCGCAGCGATCCCAAATATAACATCAAATTTAACATAGAAACTTTACTTGGCACAAAAACATGATAAGGAGAGGTTGATACAGTAGTAAACAACTTCCAAGACTCAAATATAAAACAAAGTACTGTAGTAAAAACATGGGTTGTCTCCCATAAGCGCTTTTTTTAACGCCTTTCAGCTAGGCGCAAAGTGCAAATCAAGTAACATCGAGAGTAGAAGCATCAACATCATAACTTGTTCTAATAATAGAATCAAAAGGCAACTTCATTCTCTTTCTAGGGAAGTGTTCCATACCTTTCTTGAGAGGAAATTGATATTTAATATTACCTTCCCTCATATCAATAACAGCACCAACGGTTCGAAGAAAAGGTCTTCCCAACACAATAGGACAAGATGCATTGCATTCGATATCCAAGACAACAAAATCAACGGGGACAAGGTTATTGTTAACCGTAATACGCACATTATCAATCCTCCCCAAAGGTTTCTTTTTAACATTATCGGCAAGATTAACATCCAAATAGCAATTCTTCAATGGTGGCAAGTCAAGCATATCATAAATCTTTTTAGGCATAACAAATACTTGCACCAAGATCACATAAAGCATTACATTCAAAGTCATTGAATTTCATTTTAATGATGGGCTCCCAACCATCTTCTAACTTTCTAGGAATAGAAGTTTCAAGTTTTAGTTTCTCTTCTCTAGCTTTTATGAGTGCATTTGTAATATGTTTTGTAAAGGCCAAATTTATAGCACTAGCATTGGGACTTCTAGCAAGTTTTTGTAAGAACTTTATAACTTCAGAGATGTGACAATCATCAAAGTCTAAATCATTATGAGCTACAGCAATGGGATCATTGTCCCCAAGATTGGAAAAAATTTCAGCAGTTTTATCACAAGCAGTTTCAGCAGTTTTAGCAATTTCAGGCAGTTTTGTATGCTTTGCACTAGGAGTAGAAACATTGCCAACACCAATTATTTTACCATTGATAGTAGGAGGTGCAGCAACATGTTCAGTATCTAATTGCTTAAAATTCATTATGCTACTTCTCAAAGATATAATTTTAGCGGAGGATAATATCTACCAATAAAAGCATCCTTACATTTAGTCCATGAATCAATACTATTCTTAGGCAAAGATAGCAACCAATCTTTAGCTCTTCCTCTTAGTGAGAAAGGAAACAATTTCAGTTTAATAATATCACCATCTACATCCTTATATTTTTGCATTTCACATAGTTCAACAAAATTATTGAGATGGGCAGCAGCATCATCAGAACTAACACCATAAAATTGATCTCTCATGACAAGATTTAGTAAAGCAGGTTTAATTTCAAAGAATTCTGCTGTAGTAGCAGGTGGAGCAATAGGTGTGCATAGGAAATCATTATTATTTGTAGTTGTGAAGTCACACAACTTCGTATTTTCAGGGGTATTCATTTTAGCAACAGTAAATAAAGCAAACTAGATAAAGTAAATGCAAGTAACTAATTTTTTTGTGTGTTTTTGATATAGAGAGCAAGACAATAAATAAAGTAAAACTAGCAACTAATTTTTTTGTGTTTTGTTTAGGTGCAGCAAACAAAGTAGTAAATAAAATAAAGCAAGACAAAAACAAAGTAAAGAGATTGAGAAGTGGAGACTCCCCTTGCAGCGTGTCTTGATCTCCCGGCAACGCGCCAAAAATTTAGCTTGATACGCGTAGATGCACACGTCCGTTGGGAACCCCAAGTGGAAGGTATGATGCGTTATAGAAGCAAGTTTCCCTCAGTATGAAACCAAGGTTTATCGAACCAAGGGAGCCAAGAAGCACGTTGAAGGTTGATGGTGGCGAAATGTGATGCGGCGCAACACCAGGGATTCCGGCGCCAAGGTGGAACCTGCACAACACAACCAAAGTACTTTGCCCCAACGAAACAAGAGGTTGTCAATCTCACCGGCTTGCTGTAACAAAGGATTAACCGTATTGTGTGGAAGATGATTGTTTGCAAGAAAACAAGTAAAACAAGTATTGCAGAGATTGTATGCGATGTAAAGAATAGGACCGGGTCCACAGTTCACTAGAGGTGTCTCTCCCATAAGATAAAAGCATGTTGGGTGAACAAATTACAACGGACAATTGACAAATAGAAAAGGGCATAACAATGCATATACATGATATGATAAATATAGTGAGATTTAATCGGCATTACGACAAAGTACATAGACCGCCATCCAACCGCATCTATGCCTAAAAAGTCCACCTTCAGGTTATCATCCGAACCCCTTTCAGTATTAAGTTGCAAGCAAGAGACAATTGCATTAATTATGGTGCGTAATGTAATCGACAACTACATCCTTAGACATAGAATCAATGTTCTATCCCTAGTGGCAACAGCACATCACAACCTTAGAACTTTCTGTCACTGTCCCAGTATCAATGAAGGCATGAACCCACTATCGAGCATAAATACTCCCTCTTGGAGTTAAGAGTAAAAACTTGGCCAGAGCCTCTACTAATAACGGAGAGCATGCAAGATCATAAACAACACATAAACAATAGATTGATAATCACCATAACATAGTATTCTCTATTCATCGGATCCCGACAAACACAACATATAGAATTACAGATAGATGATCTTGATCATCTTAGGCAGCTCACAAGATCCAACAATGAAGCACAATTAGGAGAAGACGACCATCTAGCTACTATGGACCCATAGTCCAGGGGTGAACTACTCACTCATCACTCCGGAGACGATCATGGCGATGAAGAGTCCTCCGGAGATGTATCCCCTCTCCAGGGTGCCGGAGGTGATCTCCGAATCCCCCGAGATGGGACCGCGGCGGCGGCGTCTCGGAAGGTTTTCCGTATCGTGGCCTCTGCATCGGGGGCGCGACGAGGCTTTAAGTAGGCGGAAGGGCAGGTCAAGAGGCGGCACGAGGCCTGATGACAGCCGGCGCGGCCAGGGCCTGGGCCACGCCGCCCGTTGTCTGCCACCTCGTGGCCCCACTTCGACTCTCCTTCGGTCTTCCGGAAGCTTCGTGCAAAAATAGGACCCCGGGCATTGATTTCGTCCAATCCGGATTTAAACCAAAACAGCAGAAAACAAGAATGGCTCTTCGACATCTTGTTAATAGGTTAGTTCCAAAATGCGTAAATACGACATATAATGTGCATAAAACATGTAGATATCATCAATAATGTAGCATGGAACATAAGAAATTATCGATACGTTGGAGACGTATCAAGTCCCTAGTAAGCCTCTTGTATAACTAGCTTGTTGATTAATAGATGATCATGGTTTCGTGATCATGAACATTGGATGTTATTAATAACAAGGTTATGTCATTAGTTGAATGATATAATGGACACACACCCAAATGAGCGTATCATAAGATCAAGTCATTAAGTTCAATTTGCTATAAGCTTTCGATACATAGTTGCTTTAGTCCTTCGACCATGAGATCATGTAAATCACTTACACCGGAAGGGTACTTTGATTACATCAAACGCCATTGCATAAATGGGTGGTTATAAAGATGGGATTAAGTATTTGAAAAGTGTGAGTTGAGGCATATGGATCTATAGTGGGATTTGTCCATCCTGATGACGATAGATATACTCTGGCCCTCTCGGTGGAATGTCATCTGATTAGCTTGCAAGCATATGAATGGTTCATAAGAGATCACATACCACGGTACGAGTAAAGAGTACTTCGGTAACGAGGTTGAACAAGGTATGGAGATACCGATGATCAAACCTCGGACAAGTAAAATATCGCGAGACAAAGGGAATCGGCATCGTATGTAAATGGTCAATCGATCACTAAGTCATCGTTGAATATATGGGAGCTATTATGGATCTCCATATCCCGCTATTTGTTATTGCTCGGAGAGGAGTCTCGATCATGTCTACATAGTTCGCGAATCGTAGGGTGACGCGCTTAAGGTTCGATGTCGCATAAGTAGATTCAGAATATGAGTTCGAGTCCGAAGTTTTTGTTCGGAGTCTCGGATGGGATCGAGGACATCACGAGGAGGTCCGGAATTGTCCGGAGAATAAGATTCATGTATGGGAAGTCAATTTCCGGGGTTCGGAAAAGTCCTGTTTTGACCGGAGCTTCTAGAAGGTTCTAGAGGGCCACCAAGGGCCCACCACCCCCGGAGAGGCCACATAGGCGCCACATGGCATAGTGGGTCCTGCCCACCATGACATGTGGGCCCAGGCCGGCCCCCTTAGAGATAAGATCTATCTCTAGTTTAAATGGTTTAAAATTAGAGATAAGATCTATCTCCTAAAATAAAGCGTTTAAATTAGGAGATAAGGGGGAAGACTTGGGGGAGGAGTTTGCCCCTCCCCATGGCCGGCCAAAGGGGGGGCCCTAGGCCGACCCCCCACCTATATAAAGAGGGAGGGGCTGGCCGGCCAAGGCACCCCATCCACAACCCTAGCCGCCCCTCTCTCTTCCACCTCCATACGCTGTGCAGGCTTAGGCGAAGCCCTGCAGCAACTCTTCTCCACCACCACCACCACGCCGTCGTGTGCTGGGATTCCGTGGAGATCTACTACACCTCCGCTGCCCGCTGGAACGGGAGAGGAAGGAGATTCATCGACACCGTACGCGTGGATCGAGTACGGAAGTGCTGCCGGATTGCAGCACGGGGACGATTGTCTACACCAACAACGAGATTAATCTCGTAGGCTTTGGAATCTTCGAGGGTTAGTCTCATCTCTATCTCGTTGCTTCGATCTTGTAGATTAGATCTTGGGTGTTCCATAGATTAGATCTGTTGGTTTTATTCTTCTTGCGGTAGGAATTTTTTGTTTTCTATGCAACGAACCCCTTCATGATCATGTTCCGATAAATTCTGAACCTTCAAGTTGACTCCCTTTAGTGAAAGTTGATATAGGTGTTAACATTTTTTAGCTCGTTGCGATATTATGTCTGAGTTTTGTCTTATGCCTAAAGATATTTACGAGCCTTTAAATCTTTGGGGACTTTCTGAGGGAGGAGAAGAAATATCTCTTACCAATAAGCTATTATATTACCCATTGGAATTGCTGAAGGAGTGCATACAAAAATCCTAGAAAAAATGATACCTACTGATTATCTTGTCATTGAATGTGTAGGAAAAGGACAAATCACGCTTGGGCGATCTCTGCTAAAACTCCTAGGAGCAAGGATTGATATTCGGAAAGGTATCATGACTTTCACCTCCCCACCAGGTACTTCTCATTCTTTCCCTAAGAAAAAGCGTAAAGGTAGGAGAGGTAGGCGCAAAGCTCCCGCCATTTATGATGTTGATGTTTCTTCACTTGATAATACTTGATGCTCGCTCCTTTTCTGCGCCTAGATGAAAGGCGTTGAAGAAAAGCACTCTTGGAAGATAACCCATGTTCATTTCTGTAATTTTGTTGTTGTTGAGTCTTGGAAGTTATTACCTCTGTAATAACCTCTCATTATTATTTTTATTTCGTTTTTTTTGCCAAGAATAGCCTTCAATTGGAAGAATCTAAGATTTGGGGAAGTTGCCTTCTTGAAAACAGATTCTGTGTTGTTACCATAAAAATTCGTATAAATAGCCACAGCAGAATTTTGAACTGATTTTTTTTGTGCATATGCCCCTGGTTATTATCTAACTTTCGTTATTTTAACACTTTCTGATCTGAGCAACATAAGATTTTCAAAAAAAATCGATATTTACCAGCTTTTCTGTTTTGACAGATTTCTGCCACTATTTGCATTTGTCTCTTAATCTATTTATTTTTTAGTTCTTTTGATCAAATGCTTTTTGAAGAGGTTGCTACAGTAGATACTGCTTTAATAGATATTTGATATATGCTAGAACTGAACTCAAATGGATTTGTTTATTTTGATTGTACTAATTCTGCTAATAAAGAATTGTGTGAAATTTTGTATGAAGGAAGTTTTCAAGTGTAGGGAGAGAAGTATGATGTGATGAGATGCAAAATGGACAAAATCTCAAGTTTGGGATGCCCTGCACCCCAAGAAATATCCAAAAGGTACAAGCGTCAAAGCTTGGGGATGCCCAAGGCATCCCCTCTTCATCAACAAAGCAACAAGTCATCTTTCTATGCGCTATATTTGTATTGCTTCATATACTATGTGTTGTTCTTGGAGCGTCTTTATTTTTGTTTTTAGTCTTGTTTTGTTTGTTGTAGCATATGGTTGGATCCCGACATATTTTTTTTGTAGAATGACACACTCCGTTTTAGTTGCATAGAATGCTCTAGTTTTCGCTCTTATTGTTCTGCGAGTGTTCTAGTTTTCTAGTACTGCGTTTAGCTCTTGTTCTTTCACTCAAATTTTGTTCAGAGTTTGTTAGTTTTCTTTATTTATGTAGGATTAGCTCTCTGGTCCAATTTGTTTTAATCTCTGAGAGCTATTTCAAATAAGTTGATTCATGTTGGAGACGAGTAAAATGTTTCATGACTATAGTGATGCAAAAGGAAGCTTGTCTAGACTATGGATAGGCTTTGGCATGTCATGTTGGATGTTATTCTTGTCATATGCTTAGTATTTATTATTGTAGCATGACTTTTCTCAAATATCTAAGAGTGCATAATGTGCCATTGAAAGTATCATGTGTTGTTTCCATCATAAAAGCATAATGTTGTTGTATTCTCCTTTGATGCTTTATTGGGTTGACTTGGCACATGCTTATACCATGCTATGACTATAACCAGTCAACTAAAGACTCTACGATCATTTAGTTTTTGACTTGTAATATCACTTTATGCTTTGATTGATAATGCTTTGTCGCTATGCATGATTATTACCATTATTGCTCTCTTAGTTGGTCGATCCCAGTCTTTTGCTAGCCTTCGTCTGTACTGAGTATAAGCTCTACTCGTGCATCCAACCACCAATAACCAAGGTTTGCAAATTGTGTCCACCATATCTACCTACTAGCATTATTGGTATTCCAAGTATGTTTATCATGTTTTTATTTCTATTCCAAATTAAATTTTGGCATGAGAAAATTAGTCAGTAAAGCTCTCACGAACTTGGTGGCACATTTATTTTCTTGCACTTAATAAACTTGATCATTGTGACTGTCTTATGAACTTTATATGTTTGCAAATTGCGAGTTGGAAGTTAGCACAACCATGCTTTCATGGGGAACGCTTTCAACATTGCACTTATTCATATTTAATTGATGTCATGTTCTTTTGTTTATGGATGCCTAGCGGTGCGAAATAAAATGGAAACTTGTAAGTCCATGGAGTTTGTATATATGTTAGAGAAACGCATGGGCCGCTAATCTAAGCCATGCATCATTCATGGTGGAAATTTATAGCGAACCATAGTGAGCATTCTATGAAGCATTTTCAATAAAAATATATACCCATAGTAAATAAAAAGATTGTTGAGATGCTCATTGTCTGTTTGTCTTGTCATTTTAGCATGGGATTGCTCCTACAAGAGTACTTTCATATCATGGGGCAGGAGGTACCCCGTTGGCGGTTCTCGATGACACATGTATACTTACAATGACAAGAACTTATTTGGGACCTAAGTTGGGTAGCATGAGGTTTAGGTACTCGTATTCAAGGGGCATGAGATTTTCAACTTGTGATTTGTCAAGCATATAGCTTATATTTGCCATCACATTAACTTTAACCATTCAAGATGCTTATGATAGGGGCAATGAGAGATCAAAGCTAATGGGTATCATAATTTTTGGAAGGTTTATAAAACTTGTTAATCTTGCTTACTCTGCAAAGAGTCTTTCTTTTACTTTTATGTTGAGTCTTCATTTACTTCTTTTTGCACCAATTAAGAGAGCATAGTTGTCATTCTTAGTGCAACGTGCATAGTCTCAAAATTATTATTGATTGATTCATGATTATGCTATTGCTTGTTCTTAAATTACTTGTATCTAGTCACTCTCTGAACTTTGAAGGTGTCCTAGTATTTATGTTTTGCTACTTCATAAAGGACATGTTGAGTACCACTTTTCTATATTTTATCTATGCTCATAAACAAATAGTTGCTTTCAATGCACTATTATTCATGATCCTTTGTTTGAGTTACTTTTCATGTTATAACATGGTTGCTAAGTTCTATTGTTAGAATTATACCTATCATGCCTATGTTTAGAGTACTTTGATCCCAGCTCACAATGCTTTACAATGTTTGATCAAGATTGTGTTGGCTTCATGTCACCTAAAAAAATATTTTGTTATCACTTACCTACTCGAGGACGAGCAGGAGTTAAGCTTGGGGATGCTTGATACGTCTCAAACATATCTATAATATTTGATGCTCCATCATGCTTGTTTTACACCAATTTATATATGTTTTCCTCATACTTCGTTGCACTTTATACATTTTCCGGCACTAACTATTACCAAGGTGCCACAGTGCCAGTTCCATGTTTTCTATTGTTTTGTATTCTAGAAAAGTTGTACATGAAATATTCTCGGAATTGGAAGAAACAAAAGCCGAAGTCAATATTTTTCCGTAACGAAGACAGAGTCAAGAGGGGGGGGGGGGGGTCGAAGAAGAGGCGCGGGGCGGCCAGACCACACCTAGGCGCGGCCTGCCCTGGCCCGCACCTAGGTGTGGTGTGTGCCCCCTGGCCTCCACCGACATCGCCCTTCCGCCTATTTATTCACGATCTCGGGAAAAGCCTGAACACCCGAGCCTCCATCCACGAAAAGTTCCGTCGTGGCCGCCATCGTAGACCCTAGCTCGGGAGGGTTCTGAAGCTCTTCCCGGCACCCTGCCGGAGGGGAAGATCATCGCCGGAGGCATCTACATTGCCATGCTCGCCTCCAAAGTGATGCGTGAGTAGTTCTTCCCTGGACTATGGATCCATAGCAGTAGCTAGATGGTTGTCTTCTCCAATTTGTGCCACATGTTTAGATCTTGTGAGCCGCCCTACATGATCAAGATCATCCTTATGTAATGCTACATGTTGTGTTTGCTGGGATCCGATGAATATTGAATACTATGTTGAGATCGATTATATATTCTTGTCATATGTTATTGGTGATCTTCATGCTTTCCATTGCTAGTAGATACTCTGGCCAAGTAGATGATGCGTGTGACTCCAAGAGGGGGTATTTTTGCTCGATAGTAGGTTCATGCCTCTAGTTTTCTGGAAGAGTGACAATAACTTCTAAGATTGTAGATGTGCTGTTTCTACTAGGGATAAAACAACAATATTTTATTCGAGGGTAATTCTATTGTTTAATTTACACACATCGCTTAATACGATAATCTGTAGCTTGCAACTTAATACTGGAAGGGGTTCAGACGATAACCGGAAGGTGGATTATTAGTCATAGACGCAGTTGGATTACAGTCTATATATTATGTTGTAATGCCCAAACGAATCTCATAGTAATCATCTTGTCACGTATGGTCGGTATTATGTCAATTGCCCAGCTGTAATTTGTTCACCCAACATGTTATTTATCTTTATGGAGAGACACCTCTAGTGAACTGTGGACCCCGGTCCTTTCTTTTACACTGATAAATTCAACCACTGCAATCTCTCGTTACTTTTGCAAGCACTGTTCTCTTTAATTACTGCAAACATCTTCTTCCACTCGATACATTTAATCCTTTGTGTTCAGCAAAACCAGTGAGGTTGACAACCTCACTGTAAGTTGGGGCAAAGTATTTTGGTTGTGTTGTGTGCATGTTACACATTTTTGCTGACATCGGTAGTGCACCCTGCCACTAGTCAGCTAGCAACACCTTCAGAAGTCACGCATTTCTCCTACTGGTCGATTAAACCTTGGTTTCTTACTGACGGAAAACTTGCTGTTGTGCTCATCATACCTTCCTCTTGGGGTTCCCCAACGGTGTGCAATCTGCGCTCATCAATGCACATGCTAGCTGCAGTCGCTCAGGATAAGGAGATTAGAGCCATAATCCATCATTGTAAGATGAGACATTTGTCTTTGGACAAAATGTATCAAGTATTTCCTAATATAATGAGTGGTGCGGACAAGAGAAAGTTATACATCTCAAATGTATCTAATTTTCAATGTACTTTGTTCGATGATTTGCTCCGGAATCTCACCATACTTGAATAAAACTGCTGAATCTGACATTGTTTTTAGCAGAAGTCTTCTTTCTGTCTGTTTTCACAGGAAATAAAATAGAGGAAAATACCATGCATGTTTTTCACCAAAACAAGGAGCATGGGCTTTGGAATCACACGAGGGGGCCATGATGCCCAAAAGAGCATAGGGGGCGCACCCCCTCAACTAGGCGCGACACCCAGGCCCATTTGGCCCTGGAGCATCGTCTCAGTCTCTCCTTGAGCCGAACTATAAACTTGGGTAATACTTCTCATCGAGATTCCAACGATCCCCTATACTTGTGGGCATCAAGACATTTTTTGGCGTCGTTGTCGGGGAACCTAGATTTATTGGTAAGACCACTTATTATCATTTAATTGTTGTACTTATTTGTTTCTCACCATGGGAAAGGATCAGGATTCTGCTAAGAAGGTTATTATGCCTTCCCCTACAAGGAGAGGTACGGATTTGCCTTCTAGGCCAGACTTTTCACCTGATATTGCTACTACTCCGGCTATTAAAAAGAAAACTATTGTCCTAGCAAGTTCACAATTGTCTAGGATGTCTATTAGTACCGAGAATGATTTTTTGGATGATAGCAAGGATAAAGAGGGGACACCTGATTTATCTAAGTCTTTGTCCAATGATGATATAGAATCTGAACATGCTGAAGATGAACTTTATAAAGAAAATGATATTGCAAATAGCTCTAAATCAACACCTTCTAAAGAAGATATTTCTTTTACTGAAGCTTTCATGAGCCTTGATTTAGATGATTTGGATAAATTTGATGCTAGTCTGAGTACTTGTCTAGGAGAGTTATTCCATGTGTCTAATAAAATTGATGCACCTGCAATATACATTGAAGATAAAGATTATGAGTTCATTGTTGACTTTGAAATAATAGAAAGGGTTGAACCATCTAAGTTCTATGGTAAAGAAGAATAATTCCCCTATGAACACTTACAAAATCTTAATGATCTATCTTGCCTATTTGGGAAAACTGAAATCCAACAACGCTGTTACTTCTTGAAATTGTTTCCTTTCTCTTTGGGAGGATAAGCAAAAAGCTTTGTATAACTCATTAGATCCAAATTCAATAACTAGAAAAGAGGCGTGCATATACTTGTTCTATAATAGATATTTCCTTTCTAGTAAAATACATGCCATGATTGCTGAAATCAGTAACTTCGCGCAAAGTAAGGAGGAGAGTATTCCTCAATCTTGTTCTAAAGAGGAGATGCCCTAACTCATGGTTTTAAATATAATGAGTTGCTTGATATATTTTACAATGGACTAACGGAAAGATCTAGATCTTATCTATACAGTGTTGCAGGTAATATTTTCAGGCACATGACTGTTGAGGAAGCTAAATTATTACTGAACATTACTACTCAGAATCATCATGATTGGCATACTAAAGAGGAAGAGAAAATTGAAATGATCCATAACAAGAGAGGTATTCATAAATTATCTAATGAATACATGAAATAAGCTTCAAAGTATATCAAAGAAAGGGGTATTAAGACTTCTCACTTGAAGGAACTTTCTGAAGTGGGTGTCAAGTTCTCTATTGATGAACTTTTCCTATCCAAGTACATCCTATATATTATGTTGATGGTAATGGAAAGGTATCACCTCCAACTGAAATATACTATGTTGATCATTTAAATGGCTTTACTTATTATCAAAAAGCATTTGTACATAATACTGAAAGGGATATAATAGAGAACTCTCACAAAATCAAAGTCCTTCATGAAATGGTAAGTTCTTGTGTGGATTCCATTAAGATGACTGTTAAGCATAGCAAAATGGTGAATGATCAAGTGGAGTAAATGACCTCTTCAAAACAAACTATACGAAAAGATTCTTGCTGAGAAGAGGCAAGCATGTGGAGTTAACACTAGGGGAGGTTCCAGCACTCAGGATCCTGACTATCCTAATGGACATCCAAAGAGAAAAGAGAAAGAGGCTCTTAAGAAGAAATATTTTGCAGGAGAATCTCCCAATGAAAATGAAGTTAATTGAAATTCTGAAGAACAAGAAAATGATGCATCTATTTCTATGCTGAAACTGAAGATAACGATGATGAAGAAGATGATGTGGAAACGTCTCAACCAAATGAAGAGCCACATGAGTATGAGAATAATGAAGAATCTAAACCTATTGCAAGGGAAGACCCTCAATCTTCTAGGGACAAAAGTAAAAAAATAAGAAGCCTCCACCACAACCAAAAGGTAAGGAAAGGGATCCATGGGTGCGAAGCCTCAAGAGGTAACGAAAAACTTTAGATGATGCAAGGTTTGAAAAGTTTATTGAATTGATAAAATTAATATTTGCAAATTACTTTAGTTGATGCTACTAAGATTTCTCCTTATTCTAGATATATGAAATATATCGTTACTAACTAAAGGAAAATACCCAATGGAGCTATCACTTCCATGCTTACTGAATTTTATCGAAACAAACCATTTTTAAGTTTGTTTAAAATATGTAACTAAAAGAATTACACTGATTGAAACGAAATGTTGTTCTGATATATATTTTAATAGATATGTATCTTTTATGTTCAACATTAGAACTTAAATTTATGTACTAAAAAATAATAGAGGGAGTACAAGTGTAGGTAGGGTACATAAAACGATTCTTTTGATGTGGGAATCTCATAGCAAAAGTGAGCAGGCAACATCCCGTGCACGCCTGCACGGTACTTATGCCACTGTCATTGTGACCAGAGTCTCTGAGACAGATGATCTAGCAAGACCATGCGCCTCGGTATTTGATGATCTTCGCTCGTGGATGCAAGACACGTGAGGCGAAGCTAGCGGCTTAGGAATTTGTCTCCTTCATAATACTACTGAACGGTCCCATGTAGTTATCATCCAGATTGTTTATTAATAGCAATTCTCAACCACGTGACCTGGAGATCAGCTACCAAAGCTAGAGCCTCACGACAGGCAATCGCTTCCAGCATACTAGGGTCAGCAAAGCCCTTCACCACCATCGCCGATGCTTCCAGGAGGTCACCATTGGCCGCACGACACATAGCTGCCCATGCTCCTGCAATGCCTGTCTTCCGCACAGCCGTATCAACATTTATTTTGATAGAGTCTGGTGGTGGTGCAATCCATCTCCTCACCGGCTGAATAAGGGTCGGTGATCTTGCTTCTTCTTGCTTGTCGGTGCATGTTCAAAATCTCACAAGAAAGCTTTGACAAAAGCATGTGTGGAAAGTGGGCTTTGAAAAACCTCTTCATGAATTGCTTTACACCGGGCAAACCAAATCACGCAGAGTGTGACAAAAAGCAAGGAATTAGGTCCTCGTGTTTTAGAGAGTTGATCAACAAGAAAATCCAGCGTTTTGCATCCAGTTCAGTTGTGCTAATCATATGTTCTGTAATTGCTTCCGGTTCAAGTGCCCATACACAACTGCTCATTGTGTACTCAATTAGCGAATGGCGCCACGAGTCCTCCGCTCCACACAGTGAACACGAACAGTCTGGTGCCATGTTTCAGCGATGGCGGACGTCACCAGTGGGAATGGATTGCTAGGCCAGCCTCCAAAGGGAAACCCTGAGTTTTGATGGTACTTGTATGTTCCAAAGAGATGACCAAATCCGGTCGCCGTGCCCTCAAGCCATGCCACATCTCGCCTCTTCGAATTCACAACCATGCGGTAAGCTGAGCGAACCGAAAAAACTCCAGTTCGTTCATGGTGTCAAGCCCAGAATTCATCAAATCGTGTCGTGCAAATCAGGATGGCTTATATCGCTTCAAAATCCATGGGCAAGAACCATTCGTTTAGCCTTTGTCTGTTCCAAGTTGCAGTAGACGAGTCGATAAAGGCCGCTACTGTCACAGGAGGGTTTGCTTTACAGCATGCAATTGGCCTCAAAGAAGATTCACGTGGCAGCCAATTGTCAATCCAAGCATGTTTCTTTTCACCCGTTCCAATTCCTTTTATGAGGCTCTGAACAATCATCTCCTGGCCATCCACAATCGATTGCCAAATCTAAGAAGGGTGTGATCCAAACTGTGCTTCAAGAAAACCGCATGCTGAAAAATAAATTGCTCGAGAATCCATGCTAGAGATGCTCTAAGAACATGTACAATGATGTTATCTTAGCAATGCCACCTAGGATAAACGTTGAGGTGGAGAGAATGTAAAACAAAGTTTGCCTTCTCTTAATTAAAAGATGATCTCTTAGCATAATATCTCACCACAAATTTAGGATGTCTGAATGACTATAGATAAGATTAAAAAATAACCCATTGTACATTATGTTTTGCTGTGATATCTAAATTAGGTGGCGACGTTCGTTAAGATAAGACGGCCTTATGATTGCACATGCCCTAGGTGGTCTTCTGCACTTTGCACTGGACGAATAGTTTGTGGGCTAGGGTCGATTCGCTCCTGTAATTTTTCTGCAGGCTTGTGTTCATAGATGTTTTGGGCCCAAGGCATCGGTGTCATTTGAGCCCAGCCCAACACTATAGCTCCGCCCACACTAAACTGTCAACACACGGAGTGCTTGCGAAAAAAAAATAGACGGAGTACTCCGCTGACCACCCCAGACTCAGACTCAGAGTCCCAGACCCAGCACCGACCCCGATAAAGCTGGAGCAAAGGTAAGAATCCTCTCAGGCTCTCCTCCGTTCTGGCCAGGTTCGGCGGAACCCACCAGGTACTACAGTACAGCTAGCCCTAGAGCTCCTCCTCCCCCCGTCTTCTCATCTGAAATCCTGCATTGCGCGAGGGTTTCCTTGCTCTTTCTCCGTCTTCTCACGCGTTTAGAGCTGGGTTCTCGATTTGTTGGGGTTTTGTCTTGTTGGCAATTTGGGGTTTCCTACTCAGTCTGATAAAACAAATTCGGTGGTCAGATCGAGCGACATTAACCCCGTTTCTTGGTTTGTGCCGTCTTGCGCAGCGGAACTGAAAGAATCACCAAGAGGCCAAAGAAGAGGATTGAAAGAATCGCACAGAACCATGGGGAACTCTGCCTCGAATGGTAAGGGGGACTCGAATCTGGGCTTATTCTTCAACGAAAATACCTCGTACTTCCTCCTAGGTTTTCGTCAGAAGAGAATATTTTAGTAGTATGTTCTTTCTTGTCTAGATCAATTGTTTAATCTCGTTTGCCCGCTTTTATTTTATTTCTTTTTAGTATGCCCGACCTTTTGGTGAATCCAGAAAAATGTCCGCCACTCTCGCAGTTTCGTGGGAGCCTGGGAGGTGTTGTTCGCTTGTTGCTAAATGCGTCTGCTCTGATTAAGAAAAGCTTGTTATCATCTTAAGAACTCTAAATTTGGTCAGACAAGAATCACGTCTTTCGATGAGATGATAAACATTCCCCTTTGGTTATTTATATTATTATAGTGATCGCACTTGGAGGTTGTGACGCGTCATTCTTCTGCACCAATTAACATAACCATGTCCTCTTGTGTTTTGAGCGAAATCAAAATCATTACCATTTTTTTATAATAATCCCTTCTGAAACAAAATATGCAACTGAGATCATGTCTTTTAAGTAAAATATTGCTGTGACGTTATAGAATATTAGAATGAAATACTACATACGACAATAACTTGAATTAACAACACAAGAGTTCAAAAAAAGATGGAGACATGACAATTGGCATGGCATTTTGATGGAAGTAAACTACTTGCTACTTGTGTACTTAGATAATGGCTCGAGCACTTGTGCAACTACCAAGGGGCTATACTTTAGTTGACATGGACATTTGGCATGAGAACATTCTTCTACTATCTACTGGCCCACAAAAGGTTCAGTAAGTTCTCATTGCTGTACAACAGGTTGTCTTGTGCTTGTGAAATTTGTATGGACACATTTTTCCGTTGGAGAAGTGTGTATGTGATGGTACATAAAATGCACATGAAAACCATTTTTCTGGAAGGCACTTGCAGTAACAAAGCTGATACTAAGGGAGAGATGACTTTTTATCTCCACACAGTACTAATTTACGTTGATATAAAATTGTTTCACGTTCTTACGGATTTTTGAATTTTGGTTTCAGGATGTTTGATGAAAGTTGAGAAGAAAAAGTTCAGATGGAGGATAGATGGCTTTTCCTCATTTCTTGATAAGTGCGCAGATCATGTACAATCCAGTGTGTTTGAGATCGAAGGGCTTAACTGGTATGATAGCATACTGTTATTTCAACTACTTTCACGGAATTTAAAGATGCTTGTGAAGTTTCTTAATTCTGTTTCACGGCATACAATTATTTGCATGTAGTTGGGCTCGAAAAAGATAAACAAGGTCCTGTGTCCTGTTCTTAAGAGGTTTAATTCCTCCAACAGATATAGCCTCACACTATCTTGGGTCTTGTTTTGCTGGTCTCCAATCTCTTGGGATCATCATAGATTGTCATTCTCAAAAGATACCTTGATGGAGGCTTCCAGGATCCAACTAGTATTCCTTTTCTCAGGGCAATTGGTGTAATAACCTAGATAAGTACTGCCAATGAAGAAGGCCAGATGCTGCGTAGGCCGTAGGGGGTCAGGGAGTAGAACATAGGTTAGGAAGGACGTATTAAGGAAAACGGATAATGTTATGTGTCTGTTGCATACTTGCATTGGTTGAAGAGTAATTATAAGATGCTCTCGTTTACCTCCTAATACATAATCATCCATAATCATCCATTGGTCAAGCGTATATTTTGCAATATGAGCATTGTGTTGTGCGTATTGCATGTTATTGACAGTGTTAGAGAGAGGAGGTTTTAATGGATTCAGTTATTCATGTCCAATATACCAAAAAAATCATTCAGTAACTCCCATGTTATATGAGACAATTATTCTTTTTTGTACCACATGGAACAGTTTAGAAGAAGCAATAATTATATTTCCATACCCGCTCTAGCTAGAGTGATCAGAGTTAAGTATCCTACTTATGTTCTTCAGATTGATATATTGGTCTGCATGTGTGCTACTAATGCATGGAATTATTTATGTAAGCTGCTTAAGTGTTGATGGATGCATGCATTCTAAGTCCAGTGATATTCAGAAACACAAAAGAGTGTTCTCCATTTGAAAATATTACAGAAGAATTCGCGCATGTACATGTTTTGAGTATTATGTGCACTTGCAATTTTTGTGAAAAAATGACTTGTTTTGCTAAAGAGATTTTGTTTTTTTGCACACAAAGTTGGTGTATTACCCCTTCATTCTTGTCTTGTTATGCACAGAAAGGTGTGTTTTTACTCTTTTCTTTTGTAATTTGCAACCACACTTCCTGATTTCGTTGAAAGGGATCATATGAACCCAATCAAGTAATCTGTACCAAGTTGAAAGGATGTAACTCTAACTCCATCATTTTTCTTCATTGAGACGCCACGGTGACATGCACACATAAGCTAGTAACGAACCTAAAATTTGGAATATGATTAAGTAGCCTTATTCTACATGTATATCTGTTATATGTTTATCGTGCTTTGATGATATATTGCAATTTCTTTCTCTTTTTGTCCAAAAGTTGCTAAGTCCAAATTTACCTTGTACAGTCATTCATAGCTTATTACTTACTATGAGGTAAAAGTACTATTATCCGTTGGATCTGATAGAATTAACAGCCTATATTAGTTTTAGTTGTACCCTAAAAAGTAATATGATGTATATATGTACATAAAACCAATTTGTCTGTCTTAGTTCTCATATGGGGCAGGAAATATTTTACTTCTACCACTTACCGAAGTAGTAGGACTAGAGCAACAAATGGCTTCTCAACACGGTGTACTGGGGGCTACCAGAATTTCCATATGAATCTTATAGAATAGTAGATAAAGCCATAATTTTTTTACAGGTCTATCTTGTAACCAGACTCTGTAACTCTGTCTTGAATTATTTGCAGGATATTGAATTTGAGTCCAAAATACAAAAGGAGTGATGGAGAGGAGTATGTTTGTCTTACGCTGCAGCTATCACGATCTTCTCTAAGATATGATACTGTTGTGCAAGCAGTTTTCAAGTTCTTTGTATATGACCAGATATACAGAAAGCATGCTGAACAACAAGGTAGAGCTGCAAATATCTCTTTAAAGAATAATTATGTTCTTACGGGTTTCACACTAAAATGCGGAAGCAATGTATCTGTCTTCCTTTTTGCATTTGCCCTGTAAGAGGTTTGATGAAATCATGAAGAGTAACATGGAATTCTGAAGCTCATGTATTGAAACTTTCATCGTGGTATGCATACTCTTTTGTTTCTTTAACCCACTGAAGCTATCCATTTCATGTGCAGTTGTCCACCATTTCGAGACTTTCAGCCCACTCTCAGAAGATATCTGCATGATTCCCCTTAAGAAGCTGAAGAATTCGTCTTCTGGATTTATCTTTGATGACAGTTGCATTTTTGGTGTAGAATTTATCAAGGTTATCACTGTAAAAACAACAGATACTATTTCAGAAAACCTGTATGTTCAGCAGAGCAACACCTTTGATGACCATGGAGTGTATACTTGGATCATTGAAGACTTCACCACACCTCAGACCCCATGCAACTCTCCAACATTTGTGATTGGCGGATACAAATGGTACCTGATTTTGAACTTGCAATATTTACCTGGTTGTTTTATCTTGCTTCCCTGTCTCCATTATCCTGTTTTGCTTAGCACTGATATTGCAGCTATTGTGCTATGCATCTTTTTTGAACATAATAGTTTTCTAGGAGTTGTTCTTAATGCTTTAATATAAGTCTACGATGTGATTTATAATGGACTAAATGGAACATTGTCTGATCTTCAGGTATCTAAGTATCAGGACATCTAACATGGATGTTGATGGCAGCACGAATTTTCTCTCCCTGTTCCTGCATCTGTCCGATATGCTCCCCAAAAATCATGGAATACTGGTAGAAGTCAGCTTTTCTCTCAAAGACCAAGCAAATGGCAACCACAGGAAGTTCAAAGGTTCACATTCAATCGAAACTTCACACTGGTCGAAAACAAGTATTATCGTCCCTTTGCTATTACTAATATGTTATTTTGTTGGGAATGTAGGTCGGTGCGAGTTTTCTAGGAAGGCCAAGGGCTGCGGCCGGGGAAGTTTCATCCTGCTTGATGATCTGAAGGACACATCCAAAGGGTACATTGTGAAGGGCAAGTGCTGCATTGAGGCAGAGGTGTCTATCATCGGAGTGTCCACCATGGCATAGAGTAAAGAGTGGTAGCAACAGAATATCGTTACCTGCATTTGCATACACGTGATCTTCGAGAATCATGCAAGACAGTATAACTGATGTGGATCTTAATACGCTTGTTAGATAGCAATGGTGGTGGCAGTTTTCTTTTTTCTCTTAAGGCAGCGAAGCTTCAGAACTCTATATGCGTTTATTCCTCCTGTGGTAGCTACCAGAATGTGAAGCCATATCGTACATTCCTTCCGTATCATGGTGAACAATGGGCATGCCACATTGGTACTGGATTTTGTTTATGCAACAAACTGAAAGGAAGCAAAGTTTTTTTTTCGGAGATTTCTTCTTCTTTCTACTATAGATTCTACAGCGGCCGAAGCACTCCAAGGTGCAAGAATGTTTTTTTCTTGTAGTGGCACGTGCAAGAATGTAAAGATACTAGTAATGGTTTGAGTTGAGTTCACGCCTGTCTTATGGTTCCAGGAAGCAATCCATATCCAATGTGTAGACTCGGGGTCGGCCAGTCGGGCTAGTCAATTACAGACAGGGCCGACGGCCCAGGCCGAGTGCCGTCGGCACCTTCTGCGTTCTGCTTTCACTTAGTTCATGTATCTAACATGAACTCGGTCGCCATCCGAAGCTGCGGAGCTTGGTGAATGGTGAGCGTCTCCGGCACTCTGTAGTAGTTTCTTCTCCAGGGAGTAAGGGGCTTTGTCTTGCAGAGTTTAGGTCCTGTTTTTTTCTTATGAACTTTGTTTTATGTCTGTAACCTCAGCCATTTCAAGGGCTTTCCCTCTTCTAATCTAACACATGCAGTGTTCCTGCATGGTTAAAAAAAAAGGAGAATTTATGTTCGACGCGTGATTCGCTTCGATTTAGTTCATGTATGTACGTGCCTCTGGGATGTTTGATGAAATGTCTCCTAATTGTGACCCCCTTTAATTTTTCATCTTTTGTGTGGGTGTACGCCTTCACTTGCTGATGATGTTCAACAGGTAGTGCACTTGATGCTCTGCCTGAATCTCACTCTGTTGCTCCTTCTGAACTACTAGCAATTTCTGAAGTTTTCAATAGGGAAAATAGTATGTACCTATCTATGTCTAAGTCATGGAAGGCGAGACCCCGGGAACATCCATGAAATTTCTGTAGCATCGGCCGATGATACTTGCATGCAATATTTTAGTACCCATGATAGTTCTACATACCATGATTATGTAACTCAAATGTCAACGGATGCACCGCTTCGAGAGAAAGATGTCATCAGAAGGCAACACTTGAGATGACAGACACAAAAACTAGAAATCTGTAGATATGGGTGTATAAGTTGTTTGTTGACATTATCAGTGTTTGCCTGGTCATTAAAGGATCGGGCAAGAACTCAAGACTTGGGCATGTTATGTCATCTGGATCATAATATTTAAGGTAGTAGAATAGGGATGCTTTATTGAGTTGACCCAGACTTTTGGTGGCAGCAAACTTATTCAATTGAAGCTGTCTTACTCTTGTGCTGTAGCTGATCAGTTTCAGAACCATTCAGACATATACGAGGAAATCCCCCCTGACATACAGCACAACTTTCTTTCATTAGTTGGCCTCGGTCCAAGTTGTCCAAACTCCCATGACAGAAGCTAACTAGCAGAAACCTCACCCATTGGCGGAATAATTCTGGCATACCTTTGCCGTCGTACAAATCTCTATATATAGTGTAAAGCGTCATATGTTGTGTACAAAGCACATTGACGTACAGGACTGTATAACGGATCGATCATGGGTGCCTCTTTGTCTCGCGGTTTGTAGTTCTAATTTGAGCTGCCATTTTTCATTTGATGTTGTTATTGACATCAGAGTTGTTGTTCCAGGCCGACCAAACAAAGGGCAGAGCAAGAAATGCAAGGGGGGAGTGGCGCCAGTAGCATGGCCTGTGTCACCTTCTCCCATGCAGAAGACAACTTTCAAGTGGAGGATCGATGGTTTCTCATCTCTTCTTGACAAAGATGAAGGATGGATCCAATCCAGCGTGTTTGGGATCAGCGGGCTCAACTGGTACAATTGACATGCTATTTTTTAAGCTATTCCGACAGAGATAACATTGTCAGAGTGGCTTGATGCATCCATATCATGAACATATTCTCACTTGTCTGCTTGCTCTTCCCTTCTCTTGACTTGTCTTGAAGGTATTTAAAACTGAATCCAAGGGACAGAAAGAGCGGCGATAAAAGTGAATACGTTTCTCTTAGGCTTAGGCTGGACGATTTCTCTGTGAGATCAGACACAGTCGTGGAGGCATCTTTCAAGTTCCTTATTTATGATCAGTCATACGGGAAGCACTATGAACATCAAGGTAGCTTAGTAGATTACTCCTGAAAAAAAGCAGCTCTTTAACCTTCCTGGTTAGTCGGTTACTAGACTGCTAGGTGTAACTTATACCCTGTCTTACAAGAGAAAATCTTCATTTGATTATGCTTTGCAACTGAATATTTTGTTTGCAGTGAGCCACACTTTCCAGTCTGAAAGCACAAGCTCTGGGACCTCATGCATGATTCCCCTCAGCACACTGAAGGAACAGTCCTCTGGGTTCCTCGTTGGCAATAGCTGTGTTTTCGTTGTGGAGTTCATCAAAGTTGTCACTTCTAAAGCTAATGATACGATAGAGACGCTGTTTGTCCAGAAGACGAACAGCACCTTCAGTGATCCTGATGTCTACACCTGGAACATTGAGGACTTCTTTGCGCTCAAGAGTCGGGACTACTCCCCAAATTTTGAAATCAGTGGACACAAATGGTGATACCATCTTGAATTTGCAGTGCTTGACATGACTGGATTTTAATTTCAAAATTGCTACTCTAGTTTAATGCAAAAAAAAACTTTTGGTATTTTACGTTTTGAGTGTCAAACTTCTGTACTTTACTACGAAAAAAAAATTATACCGTTAAAGTTCTACCTTCTTATCCATGATGGACTAAACTATGTTATGCTCTCACTAGGTACATCACTATCAAACCATCCGGATCCGGTGACAATGGGAACTTCCTCTCCTTGACCCTGAACATGAAGAAGCCACATACACTTCCTCGGAACCGTGCAATCTTGGTAGAATTTAGCATATGTATCAAAGACCAGGAAACTGGCAAGCACAAGAAACAAACAGGTTCGCTGTTTAGCAGAAATTTTGCACAACGGCGGCGTGCTGAGAGGCTAAATTAGTATAATCACATTTCCTCTTTGACAATTTTTTTATTTCGGGAACTGTAGGACGGTGCCAGTTCGGAGAGAATTCTACCAAATGGGGATGGAGCAAGTTCATAGCGCTGGAAAATTTCAAGGACCCGTCATATGGTTATCTGGTGAAAACAAAGTGTTGTATTGAAGTTGAGATTGCTGTCATTGGTTCCTCAAAGATGGATCCAATCACTGGTTCCTCAAAGATGGAGTAGGTTATTCGTCTCCAAGTATGCTCACGTATGTATGCGTGTGTGTGTGCGCGCCCGTGGGTGCGTGTATTTTGGTGAATTGCAGTTGTGCTAATTATCTTCGTTTGTTTACTTGTTTTGTTGTGTTGAATGTATGAAAAGTGCAAATACCCAATAAAGACTGAAGAGTCAGGTTGTTCAGTGAGTATGTTTCTCAGGTTGCTGCCTTGTCTTGTTGGCTTGTCATCCCTGGTATTCTAAGCTCGGTGTCAGCTGAAGATTGTATACCGCTGCGCTATAGTTGCTTGTCTTGCACAAGTATCTTGTACTGAATGCATCGATAAATTGTCTCTATCATTCAGGTCACACACACACACACTCACCACAAAAAAACCCTTGACCTAGCCGCCTCCTAACCTAGCCGCCGCCTCCTCCTCTCCCGCGGCGGCGGAGGATCTACCCACCCCGCTCACCGCACCTCAGCCGCCGCTGTTGCCAGCCTCGGCCCCGGCCTTGTCCCCGGCTCCGGCCCCGGCCCTGGCCTCGACCACGGCGGCGGTGGCGGCGTCCCTTCCGTCGAACGATCCATGGGAGGTGATGAAGCGCCGGTGGAGGAAGTCGGGCGGCACGGCTACTTGGCCGGGGCCTGATGCTCTCCGTCGGTAGCCATGGAGGATTCGGTGGAGCGGTGGCGGCCTCCGCCCCCGGTGACGGTTCAGCGGTGGTACACATGATCCGTGCCGCCGTCTACTTCCCTCGTGATCCGGCAGGAGGGACTGGCGGCGTGGGGGCTGCTGGTCTTGCTTTGTTTTTGGTGGCAGTCCCTCGGGTTTCTCGCAAGGGAAGATGAAGATCTACCAGAGGTCAGTTTGCTTTGATCTGGCTGGAGAGATGAGTTCCGGAAAGCTCCGCTGGCGAATTGAACAGTGCATATTTTGCCTGTAGTTTGCTGGATCGGGTGGTATTCGGTCGCGCGCACCCATGTTTTTATTCCCACCGTTTGGTTCCGGAGGGAGCGCTGCGAAGCTATATTCTGTGTTGACATCAGGTGACTTTTTGGTCCATGGTGAAGTCAGAAGAAGGAATATCATGCAGGCCGGATTGATGGACTGGCTAAAGGAGGTTCGAGTCAACGTGATGCTGAGGGATCTGCTTGGCGTTCCGGGCTTGCAGCAGTGGTATGCATGTGGGGGCGGCAGCACAGGGGAAGTTCCGATTCTTACCTCTCGGGGTGAAAATCCAAGGTCTGGCCTTAACTGGTTGTGCCTGGCAATGCTCTTGTTGGAGTTATTGTTTTGAGAGTGGGGACTATCTTCAGGGTGAAAATCTAAGACCTTTGGTCGGGCGACGACGGCGTTGGTGCACTGTTTTCTTCTTGGAGGCGTCGCTTTTGGAGAGTCTGTACTTCAGGTGTTGTCATGGTGGTGGTTGTATTGTTGTTGCTAGGTCTAGAAGGCTGTAGCGGGACTTTTATTTCTTAGTTTTATTTACTCTGTTTTGGCTGTGTGCATCTGTATTGCCATTAGAGTGGGACGTTGTTGCAGAGACTGGATGTAACTGGTATCTTTTGATATTAATATATTCCCTTTATCGAAAAATCATGTGACTGTCAATTTATATGATCTGCGGGTAGGCTAGCACACTCCGTGGTACTTGTGCTTGGGGTGTACTCCCCTCCATTTATAATTACCCCGCATTTTTGGTTTGATCAAAATCAAACATTGTAACGTTTAACCAAACATATAATAAAGATATCAACATCTATAATATAAAAATATGCATAATAAATTTATGATCATTCTAATAATACTAATTGTATACTACGCGTGTTGATACTTTTTTATATATCCAGTCATTTTTTATGGGATTTCTATTTTCGTGCCCCTGCTTCGTTAGTTGTACTCAGTTTTCCCCAGCCGCTTAACTTTTCCTCAGTTTTCCCCGCCCTCTAGTTTGAAACCCCTCGCAGGCGCTCGGACGGGAGGGTTGCCGTCTGGTCAGAGGCCTTGACCGTTACCGGTGACGGATAGGGAGCCGTGAATTTACCGTTGCTTTCGAACTGTGTTGACTGTTGACTGGAGGAGCTCACACACCGCCCTCCGCCCGAGACTGGAGGAGCTCACACACCCCCTCCGCCGCCACGTCGTCCTGCCCACCTAACTTATGGCGTCGTCCGCCGCCGAGCCGCCCTCCCCCCACCACCCCCGGGAGGTGGAGGGGGATCCGCCTCCACCAGATCTAGATCTACCCCTGTCGCGGTAGAGTTTGTATATCCGTCTGGTGTGCCGCCTCTTCCCGTCAGCCTTGGAAAAGATTGGAATCGGAGGGATCTAACGCATGGATTCCATCTGGGTAAGCATCGTCTGCCTTGTGAATTAACAAGCAGTTTTTGAGCGCGAATCGTTGTTGCTCAACTAATGCGTTGCTTTTCGAATAGGATTGATCCAGCGCTGGCTTTTCGGCTGGTGGTTAGGCTGGATTCTAGCTTTACGCGTGATTCTAAACACAGTACCAATGGGTTTAACTTCCCTGCGGTGGTTGCAACCACCATCTCGTTGAGGGATTTGAAGGCTAACATATGCGATAAGTACCCCTGGAGCCCTCGCGCAGTTCATTCCGAATATTTCAACAGCACGGAGCGAAGATTTGTTCCACTAATTTCCGATGACGATCTGGGAATTATTTTTGCTTTGAATGCTTCTTGCCGTTTCGGAAAAATTCGTATCCATGTGGACAGGGGCCAGACATCATCTGGTGTTGGGGCATCATCAGGTGGTCGGGCATCATGTCTCTCTACTGCTGCTGCCTCTGCTAATAGTGTGCGCTGTGACGCTCCTTGTAGGTCCACAGCAGCACCATCTGTCCCCAGTGAGTGGTAGCCAGATCGTTCCTGTGGTCAATGTGGAGGACGATGCAGGGATTGGGGATCAGTCTCTGAAGATGATGAGGATGAGTTAATGTTTCCTGAATTGGTAGATCGATGCAGTAAGCAGGCAATGGAGGATCAATACATGGAAGATATTGCTTTTGGTGCCAGATTTGATGAGACTGATGATGAAGAGAAGAATGAGAACGATGACAGCCTCGTTTTAGCCGATTACGAAGGTGAAGACTTGCCAACAATTGAGTGGAACAGGGAGGATCCTCAGCTTGCAAAAGGCACCGTGTTTCAAACGATGATGGACTGCCGTAATGCAATTACTACATATCACATTCTCACTAAGAATAATTATGAGGTTATTAAAAGTGAGCCAGGTAGGTTCACAATTAAATGCCCATACCCAAGGTGTAGGTTTAGGCTGCATGCATCCACAATGCGCAGAAGCAGCTTGGTTCAGGTACTACGCCAACCAGTTGTGTATTTAGATCACGGTGTAAAATTTGTTATCTATTACTAACATCCCTTATCATTATGTTTCAGATAAAGAAGAATAAGGAGATCCATAGGTGTCCACCTCTAGGGGGAGAGCCAGAGCTGAAAACAAAGCTAGCGAAGACTAGGTGGTTGGCAGATATAATCCTAGATTGGCTGAGAGAAGATCCTTCACTTGGTCCAACATCACTCGTAAAAAAGGTGGTTGAGAAGTATAAAATGGAAGTACCTTACATGAGGATGTTCTATGCAAAGGAAATGGCTCTTGACAAGATCAATGGTCCATGGAATGAAAGCTTTCAGTTGCTTTACACTTTCAAAGCTGAAGTGGAGATGGCTAGTCCAGGCAGTGTTGTAGCGATATACAAGCATACAGTTCCCTACAAATTGAAAAGCGGGAAGGTAATGCACAAGGAATGTTTCAGAAGGGCTTTTGTTTGTTTCAAAGCTTGCTGGAAAGGCTTTTTGGACGGTTGCAGGCCTTATTTGGCCGTGGATGCATCAACTCTTCATGGCAGGTTTAAAGGACAGCTAGTTGCTGCTACTGCAGTTGATGGACATAATTGGATGTTCCCTGTTGCTTATGGGGTTTTGGAGGTTGAGTCACGAGAAAGTTGGACTTGGTTTCTGTAGAATTTGCGCGACCTTATAGGTCATCCACCAGGACTTGTTATCCACACAGACGCTTGCAAAGGTTTGGAGACTGCGGTAGAAGTGGAGCATAGGGAATGTATGCGACACTTGGTACAGAATTTTACAAAGAAATTCAAGGGTAAAGTTTTTACTGACAACCTATGGCCAGCTTCATACACATGCAGCTCTAGGAAGCATCTGTTTCATTTGGATGTGTTGTATAAACAAAAACCTGGGGTGAAGGAGTACTTGGATGAACATCATGGTAGGGTGTGGTCAAGAAGCCAATTCAATGAAATTTGCAAGGTAGACTATGTAACAAGTAACCTTGCGGAGAGTTTCAATTCAAAGGTCAAGTCATTGAAAGGGCTTATGCTGTGGCAAATATTTGATAAGATTAGGCAGATGATCATGATAAAGATCGATCTGCGTCAAAGAATTGCATCCACAAATTATGTTGGCCATCTCATGCTCCCATCTTTGATTAAGTCTTTGCATGAGAGGGCAAAACAATTGAGGATGCAATGCGTCAGAAAAGGAATGGAGGCTGAGGTAACCTACACTGACAAACTAAACAGGCAGTGGAGGTATCCAATGAGTTTTGTTGATAGGACATGCCATTGTAGGGGATGGCAGATCCGTGGGATACCCTGCATACACGCATTGTTTTTCATGAGTGTTATAGGGGGTGAAGATGGTGAAGTTGATCAGTATGTGTCAGAGTATTTCTATGTTGCCAAATTTAGGGCTGCATATGCTATGAATGTTCCTACCTTGTTGGGAAAAGACCAATGGATGAAAGTCGATCCAGGCTTCAAACTGTACTCTCCAGTATTGACTAGACCGGCAGGTAGGCCGAGGAAGAATAGGATCAGAGCTAGTGCAGAGGGTGGTGCACCGATTCGAAAACGTAAGTGCAAACGTTGTGGAATCCCTGGACACATTGCTAGGCTTTGTAAAAATGATGTTGATCCGGCTTTTGGAATGGAAGATCAGGCGGGAGCAGAAAATGCAGAGGAGAATGAAGCAGCAATTCAACTTGAGATTGAAGCAGCAGTTCAACATGAGGAGATTGAAGCAGCAAATGCAGAGGAGATTGAAGCAGCAGTTCAACATGAGGAGATTGAACCGATGGATCGAGAGCAGAGGGAACAGATGGATGTAGAAAGGCTTCAACCGACGAGTCCAGAGGAGAGGGAACAGTATAATCGAGATTGCCTCGATAGTTGTAAGGCCATGTTAGATGCTAACTTCGAAGAGCTCATGGCAGAAGAAAAAGCACAAGCTTCGCAGAAGAAGAAGAACAAGAAAGAGGGCAAAAGGAAGGTAGACACCGGTAATATCCCTGGTAGGGTTACCCGGAGTAAGGTGGTGGCCCCGGCGAGTCACACCAGGAGCAAGAGAAAGATTTTATTCTGAGCAACTAATTTGAATTTGTATGAACAATTTGTATTGGGGTTCCCTTTGTATTGGGGATCCCTTTGTGTTGAACAATTTATATTGGGGTTCCCTTTGTATTGGGGATGCCTTTGTGTTGAACAATTTGAATTTGTATGAACAATTTGTATTGTGGTTCCCTTTGTATTGGGGATCCCTTTGTGTTGAACAATTTGAATTTGTATGAACAATTTGTATGCCACATTTAAGCCACATTTAAGCCACATTTATCATTTTAGGGTTTTAGGGTTTTAGGGTTTTAGGGTTTAAACATTTTAGGGTTCAATTCAAAATAATTCAAAACATGGTGGAACCTTCCCATGGAGCCTTGTTATGTTACCTACAACCTAGAGAAATAATAATGGAAAAGGAAATATAGAGATATGAAGTTTTTATGCCAAAAGCTTCAAAACCACTTCCTAGTCCATGAGCTACTAGATATGAAGATGCAGGGCTTTCTGCTCAATACACCTCCCAAATACCCACTATGCTTACAAACTTTGTCCAAATGAGTCCAAATTCGTCACACTTGTGTATCTTTGAGTTGCAAACAATATCTAGTCGGCCAAAATGTAATATATTGTTCAAATAACACAATTTTACAATTTTTATGCCAAAAGCTTCAATTTCCCTTAGTCCGTTTATTATTTGGGTGCCCCTGTTTTACTTAGTGTTACTCAGTTTTCCCCTCCGGGCCCACTTGTTTTACTCAGTCATACTCAGTTTTGCCCTTCCGATAAACATTTCCTCACTTTTCCCCCTCTTATTTCTACTCAGTTTTCCTAACTTGTACTCACTGGCTGATCTCTGATTGGTCGAGATGTATGTCACACGGATCTTGGTTGGACGAAAGCTCAACGAACGCTTGCACCGTTCGATCATTTATGATCGGACCTATATCTCTCTCTACCATGATGGACGCATACGGAGACAAGAGCAGAGCACATACCTACCAACCCTGGCAGTCGCATATTCCACGCATCCTCGTCTCTCGTATTTCCTCTCTTACTACGGCGGTCGCGCGGCACGGATCTAACCTGCGGCGCGGCGCGGATCTAACCGTGCTTGCGGTGGCGGCGCGCGCGGATCTAACCGTGCTTGCGGTGGCGGCGCGGCGCGGATCTAACCGGTGCGGCGGCGCGGATCTAACCGTGCGTGCGGCGGCATGCAGCGCGGATCTAACCGTGCGCGCGGCGTGCGCGCGCGGATCTAACCGTGCGCGGCGTGCGCGGCGCGGATCTAACCGTGCGGCGCGGCGCATCTAACCGTGCGTGCGCCGTGGATCTAAGAGTGCCGGTGAGGATCTAACCGTCAGAAATAGTTGAAATGTCTCTCTCTGTCTCACTTTCGATTCTATTCTCAGATCTGTTGAATGATGAAGAACACCAAGACGGCGGCCGTGCCGACAGTGGTCATCGATGCCACGAACATTGAAGCCATCGCCTACAACATCGCTTCGACGGCGCACCCAACCTTCAATGTCGGAGCCTGTTGATGTCTCACTTCCGGTGCCGAGAGTGCGAATCGATGCCAAGACGTTTGAAGCCATCGTCTACAACCGCGCTGCAAAGCCGCCGATCCAGCCCTCCGCAGATCCGTCGCGATGAAGTACACCAAGACAGCGGCGGTTCCGACACTGGTCATCGATGCCACGAACATTGAAGCCATCGCCGATAACATCGCTTCAACGTTTGATGGCGCAGATGACCACCCCTCAGCCGCCGTCTCCGGCCTTTCTTGCCCATCGCTGCGCGGCCGTGTTCGACGCCGCAAATTGGGATAAATTATTATAAATTTGTATTTTTCAATTTCCAAATGGGATAAAATTGTTCAAAAAAAGCTTCTTCACGTTCTTGATGTGTCCATGTACATCCGTATGTATGATTTGAATTCTATCCCAACTTGATTGGGAAGATATTGATATGTATTTGATCCGGAGGCTGGTACATGCTTTCACTTTTGGGATCCCTTCACTTTTATAAAATGTTCATGCATGCTAAAATTATCGTGCGCATTACTTAGCACAAGTAGGAAATTGTACACCGAAATACAGTGCTTAGAGCCACAACAAAATACAGTGGTTAGAGCCATCTACTGAATAACAATTCTATACTAAATCGTCTACCAGAACCACATAACTGCTAGGACAGGGATGACACCTAATAAAACTGCACAGATGAATCTACTTTTCTCCTCTCCCATCACTTTAAGTTCATGTTCTAGATTTTCTACCACTTGACCAAATACGGCAAGATCTGTCTCAACTCTCAACTTCTCCTTGCGAATAAGCTCTGAATTCTTCTTTTCTTCCTCCACAATACGCTTCAGCTCGAATATCATCAGGTTTTTACGGGCCAATTCATCACCTAAATTGGCCACCTTCTCCTCCAAATCCATCCTCTGGCTACACCACTGGGTTGATTCATCTTGGTATGCAATGTACCATGGATCATCGGCTTGCCTGGCTAACTGTAACAATAATGGAAAAAGAACAACTGAAATCACCCCAACAGGCCATGGCGGAACTTCAAATTCAACGGTAGTACAGAGAGCTGAAGCTATATACCTGCACTTCCGACGAGGTAGGAGAAGTAGAACGTGGCCACGACATGATCGAATCCCCACCCTCGCCGGTGTACCCGCTACGACGAGACATTGAGGACTATTTCGTACCTGCAAACTCCAATAAATTACGGGAACCGAATCGATTAGGGGGCGGGGGGCGGAGGTCTACCAATTGGTGCGCGGAACAAATCCCGGTCGTCGTGGGCGGCGGATCTGCTGCGGCGGACTTTCTGCGGTGGGTACAATGCGTGCGGACGAAACAAGTGCTGGAGCCGTGGTTGACGCAGCGCCGCGTTCGTCCGACGCCGCGGGACAGACGGCGGCGCGACGAGGCGCCGGCGATGGCTGCTCCGTCCGACGGTGGGGAACGAGCTGCCAGCGGTTCTCCGGTCTAGCTTAAGAATAATTAATTAGCGAACTTGTTGCTTCTCTCTATGATATTCTCTAAAGACATATATGAGCGGCAATATATGATTTTTCTCTCTAAATAAATAGACGACCCCACTGGTCATTGGCTGCGGCAGCCCCACAGAGCGGCAATATATGTCTTTTCCTGAAAATAGACGACCCCACTGGTCATTGGCTGCGGAGGCCCCACAGAGCGGCAATATATGAGTTTCTCTAAATAAATAGACGACCCCACTGGTCATTGGCTGCGGCAGCCCAGAGCGGCAATATATGTCTTTTTGAAAAATAGATGACCCCACTGGTCATTGGCGGAGGCCCCACAGGCGGCAATATATGAGTTTCCCTAAATAAATAGACGACCCCACTGGTCATTGGCTGCGCAGCCACAGAGCGGCAATATATGTCTTTTACTGAAAAATATACGACCCCACTGGTCATTGGCTGCGGCAGCCCTATAGAGCGGCCCCATTTGTCATTGGCAGCACCGCGTATAAAATCATGAAATAAAACGGCCCACACGTCGCGATAGATGGATGGGCTCTCCGACGTGTCTGACCCTACCCGTCAGCACGAGACGGTCAGGGAGGAGCTGCCCCTGTGCGGCCCCACCCGGTCAGACTAACGGTCAAGGCCTCTGACCTGACGGCTACCGGCCGTTCCAGCACTTGTGCGTGTTTCAAACTAGAGGAGGAGGAAAAACTAAGGGACTGGGGAAAACTGAGTACAACTAACGAATCAGGTGCACGAAAATAGAAATCCCTTTTTTTATATACCCAGTCAAATTTTATAAAGCTTAACTTTGACTAAACTCAGACCACAGGTAATAATATAAATGAAGTGTGAGTAAGTGAGATGAAACTAAAATTGCTTCACCCCAATGAAACCAGGGCTTGGGTATGTGTGAATGCCGGTTCAGGCATCTCCATGGAACATTATGATAAATTTTGGGACCATGTAGGTCGGTGTTATATTTCGGACAAGGCGAATGGCGAAAGGTTCGTGGACGCCTCTATCGAGCGGGTACCAGCTGGTGAAGGCCTGGTGCTGCTTCGAAGGTGATCTCGATCATGTTGCTCAGACTTTATGGCCACGTACTTAATTTGCAGCCGTTGAGTTTGTGGGTGGCAACAGTGGCGGAGCGTGAACAAAACATAAGAGGGGGCGAATATATAAGAAACATAAAATATACATGGAAAAAGGCCTATCATTGTAAAAGGAAATGGAGGCAGTGTTAAGGTCACACGAGATTCATTTTGATGCAAAATAGGAGATATTGGCTCACATATACCTAAGAATTCAATTTCTTTTGGCGCAAAACAGGAGATATTGGTTCACATATACCTGAGATTTTTTTGCCCGGGCAATACCTGACAAGTATTTCTTTTTCTTTTTTTGCTTCAAAGAAAAGAGAAATGCTAATGATCAAACGGAGCAAAGGATTGCATCTTTGTTTCCCGGCACAGCTATATAAACAGCATCAATACATAAAAACCTTCTAACCCGGGCGAGGCATCAATTAATTACAACCATTCCTCAATGAAATAATCAGAAAAAGGACCTACCTAACCTAGGTAGGGGCGAGGCGCCACATCCTGCAGGACCCAGGACTAGGGGCAGATGCATCTCGGTAGATTGGGCGAGGGCGTCTCTAGCTGATTCCACTTCGCTTCATAATCCGTTAGGTGGAATTAAGGAAAATGGGCTTGTCCACAGGGCTGAATATACATAGTAAAAGAAAATTTATACTTTAGAAGGGGGGTTATAGCCCAGTTTCGGGTACCACTAAAAAAGACCGATCTTCACGAAGAAAAGTTGGACTAACGAATTAACTACGCGTGGCAATCCAATCCGCGCACTCACCTCGCTGAACGCCCCGCGCTCATACTCGTCCGCGCCCGCGCGTACTTGTTCCGTACTCGTCCCCGCGCTCCGCACGTACCCGTGCCAGAGCGCATATGTGTTGCCCGCGTACTAGTTCCTGGCGCGCGTACGTACAACGTCCATAGGTAGCTAGTTACCTCACGAGAATCGATCAGTTCAAAAATAGCTAGCTAGCTCAATTGATCCGCCACACGAGCACATGCACATACATAGAAGTACAGTCGCACGTACAGTCAACCACACGAGTAGGTACAGTCATGCATAAGAACGAGTATAGGTATCAGTCATGCATAAGAACGAGTATAGGTATCGCGCACACGAGTAAGTACATGTACGCACACAGGTATAATGCGCACACTGATACGTCTCAAACGTATCTATAATTTCTTATGTTTCATGCTACTTTTATGACAATACTTGAATGTTTTATACATACTTTACATCATTATTATACATTTTCCGCACTAACCTATTAACAAGATGTCAAGTGTTTTCTGCTGTTTTTGGTTTCAGAAATCCTAGTAAGGAAATATTCTCGGAATTGGACGAAATCAACGTCCAGGGTCCTATTTTTCACGAAGCTTCCGGAAGACCGAAGGGATAACGAAGGGGGCGACGAGGCGCCGCACCATAGGGCAGCGCGGCCAGGGGGCCCGCACCGCCCTATGGTGTGGGCCCTCGCGCCGCCTCTCGACGCCCTTCCGCCTACTTAAAGCCTTCGTCGAATACCCTTGTACCGAGAGCCACGATACGGAAAACCTTCCAGAGACGCCCGTCGCCAATCCCATCTCGGGGATTCAGAGATCGCCTCACGCCGGAGAGGGGAATCATCACCGGAGGGGCTCTACATCATCATGCCCGCCTCCGGATTGATGCGTGAGTAGTTCATCCTTGGACTATGGGTCCATAGCAGTAGCTAGATGGTTGTCTTCTCCGCTTGTGCTATCATTGTTTAGATCTTGTGAGCTGCCTAACATGATCAAGATCATCTATTTGTAATGCTACATGTTCTGTTTGATGGGATCCGATGAATCTAGAATACTATGTCAAGTTGATTATCAATCTGTCATATATGTGGTGTTTATGTTCTTGCATGCTCTCCGTTGCTAGTAGAGGCTCTGGCCAAGTTGATACTTGTAACTCCAAGAGGGAGTATTTATGTTCGATAGTGGGTTCATGTCTCCATTTAATCTGGGACAGTGACAGAAAGTTCTAAGGTTGTGGATGTGCTGTTGCTACTAGGGATAAAACATCGATGCTTTGTCTAAGGATATTTGTGTTAATTACATTACGCACCATACTTAATGCAATTATCTGTTGTTTACAACTTAATACTGAGGGGGTGCGGATGCTAACCCGAAGGTGGATTATTTAGGCATAGATGCATGCTGGATAGCGGTCTATGAACTTTGTCGTAATGCCCTGATTAAATCTCATAGTAATCATCATTGATATGTATTGAATCTTGATTTGTCAATTGCCCATCTATAGTTTGTTCACCCAGCATGCTAGTTATCTTATTGGAGAGACACCACTAGTGAACCGTGGACCCCGGTCCATTATTTTACATCTGAATACAATCTACTGCAATCATTGTTTTTTACTGTTCTTTGCAAACAAACACCATCTTCCACTCGATACGCTTAATCCTTTGTTTTCAGCAAGCCGGTGAGATTGATAACCTCACTGTTACGTTGGGGCAAAGTATCTTGATTATGTTGTGCAGGATCCACGTTGGCGCCGGTTTTACTGGTGTTGCGCCGCACTACACTCCTCCACCAACAACCTTCACGTGCTTCTTGGCTCCTACTGGTTCGATAACCTTGGTTTCTTTCAGAGGGAAAACTTGCTGCTGTGCGCATCACACCTTACTCTTGGGGTTTCCAACGGACGTGCACATCTACGCGCATCAAGCTCTTTTTCTGGCGCCGTTGCCGGGGAGATCAAGACACGCTGCAAGGGGAGTCTCCACCTCCAATCTCTTTACTTTGGTTTTGTCTTGCTTTAATTTAATTTATTTACTGTCTTGTTTGCTTCATATTAAAAAACACAAAAAGATTAGTTACTTTACTTTCTGTCTTGTTTACTTGCTCTATATAAAAAACACAAAAAAATTAGTTACTTGTTTTTACTTTATTTTATTCTACTTGTTTAGTTTACTTTATTACTGCTATAATGGGTACTCTTGAAAATACTAAGTTGTGTGATTTCACTAGCACAAATAATAATGATTTTATAAGTACTCCTATTGCTCCACCTGCTACTACAGCAGAATTCTATGAAATTAAACCTGCTTTACTAAATCTTGTTATGAGAGAGCAATTTTCTGGTGTTAGTAATGATGATGCTGCTGCCCATCTTAATAATTTTGTTGAACTTTGTGAAATGCAAAAGTATAAGGATATAGATGGTGATATTATAAAACTGAAATTGTTTCCTTTTTCATTAAAAGGAAGAGCTAAAGATTGGTTGCTTTCTTTGCCTAAGAATAGTATTGATTCATGGACTAAATGTAAAGATGCTTTTATTGGTAAATATTATCCTCCTGCTAAGATTATATCTTTGAGAAGTAGCATTATGAATTTTAAACAATTTGATAATGAACATGTTGCTCAAGCATGGGAGAGAATGAAATCTTTGGTAAAGAATTGCCCTACCCATGGACTGACTACTTGGATGATCATCCAAACCTTTTATGCAGGATTGAATTTTTCCTCAACGAACCTATTGGATTCAGCTGCTAGAGGTACTTTTATGTCCATCACCTTGGGCGCCGCGACTAAACTTCTTGATGATATGATGATCAATTACTCTGAATGGCACACTGAAAGAACTCCTCAAGGTAAGAAGGTAAATTCTGTTGAAGAAACCTCTTCTTTGGGTGATAATATTGATGCTATTATGTCTATGCTTGCAAATGGTAGATCTCATATTGATCCTAATAATGTTCCTTTAGCTTCATTGGTTGCTCAAGAAGAAAATGTTGATTTCATTGAGAGTAATAATTTCAACAACAATGCTTATAGGAATAATTATGGTAACAACAGCTATAGGCCATATCCTTCTAATAATGGTAGTGGTTATGGTAATTCTTATGGTAATTCTTACAACAATAATAAGAGTGTACCCTATGGTCTTGAAGTGATGCTTAAAGAATTAATTAGTACACAAACTGCTTTTAATAAAACTGTTGAAGAAAAGCTTGGGAAAATTGATGTTCTTGCTTCTAAAGTTGATAGTCTTGCTCTTGATGTTCATCTTTTAAAACTGAAAGTTATGTCTGAGAAAGTTAAAGATGCTAGGTTTGCTAAACAAATTTCATCCAAGTTCAAATTAATGATAATATTAGAATGTTGGCTGAATTGCATGCTAGGTGGGATAGAGAAGAAAAATAAAAACTTGCTAAAGAAAATAATGTAGCTAAAGTATGGACTATTACCACCACTAGTAATGTTGATTCTACACATGTTGCTACACCTCCTAATATCAATGGTAAAATAATTGGTGTTGGCAATGTTTCTACTCCTAGTACAAAGCGTGCAAAATTGCCTGAAACTGCTTCTGATAAAACTGCTGAAATTTTTCAAAATATTGGTGACAATGATTCCATTGCTGTAGAACATAATGGTTTAGATTTTGATGATTGTCACATTACTGAAGTTATAAAGTTCTTACAAAACTTGCTAGAAGTCCTAATGCTAGTGCTATAAATTTAGCCTTTACAAAACATATTACAAATGCTCTCATTAAAGCTAGGGAAGAGAAATTAAAACTTGAAGCTTCTATTCCTAGGAAGTTAGAAGATGGTTGGGAGCCCATCATTAAGATGAAATTCAATGATTTTGAATGTAATGCTTTATGTGATCTTGGTGCAAGTATTTCGTTATGCCTAAGAAAATTTATGATATGCTTGACTTGCCACCATTGAAGAATTGTTATTTAGATGTTAATCTTGCTGATAATGTTAAAAAGAAACCTTTGGGGAGGATTGATAATGTTCACATTACGGTTAACAACAACCTTGTTCCCGTTGATTTTGTTGTCTTGGATATTGAATGCAATGCATCTTGTCCTATTGTGTTGGGAAGACCTTTTCTTCGAACTGTTGGTGCTGTTATTGATATGAAGGAAGGTAATATTAAGTATCAATTTCTTCTCAAGAAAGGTATGTAACACTTCCCTAGAAAGAGAATGAAGTTTCCTTTTGATTCTATTATTAGAACAAGTTATGATGTTGATGCTTCTTCTCTTGATAATATTTGATTTGCACTTTCTGCGCCTAGCTGAAAGGCGTTAAAGAAAAGCACTTCTTGGGAGATAACCCAAGTTTCATTTTATTTAATGTATTGTTGAGTCTTGGAAGTTGTTTACTACTGTAGCAACCTCTCCTTATCATGTTTTTGTGCCAAGCAAAGTCTCTATGGTAAAGTTGATGCTAGATTTGGGTTGCTGCGCAGAAACAGCATTGCTGTCTATCACGAATTCAGAACTCTCTGTAGAAGAGTCAAAAAATATGCAAATTTACGTGAGTGATCCTATGTACGCAACTTTCATTAGTTTTGAGTTTTTCCGTTTGAGCAAGTTAAGTGCCCCTGCAAAATTCGTCTTTACTGTTCTGTTTTGATAGATTCTGTCTTTTATTTATTGCCGCTTTGCTATGTTGAATATATCACTTCTTCTTTGTTCCATTAACTTTCAAAAGCTTTGTGAAATGTCCAGAAGTGTTAAGAATGATTGTGTCACCTCTGAATATGTGAATCTTTGATTATGCACTAACCCTCTAATGAGTTTGCTTGAAGTTTGTTGTGGAGAAAGTTTTCAAGGGTCAAGAGAAGAGGATGATATACTATGATCAAGAAGAGTGAAAGGTCTAAGCTTGGGGATGCCTCGGTGGTTCATCCCTGCATATTTTAAGAAGACTCAAGCATCTAAGCTTGGGGATGCCCAAGGCCTTCTTCTTCATCGACAACTTATCGGGTCACTTCTAGTGAAACTATATTTTTATTCCGTCACATCTTATGTTCTTTACTTGGAGCGTCGGTTTGCTTTTATTTTTGTTTTGATTTGAATAAAGTTGGATCCCACCATCCTTATATTGGAGATATTACGCTCCGCTTTTTCATATGGAACACTTGTGTTCTTAATTGTGCTTTAATGTTCATGGCGAAGGCTGAAATTGCTTCGTTAAATTGCTATTTGGTTAGAATCAGAAAATGCTGCATATGGTTTGGAATAACTTGACAATTGTTTGAGCTCTCATAGATCATGTTTAAGCTCTTGCATCATGTAGTTTAATCTATTAATGAAGAACTACCGTAGAGCTTGTTTAATTTGGTTTGCATGATTGGTCTCTCTAAGTCTAGATATTTTCTGGTAAAGTGTTTGAACAACAAGGAAGACAGTGTAGAGTCTTATAATGCTTGCAATACGTTCTTGTGTAAGCTTTGCTGTACCTGTTCATACTTGTGTTTGCTTCAAACAACCTTGCTAGCCCAAACCTTGTACTGAGAGGAAATGCTTCTCGTGCATCCAAACACCTTGAGCCAAAACCCATGCCATTTGTGTCCATCATATCTACCTACTATGTGGTATTTTTCTGCCATTCCAAAGTAAATTACTTGAGTGCTACCTTTAAAATTTCATTCCTTTATCTTTGCAATATATAGCTCATGGGACAAATAGCTTAAAAACTATTGTGGTGATGAATATGTAGTTATGTGTCTTAGTTCTTATAAGTTGCTTGTTGAGCGGTAACCATGTTTCTGGGGACGCCATCAACTTTTTACCTTTGTTGGATATCATGTGAGATGCTATGCATGTTCGTCTTGTCTGAAGTAAGTGCGATTTCATGATCAAATGGTTTGAGTATGTATATGTTAGAGAAGAACATTGGGCCGCTAACTAAAGCCATGTATCATGGTGGAAGTTTCAGTTTGGACATACAACCTCAATCTCTTATGAGAATATTATTTGTTGTTGAATGCTTAAGCATTAAAAGAGGAGTCCATTATCTGTTGTCTATGTTGTCCGGTATGGATGTCTAAGTTGAGAATAATCAAAAGCGAGAAATCCAATGCGTGCTTTCTCCTTAGACCTTTGTACAGGCGGCATAGAGGTACCCATTTGTGACACTTGGTTGAAACATATGTCATGCAATGATAATCCGTGTTATCCGAGCTGATTAGGACAAGGTGCGAGCACTATTAGTACTCTATGCATGAGACTTGCAACTTGTAGGAAGTATTATGCATAGCACATATGAATTATTACTACCGTTGACAAAATTGTTTCTATGTTTTCAAAATAAAAGCTCTAGCACAAAAATAGTAATCCATGCTTCCCTCTGCGAAGGGCCATTCTTTTACTTTATGTTGAGTCAGTCTACCCACTTCTTTCTATCTTAGAAGCAAACACTTGTGTTAACTGTGTGCATTGATTCTTACATGTTTACTTATTGCACTGTTATACTACTCTATGTTGACAAATATCCATGAGATATACATGTTACAAGTTGAAAGCAATTGCTGAAACTTAATCATCCTTTGTGTTGCTTCAATGCATTCTACTTTGAATTTATTGCTTATGAGTTAGCTCTTATGCAAGTCTTGTTGATGCTTGTCTTGAAAGTACTATTCATGAAAAGTTTTGCTATATGATTCATTTGTTTAGTCATTATCTTTGTTAGCAATCTTTTGCTTCAGATCACTCCATTCATCTCATATGCTTTACAATAATGTTGATCAAGGTTATGTTGGTAGCATGTCACTTCAGAAATTATTTGTGTTATCGTTTACCTACTCGAGGGCAGTAGGAACTAAGCTTGGGGATGCTTGATACGTCTCAAACGTATCTATAATTTCTTATGTTCCATGCTACTTTTATGACAATACTTGAATGTTTTATACATACTTTACATCATTATTATACATTTTCCGGCACTAACGTATTAACAAGATGCCGAAGCGCAGTTGCTGTTTTCTGCTGTTTTTGGTTTCAGAAATCCTAGTAAGGAAATATTCTCGGAATTGAACGAAATCAACGCCCAGGGTCCTATTTTTCCACGAAGCTTTCAGAAGACCGAAGGGATAACGAACAGGGGCGACGAGGCGCCGCCACCATAGGTCCGCGCGGACAGAGGGGGCCCGCGCCGCCTCCTGACCTACCCTTCCACCTACTTAAAGCCTTCGTCGCGAATACCGCTGTACCGGGAGCCACGATACGGAAAACCTTCCAGAGACGCCGCCGCCAATCCCATCTCGGGGGATTCAGAAGATCGCCTCCGGCACCCTGCCGAAGAGGGGAATCATCACCGGAGGGGCTCTAGATCATCATGCCCGCCTCCGGATTGATGCGTGAGTAGTTCATCATTGGACTATGGGTTCATAGCAGTAGCTAGATGGTTGTCTTCTCCGCTTGTGCTATCATTGTTTAGATCTTGTGAGCTGCCTAACATGATCAAGATCATCTATTTGTAATGCTACATGTTCTGTTTGATGGGATCCGATGAATCTAGAATACTATGTCAAGTTGATTATCAATCTATCATATATGTGTTGTTTATGTTCTTGCATGCTCTCCGTTGCTAGTAGAGGCTCTGGCCAAGTTGATACTTGTAACTCCAAGAGGGAGTATTTATGCTCGATAGTGGGTTCATGCCTCCATTTAATCTGGGACAGTGACAGAAAGTTCTAAGGTTGTGGATGTGCTGTTGCTACTAGGGATAAAACATCGATGCTTTGTCTAAGGATATTTGTGTTGATTACATTACGCACCATACTTAATGCAATTATCTGTTGTTTACAACTTAATACCTGGAGGGGTGCGGATGCTAACCCGAAGGTGGATTATTTAGGCATAGATGCATGCTGGATAGCGGTCTATGTACTTTGTCGTAATGCCCTGATTAAATCTCATAGTAATCATGATTGATATGTATTGAATCTTGATTTGTCAATTGCTCATCTGTAATTTGTTCACCCCAGCATGCTAGTTATCTTATTGGAGAGACACCAGTAGTGAACTGTGGACCCCGGTCCATTCTTTTACATCTGAATACAATGCAATCATTGTTTTTACTGTTCTTTGCAAACAAACACCATCTTCCACTCGATACGCTTAATCCTTTGTTTTCAGCAAGCCGGTGAGATTGACAACCTCACTGTTACGTTGGGGCAAGGTATCTTGATTGTTTTGTGCATGTTCCACGTTGGCGCCAGTTTCACTGGTGTTGCGCCGCACTACACTCCTCCACCAACAACCTTCACGTGCTTCTTGGCTCCTACTGGTTCGATAACCTTGGTTTCTTTCTGAGGGAAAACTTGTTGCTGTGCGCATCACACCTTCCTCTTGGGGTTCCCAACGGACGTGTACATCTACGCGCATCACACACGAGTAAGTACAGCCGCGCACACGGACGAGTACAGGTACAGTCGCGCACACGAGACATGTACAGTCACGCACACGAGTAAGTACAGCGCGCCCACGAGGAAGAATTAGTACAAAAAGCACAGGTACAGTAGCGCACACGAGTAAGTACAGTTACTGTGTAAAGGAAAAAAACTGCATCAAATACACTAAAAACAGAAGTACTTATCAGTTGAAGCACGAGTACAGTTAGGTACACACCACGAGTACAATCACACTAGTATTGGAAGTACGAAAAAAGTATCTCGAAAACTATCAACATGGGATCTAGTTTTGAAGATCTCGACGAGGATCTCAAAAGTGAAAACGGTTCGTAATTTAGACTTACGGTTCGCAAGATATTTCATTTTGAAAAAAAAGAATTTACAAAATAAAGAGAAAACTGGACCATCCCCTGTCCTTCTCTCTCCTCTCCTATCCCACCTTACGACACTTGGCGAGCAGGGAGACCACTTTCCACCAAAATTCTGACACCACAACGCGCCACGTGTCGCATGCGGAGAGACTTTTGGACCTTCGCGAAGACCGGCCTTTTTTAGAGTTTTCGCCCAGTTTCGCCTCCACTACCCTCCGCCCATGGGTGGCAATGCATAATTGCATATTAGGCTTTGAACTCGATGAGCTGCGTCGACCACCTCGAGCAGGTTAATAGAGCACTTGCAGCCCGTTCTCCTGAAGTGACATTGCCATAGAAATCCTAAGCCTGCAAAAGCCCAAGCTTTCCTCCTTCTCAACGCAATCTGGAACAAGAAAAAAAGCCTTTGCGTATAGATGAAGGGTTACCCGATAAATTCAGAAGAAAGTGTGTAGAAAGGGATGCAACTCACAATGTATTGATTGGGTGCATATGGCGTTACATATATAGGCCACGTCCTCGACTATACAAGGAAGGAGGCGGGCCCAATAATAATGACAAAGATATGTATCGTTATACATAACTACAGAAGATACACATCCGGATATCCAAGGATATGTATCTCAACACCCCCCCGCAGTCGAAGCGTCGCCTGGTCGAACGCATAGACTGGACCGGAACTCCTCAAAAGATGCCGTAGGGAGACCCTTGGTCATAATATCCGCAAATTGTTGGGAGGTGGGCACATGAAGTACTCGAATGTGTCCAAGGGCCACCTGTTCCCGAACAAAGTGGATGTCCAGCTCAATATGCTTGGTGCGGCGATGGTGGACCGGGTTGGCGGAGACATTGTCGCAATAGACCACGGTGGCTTTGGCAACAGGACATGAGAGCTCAACGAGGAGTTGCCGCAGCCAGGAGACCTCGGCAACCGCGTTAGCAACAGCCCGGTACTCCGCTTCGGCGCTGGAGCGAGAGACCGTGGGTTGTCGCTTAGACGACCAGGAGATGAGCGAAGGTCCGAAGTAGACGCAGTAGCCAGACGTGGAGCGACGCGTGTCGGGGCAGCCTGCCCAATCGGCGTCCGAGTAGGCGACGATGTCCGTGGCGGTTGAGGCGTGGAGGGAGAGGCCGAAGTCCATGGTGCCACGAATGTAGCGGAGGATCCGCTTGACCGCAGCCCAACGAGGATCCCGCGGAGCGTGCATGTGAAGGCACACCTGCTGGACAGCATACTGTAGCTCGGGGCGGGTCAAGGTGAGGTACTGCAGGGCACCGACGATGGAGCGATAAAATGACGCGTCCGTGGCCAACGAACCATCCGTGGCGGAGAGCTTGGATTTCGTGTCGACAGGCGTGGCCACGGGTTTGCAATTAAGCATACCGGCGCGGTCCAGGAGCTCGTGGGCGTACTTGCACTGATGAAGGAAGAAGCCGTCGGTGCGACGTACGACCTCGATGCCGAGGAAGTAGTGCAGGGGCCCCAAGTCCTTGAGGGCAAACTCAGCGCGAAGACGCTCGGTGATCTGTCGCAGGAGGTCCGTGGAGCTGGCCGTTAAGATGATGTCGTCGACGTAGAGCAGCAGGTACGCGGTGGTGGCGCCATTGTTGTACACAAACAACGAGGCATCAGAGCGGGTGGAGCGGAAGCCGAGTTGGTGAAGAAACGCTGCGATGCGCTGGTACCAGGCGCGTGGGGCCTGCTTGAGCCCGTATAACGAGCGCGAGAGCAGGCACACATGGTCTGGGCGCTGTCGATGAAGCCTGTGGGCTGCTGGCAGAAGACCTTCTCCTCGAGATGGCCGTGAAGGAAGGCGTTGGAGACGTCCATCTGGTGCACGGGCCACACACGGGAGACCGCGAGCTGAAGGACTGTGCGGATCGTCCCGGGCTTGACAACCGGGGCGAAGGTGTCGGTGAAGTCGACGCCGGCACGCTGGCGAAAGCCACGAACCACCCACCGCGCCTTGTGACGGTCGAGAGTACCGTCCGGATGGAACTTGTGCTTGAAAACCCACTTCCCGGTGATGATGTTGGCGTGAGGGGGTCGGGGAACAAGCGTCCATGTATGGTTCCGCTGCAGGGCGTCGAACTCGTCCTGCATGGCCGCAAGCCACTGCGGGTCGCGGAGAGCAGCCCGGGCAGAGGCGGGCAGGGGCGATGGCGTGGATGGTGAAGGCGCGGAAGTCGACGCGGTGCAGACGTACTCATCCGAGGGGTACCGCGTGCTCGGGACGCGAATCCCTGCACGGGCGCGCGTGAGGCCGTGGCCGGCGAGGAGGCGGAGCCGGAGACGAGGCGTCGCCCAGCAAAGACGGCGCGGCGCCCGAGCTGAGGCTCGAGGGCGACGCAAGCGGCGTCGAGGCGGATGAACCCGGCGAAGGCGCGTCACCCGGCGAAGACGGCGCGGCGCCCGAGCTAAGGCTCGAGGGCGACGCAGGCGGCCGAGGCAGGCGTCGGCGCGGGTGTCGGCGTGGGGTCACCCGAGACATGGCTCGAGGGTGACCCAGAGGGTGGCGAGGCAGCGCCCGAGCCAGAGCTCAAGGGCGCGGCGGAGGACGACGAGGCAGTGCCCGAGTCCGAGCTCGAGGGCACTGTAGCCGGCGGACCTGCCGGGGCAGGGGGTCGACGCCGGGGACCATCAGTAGGCGAAGGAGGAGTGGCGACCACCTGTCTCTGTGCAAAAGGAAAGCAATGCTCATCAAAGTACACGTGCCGGGAGGTGAAGACGCGGTGAGAAACCGGATCATAGCAGCGGTAGCCTTTGGTGTTAGCCGGGTAACCGAGGAAAACACATGGAACGGAACGAGGGGCGAGTTTATGAGGAGTGGTGACGGCGATACTAGGATAACAACGACAACCGAAAATCCGAAGACCGTCGTAGGATGGAGGGGAACCGTAAAGGAGGTGATGAGGTGCATAGTTCCAGCGGGGACGACACGGACGAAGGTTGACAAGTAGGGTGGCGGTGGCTAAGGCATCAGGCCAAAAGGTGGGGGGAACATGGCTGTGGAATAGGAGTGTGCGGATGCAGTCGTTGAGGGTGCGGAGGATACGCTCGGCGCGACCGTTTTGTTGGGACGTGTATGGACAGGTTAGACGGAAAATAGTGCCGTGAGAGGAGAGTAGGGTGCGGACGGCGACATTGTCAAACTCTTTTCCGTTGTCAGTTTGTAGGGCGTGGATGGGGCGACCGAACTGGGTGGAAACATAGGCGTAGAAGGCTGTGAGAGTGGTGGCGACATCAGACTTTTTACGGAGGGGAAACGTCCACACAAAGTGAGAAAAATCATCAAGAATAACTAGGTAATAAAGAAGACCAGAATTACTTGGGATAGGAGAGGTCCATACATCACTATGAATTAACTCAAAAGGAAAAGACGCAATTGTGGAAGACTGACTAAATGGAAGACGAACGTGTTTACCAAGACGACACGCTTCGCAACTATGTGAAGACTGTTTAGTAGATGAAAACGAAAAACCCCTCATTATTTGGTGAAGCGTGTTGGCACTGGGATGTCCAAGACGAGCATGCCAAAGATCAACGCCTGCGGAGAGAGCACGAGGTGCGGCGCCGGGGGTGGAAGGCGACATCACCGGATACAAATCGCCGGGGCTCTCACATCGATGGAGGACCATCCGGGTGCGGGCGTCCTTAACAGAAAAACCAAAAGCGTCAAATTCAACAGTCACAGAGTTGTCACGAGAAAGAGTTTTAACAGAGACTAAATTCTGAATAAGCTGGGGAGACACAAGGACATTATTAAGAGATAGTGGTTTAGAAGTAGAAGGAAAATTAGCAGAACCAATGTGAGAAATAGGAAGACCGGCACCGTTACCGACAATGATGCGAGACTCGGTGGAAGTGGGAAAGAAATGGGAAAGGTTACCCGGGTGAGCGGCCATGTGAGACGAGGCGCCCGTGTCCATAAACCAGTTGCCGCCACCGGCGTAAGAGCCAGGTGCGGGCGCCTGCTGGAGTGCCGCGAAGAGCGCCGGGTCCCATGCGGGCTGCTGCGGCGCGTAGGGTGGTGGCGCGACGTGGTAGGCCGGGGCGTAGGGCGGCGGCGTGGCGGTGAAGGCCGGGGCGTAGGGCGGTGTCGCCCCCGTCCATGGGTTGTAGGCGAAGGAGTTGCTGCCGTTGGAGACCAACGACATGACGACGCGCGCGCGGGGGACGACGACGGCGGGGGGGAGAGAGGAGGCGCGGCGACGACGACGCGGGGGACGGCGACGACGCGAGGGTTGGGGAGGGAGGTGCGGCGACTGCAGGTGCGGCGGCGCTAGGGTTGGAGGGTGGGGCGGCGCGCACGGGGGAGAGAGGGCAGGGGCGCGGCGGCTAGGAACGGTAGGTGTCTGATACCATGTAGAAAGGGATGCAACTCACAATGTATTGATTGGGTGCATATGGCGTTACATATATAGGCCACGTCCTCGACTATACAAGCAAGGAGGCGGGCCCAATAATAAAGACAAAGATATGTATCGTTATACATAACTACAGAAGATACACATCCGGATATCCAAGGATATGTATCTCAACAAAGTGGTAGAGAGAGGAAGGGTGGAAGCGGTAATCTCTTTTGCAATTGGTCGGTGCCATGTAAATTTCGCTGCACTTTCCTTAGCCAATCTAGGCACAGCACAGCTGCAGACGCGTCTCGTCTTATCTTTCCTCTTTGGTGTAACTCGGCATGAGCTGCGTGTTCCCATCTCAAAAGACCGTTTTGCCCCCTACTGTGCATCACGCTAGCTTTGCTTCTTCCTGGGCATTTCTCGAGCCGGGCCGGGCTTTGGGCTGGCCCGAAAAAAGCCCGACGGGAAATCCTTGGCCCGAGCCCGGCCCGGCCCGACCAACTTTCAGAAAATTCCGGCCCGAGCCTGGCCCGTGGCCCGAAAAAGCCCGAATATTTCCGGGCTGGCCCGACGGCCCGGCCCGATCTAATGGTATTTTGCTTTTTCCTGTGGCCCGAGCCCGGCCCGGTTTAGTTACGGGCTGAAGAATGTTGGCCCGAGCCCGGCCCAATAGAGAGAAAAAGCCCGGCCCGGGATTTTCGGGCCGGGTCGGGTCGGGCCGTTCGGGCCGGGCTTCCCATGCCCAGGTATAGCTTTGCTTGCTTGCTCGGTTAGGCTCAGACTGAGCGGATGGAACCGCATCGCATCTTCCCTGCGCCTCCTCCTCCATAAAACCCTCCTTTCTCCCAAGCCCAGCCACCCACACCGGCGAGCGCGAGCAAGGCACCGTGATCTGCGAGCTAGGTATGCTATGGGTCCTCCCCGAATCTCGCCCTTCTCCCCGCTAGCTTCCCCCCTGATTCCCAAATCGTGGTGAGTGACGCGGTGAACTGGGGAGGAGAGAGGAAAGTAAAGAACTCGCCACTATGCAGAGGCCGGGGTCAGCCCCCATTTCGAAAAAAAAATAAAAAAAATGCGGTGTCCTTGTCTTTGTGTTCTGGAGTTGCTCCGTGATCGTGGAGGTGCTTGGGGTTTTCCAATGCGAGTTCCTAGCTTGCTTCATAAGAGGGTATTTTGGTGGGTTTGTGGTTTTCCGTTTTCGGAAAGGAGGTTTGGACGTTTTTTAATTCACGATCAAGAGTGAAGTGTGTTTTTCTTTCCAGTTTGTGTGTGTTTTCTTGATTTGTTGCAGTTAGCTATTTGGTTCACATCTGAATTTCCCTTGAAGATTTTCAACTTCTTTTGTTTCTAATGTGCGAGACTGTGCAAGTTCTCACTCCTATGGGCTATGGCCTATGGCATGTGTGATCGATTTCAGTTACAGGCGACTCGAAGCTAGGGAGAGGAAGCGCAAGATCTATGGGCAACTCGTGTGCTACTGGTGGCAGTAAGGACTTATTTCGAGCTTCTTTCTGCTTCTTACTACAGTTAGTTTATATATTTCGTTCTATGAGGAAGATTCTGACTGTTAATTCCTTATATTGTGTACATCTGTACGCCACTATTTTTGGCAAAAATTCGAGCATGTTTGCACAGCTAGTAGTATGTCACGCAAAGAACAAATATCTGATAAAAATGGAACTGTTGCACTTAAAGATAATCTTAATGCATTATGTCATGCAACACAGATATTCTGCCTATTTCCTCCCCCTGTTTGGCGAAATAGAGTGAGAGCCTACCTTAGCATGTTAGGAATCGCTCATACTGTACAAGATAAATAATTTTAAATTATAATGTAGAGAGATGGAAATTGGAAACGAGCACAATTATGTTTCTTCCCATTTAACGGTCTTGTACTTTGTTTATTGGAACAGCAGCATGCACCTTATAGGACATATTCTTTGTCCTCTCCCGCGTTGAGTTATTTCGTTTGACCTTGTGTGCAAATTGCAGATTCTGTTTTGCTAGAAACCCACGAACCGGATTTCAAATGGAAGATTCATGGCTTCTCAGCTCATCTCTTGAAGGGATCTATATCATCCTACTCTTCGTGGTTTGATTGCTGTGGATACCAGTGGTATGTGTATCATAATGACTAAAGACTGCAGTAAATACAGAATGTCTTAGATGAATGTATGATGCATACTAGCTAGGTATGATTCAACGTCACTGATTTGATTGGAGATAAAATAGGAGAGTGGATTTCTGGCTGTCTTTATTCCCAAAACTCTAAGATGCATGTAAAAGTAGCATCAAGTATAAAATAATTTCCACATGTACGTGCTGGAATATACCATGAATCTGTGACTTGAGTTTTGGTGCCGAGGAGGAATTGGCTTGATGATTTGTGACTTGGAGCAACGGCATGCGAGTGGGGGCGACTATACATGAGAAGTTCAAAGTCTTACCTTTCAGGATGAAAATCCAAGGTCTGGCCTTAATTGGTTGTGCCTGGCAATGTCCTTGTTGAAGGCACTGTTTTGAGAGTGAGGACTTTCTTCAGGGTGAAAACCTAAGATCTATGATCGGGCGACGACAGCGCTTGTGCACTGTTACCTTCTTGGAGGCGTCGTTTTTGGAGAAGTTGAACTTCTGGTGCAGTCTTGGTGGTGTTAGTGCTGATGTTTTAAAGGATTAGATCGCTGTAGCGGGACTTTTTTTTTTTGGCTGTGTGCATCCGTAATGTCGCTAGGGCAGTGCGTTGTTGCAGAGGCTGGGTGTAATTGGTATCTCCGCGATATTAATATATGCTCTTTGTCGAAAATACCATGAATCTGTAGAAGTTGTGGAAAATATGTTACTATTTTTAACACATTTTTTCCACGAAACTTTGCATACTTGAAGTACATACAAATCTATACGTGCAATATCTTGAGCTTGTGAATGCAATCTCTTATTTTAATTTTTTAAACTAACAGAGTCGAGCTCAGCAGCTAAAATGCAAAAACAATTAATTATGAACTAGCTGTATCTTCGCAAAATAAGATCTCATACATCGATGTTGTAAATTGAAAGTTCATCACACTACGGGAGAATTGCCATACGCCGACGGCTAGGCGCTGTGCCGACGGCCAAATGTCGGGGCCGTCGGCGCAGGAGCCTCCGGAGCGCGGCGACAAGGATGGCCGTCGGTGTTAAATTGGCCGTCGGTACAGGCTGGAGGTGCCGACGGCCACCGTCAGCACAGTTCTGGCCGTCGGCACAGGACCAGTCTGATCAGTCATTAAACATGTAGGAATAATAATTCCATAGAGAAGGAAATCAAGAGCTGAAGTTAGAAACAAATAAATTAGGCCTCCATGTGTGTCTATTTTGATTTTTTTTTGGTCTGACTTGGTCTTTCTGCTTATTAATTCACTTACAGGTACTTGGTAGTGAATCCAAGCCATAAAATAGTAGGTGCTGGAACTCCACAGGTTGCTGTTGGTCTTGGGCTAGTGCTAACCGGTTTGAAGCCAGGTCACTTCATCAGTGCAGTGTTCGAGTTGTCAATGTACAACCACTCAAATGGAACATATTATGGACGCAAAGGTAGTTTTGCTGAACTTGGTTCTTCTAGCTCGGCAATATTATTACAGCCTTAAGCACTTCTGTTCTGTAAACCTCACTGTTAATGCACTAAATTTTGAGACGCCCAGACCATCATATCTGTATTCCAACATTACAATTAATGTGTATACTGAAATATGACCAAGTGTTTTTTACATTATTTAGTTTTTATTGTTTAGCTATTAATTTTGTCTGTTGAGTCCCTACTTTTGTGTTGACTGTTGACAAACTTCTGATTAGATCAACATTTCCTATAGTACATATATGTTCACCACTGCTAGTGTTGCACTTATGTTTTAACTTTTATGTATAAAAACAAATGTGTTTACGTGTTGTTGAAAGCTTTATACCATATTTTTCGATAAAGGATGCTTTATTACTTTTTGAAAAAGCAATTACATCCAACCTCTGCATAACCAGGATGCACACAGCCGATATTTAAAACCTACAGTTTCTCATATCTCTAATTCCTTCACCTCTTGCATATGGGCAGCTAGCTGTGTCTTCCATGTCAAGAACGATCAGGCGGACAGGAAATGCTTGATTCTCGCAGAACTCCTGAACTCGTCTGAGTTTCTGGTTGATGACAGCTGCACATTTGGTGTGAAGATACTGGCTGCAAATGTCAATTCTCTTAAAATGAAGCATACTCCTCTTGTGCATCAAAACAGGACTACCACGACTCAGAACCTTTACCTCCAGAAGGAGGGGTTCATCAAAGGGACCTATACCTGGAGCATGACTGATTTCCTTGACCTGGCGTTGAAGCCGTCAGTCCTTTCACCTGTGTTCGAAGTAGGTGGATATAAATGGTACGGATTGTTTTAGTTGACACGTCATTTATATACTGAAGAATAATATGCATATGCTATTAGTCCGTCCTATCCTTTAATCTAATTGATCAAGTTCATACTGCCCAGAAACACTACGAATAATTCTTTATTGAAGTTCAAGTGCATCGCCCACGTCCCTTTGATCTTGAGAAAATTTTGCTGAAGTGTTGGTACTTTCTTTTTTTCGAGAGCACGCGCAAAACGTGCCTTATCTTTATAGAAGAGAAAAGAGAACGAAGTTACAAGAGCAGCACCAAGGCGCTGCGAACCCACGCACACAAGCCACCCGCCCTCCGCCTAGGCCTACTCTCTCGCTATATCTAGCCTCCCTCCTCTCTTGGCTCTCTCCCAAAGAAAGAAAACATCTCTGATCTCGACCGCCATCTGGTCCACCGTCTTCTGCTCCCTCTCATTACCGAAAGCCCTAGCATTTCACTGCTTCCACAGCGTCCAAGTCGTGCTGATGACCAGGGAATCGAAGCGCTTCCTATCAGTCCTCCTCACTCGCTTGCGGGCCTCCGTCCACCATCTCTGCAGATTTCCTGAGGCTCCAGGGTCGGTGATCCTCAGCTCTGCGCTTAGCAGGACCCTACACCAGACCTGTCTCGCATAAGGACAACGGGTGAAAATATGATCAGCGTTATCCTCATCCTGAAGGCATGTGTAACATGCATCCGGAAGCTCCTGCAGCCCGTGCCTGGCTCTCCTGTCAGAAGTCCATAGGCGGTATTTCAAGGCCAGCCATATGAAAATCTTGCACTTCGTGGGTGCGAAAGATCCCCATACCAGATTGCTCATACTCCAACGCACGCTCCCATGGCACAACATCTTATAAGTGCACTTAGCCGTGTATGCTCCTGACTCCGCGCCTTTCCAGGAGATACGGTCCGGTCTGGATGGGTCTCTCTCCACCGACTCGACAGCCTCCCATAGGATTAGGCATTGGCCCCAAAGCTCAACCGTCATCTCTCCGGGGATGTCGTCTATCCAAGCATCCCCCTGCAAAGCCTCCGCCACCGATCTAGTGTTCTTCCGTCTCGTGGCAACTATGGCAAAGACCTCTGGCGCCAGCTCCTCCGCTGTGAAACCACTGATCCATCTGTCTCTCCAGAAGTAGGTCAGCCGTCCATCTCCTACGCTGAAGTGCGCCAGGCTCTGGAACACTCCCTCAACCAGGGGATCCTTCAACCCTGGTAGGCCTTGCCAAGGCCTCTCCGGGTCCGTGCGTCTAAGCCACAACCATCTCACTCTCAAGGCGAGGCCTTGTAATCTCAGGTCTTTCACGTTCAGCCCTCCGAACTCCTTTGGCTTGCAAATGCTCTTCCAAGCAACTAGACACTGTCCCCCTTGGACCTCCTCCTTACCGGCCCAGAAGAAAGCCCTCATCCATCTATTAATGTCCTCCAAAAGCCACATTGGCGCTTCCGCAACCACCATTTGATGTACCGCTCTAGCCGCCACAACTGAATTAATCAGGACAAGTCTCCCCTCTCTCTTGATGAGTCCTCTTTGCCATGCGGGTACGCATTTGGTAACCTGGTCCAGTAGTGGCTGCCACTCCGCTTTGGATAAGGGCCTGAGCGCCAATTGAAGTCCAAGGTACCGGATCGGGAATCTCGCGAGCTCACATTCCAAGATCCGAGTAGCTCTTTCCTCCTCCTCATGTGACCCTCTAATCAAGGTGGCTGTTGTCTTACGATAGTTTACTCGAAGGCCCGAGGCCTCTCCAAAAAAGCTGAGCATGTGTCTCACCGCCCACAGCTCCCTGCACACCGGTTTGATGAATATGACAACATCGTCGGCATAAACCGAGACTCTCTGAAGGGGGGAGATGGAAGCCAAATCCCCGAACAGTCCCTCCTCTGCTGCCTTAGTAATCATGGCAGAGAGGGTCTCCATAGCCGCCACAAAAAGCATGGGCGACGTGGGGTCACCCTGTCTCAAGCCTCTAGCATGATAAATGCGGTCTCCCGGAACTCCATTCACCATGACCCTCGTGTTTGCCGTGTACAACAGCAGAGATATCCACTTCCGAAATCTGTCCCCAAAACCCATTCTCCTCATCACCTCAAACAAAAAACTCCATGAGATCGAATCAAAGGCACGAGATAGATCAAGTTTAAGCAGCACTCCAGTTTGTCTCCTCATGTTGATTTTCCTGGCCACTTGCCTCACCAGCACAAAGTTATCATGTAAACTCCGATGCTTAATGAACGCGGATTGGTTCATGCTCACAATCTCACCAAGCCTCGGCCGGAGTCTATTGGCGATGATTTTTGAGAACAATTTCGCAAAACTATGCACAAGGCTTATGGGCCTAAAGTCCTTTGTCTCCATAGCATCTGGCTTCTTAGGTATGAGGGTGATCAGCGCTCGGTTTAGTCGGGCAAAGCCTCTCCCATCCCCCACACACAGCTTCATTAGCCCCGCGAGTATGTCAGGCTTTATGATGGGCCAAGCTCTCTGGTAGAATGCGCCGGTGAACCCATCTGGCCCCGGCGCCCTATCTCCTGGCATCTCTCGAATAGTGTTCCAAACCTCATCCTCCGTGAACATGGAGTCCAAGTCACTCAGGTTCGCTACGGGAATGTTTAGGGCCTCAAGGTTTAGAGTATGCTCCCGATTCTGTATGCTCCCAATCAGCCTGTCAAAAGCCTCCGTGAAGACCTCGTTCTTCCTCTCTTGCGTTGTGACCGTCTCCTCCCCAACTCTCACCGAGGCAATGTAGTTTTTGGTCCTTCTCCCGTTAGCCACCGCATGAAAGAGTTTAGTGTTAGCGTCACCCTCACGAAGCCACCTCATTCTCGACCTTTGCCTAGCAATCGTTCGCTCTAGGGATGCCAACCCCAATACAACGTGCTTAAGAGTTCTCCTCAGCCACGCCTCCGCATGCGTGAGCATTCTCGCTTCTTGGGCCACATCAAATCTCAGGATCAAGGTGTTGGCCATGGCGATCTTTAACTTGATGTTGCCCACTTTCCTCTCGCCCCACGACTGGAAGAACTCCGCCGCATTACGGAATAGAGCATCCAAGCGTCTGAAGGGGTCCGCAATGCTAGGATCACACACCCAAGCCTCTGTGAGGGCCTCCTCAAACCCTTCAAGATTTAGCCAAAAGGCCTCAAACTTGAACCTTCTCTTTGGTCGGAACGCCGCGCTCAGGGAAAGGTGTATCGGTGCATGATCCGACACTGAGGAAGAAAGCGCCTGCAAGATGGCGTCCGGGTTCAAGAGGTCCTAGTCCACCGATGCAAACGCTCGGTCGATGCGAGTAAGCGTGGGCACCTCTCTTTCGCTGCTCCAAGTGAATCTCCTCCCATGTAGGTAGAGGTCTTTGATCTCATGCTCCTGAACGAAACTCCTAAACCTCGCCATCATGCCTCTATCCAAGCGATCATTATTCTTCTCCTCGGCGTACATGATCATGTTAAAGTCCCCCAAGAGCAGCCACGGCCCTGGGCATAGACTCCTCCTCTCCGCGAGCTCACGAAGGAAGCTCAACTTGTCCTCGTTTGTTTGCGGCCCATAAACGGTGGTAATCCACCATCTATTGTTATCCCGAGGGATCACCTCCCCCGTGACCGCGTAGTCGTCGTAGCTCACACGCTCAATGTCCAGAATGGACTTATTCCAGGCTAAAAGGATCCCTCCTCTCGTCTCCACCGCAGGCAAGTACACATAACCATCAAACGATGGCCCTAAGCATTGCATCACAAGGAAATCATCGATTACATCTAGCCTCGTCTCCTGGAGGCACACCACACTCACTCTAAGACTAGCTACGAACTCACGCACTGCATCCCTCTTGGCTGGATCGTTCAGACCACGAACGTTCCAGCACAGCAACTCCAACAGGCAATCCATAGAAAACCTAGCTACACTCCTCCAGCAACTGCACCTCAGTGCGCTGCCACTGCCCCCATGCAGTGCTCCTCCCTCTCGAACCTCGTGGGAAGCTCCTTGCCAAAAATGGCCGCCAGGACTCTCAGCTGCTCATCCCTGACCGGCGAGTCGAAAAGCTCCTTGAAGCGCCTGAGGTCGTCGTCGCTAACTGCAAAGTTCTCCGGGCAGAAGCCCAAGGCCTTGAGAAGCGTACTCTCGGCCGCCGACGCCATCTTGGCCTGTGTACCCGCCCTCTCTGCGACTGATCTCCTGGTCACTCTCTTGGGGGTGAAAGGTTCCGCATCTGCCCTTAGCCCCGAGGCCCTCTCGAACTCACTCAGCAGCGGCGGCGCCAGGGTTTTGAGGATGGAGGAACAAAACCTCTTGATCCTCGCTAGCTCCGGCCCCTCCTGCTCAAGCGCCGCCCTGCCCAGAACTGGTCCCTGGACCAGCGTCGCCTCAACATGCTGTGGCTCCTCGTGATGGTACGTCGCAGGCGACTTCACCTCTTCCTCCAACTGACGGGCTAGGCCCCTGGGAACCAACTGCATGAAGCTATTCGGCCCCGTGTAACTGGTCTGGCTCGCACCAGAATCCACCACGAGCTCTTTGTCACGATCCGTACCCAGCAGCTGCTCCGGCGTGCCTTCCTGGGCCTCTCTCGCCCGTGCCTTGTGGCAGTGTGTGTTCTCAGAGATAGACACACAGAAATAGTCGTTTGATCCAGGGCCAAACACTCCCTCAACCCCTCTCTTATCCTGACACGGGGCACTTCCCGGTTCGTTGCGAGCCTCAACCTCCACTGAAAACGCTGCAGCGGCCCCCGAGGTGGACCCCCCGGAAGCGACAGACGGAGACAGGGGACTCCTATTCACCCCACCCAGCCTGTCCGCATGCAGGTGCGCAGCTGGCTCCACAGCCTCGGGATCCGCCAGCGGCAGCGTCTCTGGAGCATCGGCCCAAATCACCTGGTCCGCGCCCTTCTCCTGCGGCTCAGGGACAGCCACGTCTCGCACAACCGTTGGCTCGAGCACCACAATCTCATGCATGGTCTGCACTGACCCCACCTCGTCCGCGCTACATGCACTGTCCTCTCTGTCTTTTTTCTCCTGCGCCTGATCCTCCACAACAGCTAAAGTGGCTTTGTCAGCCGCCGCAGCGGCCAAAGTGGCTTTGCCAGACGCGCCCCGCTCCATCTCCGTCGCGACCTGCCGCAAGTGTTGACTGCCTGAGGCTGTTTGAACGGTCAGCGGCGCCGGACTGCCCATGCCCGGCAGCGCCCAGCTCTTCTCCGGCGCCGGCGCGGGAGCGGCCACCCCGACACCGAGCGACGACGAAGGCGCACCTCCCGGGCCACGCCGGCGATCAGGCACGCCGCGCCGCCATGCCAGGTCCCTGGTCACCCGCCTGGGGCCATCTCCAGCACTCCCTCCGCTACCTCCTCCGCCATCTCCGCCAAACTCATGAGGCCCCTCCTGCCCACGCCCATGGCCATTGCCAAGGCGAACGCCGGTGCTCGGCGACTCATCCTCCTCAACCCGAACCAGGTGGACGAGGATCTTGTACTGCAAGGTTTTGATCTCGCCAGCACCCCTGACCACCGCCGCCGCCGTCCTCGCTGGAGCAGCATGCACGCCGCCTCCCGGCACTGGCTCAGGAATCGCCAGCATCCGCGCCACCGGAATGGCCTCAAGGTCTGAAGTCCAAGCCGTGAGCTTGAACAGGGACAGGTCCCTTCGCTCCTTTGTCTCCGGCGCGACGGCGTCCACCGCGCAGCTCTTGCCGAGCACGTCCTCGACCACGGATGTGTCCCACGCGTGCGGAGGAAGCCCCTCCAGCAGCAAGGTGACCTTGCGCGACATCGGCACCAAGGTTGCCTGCGCCTGCCGGTTCCACGGCCTGAGGGAGAGCGGTGCTCCGGCGACAAGAACCGCCGGCATGGCAGCGATGTGGTCCCTCAACTCCAACGACTCGCAGACAATCAAGAAATCCTCCGGAGCAAACACATGGACAGAAAACGTGCCCTCCGGCACCCCACGCCAACGAAGCGCCGCCTCCACCTGCTCGCAAGACACGCCCGGCCTCTGCCCGCCGACGGTGGCGACCATGGCGAGCTGGAGCCTCTGCTCCAGATCACTCATGGCCGTCGTCCTCCGGATGACACACAGCGGCGGCGGTCCAGCCTCCAAAGCCACGACGGGCACACTCAGAGGGACGATTGGCTCCACCGCAAGCGGCGGCCAGGCTCCCAAGGGAGGCAGCTTTGAAGCAGCGCGCGGCGGTGGCGGGGGGAGGGGCGGTGACCGCGGGAACGGTGGTGGGGGCGGCGGTGGTGGTGGCGACGCCGCCCGATGGCCCCCCCACCTTGGCGACCAGGACGCACTCTCTCCGGCGACCTGCGCCTGGCCAGCTTCGCGAGCGCAAGCTGCCGCAGCTCTTCCTCCGACGATGGGCTGCGCGGGCGCTTGCACTCCATGGCCGGGTGCCCCTTCTGCCAGCACCTCATGCATACTTCTGCGTTGGTGCAGTCTCGTTTGCGATGTCCTGGGAGGTAGCAGCGGAAGCAGAGGCCGCGCATCTCCTGCGCCGCCGTGCCCCAACCTGCCGCCCCCGCCTCCTTTCTCGACTCCAGCCTCCTCGTCCACTTCTTGCCCTTGGACGGCTTCGGCATCTCCCAGACCAGGCGGTCCTGAACGTGCGCTCTCCCCTCCGGCGGGCCTTGGGCGCCCACCGCCGGCCGCGGAGCAACGCTCCCGCCGGACGACGCCGACGAGAGGCCGATGCCAGAGACGTGGTCATGGCGCCGCGACGGCGCCGACGAGACGGACTCAGGGCTCCCCTCCGGGACCCAACGCTGCGAGAAGCCGGGCGGGTGCGACGGGGCGGAGTCCATGGTGGGGGAAGGGGAGGGAGGGGGGACGCCGGCGTGGCGCCGGCGACGAAGGCGGAAACCCTACCTGCGCTCTCTCACCTGCGCTCTCTCACCTGCGCTCTCTCCTGAACATGAAACTGGAACTCTCCACAAACGTTGTCAAAGAACAGTGTTGGTACTTTCAACTCAATAGTTATCGATTAGTTTACACAGTATGGTTTTATGCCATGTTTCTGCGTCATACAAAATCCAGCTACTCTAGTTTTCGTACTACAATTTCAGAGGGTGAAGATATCTTTCTGGAGGAATATCATGCGTCAGTGATCCTAACAGATTGACTATCTCTTTTCAGGCACATCAAGATGTATCCGCGTGGCGACGAGTGCAGCACCAGATACATGTCCTTGTACTTATACCTCCATTCCCCGGATGAGCTCCCTCGTGAGTCTGGGAGGATGATTGAACTCACAGTAACAATCCTGAACCAAAAGTATACAGGGGAACGTTACACACTACAGGAATGGAGGTAGACGCCGACGGCCAGACACTACGCCGACGGTTTTTTATCGGGGCCGTCGGCGTACCTCCTCGCCAGGGCACCGCCGGAAGACGACCGTCGGCGTGTACTTGCCGTCGGCGTAGAGGTGGCTAAGCCGAGGGCAGCCGTCGGCGTCAACCTGGCCCTCGGGGTAGCACCGGCGTCGCCTGCCCTCGCGCCCGCGCCGTCACTTCCCGCTCACGGCGTCACACAGACGCCGAGGGCTACCCTCGGCATAGGGCATGGTCCCCCTATGCCGACGGCCACCCTCGGCATATAGATTTTTTTCTTTTTCTTTTTCTCTCTCTCATATTACTTTATATTATGTTTCTATTATTTATTTACTAGTATGAATTATAAAAAAAGGTTCTATTTTTTAAGAATTCGTAGATGGTATATATGTAGGTCCCACGGGTGACGCTCTTCGCATACGGGTCAACCGGAGCCACTAGGCCCAACTTCTGCTATCGATGTACATATGTCCTTAAACATTTATGAAAAATTCCATTGCTAACCCTAACTCCAACCCTAACCTTAACCGAGGCCATTCCCGCCCTAGGGTTTCCCGCTTCTGCGAGCCAACTTTCTATTTTGCGAACATTTTGGTAACCCTAAACCTCACCCGGATCCTATCCCTAACCCTAACCCTAGGGGTAGATCTGCGGGGTCCCCTCCCTAGGGTTTGGCTAACCTTGCATGTGCCCGGCGTTGACGATTTCCACATACATGGGCTAGCACTTGGTAAAATCCAGGATCTGTATGTGCAAACTCCCCACGGCTCAAACGGAGCCTATTTTATGGTAAAGTATGCCCAACCTATGGTTTCCATGTACATATGTCCTAAACAAAGCAAAACAAGTAAAAAAGTCCATTGGTAAACCCTCGCACGGAGAAAGCTATAGGGGTAGATCTGCGGGGTCCCCGCCCTAGGGTTTTCCAAGATACAGACCAGCGTCGGAATCGCTGGAAAACTTGTGTGTGTCCACATGGAATGCACAAAAGTGATTTGAGATGGTTCTATATCCAAGGCTACCCCCCAGGTGTGTCCGGCTTCTCGGACAGGGGGTTCCTACACTTGGGCAGATTCTGCATGTATAGGGGGAACTCCCTCGTACGTGAACCGGAGAGAAACTTGATATCATATGGGATGATTTTTGTTTCCACATGTACCTATGACCTAACCAAGCTCAAATGGAGGCATATGCCCACCGGGGGACCCCCGATGGGATGCAGTCAAAGGGGTAGACCGCGCGGTCAACAGAACTAGGGTTTCGTCGGAAATCGAGCGTCGGATCTAGGGAATGGCCCCAAAACTTGTGTGTGTCCACATGGCATGCACAAAAGTGATTTGAGATGGTTCTATATCCAAGGCTACCCCCCAGGTGTGTCCGGCTTCTCGGACAGGGGGTTCCTACACTTGGGCAGATTCTGCATGTATAGGGGGAACTCCCTCGTACGTGAACCGGAGAGAAACTTGATATCATATGGGATGATTTTTGTTTCCACATGTACCTATGACCTAACCAAGCTCAAATGGAGGCATATGCCCACCGGGGGACCCCCGATGGGATGCAGTCAAAGGGGTAGACCGCGCGGTCAACAGAACTAGGGTTTCGTCGGAAATCGAGCGTCGGATCTAGGGAATGGCCCCAAAACTTGTGTGTGTCCACATGGAATGCACAAAAGTGATTTGAGATGGTTCTATATCCAAGGCTACCCCCCAGGTGTGTCCGGCTTCTCGGACAGGGGGTTCCTACACTTGCAGATTCTGCATGTATAGGGGGAACTCCCTCGTACGTGAACCGGAGAGAAACTTGATATCATATGGGATGATTTTTGTTTCCACATGTACCTATGACCTAACCAAGCTCAAATGGAGGCATATGCCCACCGGGGACCCCGATGGGATGCAGTCAAAGGGGTAGACCGCGCGGTCAACAGAACTAGGGTTTCGTCGAAATCGAGCGTCGGATCTAGGGAATGGCCCCAAAACTTGTGTGTGTCCACATGGAATGCACAAAAGTGATTTGAGATGGTTCTATATCCAAGGCTACCCCCAGGTGTGTCCGGCTTCTCGGACAGGGGGTTACTACACTTGGGCAGATTCCGCATGTATAGGGGGAACTCCCTCGTACGTGAACCGGAGAGAAACTTGATATCATATGGGATGATTTTTGTTTCCACATGTACCTATGACCTAACCAAGCTCAAATGGAGGCATATGCCCACCGGGGGACCCCGATGGGATGCAGTCAAAGGGGTAGACCGCGCGGTCAACAGAACTAGGGTTTCGTCGAAATCGAGCGTCGGATCTAGGGAATGGCCCCAAAACTTGTGTGTGTCCACATGGAATGCACAAAAGTGATTTGAGATGGTTCTATATCCAAGGCTACCCCCAGGTGTGTCCGGCTTCTCGGACAGGGGGTTACTACACTTGGGCAGATTCTGCATGTATAGGGGGAACTCCCTCGTACGTGAACCGGAGAGAAACTTGATATCATATGGGATGATTTTTGTTTCCACATGTACCTATGACCTAACCAAGCTCAAATGGAGGCATATGCCCACCGGGGGACCCCCGATGGGATGCAAAAGGGGTAGACCGCGGGTCAACAGGGTTTCGTCAGAAATCGAGCGTCGGATCTAGGGAATGGCCCCAAAACTTGTGTGTGTCCACATGGCATGCACAAAAGTGATTTGAGATGGTTCTATATCCAAGGCTACCCCCAGGTGTGTCCGGCTTCTCGGACAGGGGGTTCCTACACTTGGGCAGATTCTGCATGTATAGGGGGAACTCCCTCGTACGTGAACCGGAGAGAAACTTGATATCATATGGGATGATTTTTGTTTCCACATGTACCTATGACCTAACCAAGCTCAAATGGAGGCATATGCCCACCGGGGGACCCCCGATGGGATGCAGTCAAAGGGGTAGACCGCGCGGTCAACAGAACTAGGGTTTCGTCAGAAATCGAGCGTCGGATCTAGGGAATGGCCCCAAAACTTGTGTGTGTCCACATGGCATGCACAAAATTGATTTGAGATGGTTCTATATCCAAGGCTACCCCCAGGTGTGTCCGGCTTCTCGGACAGGGGGTTACTACACTTGGGCAGATTCTGCATGTATAGGGGGAACTCCCTCGTATGTGAACCGGAGAGAAACTTGATATCATATGGGATGATTTTTGTTTCCACATGTACCTATGACCTAACCAAGCTCAAATGGAGGCATATGCCCACCGGGGGACCCCCGATGGGATGCAGTCAAAGGGGTAGACCGCGCGGTCAACAGAACTAGGGTTTCGTCGAAATCGAGCGTCGGATCTAGGGAATGGCCCCAAAACTTGTGTGTGTCCACATGGCATGCACAAAAGTGATTTGAGATGGTTCTATATCCAAGGCTACCCCCAGGTGTGTCCGGCTTCTCGGACAGGGGGTTCCTACACTTGGGCAGATTCTGCATGTATAGGGGGAACTCCCTCGTACGTGAACCGGAGAGAAACTTGATATCATATGGGATGATTTTTGTTTCCACATGTACCTATGACCTAACCAAGCTCAAATGGAGGCATATGCCCACCGGGGGACCCCCGATGGGATGCAGTCAAAGGGGTAGACCGCGCGGTCAACAGAACTAGGGTTTCATCGGAAATCGAGCATCGGATCTAGGGAATGGCCCCAAAACTTGTGTGTGTCCACATGGAATGCACAAAAGTGATTTGAGATGGTTCTATATCCAAGGCTACCCCCCAGGTGTGTCCGGCTTCTCGGACAGGGGGTTACTACACTTGGGCGATTCTGCATGTATAGGGGGAACTCCCTCGTACGTGAACCGGAGAGAAACTTGATATCATATGGGATGATTTTTGTTTCCACATGTACCTATGACCTAACCAAGCTCAAATGGAGGCATATGCCCACCGGGGGACCCCCGATGGGATGCAGTCAAAGGGGTAGACCGCGCGGTCAACAGAACTAGGGTTTCGTCGGAAATCTAGCGTCGGATCTAGGGAATGGCCCCAGAACTTGTGTGTGTCCACATGGCATGCACAAAATTGATTTGAGATGGTTCTATATCCAAGGCTACCCCCCAGGTGTGTCCGGCTTCTCGGACAGGGGGTTACTACACTTGGGCAGATTCTGCATGTATAGGGGGAACTCCCTCGTACGTGAACCGGAGAGAAACTTGATATCATATGGGATGATTTTTGTTTCCACATGTACCTATGACCTAACCAAGCTCAAATGGAGGCATATGCCCACCGGGGGACCCCCGATGGGATGCAGTCAAAGGGGTAGACCGCGCGGTCAACAGAACTAGGGTTTCGTCGGAAATCGAGCGTCGGATCTAGGGAATGGCCCCAAAACTTGTGTGTGTCCACATGGCATGCACAAAAGTGATTTGAGATGGTTTTATATCCAAGGCTACCCCCCAGGTGTGTCCGGCTTCTCGGACAGGGGGTTCCTACACTTGGGCAGATTCTGCATGTATAGGGGGAACTCCCTCGTACGTGAACCGGAGAGAAACTTGATATCATATGGGATGATTTTTGTTTCCACATGTACCTATGACCTAACCAAGCTCAAATGGAGGCATATGCCCACCGGGGGACCCCCGATGGGATGCAGTCAAAGGGGTAGACCGCGCGGTCAAGAACTAGGGTTTCGTCGGAAATCTAGCGTCGGATCTAGGGAATGGCCCCAGAACTTGTGTGTGTCCACATGGCATGCACAAAATTGATTTGAGATGGTTCTATATCCAAGGCTACCCCCCAGGTGTGTCCGGCTTCTCGGACAGGGGGTTACTACACTTGGGCAGATTCTGCATGTATAGGGGGAACTCCCTCGTACGTGAACCGGAGAGAAACTTGATATCATATGGGATGATTTTTGTTTCCACATGTACCTATGACCTAACCAAGCTCAAATGGAGGCATATGCCCACCGGGGGACCCCCGATGGGATGCAGTCAAAGGGGTAGACCGCGCGGTCAACAGAACTAGGGTTTCGTCAGAAATCGAGCGTCGGATCTAGGGAATGGCCCCAAAACTTGTGTGTGTCCACATGGCATGCACAAAAGTGATTTGAGATGGTTTTATATCCAAGGCTACCCCCAGGTGTGTCCGGCTTCTCGGACAGGGGGTTCCTACACTTGGGCAGATTCTGCATGTATAGGGGGAACTCCCTCGTACGTGAACCGGAGAGAAACTTGATATCATATGGGATGATTTTTGTTTCCACATGTACCTATGACCTAACCAAGCTCAAATGGAGGCATATGCCCACCGGGGGACCCCCGATGGGATGCAGTCAAAGGGGTAGACCGCGCGGTCAACAGAACTAGGGTTTCGTCGAAATCGAGCGTCGGATCTAGGGAATGGCCCCAAAACTTGTGTGTGTCCACATGGAATGCACAAAAGTGATTTGAGATGGTTTTATATCCAAGGCTACCCCCCAGGTGTGTCCGGCTTCTCGGACAGGGGGTTCCTACACTTAGGCAGATTATGCATGTATAGGGGGGAACTCCCTCGTACGTGAACCGGAGAGAAACTTGAGATCATATGGGATGATCCTTGTTTCCACATGTACCTATGACCTAACCAAGCTCAAATGGAGGCATATGCCCACCGGGGGACCCCCGATGGGATGCAGTCAAAGGGGTAGACCGCGCGGTCAACAGAACTAGGGTTTCATCGGAAATCGAGCGTCGGATCTAGGGAATGGCCCCAGAACTTGTGTGTGTCCACATGGAATGCACAAAAGTGATTTGAGATGGTTTTATATCCAAGGCTACCCCCAGGTGTGTCCGGCTTCTCGGACAGGGGGTTCCTACACTTAGGCAGATTCTGCATGTATAGGGGGGAACTCCCTCGGAGTTGAACCGGAGAGAAACTTGATATCATATGGGATGATTTTTGTTTCCACATGTACCTATGACCTAACCAAGCTCAAATGGAGGCATATGCCCACCGGGGGACCCCGATGGGATGCAGTCAAAGGGGTAGACCGCGCGGTCAACAGAACTAGGGTTTCGTCGGAAATCGAGCGTCGGATCTAGGGAATGGCCCCAGAACTTGTGTGTGTCCACATGGCATGCACAAAATTGATTTGAGATGGTTTTATATCCAAGGCTACCCCCCAGGTGTGTCCGGCTTCTCGGACAGGGGGTTCCTACACTTGGGCAGATTCTGCATGTATAGGGGGAACTCCCTCGTACGTGAACCGGAGAGAAACTTGATATCATATGGGATGATTTTTGTTTCCACATGTACCTATGACCTAACCAAGCTCAAATGGAGGCATATGCCCACCGGGGGACCCCGATGGGATGCAGTCAAAGGGGTAGACCGCGCGGTCAACAGAACTAGGGTTTCGTCGGAAATCTAGCGTTGGATCTAGGGAATGGCCCTAGAACTTGTGTACCGGAGAGAAACTTGATATCATATGAGGACATTACGGTGCCGGACTTGGTCAGGAAGAAGACCGTGCCGTCGTCTTCGTCGGCCGGCGTCTACGTCGTTGTCGTCGTTGTTGCCACGCGGGGCTGGCGTGTTGGCATCGGCGGGTGAGTCTGGGTCTGGCTTGCGAGAGAGCGGGACTAGGAAGGACCAGGAGTTGGTGGAGGGGTCGAACACGGACATGGAGAGGTCCGTGAGCTTGCCGAGGATGAGGACGACGCGGTAGGGCGAGCCGTACATGGCGACGGCTGGAGTGGGGGGCGGCGGGGCGGAGCGCGCGGGAGGCGCCGGTGAGCGGGTTGGGTGAGCGCGCCGGTGTCGGGCGCGCGGTAGAGCACGAGCCCGCCCGCGGCGGCCACGGGCACCGGGCCCGGGACCGCCAGCGCGCCCAGGACAGAAAATAAACGGAAAAAAAGAAAAAAGAAAAAATTTAAACAGAAAATAAACGGAAAAAAGAAAAAAGAAAAAAATTTAAACAGAAAATAAACGGAAAAAAGAAAAAAGAAAAAAGGAAAAAATTTAAACAGAAAATAAACGGAAAAAAGAAAAAAAGGGGGGGCTATGCCGAGGGTAGCCGTCGGCATAGCCCTAGCCCTCGGCATATAGGTGGGTTAGGGTTAGCTAACGGGCACGGTCGAGCCGGACCGCGCGTGCCCGAGCCGCACTTTCCCCCCGAGCCCGAGCCCCCGCCGCCATCTCCCCCGAGCCCGAGCCCCCGCCGCCACCTTCCCCGCCCGAGCCCCCGCCCCGGCCACCGCCACCTTCCCCGCCCCCGGCCGCCGCCACCTTCCCCGCCCGAGCCCCCGCCCCCGGCCACCGCCACCTTCCCCGCCCCGCCGCCTTCCCGCCTCGGCCGCCGCCACCTTCCTCAACCTCAACCTCGCTCGCAGCCGCCAGCCGTAGTCCAACCGCCTCAACCTCGCCGCCGCATCCACGCCTCCGCCAACTCCGGCGCCCGCCAAGGTATTCTCTCTTTCTATCCCCGCCGCCGCAACCTCCCTTTCATATACAGTATATATTTCGCCGCCGCGGTGACTGATGACGCTACAGAGTACTAGAGTTCGGCCATGGCGATGTTTGCTCGACTAGAGGCCGGCGTCCCGCGGATTCTGCTGCCGCCGCCGATTCCACTTCTGTCCTCCGGGCAGCACCTCGCCTTTTTGTCCCTTTTGGGGAATCAGATGGCAGATGGCTGAGTAGGAGGATTAGGCGGAAAATTCCGTCTCAACGATTTACTAGCTAATGCATTGCATAACGTCTGCAGCACATTCAATACTAGGCCAGACGGGGAAGGACCCCTCACATTTTTTGATAGAAGAAGCAGGAAACTCGATCGTTTTCTAGCTATTTAGTACTAGGAAATATAAATAGACATGATTAATTTGTGAAAACGAAATAGAGTTGGAAATAGAAATAGGATTTTTGTTTTACTTTTTGCATTGACTAATTTTAATTTGTGAAAACTAGGCCTCGTCGTGACCGCCCCGTCGTGACCGCCCCGTCGTGACCGCCCCGTCGTGACCGCCTCGTCGTGACCGCCCCGTCGTGTCCGCGATTCTCTCCGGTCGCCGAGGGTGAGCTAAAACATCGCCTCCCCTTCTCCGCATTTTCTTATGTCACTAGATTCATTTTCCAAGTCCAGTTGCGTAACCTAGGTGTCACTTCCCGTCCGCGAGCGTTACGCGGATAAATATGCATTAGTGGTCCGCATATTTTGAACCGTAACGCTTGCGGCATTTACGGGACAGTCGGCGGATGCGTAGTTGTCTACGTTTTCCATGTTCTACTCCGGTCCGAGTCAGGATTTCGGCGGCGCCTCCCCGTTGTTCTCCGGATGCACATCCTCTCGGCTTTTTGCCGAGACGTGTATCGGGAGAGCAGCGGGGAGGTGCTGCCGAAATTCTGACTTGGACCGGGGTAGAGCATGGAGAACGTAGCCAACTACGGATCCGGCGGCTGCTAGGAGCCCACCTAGTAGAGATGTAGGTTGATGCATGCGTTTCGCCCGGTAAAATAAATAAAAATATGATGCATTTAATTTCCTATTTGATATAAATGCTATGTCTGTGGTTTGGCTCCCAATAAAGCAGAGGATGGCTGATAATGGATGGATGTACAATGAGCGTGTTAGTGCGACTGAGAAAACAGATGAGTGGACAAGGAAGACCCATTTTCTAGTGAATGAGTTAGCGCGTGGTACAAAGGGGCTGGCTCGGGCACTTTGCCCCTGTGTTCGCTGCGTGAAGCGTCAACGTCGTGGGAAGGATGAAATGTATAGACACCTTCTGCAATATGGGTATATGCATGGGTACGTCACGGAAATCGACTTTGATGAGCGCGAACGTGACAGAGGTGAGGTGATGCGGCAGCGGCTCAATGGCAATGAGTACGATGGAATTAGAGACTTTCTAGATGATCTCGTCCATGCCGATGTCCCGGATTCGCCACCTCCAGAACCGGAGGCGCCGCCAGAACCGGAGGCGCCGCCAGAACCGGAGGAACCAGAGCCAACCGCGAAGGCCTTCTATGATATGATTGCCGCGGCTAAGAGGCCTCTGTACGAGGGCGCCGCGATTTCTCAGCTCGATGCCATCTCCCAATGTCTAGCCGACAAGACCCGGTACAACACCACCCGTGAGGGCTTTGAAGCAAGTCTGAAAACAACTGGTAACATGTTGCCCAAAGATCATTGTCTGCCTCAAAGCCTGCACGCGACGAGGAGAATGATGAAGGACCTCAACATGGATTATCAAAGGATAGACTGTTGTCCGAAAGGCTGCGTTCTATTTTGGAGACAGTATGCGGAGGACAAGTACTGTCCCATCTGTAAGCAGTCTAGGTATGAAGAGGTAACGGGAAAGGATGGTCAGGTGAGGCAGTCAAGCACCGCAAAGTCGATTCTTCGATATCTCCCATTCATAAAAAGAATCCAGCGGCTTTACATGCACGAGGAGACAGCCAAACAGATGACGTGGCACAAGTATGGGAAGAGATTCGTGGACGAAAACAAGAAGTTGAAGATGGGACATCCATCCGATGGTACGGCATGGAAGAACTTCGATACAAAACACCCGCTTAAGGCAGCCGAGGCTCGGAATGTCAGAATTGCGATAGCAACAGATGGTTTCAATCCATATGGTATGTCGACTGCCAATTACAGTTGCTGGCCCGTGTTTGTTATTCCGCTCAATCTCCCTCCCGGAGTCCTAATGACGAGGAAGACCATGTTTCTGTCGCTGATCATTCCAGGCCCTCATTACCCGGGGAAGAATTTGAGTGTCTACATGCAGCCGATTGTGGAAGATTTGAACCACTCTTGGCACCACGGGACATTGACGTACGACCGAGCATCGAAGACAAACTTCTGCATGAGAGTTTGGTTGCAGTATACCATGCATGACATGCCCGGGTACGCCCTAACATGTGGATGGTGTACAGCTGGTAAGTGGCCATGCCCAGTGTGCAGGCATCGGCTTGAGTTCCTTTGGCTACAGAAGGGTCGCAAGTATGTTGCGTTTGACACGAATCGACAGTTCCTCAAAAGGAGGCATCCGTTTAGAGAAGACAAAAAGAATTTCAAGAAGGGCAAAGTTGTGCATGAAAAAAAAGATGTGCCGAAGTTTGATGGTACACTTGTTGAAGCCGAGCTACGTGCTCTCGTGCCGGCAGCGACGCCAACTGGCCATCAATTTGAGGGATATGGTGTAACGCACAACTGGACTCACGAGGCGGCTTTAACGAAGCTCGAGTATTACAAGGACCTCGAACTTCCCCATAACATCGATGTGATGCACACTGTAAAGAATGTCGCGGAGTCCGTCTTTCACACATGCCTGAACATTCCCGGGAAGTCAAAGGATAATGTCAAGGCTAGAGTCGATATTGAGATCCTCTGTGATAGGGAAAAATTACACATGAAGCGTCCTATTGGCCGTCAAAAGAATTGGTTCAAGCCGCATGCCAACTTCTGCCTTGATTCCATCCAAAAGAAGGAGGCATTCAGGTGGCTCAAATACGTCGTGATGTTCCCGGATGGTTATTGCTCGAATATGAGTAAGGGAGTTAATCTTTCGACGGGAAAAGTCACCGGGCTCAAGAGTCACGACTATCATATATGGATTCAGCGGCTCATGCCGGTGATGCTTCGAGGGTATATCCCCGAGAAAGTCTGGCGAGTGCTTGCGCAGTTGAGCCATTTCTTCCGCACGCTCTGTGCTAAGCAGATATGTCCCGAGGTTATTGCAAAGCTACAACATACAGTGCCGGAGTTGCTATGCAATTTGGAGATGATATTTCCGCCAGGCTTCTTTACTCCGATGGCACATCTCATTGTGCACCTCGCCAACGAGGCACTCTTGGGTGGTCCGGTGCAGTTTCGTTGGCAGTTCTGTATTGAGAGAGAGTTTAAGTATATTCGAAAGATAACTGGAAACAAGGCCAAGATTGAAGCATGCATAGCTGAGGCAATATGCCTTCGGGAGATGGCAGATGCCGCGACAACGTACTATCCCGATGATGTTCCCACTCAGCATAACCCGGTCACTCGTTACAATGTCGACGTGCCCGAGAATGACCCCAAGCTAAAACTATTCCAATTCCCCGGTGGCAAGGCTGGTAAAGGAACAAAATATAAATTGGAGAACGAAGAGAAGGATTGTATAATGCTATATGTGCTTATGAACATGGAGGAAGTGATCCCATTCGTAAGGTAAAATGGTGAACAAATTACTTTGCAGCTAGTAACCTCGTCTCGGTCTAATGCTTATTTACTCCTTTCAGCAAATTCACGGATGAAATGTGGCCGTATGATGAATTGCCCGTACCCTCGGAGATGGACACTCTACTGAAAGAGGGTGCTCCCGGAATTAATAAAAACTTTGTGACATGGTTCATGGAAAAAGTAATTTCTAACCTTTCCTCTTACATTGCAACATGTGACTTGTCCCTCTTATTACACGTAACTAATGCACACAACAAATTTGAAATGTTCTTGTAGGGCCGTGAGAGAAACGTTGATATGATAGATGAGTTGAAATGTGTTTCCCAAGGTTGTAGCCGTGAGGTGACCAAGTATGAGAAGTATGATGTGAATGGGTTTCGCTTCCACACAGAGACGCACCAGAAGGGCCGGGCGAATCCCAAAACGATAAATACTGGGGTCTTCACCAAAGGAGCCAACAACTTTGATTACTACGGAAGGTTACAAAGTGTATACGAGTTGACATTCAATCGTACGAACGTGCAACTCAATATCGTCGTGTTCAAGTGTCATTGGTTCGACCCAATAGGTGGACAGAGAAGTGATAAGTCCATTGGGTTAGTTGAAGTTAAGCCTTCAACCACCTATAGCGGAGCCGATGTCTTTATTGTGGCTCACCAAGCCAAGCAAGTTTATTATTTGCCCTACCCATGCCAGAAAGCGGAACTCAAGGGTTGGGAAGTCGTCTTCCAGGTATCGCCACATGGTAACCTACCGATTCCCTCTGAGGATGATTACAACAACATTGACCCCGTGACATACGAGGGGATTTTCTATCAAGAGGAACAGGACTTCGGGGAATATATTTTAGAACCGTTTGTTCAAGAGGACCTCGGGAACGATGCAGAAACTCGTGGTGAGTCAGTGGTGGATCTAAAGGACATATCTATGCTGGAGAAGTTACTTGAGGCGAATGACAATTATGATGAGCCTCCACCCGTCGACCCTTCAACTTTGTACTCACAAGATAGTGATAGTGATAGTGATCCAGAGAAAGAGAAAGAGAAAGAGACGGAGTATGAGAGTGAGCGTGAGAGCGATGATGGCTGGTGAGGGTCTTTTATTTTTAGTATTTATTTGTCAACATGCTTCTTAATTGCATTGTGCCTTTTATTCTTAGTATTTATTTGTCAACATGCTTCTTAATTGCATTGTGCCTTTTATTCTTAGTATCTACATTTTATTATGTCAACCTGCTTCTTAATTGCATTGTGCCTTTTATTCTTAGTATCTTCATATAATATGTCTTTGTGCTTAACTGTTTTATTCTTCTCAATGCAGGTGACTGAACAATATGAGCAGCGGCAAGGCAGACTCCGAGAGCTTGCTTAAGACGCTCTCGCAGGTGAAGAGGAATATTCCTAGACCACCCACTAGACGGAGTGATCGAGCCCCGGTGCGCAATCCGCGTTACGACGATGGTACCGATGGAGGACGAGGACGAGGAGGACGAGGTGGAGGACGAGGAGGACGAGGAGGACGAGGTGGAGGACGAGGTGGCGGCGGGGTACACATGGACTTTGACGAGCCACCCTCCGCTTCTGGCGACGTGGCTCCTGAGTTGTTCCTAGAGGGTCCGTCTAGTGGGGAGGTGGAGATGGAGACAGAGTCTACACACGAGTCGGACTCTAGGGCTGAGTTGGAGGTGATGGAGGATGGGGGTGCGCCGAAGCCCTTGAAGCTTCGTGGAGAAGCTAGAGTCCCCGATGCGAGGAAGGAGCCGAAGACCCATGATGACAAGGCCCTTATCATTCCTTCGAGCGATGAGTAAGTGTACTACTTCAGAAATTTCGAACATGTATTTTCATCTTGGGCATAATAAACAATTTGGCATGTGTACTAATGTGTGATTTATTTGCAGCAACTGGACATGGGATGCCAAGCCCCCCCGCATGCCTAACAGCTTGCTTGGGGCTCTGATTAAGAAGTTCTGGCCCGGCAGATACACTCCCCTTAGCACGGTCCCCGGTGGCGCGACGAAGCTAGCCACTACTTGGGCGGACTATGAGGATGCCCCTGCCGTAGGCTTCGCGACAGCTGCTGAGGCTGTGACCACCAAGTTCTGGGTAAGGCATATATTTCTCGAGCACCGTTCATAGTTAATGACCCTAATGTGCTAACTCATGACTTTCACAACTCATTTATGCATGATTGAAGTGCTTCTATCGTGTGGACCCGGAGCATGACACGCAGGCGCGTCTCACTTTGCGTGGCGCTTGCGAGAGGTTGACACCGCAGCAGTGGTACAACCAAAAGTTCACCAGCGCTAGTGCCTTCTGGGCTAACAAGGGTAAGAGGGTCAAGAAGGAGTACTATGTTGGTAACCAGCCTACGGATGAATGGGCAATGACCATTGAGGAGTACATGTCGGTGAGTAAAATGTCAATGAGATTCTACATTGCTGCTAAGTTTTCATTGGATTATCTTGAGTTGAGTATTGCGTTTTCAGGTTTGTCCCGAGTGGGCCGAGCAGCATAGGGAGGCATGGGAGGAGCTGATTAGGGCGAGGTGGCTCAGGGAGGATGAGGAGTTTGCAGCCGTGTCGAGGCGGAACATGGAGAACCGAGGCACCGGTGGCACACACTGCGCGGGAAACCGCGACTACACCCGCTACAAGGGGAAAATGGTATGTATATACATTGAACGACCTTCTTTCATTTCCCGTCATGTTACATTTGTGGTACGCATAACTTTTCTTTTCGCGATGCAGGTGGCCGAGGCAGCACCTGGGGTGGTGCTTCATGATGCCCAGATATATGACATGATGCGGACGAAGAAGAAGCCCAATCCCGCATTGCCTCAGCCACAGTACTACGGCAATGCCAAGGCCGCCAAGGAGGACTACTGCGACATGGTCAAGTCTCGTCACCCCGAGGTGGATGACCCCTTGAGCATTCCGGTCGACGAGGAGTCGTTGGTCCTGTCGGGGCGCGGGCGTCCGCATGGCCGTTACCCCTTTCTGAATAAGGCGGTCAAGCCTACCCCAGCCACGAGCTACACGCGTCTCAAGCATACCCTCACCGCCGACAGCCCCCAGCCTCGTCCACGGCCTGCTCGTCCACCCGCCTACGATGTAAGTTTTCCTCATTTTCATCCTCTTTCCGGTTTTCCTTCCTACATGGCTAAGTGTTTACGAGATTCATTGTTTCTGAAATTGTAGCCTGAGTTCGAGGCGGCCTTCGAAGCCTGCAATGAAGCGTATCAGCAGGCCGCTGCGCAGTGGAATAGGCAGAATACGGCCTACATGGCGTACATAGGAGTAAGTCTGAATCTTTCTTCTCGCAAGTAGATGACAAGTCTCAGTTTGATGCTTTATTTCTGCAAAAAGCCTAAGTTGTAACCTATCTTGCAGGAAATGATGATCTCTATGTCTACTGGTACACCGCCACCGGCTCGAGTTACCGTGGCGGGGGACATGCCTATCATGCCATCGAAGGCAGCTTTCGCTGCGACTTACTACGGATCCACACCGGAGGTAAGTTCTTTGCCAAACCGGTAGTTACCACTTTCCTTTGCCTCGCAAGTTGCTAACATGTAGGGAACACGTAGGGAACGGGATGGTCCGGGAACCAGGCATCGCCGGGTGGGCGCGAGGTCACACCGGTTCATGAAGGTGGTCGGTCTCCTGGGCGTTCTGCTGGTGCCTCTCCGTCGACTACTCCTGGGACTACTCCCGGTGCCTCTCCGTCGACTTCTCCTGGGCGTAGCACCGGTCCTTCTCCAGGTGGTTCTTCTGCAGCTTCTACCGGAGCGCAACCCCGGGCTGCTCGTTTCGCCAACGATGTGGGCGGACACACCCCGCCCGGGTCCTTCCTCCGCTAGTCGGCACCGGGCTTCTTGCTTGCCATCATGTGCTACCTATATGTATTGGATGACATGGCACTCTCCTCTTGTATGCTATTACATGCACCATGTATGCTACTATGTGGATTTCATGCTATTTATGTGAATTATGGTGATTTTGGATGAATTTGGATGCTACTATGTGGATTTCATGCTATTTATGTGAATTATGACGAATTTGGTCGATTTTGGATGAATTTGGTCGATTATATGATATTTATGTGAATTTGGTCGATTATATGAACTGGAACTGGATTGCATTGCAACTGGAACTAGAACTGAAGCAAAAAAAATGGCAGGCGCTATGCCGAGGGTAATGCCGTCGGCATAGACCCTGACATAGGGCCATATGGTCAGGTCTATGCCGAGGGGGTTGCCCTCGGCGTAGCCCGACGCGCCTGGTGCTGCCGCGTGTCCACGGTGGCGCTGCATGGGGCATGCATACGCCGAGGGGGTTGCCCTCGGCATAGCCTCCGGCTAGGGTGCGCCTCCGTGCGCCACGTCGCCCTCCCGTCTCTCTACGCCGAGGGGTTGGGCCGTCGGCGTCTCCGGCCGCTCCGTTAACGTCGACGGCGCGCCGCCACGCTACGCCGACGGCGTCAACGCCGAGGGGCTTCTTCACCGTCGGCATAGAGCCAGGACGCCGAGGGTTAGCTCTACGCCGACGGCCCACCTACCTATGCCGAGGGACCCAGACGCCGAGGCGACACGCCGAGGGCTGCCGTCGGCGTAGCCTACGCCGAGGGCAGGCGTGGCTACGCCGAGGGCAGCCGGCCGTCGGCGTAGAGTAACATTCCTGTAGTGACAGTTACAAACGTCAAGGTTCACCTCTCCACGATAGCTTGTTGATCATTCTTATTCAGCTTGAAGATGATCTTACTTTATTATTTGGTTGCGATCGCAGGCAGGTTAGTGTTCGTTGGTACGAATGTCTGGGGATGGCCCAACTTTATCCCGCGCAAAACTCTCAAAAGCAAGTCCGGTGGCTATCTTGTAGGATCGAACTGCATCGTCAAGGCAGACATCTCCATCATTGGGTCATCAAGTGAGAGTTTAGCCAGTGTGGCCTGATCAAGAAGCGATGCCCTTGCATCTTAATTAGACTGGTATCTGAGTGTGTGTTAAGGTTAGACTGGTATCTGAGTGTGTGTTAAGGTATCAGTACTAAGAACCCAGCTTTTTTCGCAAAAAAAAAAAAAGAACCCAGCTTTTGATGAACTTGTTGTGGTAGTAAGGATGATCTGACCATTGCCTCACTGGGATTGAGGAAACTAGAATAACGGTTGGCATGTGCTCGTATGATAATATATTGACTTGTGTTGCTATAGCTTGTTGTGGATAATGCCGATCACTCTCTAGGCTATGCACAGTACTGTTCCTATATACCCTTAATTCTCAACTGGTGTTCTCGGATACTAACTACGCTATGAATTACTACACATATTTCTGCCAGATTCAGCCTAATCCACGGTTCCAAATTTTGTTTTGAAATTATGTATACACCAAGTAATGACACAAATTTAAACTGTATGAACGTCTCGAGCAGGTTAATTCTAGCTCTTACGGCCACTTCTCCTAAACCTGAAGTGCCATTGCCATACAAAGCTTAAAACTGCAATGCCTAAGTTTTCTTCCTTCTCAACGCAATTTGGAACAGAAGAAAATTGCGTACAGATGAAGTATTCCGGGGTAAATTTCTCAAGAAGACACTTCCACCAAGATAAATTCAGAATAAGGTGGTAGGTTTCAGAGAGGGAGGTTGAAGCACCAGTCCTTTTGCAATTGCTTGGTGCCATATAATTTTTCCTTAATTGAGAACTGAGCTGCGCTCAGTGGTAGGATCAGTTTTTTGTGATCAGTGCCAGTCAGGTTCGATTTTCAGAGGAGGAGTTTCTCGAACTTGTTCTATGAAAATAACTAAATAAGTGAGAGGTTCCTTCCCTTTGGTCTTATTTTTCTCAAAAACAAAAAATCGCTGCACTTTCATGACGCAATTTTAGGCACAGCACACCTTCAAACCTTCTAACGTTTCTGGTCTTAGAGCACCTCCGGTCATGTCACTAAATGGCACCTCCGGTCACCACTCCACCAAAAACCACCCCCATCTAGCCACTACTCCAAAAACAATGCCTCAGGAGGTAACACGACGCAGAGTGCGCCGTCATCGTTCGATCCTGGCTGGATCTAGGGTTTCCCCCGGAGCAGCACGAGTGAGTACCCGCGGACTGCGACGACGATGCCTTCAAGAAGGAAGCGACGCTTAACGCCGCCATCGCCCGCCAATCATGGCACGGTTTTCACCGACAGCCGCAAGTCCCCTACTCGGCGAGAGCGAATGGAGAGGCCAGCAAAGATGATGCCTTCGCAAGGGAACGACGCCAATAGCCGCCGCCATCATCCGCCAAGAACGAAGTCAAGGCTCGGTGTTCACCGGTGACCCCTTCGCCGCTAACTCGTCGTCGACTAGATCTCCATCACCGGGGTAGAGGGATCTCGTGATCCGCCACCCCAGCAACCAGCCGACCTCCTCCGGCGAAGAAGAAGGCCGCCACCACCTTCGAACCCGAGGCTGCTGCCCCGGGCATCCTCGTACCGCGGGAGAAACCATAGGTCACCCCCTCGCACCGGCGAAAAGCGGAGGGGATGGGGCTCCATCCCACCACCAGCCGCCACCGGTGCCGCCGCCGGGAGGCAGGGGAGGCCGCAGCACAGAGGCCACCGCCGCCCCTCCATCCTCCGACCGTCGCCGCCCCACCATCACACGGGAGGCCGGAAGTCCACCGCCGCCGCCCCCCATCACGGGAGGCAGGAAGCCGCCGCCGCTGCATCGAGGCGAAGACCCAGGCGCGGTCCCCGTCACGTCACGAGGGAAGCCCCCGCCGCCACACCCCGAGGTCTTTGCCCCGGCGGCGGCGGCGGGAGGGTTGGGGGAGGGTTGGGGGAGGCGGCTAGGGTTGGGGGAGGTTGCCTTTTGGCTGTCTCTAGAGAGATAGACCAATACTAGAGAGATAGACCAAGACCAATACTAATAAACACACGAATAAATATGTTTGATAATATTGTTTGTGAATGGAAATGGAACAAACAATAAATCAAATAAATTGAAGTTTAACTCGATCAAGCCACCTGGACGGTTGTTGACTCTCCACAGGGACACATGATGACTCTCCTTTGAGCCTACTAAATGCTCTACACACTACAAGAAAAGTTGCCATGGCCGACGAAGTTGAAGTCGCGCCGTGGTTGCTGGTGTACCATGGCCGACGATTTTGGTCCCTCCGTGGTGCATGTCAAAAAATTTTTTTTTTTTTGAGGCCACCTAGCCCGACGAAAGCGGCCAAAACGTCGCGTATGGTGGCCCGGGACGTGGTGCATCTCGAAATCTCGGGTTCGCCGACCGAGTCAACGCAAATCCGCACCGCCGAGGGATGTAGGGCCCAGATGGCAGCCTCTCTGCATTGTTTTTTTCTAGATCGCGCCATCTCGTTCAACGTTCTCCGATCGAGCCGTTTACGATGCAGGATCATGGGTCCCGCATGTCATCCTCTATGAACCAAAATTCTTTCTATTCTTGGATTTTTTTGACCCCCTGATTTCTGGCTACTTCCTTTTTCTTTTGATCCCTTGCCGCCTTTGAAACGTTGAGACCGCTGCTGCTAAATGGGACCCGCATGTCATCCTCTATGTGCAATCAACTTTATTTTCTTGGAGTTTTTTTTGGCACCTCAAATTTGGTCACTTGCCTTTTTCTTTCGATCCCCCGCCTCTCAAACGGTGATACCGCTGCTGCTAATGGGACCCGCATGTCATCCTCTATGTACTATAAAACTTTCTTTTCTTGAATTATTTTTGGCACCTCATATTTGGTCACTTACCTTTTTCTTTCGATCCCCCGCCGCCTCTCAAACGGTGATACCGCTGCTGCTAAATGGGACCCGCATGTCATCCTCTATGTACTATAAAACTTTCTTTTCTTGGATTTTTTTGGCACCTCATATTTGGTCACTTGACTTTTTCTTTCGATCACCTGCCGCCTCTCAAACTGATACCGCTGCTGCTAAATGGGACCCGCATGTCATCCTCTATGTACTATAAAACTTTCTTTTCTTGGATTTTTTTGGCACCTCATATTTGGTCACTTGACTTTTTCTTTCGATCACCTGCTGCCTCTCAAACAGTGATACCGCTGCTGCTAAATGGGACCCGCATGTCATCCTCTATGTACTATAAAACTTTCTTTTCTTGGATTTTTTTGGCACCTCATATTTGGTCACTTGACTTTTTCTTTCGATCACCTGCTGCCTCTCAAACGTGATACCGCTGCGCTAAATGGGACCCGCATGTCATCCTCTATGTACTATAAAACTTTCTTTTCTTGGATTTTTTTGGCACCTCATATTTGGTCACTTGACTTTTTCTTTCGATCCCTGCTGCCTCTCAAACGGTGATACCGCTGCTGCTAAATGGGACCCGCATGTCATCCACTATGTACTATAAAACTTTCTTTTCTTGGATTTTTTGGCACCTCATATTTGGTAACTTGACTTTTTCTTTCGATCCCCTGTGCCTCTCAAATGTGATACCGCTGCTGCTAAATGGGACCCGCATGTCATCCTCTATGTACTATAAAACTTTCTTTTCTTGAATTATTTTTGGCTCCTCATATTTTTTCACTTGCCTTTTTCTTTCGATCCCTGCCGCCTCTCAAACGGTGATACCGCTGCTAAATGGGACCCGCATGTCATCCTCTATGTACTATACAACTTTCTTTTCTTGAATTATTTTTGGCTCCTGATATTTTTTCACTTGCCTTTTTCTTTCGATCTCATGCCACGTTTGAAACGTTGAGGAACCTGGCTCATGGGACCCGCATGTCATCCTCTATGTACTATAAAAGTTCATTTTCTTGGTTTTTTTTCACCATCTGATTTTTGGCAATTTCTTTTTCTTTTGATCCCCCGCCGCCTCTCAAACGGTGATACCGCTGCTGCTAAATGGGACCCGCATGTCATCCTCTATGTACTATAAAACTTTCTTTTCTTGAATTATTTTTGGCTCCTGATATTTTTTCACTTGCCTTTTTCTTTCGATCTCATGCCACGTTTGAAACGTTGAGGTACCTGCTGGCTCATGGGACCCGCATGTCATCCTCTATGTGCTATAAAAGTTTTCTTTGTTTTTTTTTTTCACCCTCTGATTTTTGGCTTGCCTTTTTCTTTTGATCCCCTGCCCCCTTTGAAACGTTGAGTAAGCTGTTGGTTCAAGGGACCCGCATGTCATCCTCTATGTCCATCAAGTTTCTTTTCTTGGATTTTTTTCACCCCCTAATTACTAGCTACTTTCTTTTTCTTTTGATCTCAAGCCGCATTACAAACATTGAGACCGCTGCTGCAAAATGGGACCCACATGTCATCCTCTATGTACAATAAATCTTGGATTATTTTTGGCTCCCGATATTTGGTCACTTGCCTTTTTCTTTCGATCTCATGCCGCCTTTGAAACGTTGAGTAAGCCTGGCTCATGGGTCCCGCATGTCATCCTCTACGAACAATAAAAGTTTCCTTTATTGGAGTTATTTTTGACCCCTAATTTCTGGCTATTTGCCTTTTTCTTTTGATCCCCGCCCCGTTGAAACGATGAGGACGTTGTTGGCAGGTCGGTCCCACATGTCATCCTCTATGAACAATAAAAGTTTCCTTTGGTGGATTTATTTTTGACCCCTAAATAATTTCTGGCTATTTCCTTTATTTTTCTTTTGATCCCCGCCGCCTTGGAAACGTTTGAGAATGCTGCTGCCTCATGGGTCCCGCATGTCATCCTCTCGAATGATAAATGTTTTTTTTCTTGGATTTTGTTACCAACTGACTTTTGGTTTTTTTTTTTTTTTTCCCTGCCGCCTTTGAAATGTTGACGACGCTGCTGGCTCATGGGTCCCCGATGTCAGCCTCCCCGTACAAGAAACATGTGATATCTTGATTATTTCGCTCTGAGCTATTGCAAACGGATAAATTAAATCTTTATTTTTACATAAACAAACTTATATGTTGAGTGTCCTTGTTTTTTGTTTTTGCGAAGCATAGGACTTTCCTGTTTTTTTAGAAAAATCCGAACTTTCCTGTTTTGGAGTGGGCTGAAATTGTACGAGACAAAAGGCCCAGCAGGATAGTTCGAAGGCCCAGATGTCCAGATACAGCCCAATTGAAATCTTTCTTTTCTTGGATTTTTTCACCCCCTGATTTCTGGCTACTTCATTTTTCTTTTGGTCATGTGCCGCCTTGGAAACGTTGAGACCGCTGCTGCAAAATGGGACCCGCATGTCATCCTCTATGTACAATAAAGTTTCTTTTCTTGGATTATTTTTGGCTCTTGATATTTGGTCACTTTCCTTTTTCTTTCGATCTCATGCCATGTTTGAAACGTTGAGGAACCTGCTGGCTCATGGGACCCGCATGTCATCCTCTATGTACAATAAAGTTTCTTTTCTTGGATTATTTTTGGCTCTTGATATTTGGTCACTTTCCTTTTTCTTTCGATCTCATGCCATGTTTGAAACTTTGAGGAACCTGCTGGCTCATGGGACCCGCATGTCATCCTCTATGTACTATAAAACTTTCTTTTCTTGGATTTTTTTTGGCACCTCATATTTGGTCACTTGACTTTTTCTTTCGATCCCCTGCCTCTCAAACGTGATACCTGCTAAATGGGACCCGCATGTCATCCACTATGTACTATAAAACTTTCTTTTCTTGGATTTTTTTGGCACCTCATATTTGGTAACTTGACTTTTTCTTTCGATCCCCTGCCTCTCAAACAGTGATACCGCTGCTGCTAAATGGGACCCGCATGTCATCCTCTATGTACTATAAAACTTTCTTTTCTTGAATTATTTTTGGCTCCTCATATTTTTTCACTTGCCTTTTTCTTTCGATCCCCTGCCGCCTCTCAAACGGTGATACCGCTGCTGCTAAATGGGACCCGCATGTCATCCTCTATGTACTATACAACTTTCTTTTCTTGAATTATTTTTGGCTCCTGATATTTTTTCACTTGCCTTTTTCTTTCGATCTCATGCCACGTTTGAAACGTTGAGGAACCTGCTGGCTCATGGGACCCGCATGTCATCCTCTATGTACTATAAAAGTTCATTTTCTTGGTTTTTTTTCACCATCTGATTTTTGGCAATTTCTTTTCTTTTGATCCCCCGCCTCTCAAACGCTGATATTGCTAAATGGGACCCGCATGTCATCCTCTATGTACTATAAAACTTTCTTTTCTTGAATTATTTTTGGCTCCTGATATTTTTTCACTTGCCTTTTTCTTTCGATCTCATGCCACGTTTGAAACGTGGAGGTACCTGCTGGCTCATGGGACCCGCATGTCATCCTCTATGTGCTATAAAAGTTTTCTTTGTTGGATTTTTTTTCACCCTCTGATTTTTGGCTTGCCTTTTTCTTTTGATCCCCCCCCTTTGAAACGTTGAGTAAGCTGTTGGTTCAAGGGACCCGCATGTCATCCTCTATGTCCATCAAGTTTCTTTTCTTGGATTTTTTTTCACCCCTAATTACTAGCTACTTTCTTTTTCTTTTGATCTCAAGCCGCATTACAAACATTGAGACCGCTGCTGCAAAATGGGACCCACATGTCATCCTCTATGTACAATAAATCTTGGATTATTTTTGGCTCCTGATATTTGGTCACTTGCCTTTTTCTTTCGATCTCATGCCGCCTTTGAAACGTTGAGTAAGCTGCTGGCTCATGGGTCCCGCATGTCATCCTCTACGAACAATAAAAGTTTCCTTTATTGGAGTTATTTTTGACCCCTAATTTCTGGCTATTTGCCTTTTTCTTTTGATCCCCTCCCCCGTTGAAACGATGAGGACGTTGTTGGCAGGTCGGTCCCACATGTCATCCTCTATGAACAATAAAAGTTTCCTTTGGTGGATTTATTTTTGACCCCTAAATAATTTCTGGCTATTTCCTTTATTTTTCTTTTGATCCCCTGCCGCCTTGGAAACGTTTGAGAATGCTGCTGCCTCATGGGTCCCGCATGTCATCCTCTCAGAATGATAAATGTTTTTTTTCTTGGATTTTGTTACCAACTGACTTTTGGTTTTTTATTTTATTTTCGATCCCCTGCCGCCTTTGAAATGTTGACGACGCTGCTGGCTCATGGGTCCCCGATGTCAGCCTCCCCGTACAAGAAACATGTGATATCTTGATTATTTCGCTCTGAGCTATTGCAAACGGATAAATTAAATCTTTATTTTTACATAAACAAACTTATATGTTGAGTGTCCTTGTTTTTTGTTTTTGCGAAGCATAGGACTTTCCTGTTTTTTTTAGAAAAATCCGAACTTTCCTGTTTTGGAGTGGGCTGAAATTGTACGAGACAAAAGGCCCAGCAGGATAGTTCGAAGGCCCAGATGTCCAGATACAGCCCAATTGAAATCTTTCTTTTCTTGGATTTTTTTCACCCCCTGACTGGCTACTTCATTTTTCTTTTGGTCATGTGCCGCCTTGGAAACGTTGTGACCGCTGCTGCAAAATGGGACCCGCATGTCATCCTCTATGTACAATAAAGTTTCTTTTCTTGGATTATTTTTGGCTCTTGATATTTGGTCACTTTCCTTTTTCTTTCGATCTCATGCCATGTTTGAAACGTTGAGGAACCTGCTGGCTCATGGGACCCGCATGTCATCCTCTATGTACAATAAAGTTTCTTTTCTTGGATTATTTTTGGCTCTTGATATTTGGTCACTTTCCTTTTTCTTTCGATCTCATGCCATGTTTGAAACTTTGAGGAACCTGCTGGCTCATGGGACCCGCATGTCATCCTCTATGTACAATAAAGTTTCTTTTCTTGGATTATTTTTGGCTCTTGATATTTGGTCACTTTCCTTTTTCTTTCGATCTCATCCACGTTTGAAACGTTGAGGAACCTGCTGGCTCATGGGACCCGCATGTCATCCTCTATGTACAATAAAGTTTCTTTTCTTGGATTATTTTTGGCTCTTGATATTTGGTCACTTTCCTTTTTCTTTCGATCTCATGCCACGTTTGAAACGTTGAGGAACCTGCTGGCTCATGGGACCCGCATGTCATCCTCTATGTACAATAAAAGTTTCTTTTCTTGGATTTTTTTCACCATCTGATTTTTGGCTATTTCCTTTTTCTTTTGATCCCCGGCCTGCCGCCTTTGAAACGTTGAGTAAGCTGCAGGCTCATAGGTCCGACATGTCAGCCTGTATGAACGATAAAGCTTTCCTTTCTTGGAGTTTTTTTACCCCCTAATTTCTGGCTATTTTCTTTTTCTTTTGATCTCAAGCCGCATTTGAAACGTTGAGACCGCTGCTGCTAAATGGGACCCGCATGTCATCCTCTATGTACAATAAAGTTTCTTTTTTTCTTGGATTATCTTTAGCTCCTGATATTTTGTCACTTGCGTTTTTCTTTCGATCTCATGCCGCCTTTGAAACGTTGAGTAAGCTGCTGAATCATGGGTCCCGCATATCATCCTCTACGAACAATAAAAGTTTCCTTTTTTGGAGTTATTTTTGACCCCTAATGTCTGGCTATTTGCCTTTTTCTTTTGATCTCCTGCCCCCTTTGAAACGATGAGGATGCTGTTGGCACGTCGGTCCCACATGTCATCCTCTATGAACAATAAAAGTTTCTTTTGATGGATTTATTTTGAACCCCTAATTAATTTCTGGATATTTCCTTTTTTTCTTTTGATCCCCTGCCGCCTTGGAATCGTTGAGGATGCTGCTGCCTCATGGGTCCCGCATGTCATCCTCTCAGAACGGTAAATGTTTCTTTTCTTGGATTTTGTTTACCAAATGATTTTTGGCTTATTTTATCTTTCGATCTCGTGCCGCCATTAAAACGTTGAGGACGCTGCTGGCTCAGAGGTCCCACATGTCAGCCTCTATGAACAATAAACCTTTCCTTTGTTTGATTTATTATTGACCCATAATTTCTGGCTATTTGCCTTTTTCTTTCGATCTCATGCCGCCTCTGAAACGTTGAGACGCTGCTGGCTCATGGGTCCCACATGTCAGCCTCTATGAACAGTCAAAGTTTCCTTTGTTTGATTTTTTTTACCCTAATTACTGGCTATTTGCCTTTTTTTATCCCCTGCCGCCTTTGAAACTAAGAGGACGCTGCTGGCCCATGGGTCCCACATCTCAGCCTCTCTGAACGATAAACCTTTCCTTTCTTTTTTTTCGATCCCGTGCCGCCTTGGAAACGGTGAGACGGCTCCTGCAAAACGGGACCCATATGTCATCCTCTATGTACAATAAATTTCTTTCCTTGGATTATTTTTGGCACCTGATATATGGTCACTTGCCTTTTTTTCGATCCCCTGCCGCCTTTGAAACGTTGAGGACGCTGCTCGCTCGTGGGTCCCATATGTCAGCCTCTAGGAACAATAAACATTTCGTTTCTTGGATTTATTTTTGACCGCTGATTTCTGGCAACTTTGCTTTTTCTTTCGATCCCCTGCCGCCTTTGTTAAAGTTGAGGACGCTGCTGCAAAATGCGTCCCACATGTCAGCTTCTCTGTACGATAATTGTTTCCTCTCTTTGATTTTTTTTCCACTGCTGGCCAATGGGTCCCCGATGTCAGCCTCTATGTACAAGAAATATGTGAATTCTCGATATATTTTAAGCCGAGATATGTAGGATGCTTTTTTTTCGATCCCTTCTGTTTGTTTTTACCTTCAAATGTTGAGGGACGCTACTGGCAAATGGGTCCTGCTCTAGCATTCTCAACTGAAGGAAAAACTGAAATATTGCCTATTCATTTGTTTTTCGTACTCCATGCATCTAATCCATACTAATTGTTGATCCGGGTTTTAGTTCAACTTAATTAGATCAAATTTGATCTACGAGGGAGTATGTAATATATTTTGGGTTCACAACACTGCACTTGTTAACAACAATCTGATGAAGAGGTTTGTCATTTTTTTAAACTACAAATACACTCTAAGATCTTGCACACTAATAGAATAAATCTTGGAACTTTATATAATTAATGACAATTTTGAAATCGACTATATGAATATATCAAAATATAGAGCCCATGTAGATGCGCATACTGGCTATGCGCATTTAAAAAGAATCATAATCATAATTGATACGAAATAAAAATAACTTTATATGTAGAATCTCGGTTTCTAGAGGGCCAATCATAGGATATCCGTGTTTAAATTAGGAAGGGCCCCAATGGCATGAGTCGGAGGCCCATTAAGTGTTTTTGGAATGTTATCAGCGAAGTAAGCAGGCTGACAGCAATCACCATGTACATGGCCGGCGGCAGCCCAAAAGTACAAACAATTGGCCCATGCAGGGAAGGTAGTACTTTTTTTATTGGGAAGGTTGTCTGGCTAACCCAAAAAAAAAGTGGTGCTACATGGGGTAATACTTGAACCCGGAATGAGATCGAGTGCCTTGATGAAGGTGACTGATACGTCTCCAACGTATCGATAATTTCTTATGTTCGATGCTACTTTATTGATGATACCTACATGTTTTATGCACATTATATGTCATATTTATGCATTTCTGGAACTAACCTATTAACAAGATGCCGAAGAGCCAGTTGCTGTTTTCTGTGTTTTTGGTTTCAGAAATCCTAGTAAGGAAATATTCTCGGAATTGGACGAAACTTTCGCCCAGGGTCCTATTTTTGCACGAAGCTTCCAGAAGACCGAAGAGATAACGAAGTGGGGCCACGAGGCAGCCAGAGGCTAGGCGGCGCGCCAGCCCTGCCGCGCCGACCTACCCCCGGGCCCCTGTGGCCCCCCGCGTTGACCTTCCGCCTACTTAAAGTCTCCGTCGCGAAACCCCCAGAGAGCCACGATACGGAAAACCTTCCAGAGACGCGCCGCCGCGAATCCCATCTCGAGGGATTCAGGAGATCCGGCACCCTGCCGGAGAGGGGATTCATCTCCGGAGGACTCTACACCGCCATGGTCGCCTCCGGAGTGATGAGTGAGTAGTTCACCCCTGGACCATGGGTCCATAGCAGTAGCTAGATGGTCGTCTTCTCCTTGTTGTGCTTCATTGTTGGATCTTGTGAGCTGCCTAACATGATCAAGATCATCTACATGTAATTCTATATGTTGTGTTTGTCGGGATCCGATGGATAGAGAGTACTATGATTATGGTGATTATCAATCTATTGTTTATGTGTTGTTTATGATCTTGCATGCTCTCCGTTATTAGTAGAGGCTCTGGCCAAGTTTGTACTCTTAACTCCAAGAGGAGTATTTATGCTCGATAGTGGGTGATACGTCTCCAACGTATCGATAATTTCTTATGTTCCATGCTACTTTATTGATGATACCTACATGTATTATGCACATTATATGTCATATTTATGCATTTTCTGAACTAACCTATTAACAAGATGCCGAAGAGCCAGTTGCTGTTTTCTGTTTTTGGTTTCAGAAATCCTAGTAAAGAAATATTCGGAATTGGACGAAACTTTCGCCCAGGGTCCTATTTTTGCACGAAGCTTCCGAAGACCGAAGACCTAACGAAGTGGGGCCACGAGGTGGCCGAGGCTAGGCGCGGCCCAGGCCCCGGCCGCGCCGACTACCCTGGGCCCCTCGTGTGGCCCCTCGTGTTGACCCTCCGCCTACTTAAAGCTCGTCGCGAAACCCCCAGTACCGAGAGCCACGATACGGAAAACCTTACAGAGACGCGCCGCCGCGAATCCCATCTCGGGGATTCGGAGATCGGCACCCTGCCGGAGAGGGGATTCATCTCCCGGAGGACTCTTCATCGCCATGATCGCCTCCGGAGTGATGAGTGAGTAGTTCACCCCCGGACCATGGGTCCATAGCAGTAGCTAGATGGTCGTCTTCTCCTTGTTGTGCTTCATTGTTGGATCTTGTGAGCTGCCTAACATGATCAAGATCATCTACATGTAATTCTATATGTTGTGTTTGTCGGGATCCGATGGATAGAGAGTACTATGATTATGGTGATTATCAATCTATTGTTCATGTGTTGTTTATGATCTTGCATGCTCTCCGTTATTAGTAGAGGCTCTGGCCAAGTTTTTACTCTTAACTCCAAGAGGGAGTATTTATGCTCGATAGTGGGTTCATGCCTCCATTGAATCTGGGACAGTGACAGAAAGTTCTAAGGTTGTGGATGTGCTGTTGCCACTAGGGATAAAACATTGATGCTATGTCTAAGGATGTAGTTGTTGATTACATTACGCACCATACTTAATGCAATTGTCTGTTGCTTTGCAACTTAATACTGGAGGGGGTTCGGACGATAACCTGAAGGTGGACTTTTTAGGCATAGATGCAGTTGGATGGCGGTCTATGTTCTTTGTCGTAATGCCCGGATTAAATCTCACTATATTTATCATATCATGTATATGCATTGTTATGCCTTTCTCTATTTGTCAATTGCCCGACTGTAATTTGTTCACCCAACATGCTTTTATCTTATGGGAGAGACACCTCTAGTGAACTGTGGACCCCGGTCCTATTCTTTACATAGCATACAATCTACTTGTTTTACTGTTTTCTTTGCAAACATCTTCCACTCGATACGTTTAATCCTTTGTTACAGCAAGCCGGTGAGATTGACAACCTCACTGTTTCGTTGGGACAAAGTACTTGGGTTGTGTTGTGCAGGTTCCTAGTTGGCGCCGGAATCCCTGGTGTTGCGCCGCATGACATTTCGCGACCATCAACCTTCAACGTGCTTCTTGGCTCCTACTGGTTCGATTAAACCTTGGTTTCTTTCTGAGGGAAAACTTGCTACTGTGCGCATCATACCTTCCTCTTGGGGTTCCCAACGAACGTGTGAGTTACACGCCATCAAGCTCTTTTTCTGGCGCCGTTGCCGGGAGATCAAGACACGCTGCAAGGGGAGTCTCCACTTCTCAATCTCTTTACTTTGTTTTTGTCTTGCTTTATTTTATTTACTACTTTGTTTGCTGCACTAAATCAAAATACAAAAAAATTAGTTGCTAGTTTTACTTTATTTACTGTCTTGCTCTCTATATCAAAAACAAAAAAAAATTAGTTACTTGTCTTTACTTTATTTGCCTAGTTTACTTTTTGCCTATTGCATCATGTTTCCTTTTAATTTTACCACAAAAGACATACCGGTAGGACGTGGGTCCATAGTTGGGAGAACTAATATAGAAGAATTTTTCAATCATGTTAGTATTACTGAAGATTTTGAAGATAGACACTTGGTAGAACTTGCACCTACCTATGAAATTGCTGCTGCTGCTTTAGTTCGCATGTTGGAAACTAAATTTGTTAATCTCAATCCTATAATCCAACACATGTTTCTTACACTTGGTGATATGGAAGAAGGGGAAAAGAAAGATTTTGTTTTAGAAACCCTTCTTAGAGAATTTGGTGGTCTAGCAAGAGAGGCTAGAAAGGTTTTTGCTAAATTTAATATGCTAGGTTCTCATACCAATTTTATTGGTCTCCTTGAAAAAATGGACATGGATAGAATAATGTACACTAATAACATTAATGATGGTGGGGAAATCAAAGCACCAATACCATGTAAACTCCTAGCTATGAATGATGCATTAGAAAATAACTATGCTTGGCTTGTTCCTGAAAATTTGTTTGATGAGAATAGCAAGCCCAAGACTAATGAAAAGGGAGACGCTAAAACTTATGTATCCAATATACTATGCTTGGTTGAGAAAACTCCCAATACCCCTGGTTATGATGTTGATGCTTCTACTCTCGATGTTACTTGATTTGCACTTTCTGCGCCTAGCGTTAAAGAAAAGCGCTTATGGGAGACAACCCATGTTTTTACCTACAGCAATTTTTTGTTTTGTTGAGTCTTGGAAGTTGTTTACTACTGTAGCAACCTCTCCTTATCATGTTTTTGTGCCAAGTAAAGTTTCTATGTCAAAGTTGATGTTATATTTGGGATCGCTGCGCAGAAACAGCATTGCTGTCTGTCACGAATCTGGGCATAATTCTCTGTAGAAAATTCGAAAAAATCTGCCAATTTACGAGCGTGATCCTCAGATATGTACGCAACTTTCATTAGTTTTGAGTTTTTCCATTTGAGCAAGTCTGGTGCCATTTCTAAATTCGTCTTTACGGACTGTTCTGTTTTTGACAGATTCTGCCTTTTATTTCGCATTGCCTCTTTTGCTATGTTGGATTTATTTCTTTGATCCACTAATGTCCAGTAGCATTATGCAATGTCCAGAAGTGAAAATAATGATTGTGTCACCTCTGAATGTGTGAATTATTAATTGTGCACTAACCCTCTAATGAGTTTGCTTGAAGTTTGGTGTGAAGGAAGTTTTCAAGGGTCAAGAGAGGAGAATGATATACTATGATCAAGAGGAGTGAAAGCTCTAAGCTTGGGGATGCCCCGTGGTTCACCCCTGCATATTTTAAGAAGACTCAAGCGTCTAAGCTTGGGGATGCCCAAGGCATCCCCTTCTTCATCGACAACATCATCAGGTTCCTCCCCTGAAACTATATTTTTATTCAGTCACATCTGGTGTTCTTTACTTGGAGCGTCTGTTTGTTTTCGTTTTTGTTTTTGTTTGAATAAGATGGATCCTAGCATTCACTTTGTGGGAGAGAGACACGCTCCGCTGTTGCATATGGACACATGTGTCCTTAGGCTTTACTCATAATGTTCAAGGCGAAGTTTCTTCTTCGTTAATTTGTTATATGGTTGGAATTGGAAAATGCTACATGTAGTAATTCTAAAAATGTCTTGGATAATGTGATACTTTGCAATTGTTGTGCTCATGTTTAAGCTCTTGCATCATATGCTTTGCACCCATTAATGAAGAAATACATAGAGCTTGCTAAAATTTGATTTGCATATTTGGTTTCTCTAAGGTCTAGATAATATCTAGTATTGAGTTTTGAACAACAAGGAAGACAGTGTAGAGTCTTATAATGTTTACAATATGTCTTTTATGTGAGTTTTGCTGCACTTGTTCATCCTTGAGTTTGCTTCAAATAACCTTGCTAGCCTAAACCTTGTATCGAGAGGGAATACTTCTCATGCATCCAAAATCCTTGAGCCAACTACTATGCCATTTGTGTCCACCATACCTACCTACTACATGGTATTTATCCGCCATTCCAAAGTAAATTGCTTGAGTGCTACCTTTAAAATTCCATCATTCACCTTTGCAATATATAGCTCATGGGACAAAATAGCCTTAAAAACTATCGTAGTATTGAATATGTACTTATGCACTTTATATTTTATTAAGTTGCTTGTTGTGCGATAACCATGCTTCTGGGGAACGCCATCAACTATTGTTGAATATCATGTGAGTTGCTATGCATGTCCGTCTTGTCTGAAGGTCTATCATTTTAGTGGTTGGAGCATGCAAAATTGTTAGAGAAGAACATTGGGCCGCTAACTAAAGCCATGAACCATGGTGGAAGTTTCAGTTTTGGACATATATCCTCAATCTCATATGAGAATAATAACTTTGCTACATGCTTATGCATTTAAGAGGAGTCCATTATCTGTTGTCCATGTTGTCCCGGTATGGATGTCTAAGTTGAGAATAATCAAAATGCGAGCATTCTCCTTAGACCTTTGTACAGGCGGCATGGAGGTACCCCTTTGTGACACTTGGTTGAAACATGGCATGCGAAGATCCGGTAGTCCAAGTTAAGTAGGACGAGGTGCGGGCACTATTAGTATACTATGCGTGAGGCTTGCAACTTGTAAGATATAATTTTCATAACTCATATGCTTTATTACTACCGTTGACAAAATTGTTTCATGTTTTCAAAATAAAAGCTCTAGCACAAATACAGCAATCGATGCTTTCCTCTTTGAAGGACCTTTCTTTTACTTTTATTGTTGAGTCAGTTTACCTATCTCCTTCCACCTTAAGAAGCAAACACTTGTGTGAACTGTGTATTGATTCCTACATACTTGCATATTGCACTTGTTATATTACTTTATGTTGACAATATCCATGAGATATACATGTTACAAGTTGAAAGCAACCGCTGAAACTTAATCTTCTTATGTGTTGTTTCAACACCTTTACTTTGATTTATTGCTTTATGAGTTAACTCTTATGCAAGACTTATTGATGCTTGTCTTGAAGTACTATTCATGAAAAGTCTTTGCTTTATGATTCAGTTGTTTACTCATGTCATTACCTTTGTTTTGATCGCTGCATTCATTACATATGTTTACAAATAGTATGATCAAGATTATGATGGCATGTCACTTCAGAAATTATCTTTGTTATCGTTTTACCTGCTCGGGACGAGCAGAACTAAGCTTGGGGATGCTGATACGTCTCCAACGTATCGATAATTTCTTATGTTCCATGCTACTTTATTGATGATACCTACATGTTTTATGCACATTATATGTCATATTTATGCATTTTCTGGAACTAACCTATTAACAAGATGCCGAAGAGCCAGTTTGTTTTCTGTTTTTGGTTTCAGAAATCCTAGTAAAGAAATATTCTCGGAATTGGACGAAACTTTCGTGGTCCTATTTTTGCACGAAGCTTCCAGAAGACCGAAGACCTAACGGGGCCACGAGGTGGCCAGAGGCTAGGCCCGCGCCCGGCCCTGGCCGCGCCGACCTACCCCCTGGGCCCCTCGTGTGGCTCCCGTTGACCCTCCGCCTACTTAAAGCTTCGTCGCGAAACCCCCAGCGAGAGCCACGATACGGAAAACCTTGAGACGCCGCCGCCGCGAATCCCATCTCGGGGATTCTGGAGATCGCCTCCGGCCGGAGAGGGGATTCATCTCCCGGAGGACTCTTCATCGCCATGATCGCCTCCGGAGTGATGAGTGAGTAGCCCTGGACCATGGGTCCATAGCAGTAGCTAGATGGTCGTCTTCTCCTTGTTGTGCTTCATTGTTGGATCTTGTGAGCTGCCTAACATGATCAAGATCATCTACATGTAATTCTATATGTTGTGTTTGTCGGGATCCGATGGATAGAGAGTACTATGATTATGGTGATTATCAATCTATTGTTCATGTGTTGTTTATGATCTTGCATGCTCTCCGTTATTAGTAGAGGCTCTGGCCAAGTTTTTACTCTTAACTCCAAGAGGGAGTATTTATGCTCGATAGTGGGTTCATGCCTCCATTGAATCTGGGACAGTGACAGAAAGTTCTAAGGTTGTGGATGTGCTGTTGCCACTAGGGATAAAACATTGATGCTATGTCTAAGGATGTAGTTGTTGATTACATTACGCACCATACTTAATGAAATCTGTTGCTTTGCAACTTAATACTGGAGGGGGTTCGGACGATAACCTGAAGGTGGACTTTTTAGGCATAGATGCAGTTGGATGGCGGTCTATGTTCTTTGTCGTAATGCCCGGATTAAATCTCACTATATTTATCATATCATGTATATGCATTGTTATGCCTTTCTCTATTTGTCAATTGCCCGACTGTAATTTGTTCACCCAACATGCTTTTATCTTATGGGAGAGACACCTCTAGTGAACTGTGGACCCCGGTCCTATTCTTTACATAGCATACAATCTACTTGTTTTATGTTTTCTTTGCAAACATCTTCCACTCGATACGTTTAATCCTTTGTTACAGCAAGCGGTGAGATTGACAACCTCACCTTCGTTGGGACAAAGTACTTGGTTGTGTTGTGCAGGTTCCTAGTTGGCGCCGGAATCCCTGGTGTTGCGCCGCATCACATTTCGCGACCATCAACCTTCAACGTGCTTCTTGGCTCCTTGGTTTCTTTCTGAGGGAAAACTTGCTACCGTGCGCATCATACCTTCCTCTTGGGGTTCCCAACGAACGTGTGAGTTACACGCCATCGGGTTCATGCCTCCATTGAATCTGGGACAGTGATAAAGTTCTAAGGTTGTGGATGCTGTTGCCACTAGGGATAAAACATTGATTCTATGTCTAAGGATGTAGTTGTCGATTACATTACGCACCATACTTAATGCAATTGTCTGTTGCTTAGCAACTTAATACTGAATGGGGTTCGGATGATAACCTGAAGGTGGACTTTTTAGGCATAGATGCAGTTGGATGGCGGTCTATGTATTTTGTCGTAATGCCCAATTAAATCTCACTATATTTATCATATCATGTATATGCATTGTTATGCCTTTCTCTATTTGTCAATTGCCCGACTGTAATTTGTTCACCCAACATGCTTTTATCTTATGGGAGAGACACCTCTAGTGAACTGTGGACCCCGGTCCTATTCTTTACATAGCATAAAATCTACTGCAATTGTGTTTTACTATTTTCTTTGCAAACATCTTCCACTCGATACGTTTAATCCTTTGTTACAGCAAGCCGGTGAGATTGACAACCTCACTGTTTCGTTGGGGCAAAGTACTTTGGTTTTGTTGTGCAGATTCCATGTTGGCGCCGGAATCCCTGTTGTTGCGCCGCATCACATTTCGCCACCATCAACCTTCAACGTGCTTCTTGGCTCCTACTGGTTCGATTAAACCTTGGTTTCTTTCTGAGGGAAAACTTGCTAGTGCGCATCATACCTTCCTCTTGGGGTTCCCAACGAACGTGTGAGTTACACGCCATCAAGCTCTTTTTCTGGCGCCGTTGCCGGGAGATCAAGACACGCTGCAAGGGGAGTCTCCACTTCTCAATCTCTTTGCTTTGTTTTTGTCTTGCTTTATTTTATTTACTACTTTGTTTGCTGCACCTAAACAAAACACAAAAAAATTAGTTGCTAGTTTTACTTTATTTACTGTCTTGCTCTCCATATCAAAAACACAAAAAAATTAGTTACTTGTCTTTACTTTATTTGCCTAGTTTACTTTATTGCTGTTATCATGAGTAATCCTGAAGTTGAAGTTCGTTCTTTTAAGCAACAAGGTGGAGAAAGTTTTAAAGATGCTTGGTATAGAATTAGTAATGCTCATCAAAGGTGCATTAAGAAACACTCCACCACTATCCTTCTTAGGAACTTTTATGTTGGTTTATCTAGTTGGAATAGATATGTTCTTGATACTCTTTCGGGAGGTAATTTCCTAGGTACTCCCGCTTTAGAAGCTAGTTGCATCATTGAGAGTCTAGTTGGAATACCACCTGTTAATGAAGTTAAAATTGAAATCTCTCTTGAAGATGTTATGAAAAAATTGGAAACCATAGAGAAAATTTTTTCAAGTGTTGAAACTAAATTGGGAATGTTATTTGACAAAACTTATGAACTTGATAAATCCTTAGGAGGAATTGATGAAAGAATTAGTGTCCTAGGAACTTGTGTTATCCATGATAATCAAACCAATAGGATTGATGAACTTGAAAAAGCTATGGGAACCTTGGGTTCAACCTTTTCTTCTCTCAAGTATAGTGAGAAAGCTTATGTGGGTAAAGAGCAAAAATTCATGTACGCCTCTAAAGTGCCTAAACAAAAGAATTATTATAGGCCTAAAATTTCTAAAACCCCTAGCACCACCATAGAGAATTTAGATAATGGAGCACCTAAAGTACCCTCTGCAACAAGTTGTGTTTGCATGAAAAATAATAATGTTGATGCTCCATCTCTCGATGTTACTTGATTTGCACTTTCTGCGCCTAGCTGAAAGGCGTTAAAGAAAAGCGCTTATGGGAGACAACCCATGTTTTTACCTACAGCAATTTTTTTTTGTTTTGTTGAGTCTTGGAAGTTGTTTACTACTGTAGCAACCTCTCCTTATCATGTTTTTGTGCCAAGTAAAGTTTCTATGTTAAAGTTGATGTTATATTTGGGATCGCTGCGCAGAAACAGCATTGCTGTCTGTCACGAATCTGGGCACAGTTCTCTGTAGAAAATTCGAAACAATCTGCCAATTTACGAGCGTGATCCTCAGATATGTACGCAACTTTCATTAGTTTTGAGTTTTTCCATTTGAGCAAGTCTGGTGCCAGCTTTAAATTCGTCTTTACGGACTGTTCTGTTTTTGACAGATTCTGCCTTTTATTTCGCATTGCCTCTTTTGCTATGTTGGATTTATTTCTTTGATCCATTAATGTCCAGTAGCATTATGCAATGTCCAGAAGTGAAAATAATGATTGTGTCACCTCTGAATGAGTGAATTATTAATTGTGCACTAACCCTCTAATGAGTTTGCTTGAAGTTTGGTGTGAAGGAAATTTTCAAGGGTCAAGAGAGGAGAATGATATACTATGATCAAGAGGAGTGAAAGCTCTAAGCTTGGGGATGCCCCCGTGGTTCACCCCTGCATATTTTAAGAAGACTCAAGCATCTAAGCTTGGGGATGCCCAAGGCATCCCCTTCTTCATCGACAACATCATCAGGTTCCTCCCCCGAAACTATATTTTTATTCAATCACATCTTGTATTCTTTACTTGGAGCGTCGGTTTGTTTTCGTTTTTGTTTTTGTTTGAATAAAATGGATCCTAGCATTCACTTTGTGGGAGAGAGACACGCTCCGCTGTTGCATATGGACACATGTGTCCTTAGGCTTTACTCATAATGTTCATGGCGAAGTTTCTCCTTCGTTAAATTGTTATATGGTTGGAATTGGAAAATGCTACATGTAGTAATTCTAAAATGTCTTGGATAATGTGATACTTGGCAATTGTTGTGCTCATGTTTAAGCTCTTGCATCATATGCTTTGCACCCATTAATGAAGAAATACATAGAGCTTGCTAAAATTTGATTTGCATATTTGGTTTCTCTAAGGTCTAGATAATATCTAGTATTGAGTTTTGAACAACAAGGAAGACGGTGTAGAGTCTTATAATGTTTACAATATGTCTTTTATGTGAGTTTTGCTGCACTTGTTCATCCTTGAGTTTGCTTCAAATAACCTTGCTAGCCTAAACCTTGTATCGAGAGGGAATACTTCTCATGCATCCAAAATCCTTGAGCCAACCACTATGCCATTTGTGTCCACCATACCTACCTACTACATGGTATTTCTCCGCCATTCCAAAGTAAATTGCTTGAGTGCTACCTTTAAAATTCCATCATTCACCTTTGCAATATATAGCTCATGGGACAAAATAGCCTTAAAAACTATCGTAGTATTGAATATGTACTTATGCACTTTATATTTTATTAAGTTGCTTGTTGTGCGATAACCATGCTTCTGGGGAACGCCATCAACTATTGTTGAATATCATGTGAGTTGCTATGCATGTCCGTCTTGTCTGAAGGATCTATCATTTTAGTGGTTGGAGCATGCAAAATTGTTAGAGAAGAACATTGGGCCGCTAACTAAAGCCATGAATCATGGTTGAAGTTTCAGTTTTGGACATATATCCTCAATCTCATATGAGAATAATAATTGTTGCTACATGCTTATGCATTTAAGAGGAGTCCATTATCTGTTGTCCATGTTGTCCCGGTATGGATGTCTAAGTTGAGAATAATCAAAAGCGAGAAATCCAAAATGCGAGCTTTCTCCTTAGACCTTTGTACAGGCGGCATGGAGGTACCCCTTTGTGACACTTGGTTGAAACATGGCATTGCGAAGATCCGGTAGTCCAAGCTAAGTAGGACAAGGTGCGGGCACTATTAGTATACTATGCATGAGGCTTGCAACTTGTAAGATATAATTTACATAACTCATATGCTTTATTACTACCGTTGACAAAATTGTTTCATGTTTTCAAAATAAAAGCTCTAGCACAAATACAGCAATCGATGCTTTCCTCTTGAAGGGCCATTCTTTTACTTTTATTGTTGAGTTAGTTTACCTATCTCCCTCCACCTTAAGAAGCAAACACTTGTGTGAACTGTGCATTGATTCCTGCATACTTGCATATTGCACTTGTTATACTACTTTATGTTGACAAATATCCATGAGATATACATGTTATAAGTTGAAAGCAACCGCTGAAACTTAATCTTCCTTTGTGTTGCTTCAACACCTTTACTTTGATTTATTGCTTTATGAGTTAACTCTTATGCAAGACTTATTGATGCTTGTCTTGAAGTACTATTCATGAAAACTCTTTGCTTTATGATTCAGTTGTTTACTCATGTCATTACCTTTGTTTTGATCGCTGCATTCATTACATATGTTTACAAATAGTATGATCAAGATTATGATGGCATGTCACTTCAGAAATTATCTTTGTTATCGTTTTACCTGCTCGGGACGAGCAGAACTAAGCTTGGGGATGCTGATACGTCTCCAACGTATCGATAATTTCTTATGTTCCATGCTACTTTATTGATGATACCTACATGTTTTATGCACATTATATGTCATATTTATGCATTTTCTGGAACTAACCTATTAACAAGATGCGAAGAGCCGCTTGTCTGTTTTTTGGTTTCAGAAATCCTAGTAAGGAAATATTCTCGGAATTGGACGAAACTTTCGTCCAGGGTCCTATTTTTGCACGAAGCTTCCAGAAGACCGAAGAGATAACGGGCCACGAGGCAGCCAGAGGCTAGGGCGGCGCGGCCCAGGCCCTGGCCGCGCCGACCTACCCCCTGGGCCCAACGGCGAGTCCAGGAATTATTTCCAGGGGAGGCTGAAAGTTGACGACGACTAACTAAACGATTACTTCTGGTAGAAAATAAGCCAATATATAAGACACAAAATTAATTAAGACAAAATAACACAAATTTTCAGGTTAAAAGCATACAAATCACACACTAATACATCCAGTACTATAGAAGCAACAACAAAAGGACAAAGTGAACTCTCTAATGAAACTAGTAAACAGACATGTACCTCTAAGAAATCACATTATACTCGCTGTAGATGTCCTCTACGATCCCTCAATTTTTGAAACTGTATAATGATCTGATCATCATGAATGCTTCTGAATATCTCTTTCTCACAGTAGCACACCATTAAATCATTTAGCCATTCATCGGACACCTTATTGCGCAAATCTGTTTTAATAATCTTCATTGCTGAAAATATGCGTTCAACGATGCAGTTGCCACAGGAAGAATGAGAGCCAACTCAATGAGACGATACACCAATGGGAAATATGTGTGTTTTGTTGTTTGAACCATCAACTGAGCAAGTGTGGACAGATTTTGACAGCCATTAAATTCTTCACTTCTCCTAATGTTCATCAGAAATCTTGGGAGGTCAATTCTTAGCAACAACCTGTCCGTTCGTGAAGTCCTCAGCATAAATTTCAGCAAGCCGAATAAGTTTGTCAACATTAAACTTTGAGAAGTTGTTTGCTGGACTTAGACAGCCATACAATCAAGTAACTCGGTGGAAACTTCATTGAATCGATGATTCATTTCAGCGAGAGTTGCATCAATGGCAACATTGAATATGCTAACCTTGTAATAGTGGAGTCGAGTGGTCGTGTTCTTGGTGGTGAATTTGACCCAAAGATCCAACATGATCATCCATATTTGGCACTTCAATCTCATGTGTCTCACAAAAGCTCTTGGCTTGGCTGAATAAAGAATCCAACCCATTGTCCCTCATCCCTTGCAAACTTTCTTTCACATCCAAGACCAAACGCATGGCTTCAACAATATTTTGATTCTTCCTTTGCAAAGCTAGTGAGAGCTGATTTGTGGTGTTTAACATGTTTATTAAGAGCAACATGATGAACACAAATTCAAAGCATTGCATCTTAATAAGCAAACCAAAAGCCCCACCTTGACATGTGTGTTCCCGAGCATCAATCACTATAATTCCTAGAACACCAACCACACCTTCCACATTGTGAATATGCGAAGCAAGGTTCTCAAGTGTGAGCCCCACCGAGTGTCTCCTGGTCTTGTTATGCTAGACTCTTGATGCAGCCCGGTTCCAACCGAAATCATCCCATTCTCCAACAACTCTAACAATTCATCCTGGTGTTTTGCAAGTAATGCATCTTTTCTCTTGCAAGATGAACCAACTTGAGTCACTATCAAGGGAATAATGTTGAAGAAATTAGCAATAGCAGGACTACATTGAGCAACAGTGACAACCACCAAGCAACTGGTGAGCAAAGCAATGAACATAAAATGCATATGGAGCTTCATCTCTAACCAATTTTTGCAAACCATTGAATTCTCCTCTCATATTAGAAGCCCCATCATAACCCTGTCCACGTAGCCTACAAATTGGCAAATCATGATAATCCAACACAGCAAGGAAAGCTTCTTTAATTCCAGCTGATGTACAATCTGTGATGTGCTTAATCATAAGAAATCTCTCTTGTAGCAACCCATGATCATCTACAAATCTACATGCATCAAAAAGTTAACCAGATTAGTAAACAATGTTAATAAAGCACTATAAAACAAGACAAAACATGGTATTTGCATTACCTCACAATCACTGCCATTTGCTCCTTTATTGAGCAATCTCTAGCCTCATCAATAAGAATTGAGAACTTTTTATCTCTAATGGCATCCTTAATAACCTTGGTCACCTCCATTGCGCAACATGCAGCAAGGTCCTTTTGGATGTCCGAACAAATCATTTGTGCATTTCCTTGCCCCTTATCAAATGCCTCCTTTACATCATCCTTCTTGTTCTTGTACCATTCCAATAACTCCAAGAAATTGCCCTTGTTGATGGAAGTGGAGGATTCATCATGCCCACGAAAAGCCTCCCCTTGTGCTATGAGATACCTTGCACAATCTAATGATGCATTAGACGGATTTTATATAATATCTCGGACTCTTCTGTACACACGAAATTTGGTAGCCACACTTGCTCGTTGATTGTTGAAATCATCACAATCATCCCTAGCAATGTTGTGGCGACTAGATAGACCACCAACATGCTTTTTAAAATTATCTAGACCTGTTTTCCAACGAGTGTAACCATCTTTTGTGAACACATCATTTCCCAATGCAAGCATGTGATGGTTTTTGAAAAGATAGCAATAGAAGCAAAAGGCAGCCTCCTTTGCCACACTGTATTCCAACCAATCAAATTTATCCAACCAGTGTGCCTGAAATGATCTCCAAATAATACCATCTTGGGTCTTCTTGAATTTATGCCCTACAGCCTTGTTTCGCCCATTTAACAAATAAGCTCTTCTCACATCACTTCTAATTTCAGGGGCATAATCATCTATTGGTATTCTAAGTCCTGGATCATGAATAATTTGACTTGGATGAAATTCTTGAATAAGCTGACTTGGTTGGTTTGTACTCTCATCAAATGTGGCATTGCTCTCAACAATTTGGGGATCGGGTTCATGTTCATATTCAGGTTCATCTTGAGGTTCAACATGCTCGTTTCAGCTTGAGGTTCAACATGCTCGGTTCGATTGAGTTTCATCTTGAGGTTCAACATGCTCAGTTTAGATTGAGACGTATCAACAACTAGATGTATAATAGCTAAGGATGCTCACATGCTTTCTCTTCATTTTAACAAATCTGAAAATATATTGCACATAGATAAATTAACTGGAGCTAGCTAGTACATAGTTACAACTTACAAATTTGCAATAGAGAGATAGCAAAATAATATGAGGATTGGAGAACAAATACCACCGAAGACGACGCTGTCACGTTGGCGATCCCGAATTCCCGATGCTCACTGGCAGGTGGCAGCCTGGCAGGCCGGCGCTCCTCTCTCCGGCAACGTGCACAGAGGCCGGCTCGCTGCTCAGCCCCGCCCAAACTTCGCCGGACACCGGCTGCCATCTGCTAGGGTTTGGGCCGTCCGTGCGTGTTCCGCCGTCCTCCCGTCCGCGCGTGTCGTGGCCGCCGCGGCCGGGCAACGCGGGCGTCGGGCGTGCGGTCGTGGGCTCGTGGCCGCCGCCCGGTCCGCCGCCCGCCTCCCTCCGTCTGCCTCTCCGATGCGTGCTAGGAGTAGGAATACGATGCGTCTATACGTGCTTGCTGCCTTTGGCCTCGATAGGAAGATGCGTGCGTCGGGCGTCGCCGTCGGCCGAGTTGGGCTGTCGAAGCACGGACTGGAGTACTAAGCTGCTAATGGGCTTGGAGATTACTAGTAGTAAATTTTTTTTTTACACTTTTGGAGGGCAGGCTGAAGCCTGTTTAAGCCTGCTAGCTAGCCTCGCCTTTGCCTGGGCCCCTCGTGTGGCCCTCCGCGTTGACCTTCCGCCTACTTAAAGTCTCCGTCGCGAAACCCCCAGTACCGAGAGCCACGATACGGAAAACCTTCCAGACACCGCCGCCGCGAATCCCATCTCGTGGGATTCAGGAGATCGCCTCCGGCACCCTGCCGGAGAGGGGAGTCATCTCCCGGAGGACTCTACGCCGCCATGGTCGCCTCCGGAGTGATGAGTGAGTAGTTCACCCTGGACCATGGGTCCATAGCAGTAGCTAGATGGTCGTCTTCTCCTTGTTGTGCTTCATTGTTGGATCTTGTGAGCTGCCTAACATGATCAAGATCATCTATTTGTAATACTATATGTTGTGTTTGTCGGGATCCGATGGATAGAGAGTACTATGATTATGGTGATTATCAATCTATTGTTTATGTGTTGTTTATGATCTTGCATGCTCTCCGTTATTAGTAGAGGCTCTGGCCAAGTTTGTACTCTTAACTCCAAGAGGGAGTATTTATGCTCGATAGTGGGTTCATGCCTCCATTGAATCTGGGACAGAGAAAGTTCTAAGGTTGTGGATGTGCTGTTGCCACTAGGGATAAAACATTGATTCTATGTCTAAGGATGTAGTTGTCGATTACATTACGCACCATACTTAATGCAATTGTCTGTTGCTTAGCAACTTAATACTGAATGGGGTTCGGATGATAACCTGAAGGTGGACTTTTTAGGCATAGATGCAGTTGGATGGCGGTCTATGTATTTTGTCGTAATGCCCAATTAAATCTCACTATATTTATCATATCATGTATATGCATTGTTATGCCTTTCTCTATTTGTCAATTGCCCACTGTAATTTGTTCACCCAACATGCTTTTATCTTATGGGAGAGACACTCTAGTGAACTGTGGACCCCGGTCCTATTCTTTACATAGCATACAATCTACTGCAATTGTGTTTTACTATTTTCTTTGCAAACATCTTCCACTCGATACGTTTAATCCTTTGTTACAGCAAGCCGGTGAGATTGACAACCTCAGTTTCGTTGGGGCAAAGTACTTTGGTTTTGTTGTGCAGATTCCATGTTGGCGCCGGAATCCCTGTTGTTGCGCCGCATCACATTTCGCCACCATCAACCTTCAACGTGCTTCTTGGCTCCTACTGGTTCGATTAAACCTTGGTTTCTTTCTGAGGGAAAACTTGCTACTGTGCGCATCATACCTTCCTCTTGGGGTTCCCAACGAACGTGTGAGTTACACGCCATCAGCGAGGCACACATAAATAGTACTCCGTACCATGCCTTGCCCCTCCCTTTCAACCGTTGGATAAAAAATAATTAGACAGATGACTATTAACTAGTAACTGCTACAGTACCAACCAATGTACAGGACATGTGCTACAGTACGTCGTCCACAGTGCATGTGCTTTAGAACCATGAACAGTACATATGCTACATGCTACAGTACTTTGATCTTAGCTATCTATTTTCAATCCAACGGCCAAATCTACAAGTCACCGTACTGTTCATCTGTGCCTTGCTTATGTCAAGGCACTGGATCCTGGACACTTGAACCCATGATCGTTGCTGAGGGTTGCCTATTTGCGCATAATATGTTTTGTCAGCGGGCACTTCACTAGTTTGTGCAAAACATATCCAGCGCAGGATTCAAAAAAACATCACGTTTTTTTCTTTACGTAAACAACAAAACATCTCATGTTCATCACAATCCAGCCAACATAAGCACATAATAATTAATAGTACAACTAGAGAGCTGTACACATAAATAAGGTTTGTCAAGCTTCATGCACTAGCCAACGCAACCAAAAGTCCGAACTAATGGAAAGGGCTAGGCAATCCAATTATACATTTCAACATCCCCCCTCACATGTGACCACAATCCAGTAATGGTACCATCATGTTCACCACAATGCATCATTAAAGAGAGCAGTATACTATTATAGACCAGCTCTCTCTAAAGAACATTTGTAAGACAACTTAATACAGCTGTGATTGATATTGTTGCCCCAGCGATGGGTGATAACCTGAACACCATATAACCTTCTCACAGCAATTGTAACCAAATATGAGCACCTGCAATGATTTGGTGTCAAGCTTCTTGAAGGTCAGGAGGTATCCTACCTTCAAGTCATGTGCTTTGACAAACTCTGGCCATCCTTTGTCCATTAAAACATTGCCATCTTGTTGCTTCAGGTCCACAATCCAGGTGCATGCAGTGGACATCTTCAGGTTGATGGACTCTGGACACCCACCGTAAAACCAGGGTAGAACACGACTGGGGATGGAAATCACCTCTAACTCCGATGTACATAGTACCTTGCAGAAGCTGTCAGGGGTATTCTCCTCATCGATGCGCCCAAACACCTTGCACACTGGGGCTGGCTCTACAGATGTCTCCTTCCATGATAAGCTCTCTCCAAGCTTGAGCTTCTTGTTTGAACACTGCAAAAAAGAGGCCTCAATTAGATAATGCCTCTAGCTTCTGACCGTAATTCCAAGCAAATGCATAATCAAAGGCACCTAGCAAACTCAGCGGATCATTGTTCTTATCAAACACACAGTCTGAACAATAAGCTTCTGAATCTAGCTAGGCTGATATGTACAACCTTGTATCATCAAATTATTCAGCATAGTGTATCATTGTATCGCAGAAGCCAAATCGATATAAATAGTAGCTATGAGAATAGAAATCAAGCTAGCATGAGCCATGCATGCTTGCTGGCTATGTCTAGCATCAGAATAATGCATCTGCAGTTCATCATCCGCCAGTACAGATTGACCAAGCAAACAAAAAAAAAATCAGCGTCGGCCTAAAGAGTCCACAAGCCAGACATGCATGCTCGGTGTCCTCATATGTGATCATCGGCCGTGGATTGACCAATAGCATATTTGAACGATTATTACTGCACACATTAGATCCAGTCCCAACATAGCTAGCATGGGTGCATGTGTAACCCGAGTCTTTACCAGAGGATTAATATATACACTGGCTGAGAGAAGTACTGTATATCAAACAATGCTAAGCAACCGGCAATACAGCTTAGATATAATAAAGATGTGACCGGCAACGCTAGTGATTCGGGGGAAACATACCGCCATTGCAGCCATGGACCGAGAGAATCGGGGATGCCGCGCCGCCTTAGTGGAGTTTTTAGATGCGACGTCGCCGCATCCGTAGAGGACGGAGTCCAAGCCGCGTAGTCCGAGCGGTGGTGGACGCCGGTGGTGTAGAGAGAGGACTCAGGGGAGATGGACGGCGAGGGATCTGGGGAGATCTGAAGTTCTGAACATGAGGGGGCTGTGAGAAACTGAGAATGATACATCAGCAATCAGCAAGGGAATAAATGCGCGTGTCCCCCGGTCAAAAAAAATGCGCGTGTCTAGGAGGAACGAAGCCAGGTACGCAGGAATCCACACACAAAACTTCACCCGGCGGGTCACTGGGCTTTATCAGTATCTGGTGGGGTCCGGACCTACAGACCAGTGAGACATGTCGTGTGGGTTATGATCCGTTCAGTGTGCACACAGAAATTGCATTCAGAGCTCAGGGCTTCAGGCTACGTTGTACTATACAGTAATATATCCATTTCTTTTGGTAAAATGAAAACGATACTCCATCTGATCCTCATTACATGATGATAAAATGGATGTCTCTACAACTAATATGTGTCTAGATACATCTATATGAGAGCGTCTGTGTTTGTACTGTGTATCTAAAAAAAATATGGATCGGAGGGAGCATTAAGAGGTGTCCAAAAAAAACTGCAAACAAACATGGATGTAAGCAGTTGAGTATTAAACCAGTGCGTGAAATACCTTTATATCTCGACCATGTAACAATGAATATGAGAAGTTTTTGGGGTTTGACCATCTGCACTTGTGTTTGCTACAATCAGATCAAAAAATTGGTCACTTTTACACTTTCTAAAATAAAATGTATTTTTCCCTGAGATTTTACAAGTTCGTACAAGATAGCATTGACTACATCTGGGATATATCACATTTACACTTACAAATCTATGAATATTTCAAAATATTGAGCTCCGTGTACCTACATATAATACAAATCATCAGACCGCACATTGAAACTACCGCAGCATATCACAGTAAATTAAAATAAAATAAAACAAGTCTAACATATACTATATTAGCTAATTAACAAAGTCTCATCACAGTGTATCTGATCCCCAGTTCAGCTTAATACAAAAACCAAGTTCAGCTTGAACATCAGCAGGGGAGTAACCCAGGTCCAAAAGCAGCATCTAGTTAATTCAATAAAATATTGAGGTTATTCTGATCCCCTCTTCCTAAAAACACTGCAGATCATGCATGCAACTAAGGGTGATCAGCACAAAATATTATCCTCTGGGTGGAGGTGTTACTGTCGTAGATCAACACATTCATCAAGGAAGTGTCTTTCACCTCGAAGACGAGAAGGTCATCAAGCTGCAGTTCATGCGCCTCTGCAAACCCGAACCAACCATCCTTCAAGACCAGTTCACCCTGGTACTCATCGATGTGCACATACCAGGCGCAGCCTACGCTGGTCTTGAGCTTGATAGGCCTGGGAAGAATCCCTTTCAGACATTGCTTGAATTCTCTGGGGATGACCAACATATACATGTCATCGTTGCCGTCCAGTTGCACATAGAAGCGCGAGGGCTGAGGAGGGTCCGCCGAGTGACCAACCCGTTTAGGGCGGCCTTTCCCTCGCCCTTTTAATATACAACGTTGAATTGCTGCATCACGCCTGCCCGTCACCTTTGGCTTTTTGGCTAGTGAATTTCTTTGAATTCTGAACTCGGGGCGGTGCAGAGGACATGTACAATCGACAGTCCTAAGACGTAGTTGCTCATTGACGTTGGAGCGAGTTTGCTTCTGCATCTAGTTAAGCACGGTATATATCAATCAACAGCATATAAATCAGAACGTAGCATACATGGAGAAAATGCATCTAGCTATCTCTTTAATTAGTTTGCACAAAATCTAGCAGCAGCAAGACAATTTGATTTTACAGGTACTGAGCAAGCTTTCAGACTTTCTGAAACAGGTAACATGGAGCATATATTTGTATGTTCAGACTGCGAAACCCTGCTCTGTGATGGATACTATTACTAAACATCTTTTTTTGCCAGAACTAGTACTTAACATCTACTGTTTCCCGTCATTAAAAAAAATTTGCAGAAGAATACTACGGTTTCCCGTCATTAAATTTTAAAGAAAAAAGAACTTGTTTAAGATCCCAACTATCATTGACTACTTACACCTGCATCCTAGTGAGTTCAGGACAACTTACAGCATCTTTTGGTGGTGCCGCCACCGGAGAAGACCGTGCCGCGGGGGTTGGGGTCGGCGCAGCCGGAGAAGCTGGTGCCGCCGCCAGGGAAATCAGTGCCGAGCCAGATGGTGCTTCCAGCGGAGAAGAAAGTACCGCGAGAGATGGAACCGACGCTGCCAAAGGGTAAGAAACGGATGTACTCGTAGATCCTTCTCTAGTCACGATCTGGATAGAAGAGACTGGACGTCCATCAAGCTGCTGGAGGATGCGGTGGATCAAATCGGCTGAGTTCAGGAAATATCGGTGATGTTCATCTGTGTCGGCGAAGCAGCTGCCGGTGGAAGGAGGAGGCGAGCCGTTCATGGCAGTCATTAGTGTAAAAGAGGTGAAGTGGGTGGGAGTATGGGTGGGAGAGAGAGGGTTCGGGACTGAAGTAATTGTAGTCTGCTCTCTCTTTTTTACAAGCATGCGTCCTCAGGCTGATATTTTTTTTAGATACGTACTCAGGCTGCTTTGTCAAACCAGGGCCTCAATGAAGCTAATAGCACGCTATAGCATATCTAGAGGGTCCACGCTTAGTAATTTTGCTCGCTGTGGCGCTATTTGCGAAACAGCATGCTATATCGCCCTAAAACTTCATAGCGTTAGCGCGCTATTTTTTTCAGGCAAGTTGCTTTCACTTTTTCGTGGTGATGAACTAATCTGTTGGTTCCACTTCTAAATCAGAAAATAATATCGCTAATGCTAATATTTTTTAATAAATAATTTATACTATGTTGTTGCCTTGTGAAATGTTGATGTTAGCCTTCTAATATACTTGAGATCTATTTCTATATGTGGTTATGTATGTATGATTCAGTCACTTTTGGACTATATATATCTATTCGTTCTAGTAAAATTATTTATTTTTAGGCTATATTTAGTATTATTTTGAAAATGCTATTTAAAATATACCACACTATTACCACGATATAGCGTCCATATCGTTTGAAGGTGGCTGCCGCTAATTCATTTAGCACGCTATTTTAAACCTTGGTTAAGACGCGTTTGGCGGCCTGCATCCAGGCTGGTGGGGAAATACCGTACCCAAGTGCTTAAAAGATTGCATCTTTTAGCTGGAAAACATTAGGGCATGTCCAACACAGGCGCTACTGCAAGGGCGCTAGGAATTATTTCCTCGTCGTTTGGCGGTTGGAGAGGCTAATCCCAGCGGTAGTCCTAGCGTCGACGCAAAAGAAAGCAGGGGCGTGAAACTCTTTTCACCTGTCCTAGCTAAAGCACCGGAACCAACAGGAAGTCAGTCTGTCATCAGCAATTAGCGCTGCAAGGAGAGTACCTGGAGGATTTTACAATCTTTTGACATTCATTTGTTCTCTATTAGCGCCATATAGTATATAGCATTGTAATGCCCTTATACTCCTCTCAACATTAAAAAAAAGGTGTGCATATACTAATAACAGTTGCTGAAATGAAACTAAAAATAAACAGACATGCACGGTTTACGAAGGATGGAAATACAGAGTTCATCACCATCCGTTTTAAATTATAAGATTAGATTACTTCAATGTGGGTTTACATACGCACTAAAATGAGTAAACAGACACACTGAAATGGGTCCAGGTATATAAGATTCAGAAAAAAGGAAGAGCATCTTAAGATACAGAACAGGTTACTAAATTGTTCAAACATATCGTACAAAAAAGATTATTTGCTCCAGAAAGATTCATGGCTCAGTTTAGGGTTGCATCAACATGCGGATATTTTTCAGACTAGGCTTAAACCACATTGTCGCCTGTCGGGGAAATCCCCAACCATCTTCTGGAAGGGTGATAACTCCCATGAGCTCATTTTCCCCTTGCTGCAGGTTACAACGACAAATACAACTAAATGCTGGTTCCCGAAATGCATAGTACGCGATGTACACACAATTTGACCTCATGAATGGAGTCAATGTTCCATCAGGAGCATTGCCATCATTTATCTTCAGGTTCAATGGATAATTCAGTCCAATGAACAGAGAGTGTGTGCCAAGGCTGTCAACTCGACTCCAATTGGGTCCAATCAGGGATAGATCTTTCTCAAAAACATGTATGACAGGGGCAGGACACTCCCGCAGGATAAGGCCATTACCATGATGCAGAACTTCTGCAGGCTCAAGGTGATCATTGCTACGTATATACCGATCTTCATGGATGATCATCAAGCGCTTGCCATCGGCTGATCGAGCTAAAAACCATCTGCCAGATGGTTCCTTCATCGGTGATGGGATCACGAATGGCGGGGCAAGGTGTGCATCTGCATTGTAAACGGAGACAACAAAAAATAGTGTTTGAATGGCTCGGGAAGACAATAATACCAGTAGCTGCAACTTCACATTTGTAGGATCAAATGGAGGATGCAGTCATTATACTTGTATAAAATCTCGAAGAAATAAAATTGTTCCCATTTGAGATGTATGTTAATTACACTCATATTCATTGATGGTAGATACATGTCTCAACCTTATCTGATCCATGATTGTAATGCTTTGAGTACATCGAATATTGAAATAAATTGAAAGTTTGCATGCATCAATTGATGAAGAGGCCAGGGCTAAGCTCCTTATTCATATTCTGACAAGAGCATGCAGTAACTAATTCAGGAATGCATTCATATACTGCAATAATCTGGTTTGGGTTGACAGATTAGTGCACAGCATATACTACTGTAATTCGTTTGTAGCAATGGTTCAGTCAGGTTAGGATAATTTAATGGTGCACAGTCATTTGAAAGGTGAAAAAAAGTCTTAGTGAGCAATTAGTTATTTCAGTTACAATATATCATGAATGGGCTTGATATTAAAATTTATTGCGAAGTATATCATATGGATTGAAGAATTACCAGCCTGTGATTGATCCCAGCAATATGTGGTGCCGGTCCACCCATCCACCGCAACAATAAAGCCGTTGTGCTCGATGGCATCACTGTAATCTACACCCCAACTAGCAAGAGAGAATAACCTCCACTCCTGGCTACCATTAGCCAGGTAAGCGAGTCCAGAATTGAATAGAGCGATGAGCTTGTAATCTGAGTAATGTCCAGCTTTTGTGGGCACTTCGCAAATTACAATCTTCAACAAAAACATGGCACGCCCATACGTCATGTACCTTTCAGGAGGCAAGTCGGGGAAGCCAATCCATTCCTCCCGAAAAATGTTGCAAGTTTCCGACGATGGTAGGGAGATTTCTTGGTGCGTGTAGATGTTCGCGAGGAACCAGTTCCCACCACTGTCCACGCCGGCGATCCAGTCGCCATTCATGCCAACCCAGAATCTATTGTCCATGAACGGCAGGATGGCTGTGCGCCGAGGATGGTCGAGGGGCACAACGTGGTACACCGTGTGGTGCGCACTACTATCATCATAGTGCCAATGGGCAGAATCGGGCATCAGCAAGCAGGGTCCATCCCAATGGTGTAGATTCATGTTGTCGGCGACATGGCGGCACAGCGTTTTGGAGCATGCGGCCAGCCGGACGTCGACTGTAACGTCCAGACTCTGGGCAATGAGATTGAACAGCTCGGCGGGGAGCTTCCCCCAGTCGCCATCCAGCTGGTCGTCGTTCGATGCCGCCATGGAGACGAGATGGATTTAAAAGGGCGGATGCAAGTATGTGTGATTGGAGTTTTGTAGGAGAGTCGAGCGGGAAGGAGGAGTGCTGCGGTTCTGCGGAGGGGTGAGGAGAGAAAGCTATGCAAATGGGAGATCTAGAGGATGAAAAAACTTCTAGCAGCGGTTGGCGAGTGGAGAACGATGATGGAAGTGGAGAGCCAAGGATGGAAACGATGGACATGAAGAGTAGGAGTGGATATGACTTTTTTTATTCTTCAGCAGCTGCATCGAGGCGCCGAGTAAAACTTCGGCTAGGATAGCACGCCACTACGTCCTGGTGCAGTTACTGTCCCGTCAAATCAGTTTGACCACAGAAATGGTTTCTTTATTACAGTATAACTTAATTTTTTCGAACAATATATACTAGTACTCCATTTAATATAATCACTCCGATTCATATTACTTGTCAAATGATATGGATGAATCTAGAACTAAAATGTGTCTAGATATATCTATATTATAGTCAACTAATATGAATCCGAGTTTGTTTGGTTCAAAGGATTTCTAAAGGTATCTTGTACGGAGTAGGATTTTTACACATAGGGATTTTTCCTATAGAGCTTGCTTGATTCAAAGGATTGAGAACCCTCCAAAATACCTATGGATTGCTTTCTCTACAATCCTATCTCTCGGTAATATTGCTATGTGTCTATAACAACTATGAAATGAACTCAATCTCAATAGAAATTTCCTTTGTCTTTCCTAATCAAACAACTAGTTATTTTATGTCTTCGTTTACAAATTAAGATAATTTTTAGGTTATAGGTAATCGTCGAGCTTATGTGATCATCTTTTATGATCAAACTTACTTGATCAGCCGCGGAGGCGCAAAGGAGCAGTGGTGTGCATTAATACGGCCGCATGGGGAAGGCACAGCTAGCGACGATGAGACGTATCGCCAGCATTGGCCTAGGGAACCGTCGCCACCATTAATAAAAGCTATCCCTTTGGGCACCATGTCTCCCACTACTCGTGTCACGCGCGCATGTGGGTTACGGATGGATGGGCTGGGGAAGCCGGACAGAAAACATGACAACCAGGGGGAAAATGAATAAAAATAATACAAAGTCGAAAATATTTCGAAAAATAAACTTTGTACTTCGTAAGAAACTCCATGCGTTTAGCAAATGCGAAGGCAATATGTAGAAACACGTCTAGACCACGTCTAGAACCACTTCCCAAAGCTTAAGGATTATATTGATTTTTAGAAAGTCAAACTATGTTAAGTTTGACTAAGTTTTTACCAAAAGCATTAATATGCAAGATACAAAATCAATATTATTAGATAGAAAATAAATTATATTTTCATATGGTGTCTACAAAATATTATATGTGCTGATAGATTCTTCTAAGAGTTTGGTCGAACTTTACTTGGTTTGACTTTTCAAGAAAAATATACAAAGCTTTAAGCATTGGAACGGAGGTATTTTTCGAAGCACCTACTTGTCTTTAGAAGACAAAAGAAAACATGGAGTAAGGTTGTTTTTTGTGCAAAAGTTTACGTCAAAATCTGGTTATTTGTGTAAAAAGAATCTCAAATTGTGTTATGTGCAAAAACTGCACCAAGAAGTGGTGGTATGTGCAATTTCCTCCATCACACAAAAGGCAAGCCATTGATACATATATAATTGTGAATAATTACAAAAGTAGTAGGCAGCTAATAAGCGCACATGATTAAACTGCTATGCGAGATCTTCAGCCACCAGAAGTCGTTCCCGCGCCTCTCTAGCATTGAAAATCACGCGTTCTGCGACTTCCATCAAAGAGACAAGCTGAGCTTTGATCCGTTCTCCCAGATGAATGGCCTCGTCACAACTCCTACGAGCACAGGCCGTGATCTCATCCACTTCTAGGAAAGACACCGCCTGCCTGTACCGAAATATCTTGATCCCTAACTCTCTGTTCTCCTCCCGCATGCTGGCAAGATCCAACTTCATCCTCCGACAAGATAAGCAAGGGGAGTGATCCTGCCAAAGGTAACAACAAACATATCGAGCGTTACCGGCAAACGAAGGGCACAAATTGGCTGATTAACGAATATGGTCACTAACATGTAGGACAGACTTAAGTGGTGTCTACATGTCAGTGACTCGAAGTACCCAAAAACCAGCAACCCAAAGTCAGCTAGTAATATTAACCTCCGTCTTCAGCTCCTTCATCCTCTTGAACGGCGGGGAAGCTGGCAACTTATCTTCTTCTACGACCTCTCGCTGGAACCTGACGTCGAAGGATGAGAGATCCTGCGAACGGATGTGCTGCGCCTGCGCGTGCGATTCCCCAGGGCGCTTCTGGCGTAACTCGGAGTTCTCCGCGCCGAGATGCGGAAGTTCCGCTCCCGGGGCCTTGTTGACCCTAAGCCGAGATAGCTCCTGTGTAAGCCGACGAAAAATGTTCAAAATGTTACAGATCAGGCATATCATTACCAGTGCAAACGAGGTAAGTGAATCTCCGGGATCTCGCCCAAAGACCGCGGTTGGTCCAATGCCACCACATCTTCTCCGAGATTGACTAACTCCTTTACATCATCTTCTCCGACATTGACTATCTCCTTTACATCATCTTCTGCTCCGAGCTTGACCATCTCCTTTACATCATCTTCTCCTGCGAGCTTGATCATCTGCCTCACATCATCTTCTCCGGCGATATCGACCCTCTCCTGCGGAAGATAACAGATATAAGTCCGAGTATTACCAGCAAAACGAAGGTAATTAAAAGAGGCGTAGTAACCCTTGTGTCCTGGCTAATCAACGGCGGGGACGCTGAGCCCGCATCGTCTCCTCCGAGATCTCCCTTCGCAGGCAGGATTGTTAGAGACAGTGTACTTCTGGTAGTAGTATTTATGCGTGGGGCGCCAGGGGGTCGAGAAGCTAGGACTGCATCTTCTCCTCCGAGCTCTTCCTTGGTAGACATGACAAATGAAACGAGGTGTGGGGGGCGTAAAAGGTATAAAATGGCGGACGGCCGCCCCGCCTCGGCCCTCCAAGGCTTAATTTTTTTGCCTTACTAAACTAAAAACCCTATTTTGCGTCTCACACGGACTGCCCTCAGAGGGCTGCAGGGTCCCATATGCGTGCAGGTCCCACACTTTAGTGAGCACAAATCATATGCGGTAGGTAGGCAAACTTCCAACAATCTTCTTTGTCAAGTGAAGACACGTCGTCAAGACTCTCTCTCTCTCTCCCCCCTTTTGTCATTGAAAAAAAAAGAATATTAGACGGGCGCGTAGCCTGCACTGCAGGGGGGCGATTTTGACAAAAGTAATCCTTTTGGCGAAGAAAAACACAGAAAGCCACACAAAAAGGTTAGTCCAGTGAAATAGATTGCTCAGAGGGTCAGTCCGTAATTTTCTTTGCCAAAAGGGTTATTTCTGTCAAAATCGCCGCACTGCAGGTTTGCAGCACTGAAAAACCTTGCGTGCCAGTCAACATCACTTCCCGGATAGGGGGAAAATATCTAGTGATACCATCCCTTACATGATACCATGATACCACTTCATAATATTTGAATTCTAAGTGTCGAAAAATTTAGAAAAAAAACCTTGTGATGCTACCCTAAATTTGTGGGACCCCAAAAAACTTGCAAATCAAGCCAAAGAAACACGATCTTGTCCCCTACCCCCCCCCCATGATTTTGACCTAAATTTGAAATCAAGCCAAAGGTGGTTCAAAAACGGCAATCGGAAATCATGGATTGTTCATCATTTTTCTATATAGCTAGGGAAAATAGCAGACATGCCATACCAATGTTTTAGAAAAGAGCCCTTCAAAAAAGTGTGGCAACATGTTGGAATTCGACCATCTTAATTTCTTCCCACGTGTGAGCTTTGGTACTACTACTACACAAGAACCATGTCAAACTTTTGAATCATGGCCCATTTTATGTATATATTTGCAACTTTTCATGCACGCATGAAAACTTTGCAAAATATGTGCATTTTGGGTTGTCGCACATAAATGTGTGTTTACTTGTCTGCCACCAATTAATCCAATTCTCATTTGTGGGGAAACATGACACGAGATGGCCATTTCCAAAGTTTCATGAATTATCTCAAAGTGAATCCATATATGTACAATTTTTGGGGGCTAAATTTCATGTTTTAAACCTAGCTAGTATTTGACCAAGATTCAAATGGGCATAAAATTCAAAAAAAAACAGAAAAATGAAAAACCAAAGCACATAGCCTTCTTATGTCATATAGTAAGAATTCAAGTTGATAAACAAGGTCTAGACATATTCAAACTAGAAAAATCATGTATCTACCCCTAACACTCTAAACTCTGTCTTATGAAGTCAAGCATGAAGAGAAGTGGTTTTGGGTTTCAAACATGGAAATTTCAAAAACCTCCCAAAAGCTTTATTTTAGAGTGACTAAGAAGGATCCATGCTTACCTTTTAATTTTTAGATTTTAAACTTGTTTAAATCTTTGTGAAACCTAGGATTTGACCAAGATTCAAATGGGCATAAAAATCAGGAAAAAGCCAAAAGAATGATAAACCAAAGCACATAGCATTCTTATGTCATACAGTAAGCATTCAAGTTGATTAACAAGGTCTAGACATATTCAAACTAGAAAATCATGTATATATCTGTCCCTAACCTTAAACTCTGTCTTATATATGAAGTCAATCATGAAGAGAAGTGGTTTGGGTTTCAAACATGAAAATTTCAAGAACATCCCAAAAGCCGCTTCATTTTAGAGTGACTAAGAAGGATCCAGGCTTACCTTTTCGTTTTCATATTATATACTTGTTTAAATCCAGGTCAAACATAGGATTTGACCAAGATTCAAATGGGCATAAAATAAAAAAATAGAAGAATGAAAAACAAAAGCACATAGTCTTCGTATGTCATATAGTAAGCTTTCAAGTTGATAAACAAGGTTTAGACATGTTCAAACCAGACAAATCATGTATCTAGCCCCTAACCATAAACTCGGTCGATCTTATGAAGTCTAGCATGAAGAGAAGTCGTATTGGTTTAAAACATGAAAATTTCAAGAACCTCCCAAAATCTTCAAATGGGCATAAAATTCAAAAAAACCAGAAAAATGAAAAACCAAAGCACATAGCCTTCTTATGTCATATAGTAAGAATTCAAGTTGATAAACAAGGTCTAGACATATTCAAACAAGACAAATCATGTATCTACCCCTAACACTCTAAACTCTGTCTTATGAAGTCAAGCATGAAGAGAAGTGGTTTTTGGGTTTCAAACATGGAAATTTCAAAAACCTCCCAAAAGCTTCATTTTAGAGTGACTAAGAAGGATCCATGCTTACCTTTTAATTTTCAGATTTTAAACTTGTTTAAATCTTTGTGAAACCTAGGATTTGACCAAGATTCAAATGGGCATAAAAATTCAGGAAAAAACCAAAAGAATGATAAACCAAAGCACATAGCATTCTTATGTCATAGAGTAAGCATTCAAGTTGATTAACAAGGTCTAGACATATTCAAACTAGAAAATCATGTATATATCTATTCCTAACCTTAAACTCTGTCTTATGAAGCAATCATGAAGAGAAGTGGTTTTGGGTTTCAAACATGAAAATTTCAAGAACATCCCAAAAGTCGCTTCATTTTAGAGTGACTAAGAAGGATCCAGGCTTACCTTTTCGTTTTCATATTATATACTTGTTTAAATCCAGGTCAAACATAGGATTTGACCAAGATTCAAATGGGCATAAAATAAAAAAATAGAAGAATGAAAAACAAAAGCACATAGTCTTCTTATGTCATATAGTAAGCCTTGCAAGTTGATAAACAAGGTTTAGACATGTTCAAACCAGACAAATCATGTATCTAGCCCCTAACCATAAACTCGGTCGATCTTATGAAGTCGATCTAGCATGAAGAGAAGTCGTATTGGTTTCAAACATGAAAATTTCAAGAACCACCCAAAATCTTCAAATGGGCATATAACATTCAAAAAACTAGAAAAATGAAAAACCAAAGCACATATATAGCCTTCTTATGTCATATAGTAAGCATTCAAGTTGATAAACAAGCATGTCTAGACATATTCAAACCCGACAAATCATGTATCTACCCCTAACCCTAAACTCTGCATGTCTTATGAAGTCAACCATGAAGAGAAGTGGTTTTTGGGTTTCAAACATTGAGATTTCAAGAACCCCCCAAAAGCTTCATTTTAGAATGACTAGCTAGGAAGGATCCAGGCTTACCTTTTCATTTTCATGTTATAGACTTGTTTAAATCTTGGTCAAACCTAGGATTTGACCAAGATTCAAATGGGCATAAACATTCAAAAAAATCAAAAAATCAAAAACCAAAGCACATATAGTCTTCTTATGTCATATAGTAAGAATTGAAGTTGATAAACAAGGTCTAGACATATTCAAACTAGACAAATCATGTATCTACCCCCTAAAGCCCTAAACTAGCTTTGTCTTATGAAGTCAAGCATGAAGAGAAGTGTTTTTGGGTTTCAGACATGGAAATTTTGAAAACCTCCCAAAAACTTCATCTTAGAGTGACAAAGAAGGATCCAAGCTTACCTTTTCATTTTCATGTTTTAAGCTTGTTTAAATATTGGTCAAGCCTAGGATTTGACCAAGATTCAAATGGGCATAAAAATTCTGGAAAAATAAAAAAATAAAAACCAAAGCACATAGTCTTCTTACGTCATATATATCTATAGTAAGCATATTCAAGTAGATAAACAAGGTATAGACATATTCAAAACAGACAAATCCTGTATCTACCCCCTAACCCTAAACTCGGTCTTATGATGCCTAGCATGAAGAGAAGTCGTTTTGGGTTTCAAACGTTTAAGCCAAAAGCCCCATTTCATATATTTCAAATTTGGTTCAAATTTGAAAGACATACAAGTTATAGCACACATAGTGCATACATGTTCACACATACTGCACTACTCCCTCCGTCCACAAATAAGTGTACATTTGGGTTTTTGGATAAGTCAAACTTTAACAATTTTGACCATTTTTTTACCAAAAAGTAGCAACATGTGTGACATCAAATTACTATATTATGAGACTGTATTTTGAGATGAATCTAGTGATGGTAGTTTAGTGTCATAAATGTTGTTACGTTTCCCTAAAAAGTTAGTCAAAGTTAATAAAGTTTGACTTATCTAAAAACTCAAATGTACACTTATTTGTGGACGGAGGGAGTAGATGCTAATTAACCCTATAGTTTGAGGCCATTTGGATGAGGTCGAAAAAAATCTTGGATTAGAAATGGGGTTGTTCGAACCCCGTAGTTGGATTTTTTATGAACTTGATCTGTAGTACTGGGCAAAACCCTAGTTTAACGTATTTAATTATAGATTCGTAGGTTGATTTTTCTACCTTTTTATTATTATTACTATGCAGCACATGTGTGTTTGCCCGTCGAGTGAAACTCGGAGGAAGAGGGATCACTCGGAAGGAGAGAAGAAGGGAGAGCATTATGGTGTCTCCCCTTTTTCGGGTGATGATGTTGACTTTTGTGCAGGGTTTGTCAGTGAGCAGGAGGTGCGAGCGAGCGAGTCGAGCGAGGCCGAGAATGAGAGAGATTTGTTTTTTTTTGTGAGAGGGACAACCGAAGGATCCAGAAGGACCCACAGACTTCCAAAACGCATCCTGATGCGTCTTCTCTTGACAAAGAAGATGGCTTGGAGTTTGCGTACCTACTGCACTTGACTTGTGCTCACTGAAGTGTGGGACCTCACGCATGGGCACCACACGTAAGTGACAGACCTGTTGGTGTAAAAACTCGGTTGATTATTATAGTGCATTAGAACAAAGTTTCCTATGGATTCAACGGCAGGAAATCCAAGTTAACTCATTTACATGACATTAATTTTTCCATGAAGCAAAGTTAACACATCTATCAATTGGTACATTTTGGAGTGACTAAGAAGGATCCATGCTTATTCGTTTTCACGTGTTAAATTTGTTTAAATCTTGCTCAAACCTAGGATTTCACCAAGATTGAAATGGGCATGAAAATTCAAAAAAAAATGAAATACCAATGCACATAGTCTTCTTCTGTCATATAGTAAGCATTCAAGATGATAAACAAGGTCTAGACATATTCAAACCAGGCAAATCATGTATCTACTCCCTAACGACCCTAAACTCCGTCTTATGAAGTAAGGCATGAAGAGAAGTGGTTTTGGGTTTCAAACATGCAAATTTCAAAAACCTCCCAAAAGCTTCATTTTAGAGTGACTAAGAAGGATCGAGGCTTACCTTTTCATTTTCATGTTTTAAACTTGTTTAAATCTTGGTCAAACCTAGCTAGTATTTGACCAAGATTCAAATGGGCATAAAATTCAAAAAAATCAGAAAAATGAAAAACCAAAGCACATAGCCTTCTTATGTCATATAGTAAGAATTCAAGTTGATAAACAAGGTCTAGACATATTCAAACTAGACAAATCATGTATCTACCCCTAACACTCTAAACTCTGTCTTATGAAGTCAAGCATGAAGAGAAGTGGTTTTGGGTTTCAAACATGGAAATTTCAAAAACCTCCCAAAAGCTTCATTTTAGAGTGACTAAGAAGGATCCATGCTTACCTTTTAATTTTCAGATTTTAAACTTGTTTAAATCTTTGTGAAACCTAGGATTTGACCAAAGATTCAAATGGGCATAAAAATTCAGGAAAAAACCAAAAGATTGATAAACCAAAGCACATAGCATTCTTATGTCATAGAGTAAGCATTCAAGTTGATTAACAAGGTCTAGACATATTCAAACTAGAAAATCATGTATATATCTATTCCTAACCTTAAACTCTGTCTTATGAAGCAATCATGAAGAGAAGTGGTTTTGGGTTTCAAACATGAAAATTTCAAGAACATCCCAAAAGTCGCTTCATTTTAGAGTGACTAAGAAGGATCCATGCTTACCTTTTCGTTTTCATATTTTATACTTGTTTAAATCCAGGTCAAACATAGGATTTGACCAAGATTCAAATGGGCATAAAATAAAAAAAATAGAAGAATGAAAAACAAAAGCACATAGTCTTCTTATATATGTCATATAGTAAGCTTTCAAGTTGATAAACAAGGTTTAGACATGTTCAAACCAGACAAATCATGTATCTACCCCCTAACCATAAACTCGGTCGATCTTATGAAGTCTAGCATGAAGAGAAGTCGTATTGGTTTCAAACATGAAAATTTCAAGAACCTCCCAAAATCTTCAAATGGGCATAAAATTCAAAAAACCGGAAAAATGAAAAACCAAAGCACATAGCCTTCTTATGTCATATAGTAAGCATTCAAGTTGATAAACAAGCATGTCTAGACATATTCAACCCCGACAAATCATGTATCTACCCCTAACCCTAAACTCTGCATGTCTTATGAAGTCAACCATGAAGAGAAGTGGTTTTGGGTTTCAAACATTGAGATTTCAAGAACCCCCCAAAAGCTTCATTTTAGAATGACTAAGAAGGATCCAGGCTTACCTTTTCATTTTCATGTTATAGACTTGTTTAAATCTTGGTCAAACCTAGGATTTGACCAAGATTCAAATGGGCATAAACATTCAGAAAAAATCAAAAAATCAAAAACCAAAGCACATATAGTCTTCTTATGTCACATAGTAAGAATTGAAGTTGATAAACAAGGTCTAGACATATTCAAACCAGACAAATCGTGTATCTACACCTAACCCTAAACTATATCTAATGAAGTCAAGCATGATGAGAAATGGTTTTGGGTTTCAAACATTGAGATTTCAAGAACCCCCCAAAAGCTTCATTTTAGAATGACTAAGAAGGATCCAGGCTTACCTTTTCATTTTCATGTTATAGACTTGTTTAAATCTTGGTCAAACCTAGGATTTGACCAAGATTCAAATGGGCATAAACATTCAGAAAAATCAAAAAAATCAAAAACCAAAGCACATGTAGTCTTCTTATGTCATATAGTAAGAATTGAAGCTGATAAACAAGGTCTAGACATATTCAAACCAGACAAATCGTGTATCTACACCTAACCCTAAACTATATCTAATGAAGTCAAGCATGATGAGAAATGGTTTTGGGTTTCAAACATGGAAATTTCAAAAACCTCCCAAAAGCTTCATTTTAGAGTGACTAAGAAGGATCCAGGCTTACCTTTTCATTTTCATGTTTTAAAATTATTTAAATCCTGGTCAAAACTAGGATTTGATCAAGATTCAAATGGGTATAAAATAAAATAAAAAACGCACCTAGCCTTTTTTCTGTCATATAATGATCATTCAAGTTGATAAACATGGTCTAGACATATTCAAACTAGAAAATCGTGTATCTACCCTGTCCCTGGCTAACCCTAAACTCTGTCTTATGAAGTCAAGCATGAAGAGAAGTGTTTTTGGGTTTCAGACATGGAAATTTTGAAAACCTCCCAAAAACTTCATCTTAGAGTGACAAAGAAGGATCCAAGCTTACCTTTTCATTTTCATGTTTTAAGCTTGTTTAAATATTGGTCAAGCCTAGGATTTGACCAAGATTCAAATGGGCATAAAAATTCTGGAAAAATAAAAAAATAAAAACCAAAGCACATAGTCTTCTTACGTCATATATATCTATAGTAAGCATATTCAAGTAGATAAACAAGGTATAGACATATTCAAAACAGACAAATCCTGTATCTACCCCCTAACCCTAAACTCGGTCTTATGATGCCTAGCATGAAGAGAAGTCGTTTTGGGTTTCAAACGTTTAAGCCAAAAGCCCCATTTCATATATTTCAAATTTGGTTCAAATTTGAAAGACATACAAGTTATAGCACACATAGTGCATACATGTTCACACATACTGCACTAGATGCTAATTAACCCTATAGTTTGAGGCCATTTGGATGAGGTCGAAAAAATCTTGGATTAGAAATGGGGTTGTTCGAACCCCGTAGTTGGATTTTTTATGAACTTGATCTGTAGTACTGGGCAAAACCCTAGTTTAACGTATTTAATTATAGATTCGTAGGTTGATTTTTCTACCTTTTTATTATTATTACTATGCAGCACATGTGTGTTTGCCCGTCGAGTGAAACTCGGAGGAAGAGGGATCACTCGGAAGGAGAGAAGAAGGGAGAGCATTATGGTGTCTCCCCTTTTTCGGGTGATGATGTTGACTTTTGTGCAGGGTTTGTCAGTGAGCAGGAGGTGCGAGCGAGCGAGCGAGTCGAGCGAGGCCGAGAATGAGAGAGATTTGTTTTTTTGTGAGAGGGACAACCGAAGGATCCAGAAGGACCCACAGACTTCCAATACGCATCCTGATGCGTCTTCTCTTGACAAAGAAGATGGCTTGGAGTTTGCGTACCTACTGCACTTGACTTGTGCTCACTGAAGTGTGGGACCTCACGCATGGGCACCACACGTAAGTGACAGACCTGTTGGTGTAAAAACTCGGTTGATTATTATAGTGCATTAGAACAAAGTTTCCTATGGATTCAACGGTAGGATCCAAGCTTACCTTTTCATTTTCATGTTTTAAGCTTGTTTAAATATTGGTCAAACCTAGGATTTGACCAAGATTCAAATGGGCATAAACATTCAGAAAAAATCAAAAAATCAAAAACCAAAGCACATATAGTCTTCTTATGTCATATAGTAAGAATTGAAGTTGATAAACAAGGTCTAGACATATTCAAACCAGACAAATCGTGTATCTACACCTAACCCTAAACTATATCTAATGAAGTCAAGCATGATGAGAAATGGTTTTGGGTTTCAAACATGGAAATTTCAAAAACCTCCCAAAAGCTTCATTTTAGAGTGACTAAGAAGGATCCAGGCTTACCTTTTCATTTTCATGTTTTAAAATTATTTAAATCCTGGTCAAAACTAGGATTTGATCTTGATTCAAATGGGCATAAACATTCAGAAAAAAACAAAAAATCAAAAACCAAAGCACATATAGTCTTCTTATGTCATATAGTAAGAATTGAAGTTGATAAACAAGGTCTAGACATATTCAAACCAGACAAATCGTGTATCTACACCTAACCCTAAACTATATCTAATGAAGTCAAGCATGATGAGAAATGGTTTTGGGTTTCAAACATTGAGATTTCAAGAACCCCCCAAAAGCTTCATTTTAGAATGACTAAGAAGGATCCAGGCTTACCTTTTCATTTTCATGTTATAGACTTGTTTAAATCTTGGTCAAACCTAGGATTTGACCAAGATTCAAATGGGCATAAACATTCAGAAAAAATTAAAAAATCAAAAACCAAAGCACATATAGTCTTCTTATGTCATATAGTAAGAATTGAAGTTGATAAACAAGGTCTAGACATATTCAAACCAGACAAATCGTGTATCTACACCTAACCCTAAACTATATCTAATGAAGTCAAGCATGATGAGAAATGGTTTTGGGTTTCAAACATTGAGATTTCAAAAACCTCCCAAAAGCTTCATTTTAGAGTGACTAAGAAGGATCCAGGCTTACCTTTTCATTTTCATGTTTTAAACTTGTTTAAATCTTGGTCAAACCTAGGATTTGGCCAAGATTCAAGTTGATAAACATGGTCTAGACATATTCAAACTAGAAAATCATGTATCTACCCCTAGCCCTAACCCTAAACTCTGTCTTATGAAGTCAAACATGAAGAGAAGTGGTTTTGGGTTTCAAACATGCATGGAAATTTCGAAAACCTCCCAAAAACTTCATCTTAGAGTGACTAAGAAGGATCCATGATTACCTTTTCATTTTAATGTTTTAAACTTGTTTAAATCTTGGTCAAACCCTAGGATTTGGCCAAGATTCAAATGGGCATAAACATTCAGAAAGAACAAAAAATGAAAAACCAATGCACATGCATAGTCTTCTTAGGTCATATAGTAAGCATTCAAGTTGATAAACAAGCATGTCTAGACATATTCAAACCCGACAAATCATGTATCTACCCCATAACCCTAAACTCATCTGTCTTATGAAGTCAACCATGAAGAGAAGTGGTTTTGGGTTTCAAACATTGAGATTTCAAGAACCCCCCAAAAGCTTCATTTTAGAATGACTAAGAAGGATCCATGCTTACCTTTTCACTTTCATGTTTTAAACTTGTTTAAATCTTGGTCAAACCTAGGATTTGACCAAGATTCAAATGGGCATATATAAACATTCAGAAAAAACAAAAACCAAAAACCAAAGCACATATATATATAGCCTTCTTATGTCATATATATATATAGTAAGCATTCAAGTTGATGAACAAGGTCTAGACATATTCAAAACAGAAAAGGCATGTATCTACCCCTAACCCTTAACTTTGTCTTATGAAGTCAAGCATGAAGAGAAGTGGTTTCGGGTTTCAAACATGGAAATTTCTAAAACTTCCCAAAAGCTTAATTTTAGAGTGACTAGGAAGGATCCAGGCTTACCTTTTCATTTTCATGTTTTAAGTTTGTTTAAATCCTAGTCAAACCTAGGATTTGACCAAGATTCAAATGAGCATAAAAATTCAGAAAAAATCAAAAAAAATGAAAACCCAAAGCACATAGCCTTCTTACGTCATATATATAGTAATTAAGCATTCAAGTTGATAAACAAGGTCTAGACATATTCAAAACATACAAATCATGTACTCCGTATCTACCCCCAACCCTAAACTATGTTTTTGGGGGATTTCTTTGACGAAGTTATAACACCCCCACATTTCACATTGGAATTACTTTCAGTAAATCAGCATAAAGTCGTTTAAATGTGCGAAACTATCTTGAAAGTACTAAAACCGTAAAAGTTGGGAATTGGCACTAAAATATGGCGTAATTTATCTAAAAAATGTAGAGTTGCCAGTTTGACCCGTATCTTATATGTACACCATTCACAAAATAAACATATTTTGTCATCTAGAAAATGAAAAAAATATTTTTTATACCGAAAAGTTGAAAAGTCTAGTCATTAACATTGTTGGGAATGGCAAGATGCACCACCATGCCCAATTTGGGCACATTGTAACAAACTGTGCCACAAATATGGCCATAACTATATCATTTGGCTTGCAAACCATGAATCTTCATACACGATAGTCCGCTTTGTGAAGACATTTTGTTTTTCACTACCCTATCACATGTTTCTTATTTTCCCTGTCAACTAACACATACAAGCACACTCCATGTAGAAGGGTTTCATTTTTCAGGTTTTCTTCAGTTTCATTTATTTATTTCAAAACCAGGTCAAAATGTTTTACATGATTATCCTGCAAAGGGGTTGAATATTTCAGTACTATCGCTGGTTTCTATATATAGTAAGTAATATGTATATAAAAATTATTTATGGGGACTTGTAGGACCAAGTTATAACATATCTACAATTCAAATTTGAATTACTTTCAATAAATCAGCATAAAGTCATTTAAATGTGCGAAACTAGCTAGAAAGCACTAAAAACCGTAAATTTGGGATTTGTCATTAAAATATGGCGTAATTTATTTAAAAAATGTAGATGCGCCATTTTGACCCATATCTTTTCTACCCCATGCACAAAAAAACATATTTTATCATCTAGAAAATGAAAAACGATTTTTTATACCGAAAACTTGAAAAGTCTAGTCATCAACATTGTTAGAAATGGCAAGATGCACCACCATGCCCAATTAGGGAACACTATAACAAACAATGTTGTCCAGGGATAATCAAACTTGGTAATATGAACTATGAGATTGAACAAAACGTTATATTTGGTTTACCCTTTGAACCTCCTAACTTACCACAACATTGACTTCTTATTTTTATTTACAAATAGATATTTTAATATCCCATTGTTGTGCAATAATATATGTTTTTTATTATCTCAAATCAATTAGCATTTGATTTTAAAAAACTACCATAATAATTCATGAGAAAGCGTTGAACAAGTTTCAGAATGTAATTTTAGACTTGATAGTTGATATGACCAATAATAGACTTAAATTAAATTGGATTTCAAAGTTCAGATTTTATAAGCGAATATAGTTTCATGTTGCAGATTATGTATTAGCTTGAGGGGCACCCCTAGAATAAAGTAGGTCGGTCACTTACGTGTGGTCCCATGCGTGTAGGTCCCACACATCAGTGAGCACAAGTCACGTGCGGTAGGTAGGCAAACTCCCAGCAATCTTCTTTGTTAAGTAAAGACGCGTCGTCAAGACTCTCTCTCTCTCTCTCTCTCTCTCTCTCTCCCTTTTGTCGCTGAAAAAAAATGAATATTAGACGGGCGCGTAGCCTGCACTGCAGGTCTACATAACTGAAACCCTGTGTGCCAGTCAACATCACTCACCGAAAAAAGTGAAGCATTTCTTTTCACCATAAATAACAGCGGCCCCGTGAGGCACTGCTCTCCCTTTCTCTTTCTCCTTCCGTGTGATCCCTCTTCCACCTTTTATCCTTTGCACGATCGAAACTCCACTTATTGTTGTCATTGTTGCACAAAACACTCACTTAACCTGTTCTTTTGCACATATCACCAACTCATGTATTTGTTGCACAAAGGTCTAAATCTGTCGCTAAGCTACTTTACTCTAAATCTGATGACCGGGACCTAGAAGGTAGTGATATCCATTGTCATTGTGTAGTGTGTTTTTTAGAACTCTAAAAGAATATGAAAATATTTTAGCAATTGAAATAATATAAATTAACTAATATGGGATCGATAGTCATGAAATATATTTTCTACTATCCGGCCAATATCAAGTGTCATGAAATATATTCATTGTAAACTTAGTGATAATCACTCGAGTTTGATATGAATGGCCTAGCTAGCTATGGGCATCTCCCACTATATATGTTGTCCACACGACCAAGCAACAAGCATCCATGAGGAAAGTTTCTTATGGGTGACTTTCATCTCTGCCGCAAAACACGCGCCGAAATTGTTGGCGCGTCCCATTTTCAAGCTACCCCAAAACCTGCGGTTTGCCCGTCGGCCTATAAACATCGGTCCACAGAGGATATTTCCCTGTAGAGCACAATTCGAACACCACATCTTTCTCATGCTTCTACCAGGCACACTCCCACGACGACGGCCGTGCCCCACCGCCCCTCCTCACCATCACTGCCTTCTCACCGGCCACCGTAGTGACCGACCACGTTTTACCGGCTCCCTTGCTGCCTAGCAAGCCGGATTAGCTTCCTCGACGCCGACGTTCACCGCGCCATATCTCCTCCGGATCTGCTTCCCCGACTCTGTAGTCCACCTCACCGGAGATCGAGATGGGCAAAAAACGCGGCCCCAAAGTCGACCACCCCCAACCAAAGAGTAAATCCGCCCGGGCCTCAGACGAAGGTTGATGAATACTTTACATGTCCGCTTTTGTTATATGCATTTGATTTCTTACACTAGTTTTCGTTGCTTTCTTGCAATGCATTCTTGCTGATATTAGATCAGTGTAGATAGTTGTTTGCCGCGTAGCTATATGAGATCTTAACCTTACATCTGCTGATCGAGAGGAAGATCGAGGTTATGTCCGCTTTCGTTATGCATTTCTTTTCCGAGAATCACTTCTGTGTGATATGTTTTGGGGGTTTGAAGTATGCATTTTACAAAGGTTATGATAGCAGTCAAGCTAGCAGAGCAATTTGTTGATAGTATTAAACTGCCTGTATTTTTTTTATCTCGGAACTCTGCTGATCGTAACCTTACATCTGCTGATGGAGAGGCAGAGCTTATGTCCGCTTTCGTTACGCATTTCTTTTCCAAATATCACTTCTGTGCGGTACTTTTTTGGGGTTTGAAGTATACTACATTACTACCTCCACCCCAAACCTGAAGGCTTATTTATAAAAGTCAAACCAAGTAAAGTTTGACCAAACTTTCAGAACAATCTATCAAGAAATATAATATTTTGTAGATACCGTACGAAAATATATTCGTTATCTATTTAATGATATTAAATTTGTATTTTGCATGTTAATGATTTTTGATAAAAACTTCGGGATGGTGGTAGTACGTATTACAAAGGTTATGATAGCAGTCAAGCTAGGAGAGCAATTTATTGATAGTATTAAACTGCCTGTATTTTTTTCTATTTGCAACTCTGTGTGCGCCATGTGGAATTGCATGCTCTAGCCAGTTCATCCAATGAGGTTTTATCACTTAACACCAGAAGTTCAGGATTTTTTTATCACAGAACCACAACCCTAGAAATTTGTATCACAAAACACTAACATTTGGGGTAATTGTTTCGCAGAATACATGATCTCTGTTTGATAGCCCATTAGTGACCTCCGGCCACCGTCAGTTTAAGAGTGACCGCAGGAGAAAGACAATTAGACTTTATTTTGTGGTATTTGCTGTTAAACGCAAATACAAAGCTGTTTGTCAACACTAGTTGTTAAATCTTAAGTCCAGACAGTTCAAAATAAAATCTTATGTCCAGGGTAGTTGTATTGGTAAACATTATCAAAACCTTATGCTGGTACAGAATATATTACCCAAATCTCATGTTCTTGTGTGGTTATAATTTCTTGTGGATATTTGTCATATGGTAATTCATTTGTGTGTAGCATATGTAACAAGTGTGACTCATATTCTCATTTCCACAGAGTGTCTACAAAATTTCACACCAAAATTCATTTGTTTGTAGCAAACATGCTCACGTACTGTAAATTGGTGTCACGCTGTAGGGTCATGCTCTTGTCAAGCCGACTAATGACAAATAATGTGTTATGTGAAATAATTTCCCCAAATGTTGGTGTTTTGTGATTAAAAATCCCCAACTTGTGGTGCTAAGTGATAAAACCACTCATTCAATAGACCGAGCCTTAGGCATGTATCATTAGATATTTTTTTAGGAAGGCTGCAAATATTTATTTTGAATACTGCGTTGCTACTTGCTAGGATTTGAACTCAGGACCTTGTAGGTCTGATACCATTTCGAATTGCATGCTCTAGCAAGTTCATCCAATAGATCGATCTGTTGGAATTTGGAAGACCCTAGGCAATTATATTAAGCACACGCCATTCCATATGGTTAACCATTGGCATGAAAATGACACTTATATGTGTTTGAGTCTATATGTGGATTGCTTAGCCCTTTCCATCAGTTCGGACTTTTGGTTGCGTTGGCTACTGCATGAAGCTTGACATCATACTTATCCTAAAAATTGTTGCTGCTGCCCTTTGTTGCCCAACATAAATTATTTTTGAGCCATAATTTGTTTGCCCTTTCCATCAGTCCGGACTTCCGGTTGCGTTGGCTAGTGCATGAAGCTTGACAATATGAACATCAATTATTTTTGAGCCATAGTTTGTTTGTCATTACACCTTTTGAGCAGTCTCACTGCTACTATTAATTTGTTCTTATATGCACAGTTCCATGATAAATCTCATCTGCATTTCTCGCCAATGCATGTTAGGTCTTCCACTCGAGAATGAGTACGAAGAGCAACGGAGGCAAACTATTCTGCATAATAGCCGAGTTGCAGCCTCGTTGGGCCTAACACTACATCCTTCTACAAGGTCTAGTGCAAAAACGCCACCCACCTCCCTCACAAAGGATACGGAACATTCCTCTGATTCAGAATTTGATCCTGCTGATTGTGATGGCGAGCTGACTCAGGAAGATGCCCTGGTCGACTATCGTCTGCAACACAACAAGGTGAGTTTTCTCTGTCCTGTCATCGAATTATTTGTCCCAACTTCCATTTGTTGTATCCCAGTCCTACCAAATATGTTACCCATGCCATGTTCAATCTCATTACTACAATTTTTCCTGCTTAGTTAACGCCTCATATATGTTTTGGCATATGTTGCCTGACTGTTTTTCCATTCCATCTGCATATCATCATCATATAATATTGTACATTGAAATATCATTTATGTGTGACAGGCATCTGCAGATTCGGGAAAGAACTTTTCAAGAACGAATAGGAGGAAGAACACTCAACAGGAACCTCAGGCTGATACCGGAGGATGGGTGACAGTGCGTAATAAAAAAAGAGTTAAGCCTGATGCTCGTGCTGCTCCTCCTATTACAAGGTCTAACAAGAGACTGACACGAGGTGGCGAACAGGCCAAGAATGATAACAGTAAAAGGTCTCGTAAAAACCACAAACCATCGAATCAGACAGAAGTAGCCCCAGCATGTACCAGCCCACACATTCCACAACCACCAGTTGCCAATACTGTTTCTCAGCAACAATTGCCAACAGAACCAGTTTCCACAGCAAATTCTAGCCAAGAATTGGCACCATCAGGAGTGGTGGTAGGTAATAATGGCCAAGGACACATGATGCTAGTCCCAGATGATACAGCCTCAAATGTCCAAACAGTGCTGCCACAACACCAGCAAACTGGTGATGATCTCCCTCCGACCCTTAGTCCTGCGAAAGACAACTCCTCTCCCGATGATGAGACCCACGCCAAAAAAGGTAATACTTTTTTCAAGACTTGTAGTTTAATGCTCCCTTATGTATCTATATACCATGATAGCTTGATGTAATGCTTAACTTGGTAGGTTCGCCACGATCAATAAAAACGAGGGGGCCAACGGTAGGAAAAAAACTTGCAGCTAAGATTTCCGGAATGGGTTCAAGATTTCGCATCACATCTATTGTAGGTGGCAGAAGGCCACTTCATCCGCATGAATCTTCATATCTTGTATCACAGGTTGGCCATTTTATCAGGAATGAACTTCCTACCTTCCCATTGTGGAAGCAGCACGTTGACACCCCTTCACAGTTCGAGAGTTTAGTGCATAATTTACACGTAAGTCATGCTTCTCCTGGTAATGATAAATTATTCCACATTGATCTGTCCCATTTCTTGTAGCTTACTGTTGTTTCTATGCTATATAACTCACCAATCATTCCACCGTTGTGAGCAGTTAAGGTTTGAATTCGATGAGGATAATGAGGATGTAAAGTTTGTCATCGCTTCCATATTCAAAGAATTGTTGCGCCAGCACCGCTATAAGCTTAAGGCGACATACTTCACTGGCCAGATTACTGCCAATGTTCGAACAAAGTCTCCTGCACCCTGTATGACTGACGAGCAGTGGGGAGATCTTGTCAAGCATTGGTCTGATCCAAAGAATGTGGTATGGCTTATGAGGACCGTGAAACCAGATTAAATTCCGAATACTTATTTTGCGCCAGTGTCTCACTAGTCTCCTTTTGCAGACGTTGTCTAAAAGGAACCAGGCTAACCGCTTGAAACAACGTTTACCAAGCCGTACAGGATCTCGTCACTTGGTTGGGCATCTCTGGCAAAAAGTAATGCCCCGCTGGTCTGTACTGCTACATATGTTACTCGTAAATTGTGTAGAACTCCGTGTGCATGTTATATTTCCATCCTCCATTTCAACCACGTTATTTGATCTCCATATGATTGTACAAAAATGCAGAAAGTAGATCATGCAAACAACATGCAACCAGACAAAGAGATGACTCTGGCAGAGCAGTTCGAGGCATGCCAGAAGAACAAACATAATGTGATAGGAGAACTTGCAGAAAGTGTTATTGTAAGTCTTCTTTATGATTTAAATTTTTTAACTACACACTTGCCAATTTGTAGGAGCAATATGTCAATATGATCTTGTAGGCGTTTTTGTGAAAATGCATTTGATGTGTAATCAGGCATACCAACTTGTAGGATTAGAAGTAGTTCATACACATTAAATCTACCGTCTGCATGTTTCTCTGTAATAACTTTTATTTTTACACGACTCAAAACTTTTCAGGCAAATATGAAATTGGAGATGGCAAAACCCGGGAAAGATGGTATGGAAAAAACTCTAGAAGAATGTATGGAGACATTTACCATGGTACTTAAAAATAAAGATATCACCAAAAACACTTTCCTGCGAAATGCTGGGTTTTTGCAGTCCAAGTCCAAGTCCAAGTCCAAGTCTTTCTCTGCACAAGTTCTGGAGGAACAAATCCAAATAGAACGAGCTGCAGCAGATGTGTTAAGAAACCAAGTTGACATGTTGAGATCGAGATCAGAAGCATGTGATGCCCTACTGCAGGAGGCCAATCAAGTTTGTTATAATCTCTCAAAAGACTAATAAAATGCCATAGATAATTGGAGATGAAAACACTGACATTGACATGTGAGTACCTTGGTATTGTGAAATGTTTACTGAGACTGAGGCACTGTTCCTATTTTGTTGGTGGATGCATTTATCTACGGCTGGGATCAACTTGGTAGTTGTTCCTGTGGATGTTTTAGAAATTGGTTGCCTAGCCTTTTCAATCCGTTCGAACTTAAATGGTATTAGAGCCAAGGTCTCGAGTTTGAATTGTTGACGGTGTGGTTCAATTCATCCTTAAATTGTTGGTGCCCCATTGGCCCTTGTAAAGCTTCATGTGCCTACCTCCGAATCCAGTGTTGAATTTCTCTTGTCACACACGAGGATGGCTGTTAATGTGTATATAAGTGGGTTGCATAGCCCCTTTTATATAAGGTTGCAAGTTTCCTTTTTGTGTTGTGCCTTTGGGATTCAGCCTGCACTTCTGACTTTTGGTTGCGTTGGCTACTGCATAAGTTTAATATAGTTCCATGTGGTTTTTGTTGAGTTCTATAATAAGTGGATTGCCTAGCCCTTTCCATCATTTCGGACCTGTGGTGTGCTATTCTGTTTTCCACGTATTAGACCTCCTCTTCTTAACAAGACTCCATGAGTAGGAGGCACTATGATTTTTTTTGCGCATGAAATTACTCAATTAGATAGCTTAATCCCATTTGTTGACTCTCTGTTGATCAGCCACTTGAGGGTAAAACTGAGTATATTGCACTAGCCAGTATTTTTTTTTATGAGGTAATGCACTAGCCAGTATTAGTACTCGAGGGGAAAACTGAGTGCAGATATTTTTCCAGTGTAAGGCTAACTGAGTACACGTAACGGTGCAGACGTGCAGTACCACGGACGCGTGTCGCGGTGCACAGCGGTTAGGCGGTGCGCGTGTTGAGACCAAACGTCTAGCTTTTTTGAGAAACTGCCGAGACCAACCGTCACGTTGCCAGAGCCCCCTCTCTCCCTCCCTCTGCACACAGTCTCATTCTCACTCACGCACGCAACCACGCCTCTCACGTCCCATCAACTTCTCCAAATCGAAGGAAAAAACACCAACCGCCCACGCGCGCTCCCTGCCGGCGATGGACAAGAAGAATGCGCCGGCGGCCGTCGCCTCCGTGAACTGGGCCTCTCTCTCGGCTGATGGACCACTTCACAAGATCGGCGAATGCTTACTGGCGAACGAGCAGTACGCTGACACCTACTCTGCTATGAGGCAAGTCTGTAGAAATTGGCGCTCAGGTTTACCTGAGCCCGACGTGCACCTGCACGAATGGATCATGCTAGACCACGGCCTTCCACGCGCTGCTGATTTCACCTTCCTCCACCTCCGCACATCCCGCTACGTCACCATCGATCTAACGGAAGTTCATGCAAGGTTCAAATTCCTCCATATCTATAGAGTTAATCTATTTTTATTTTCAATCGTAAACATCTTAGTGCTGAATGTTATCTTCATCAATATATTTTAGATACTACTTTGTCGGCTTTTGCCGTGGCGTCATCGTGCTTGCCCAGAAGAACCAGCCGCACAAGATACGGCTTCTGAACCCACTCACAAAGACATTGAATACTATGTTTGAGGCGCATATGCCAAACGTTATTCTGAAGTCAGTCGCTGTGATGAAGTCCCCGACTATGGTCTTCGTTTCCAAAGATTACCCGGCGGAAATTGCTTGGGTCGATGAGAGCACTCCAACTAAGGGTATAGATGAAGATTGGGGAGAAGGAAGATTTTCGATCGAGCACCATTGTCTGCGTTGCATTACCCCGTTCAATGGTGAATTGTATGCAATAGCTGTGAACAATTTTGAGTTCGGAAAATTAGTGTGCACCAACAATGTCCAGTTGGAGCAGCGTGCGAGCACTGTCAAAATGGATACACTATTTTCATTTCCAGAACTTGGAAATAACAAGTTCTACCTTGTGGAGTCGGATGGTGCTCTGCTGCTTGTGTTGTTGGACAACAAGCATTTGGAGGAAGGTCAACCATTGGTGTACCGTGTGGACACTGAGAGCCGCTCTCTCCATGCCGTCAATAACATTGGCAGTCGTGCCTTCTTCGTCCATTATATCCGGTGTATCTCCGTCGACACCAGAGTGCACCCGACACTTCGACCTGGCTGCATCTACTACACAGATTTTGGTTATATCAGAGAGTACTTTGATGATATAAAGGCCTGGGATGAGTGGCCAATACATGTGAATAGATTAGGAAACTACGGTATGAGAAATGAACAAAGGCCATACCGTTTGGAGGATGTATTGGCTGCACACTGCAGACGGAAGGAGTTCAATGAAAATTTCCTTCAATGGAGTGACGAAGAAATATATGCTGAATGAAGAACATATTCGTTCATCCTGGGGTATCCTAATCTTCATGTTGGCCATACATTGTGTCTTGTATTATTTTCAGATTAGTTTGTCGTGAACATTAACATTGTTATTGGCTGCTTTTGGCTCTTGTATGCAGTTTATGTAGTATTATACTTAGTTTTCTGGATTTATTATGCTGCTGTGAATTTATCCTATACTAGCTTCTAGATTTGACTGATTTTGTTTGTAATGATGATGGCTTGATGTGGCTGCTGGCCTTAACTGCCGAAGCAGAGCAATTAGTACTTAACCAGGTGTACCGTCTTTATATTAGTATTATATTATATTACTTGACCATAGCCATATTCAAAATCAAATCTCAGTCGGGCGGCAAAATCTCCCGCCAATCTAGAAATATTTCAGGCGTGTTTTTGAATGGGATAAGAAGATAGAACACGATGATAGTAACCGATATTCAAGGTGATGATGATTTGATTTTGCACTCGGCCTTGAACAGAGGTACTAGTACGGTCTCACAATTTTTTATCATTATACTTGGACCTTAGCCAAATTCAAAATCTCATAGCGGCAAAACTTCCCGCCCACAAAATACAAAAAATTCACACGCTTTCAAATTCCCATTCTACCCTTGTGGAGATGACAGAAAGTCGGTTGGTGGGGGGGTCTGCCCGTCATTTTTTGGATCACCACCTCCCTAGCCCGGAAACCCTCCCAAAAAAATTCATTTCCCTCAGACCACCCACCGGAACTTCCCAAGTCCCTCTCTCTACCACCTCCACGACCACCGCACCGGAACATCCCCGCCGGACTTCCCTGGCCTACCCGAGCCCTCGCGATCCTCGTCATCCGGCTGCCTGCCGGAGCCGCTTCATCGACGCCGTCATCAACCGGACCGGATCATCCCCGCCGAACCTCGAAACCATATGCTCATCCAGCAGCCTACCGCAGTCGCTTCAGCTGCGGCATCGTCCACCGCATCGGATCTTGCTCACCGACACCGATGTGCATGAACCGAATCTGCTTCACCGGCGCCGTCCATGATCTAAACTCTTCTACTGTCGCTTTTCTATTGCTTGCCTGCAAGTTCTTGTTTAATCTTGGGGGAACCTGTTTGTGCTAACGACGCGCCGTTACGTCTTTGCAGATTAGATGAGTAACCATGAAGTTTAATGGCCGTCTCTCCAACCCCAAGGAGCACATGTAGTGTACTTCATCACCGGATCTATCAACCCCAGGAAGATCTGCTGTGATTCCCACAGAGTGCTTCTCCTAATGTAAGTCCCTTGTTTTAGCGCCATGTTCTGGGTTCAGATGCCTGTTTGTCTGAAGCTCTTTTAGTTCATTCCTAGTTATGACCGTAACACCTTGCCATTTTCTAGTTCATTGCTAACTTCAAGCGATTGAACATTTTGGTTTGCATTCCCTGCTCTGTAGATGTAGCCATCATAACTTCTATCTTGCTCATTCGTTGTTCATGCCAATCTTGTTCTCCCTGAACATGTTGGTTTGCATTCCCTGTACTACGGTGATGCCATTGTTATTTCTATCTACTTCGTCGTAAGCTAACTGCCTGCTATTAGTTCCTGCATGCTATCGCTCTGCCATCCTGCAGTACAAATTAACTGCCTGCTATTAGTTCCTGCATGCTATCGCTCTGCCATCCTGCAGTACAAATTTATTTGAACTCGTCACAGCAGCAACTTCCATCATAATTTTGTCTGCCATCTGATTCTTCAAAAGCTGCAATATTAACTTGTTTCTCTTAATTGGCATGGCGCTCACATATAGAATTGTGAACATATTGGTGTGCATTCCCTTTTCTACAAGTTCAGATCCCACTATATTCCGTTTCTGGTCCATCCTAAGCCGTAGCATTAACTATCCTCTATGTGTTGCTCATTACAACTTTATATCCCGAAACAAATTGATTTTTTCCCTTATCTACAAGTTTATCAGTGATGCCATTATAACTCCTATCTGTATTATTCCTAGCTATTATAGTAACATCCTGCTATTATTTAGTTCATGGCCAATTTTAAGTAATTGCACATGTTGGTTCGCATTCCCTGCTCTATAGCTTTTGGCATCGTAACTTCTATATTTGGTTTACATTCCCTGCTCTGTAGATCTAGCCATCATAACTTTATCTTGCTCAGATGTTGTTTCAAAAATTATGGCCTGCTACTATGTTGTTTGTGCCAATTTTTTACTCCATGAACATGTTGGCTTGCATTCCCTGTACTACAGGTGATGCCATTGTTTTGTATCTAGTTCATTGTAAGCTAACAAAGTAAGGACTTAGTTTGGCATGCTATCACTCTGCTATCTAAGCCTGTAGTACAAATAAACTTGTCATATTACTAGATAATAATTTTGTGTGCCATCTTGTTCTTCAAAAGCTGCATTATCGACTTGTTTCTCTGACTTGGCATGACGCTCACATATGGAATGCTGAACATATTGGTTTGCATTCCCTCTTATACAAGTTCACAGGTGATCCCACTATATTCTGTATCTTGCTCAGTCGTCGTTACAAAATTTATAGCCTGCTACTATGTTGTTCATGCCAATTTTGTACTCCCTGAACATGTTGGTTTGCATGGGACTCGACAGTAGTAAGTCTGCTGTTTCATTCTAACATGCTCTGTTATATTGGCTGTTGGTATGCGGCATGCACTCTTTGTTTGCTTATTGTGCGCATTACAATGATCTTGTTATAACGACGAAATGATGAGTTCCAAATTCTTTGGCAAACAATATTGTAGTGTCTTTGCCTTTCCATTGTTGATGTCTTAACTTGTAATGTCTTTGTTTCAGATATAGGTGCTGCATGGACAACTTAAAAGATTGCCGGATCGCTTCATTGTATTGCTAGGTTTAATTACCATTCAATTTCTCTGGGTTCTGTAATATTTTTTTCAATGCCTTGCAGCTGATGTAATATTTAGTTAGTTTTTATAGTTCTTTCGCGCATTTTTTCTTTGGTGCTTGTGGTAAGTGAGGCTATTCGACAGAAATCAATGCTGCGTAAATATTCTCAGTATCTAAATCACGAATTCCCATCCCTTAAACGGCCCAATTAAGCAAAATCACATATGTGCCTGCCCGCAAAATCCTAAAGCGCATATTATGCCGGCATATAAACAGCAACTAAACGGGCTGGCCCACTTACTTCTTGGGCCAGCCCATTTGATTTACCGTGGACCCCACACTCTAATTGGGCTGGCCCACTTGCAAAAAGGTGGACCCCACATACTACTGGGCCGGCCCACTAAATAGTTGGGCCAGCCCATTTGCTTTGTGGTGGACCCCACATACTAAATGGGCCGACCCTTTAAGAGGAAAGTGGGACCCACTGTTTTTGGCCCGGCCCACTATCTTGGGCCGGCCCGCTACATGGTGGACCCCACATACTAATTGGGCCGGCCCTTCAACAGGAAAGTGGGGCCCACCTGTGTTTTTGGGCCGGCCCACTATGTTGTTGGGCCAGCCCATTTGCTATATGGTGGTCCCACATGGTAAACGGGCCGGCCCTTTAATAGGAAGGTGGGACCCACCTGTGTTTTTGCCCCGCCCACTATCTTGTTGGGCCGGCCCACTTTCTATATGGTGGACCCCACAAACCAAATGGGCCGGCCATTAACATAAATGTGGGACCCACCTGTGTTTTTGGCCCGGCCACTAGCTTGGTGGGCCACCACTTGCTATATGGTGGACCCCACATACTAAATGGGCCGGCCCTTTAACAGAAGGTGGGACCCACCTGTTTTGGCCCGGCCCACTATCTTGTTGGGCCGGCCCACTTGCTATATGGTGGACCCCACATACTAAATGGGCCGACCCTTTATGGAAAGTGGGACCCACTGTGTTTTTGGCCCGCCCACTAGCTTGTTGGGGGCCCACTTGCTATATGGACCCTACACACTAAATGGGCCGCCTTTTAACAGAAAGTGGGACCCACTGTGTTTTTGGCCGGCCCATTTGCTTCTTGGCCGCCCGCTTTGTAAGGTGGACCCCACATGTTAAATGGGCCGGCCCATTTAAGTTTTGACCAGTCAACATTAGAGGTTAGGCCCGGCCCACGTAACTAATGGACCAGCCCAACTATATAGTTGACCGGTCAAACTATGTCATCTGGCCCGGCCCGCTTAAGACGTGGCAGGCCTCGTGTGGGCCTACCATCTACCACGGGGTTTCAGCGGTTAACGCCGTTAACTCAGTTAACGGCGTCTGCCACGTGTCGTTTGCATGACGTCAGCAGTCAACGGGCTCCCGAAAACACTTCCGCAACGGTCCGATTTTCCGTGGCGGAAGGGCGCCCAAGCGCGACGGACCGAAAAAATCGTCGTTGGACTTTGCCTGACGCAGTTTCGACAACGGAACCCATATCGTCGGGTTAGGCCCATAGGCGACGAAAAATGCCCCTTAGTTGACGATTTTGGGACGTTGTCTATCAGAACTTTTCTTGTAGTGACAAGATCAGTTTGTAGTTGGGTGTGAACATTTGAATCATGGATCTAGATTATGACTTAGTGCAAAGACTGTTGGAGATATGCCCAAGAGGCAATAATAAAGTGGTTATTATAATATCTTTGTGTTTATGATAAATGTTTGCATACCATGCTATAATTGTATTAACCGAAACATTGATACATGTGTGTTATGTAAACAACAAGGAGTCCCTAGTAAGCCTCTTGTATAACTAGCTTGTTGATTAATGGATGATCATGGTTTCGTGATCATGAACATTGGATGTTATTAATAACAAGGTTATGTCATTGGTTGAATGATATAATGGACACACACCCAAATGAGCGTAGCATAAGATCAAGTCATTAAGTTCAATTTGCTATAAGCTTTCGATACATAGTTGTCTAAGTCCTTCGACCATGAGATCATGTAAATCACTTACACCGGAAGGGTACTTTGATTACATCAAACGCCATTGCGTAAATGGGTGGTTATAAAGATGGGATTAAGTATTTGGAAAGTGTGAGTTGAGGCATATGGATCAATAGTGGGATTTGTCCATCCCGATGACGGATAGATATACTCTGGGCCCTCTCGGTGGAATGTCGTCCGATTAGCTTGCAAGCATATGATTGGATCATAAGAGATGACATACCACGGTACGAGTAAAGAGTACTTGTCGGTAACGAGGTTGAACAAGGTATGGAGATACCGATGATCGAACCTCGGACAAGTAAAATATCGCGTGACAAAGGGAATCGGCATCGTATATAAATGGTTCAATCGATCACTAAGTCATCGTTGAATATGTGGGAGCCATTATGGATCTCCAGATCCCGCTATTGGTTATTGCTCGGAGAGGAGTCTCGACCATGTCTGCATAGTTCGCGAACCGTAGGGTGACGCGCTTAAGGTTCGATGTCGCATAAGTAGATTCGGAATATGAGATGGAGTCCGAAGTTTTTGTTCGGAGTCTCGGATGGGATCCAGGACATCACGAGGAGGTCCGGAATGGTCCGGAGAATAAGATTCATATAAGGGAAGTCATTTTCCGGGGTTCGGGAAAAAGTCCGGTGTTTTGACCGGAGCTTCTAGAAGGTTCTAGAGGGCCACCAGTGGGCCCACCACCCCGGGAGAGGCCACATAGGCGCCACATGGCATGGTGGGGCCTACCCACCATGACATGTGGGCCTAGGCCCCCCCTTAGAGATAAGATCTATCTCTAGTTTAAATGGTTTAAATCTAGAGATAAGATCTATCTCCTAAAATAAATGGTTTAAATTAGGAGATAAGGGGGAAAACTTGGGGGAGGAGTTTGCCCCCCCATGTGGCCGGCCAAGGGGGGGTGGGCCTAGGGGATGTCGCCTAGGGGGGGTGAATAGGCGGTTTAAAACTTTTACGAGATGGGCTTAACAAATGCGGAATAAAACTAGCGTTTACTTTGTCAAGCCCAAAGCCTATAAACTATGGTTCACCTATGTGCACCAACAACTTATTCTAAGCAATGGTTCACCTATGTGCACCAACAACTTATGCTAAGCAATACAAGCAAGTATGTGATAGCAAGATATATATAACTTCAAGCACGATGGCTATCACAAGGTAAAGTGCATAAGTAAAGAGCTCGGGTATAGAGATAACCGAGGCACGCGGGAGACGATGATTTATCCCGGAGTTCACACTCTTGCGAGTGCTAATCTCCGGTGGAGAGGTGCGGTGGCTTAGTGCTCCCGAACGCCACAAGAGGCTCACCTTGAGGTGTGGTTGCTCGATGCACACCAACGCCACAAAGGCCTCACCCCAAGATGCGGTACTCACACCACACACCGAACGCCACGAAGGCGCCTCACCTAAATCTCCGGTGACCCTCGCCACAAAGGCCTAGGTCACGGTTCCACTAAGGGATTTCCTTCGAGGCGGAAACCGGGCCTTACACAAAGGTTGGGGCACACATCCACAACTTAATTGGAGGCTCCCAACAAATCACCACAAAGGTCTAGAATCCGTCTAGGGTTCCAAGAACCCAAGAGTAACAACCTTCTTGTTTTCACCACCACGAATCACCGTGGAGAACTCAAACCGATGCACCAAATGCAATGGCAAGAACACCACAAAGATGCTCAAGTCCTTCTCTCTCAAATTCCAACAAAGCTACAAAAGCTATTGGGGGAATAGGAGAGGAAGAACAAAGAGGAGAACACAAAATTCTCCAAGATCTAGATCCCAAAGATTCACTCACAAAGAGATGATTTGGTTTGGTCAAAGTGTGGATCTAGATCTCCTCTCTCTTTTCCCTCAAAATGGGGCAAGAATCATGGAGGGATAGAGAGATAGGGCAAGCTTCTCAAGAACAACAATGGAGGAGAGAGAGTAGAAGAAGCAACAGCCCAAGGAGGAAGAAGGGGGTATTTATACCCCAAGAAAATCGAGCAGACTTTCGAGCCGGATAATCCGGCCTAAGTTGGGCCGGATAATCCGCCCCCACAAAAAATCCGGCCGGGGAAATTCGGGCAAATGTCCGCCAAAAATCCGGCCCATGTCCAGGGTAGTACTGAGCCACATCGCCAAAAGTCCTTAGCCGATTTTGGGGGCCGGATATTTGAAAATCTCCGGAAAATCCGGCCGGATTATCCGCCCCCTGAAAACTGCAGACAAAAATAGAAACGGGCATAACTTTTGCATCCGGACTCCGATTTTGATGATCTTGGGCTTGTTTTGAAGCTAGGAACAAGCTCTACAAGATCATGCAGGAAACCATCATAGTCCAACAAGGGAGGATAGAAACAAATGATGAAAGGTTTGAACTATCTAAAAAGACATGATGTAAAACCTCCAACCTTGAAAATGCAACAAGTGATCTATGCAAAATCCGTTTTCGATGAACTAGAGCTTGTCATGAGAATAAGCACAAGCTCTAAAACATCACATGGATAAGATCCAAATAACAACCAAGAAAGATGATGCAAGGATGCAAAGGTTTGAGCTCTCTCCGAACGATATGATCGAGTTACTCACTCGAGAGCCCTCTTGATAGTACGGCAACTAAACTATAAACCGGTCTCCAACTACACTATGAGACCGGTGAGAAAGAAACCCTATCAAGAGCAAACCTTATACTTGCGCATTCCACTTGAGCTCGATGATGACGATCTTGACCTCAACAAGATGGAACGCCTTTCTTGATTGTGCTTGCTTGACGAAGTCTTGTGGATTGCTCCCCCATAATCCACCATGGGAGAGCTTCTTCTTCGGCGCATCTTCACATATCCATGAACACCATATGGATGGCAAGAGTCAAGCAAAGGATCTCTTCGAGATGGCTCATCTTGAACTTGCACTTCATTTCTTCATGGCAAGCTTCAAGCTTATGATCTCTTCGAGTTGGCTCATCTTGAACTTGCACTTCATTTCTTCATGCTTGATGTCTTCGAAGCTATCTTGAACTTGCACTTCATTTTCATCTTCAAGACATACTTGACACTTGATCTTCTTCATTTGCTCCTTATTGCAATCTTGAAGCCAACATATGGTTCAAGCATTGCCTATGGACAACTCCTACAAATATAACTCAATGCAAACATTAGTCCATAGGGATTGTCATTAATTACCAAAACCACACATGGGGGCTCCATGCACTTTCAATCTCCCCCATTTTGGTAATTGATGACAATCTCTTTGAGAGGGTTTATATAAGGAATTTAAGTAACAAACAAGTTGAATATATAGAGCAAACTCCCCCATAATATATGCATGTGTGAATGATCTTGACTTTCATTGCATATATTGGCATTCAAAGCCTAGTGGAGTTTTCTCTAAATATTCAACTATGCAAAGCAACAAGATGCAATGCAATAAAGGCACATGCTTAAGCACAAAGCAAAGACATAACCAAATTCCCTTAAACCCTCCAAACTTCTCCCCCATTGGCACCAATTGCCGAAATGGGTGAAAAATTTAGAAGGCCAAAATAGTGAGAGTTCCTCCATAGCGTGTGCATTTCTCATAATTTGAGTGGAATCAAATGCACGTATCCAATGACGAATATTCGGAAGGAATCACACTATAGATAGGATCAAAGATTGCAAAAAGATAACAAAGTCAAGAAGCTTCAACAAATGAAGCAAGCAACCAAATGAACCACAAAGAAGATACCAAAAGAAAGATAGATATTATGATAAGATCAAGAAGATTGCTCTAAATAATATGAGGAAGCTCCCCAAGGTTTGTGCACAAAACTAGACAATTTGCATTGGAGTATAAAGTGCACAAACATGGAATCATCACTCCCATAATATCATTCAAAACAAAAGATACCAAGTGAATCAAACTCTAATGATCACCACAAAATAGTGCCTTAAATAGAATGAGGAAGCTCCCCAAGGTACATGCATAAATTAAAATGTTGCATTTGAATACAATATGCATAACATGGAATCCTTACTCCCTCATTACCATTTAAAACACAAACATTTGCAATAGATCATAGATAGAAAATTAAGCTTAACACTTGCAACAAACAAATGGTTGAGCAACAAGTAAGAGGCACCATAATAAAAGGCTCAACCAAGAGGATATGTGAAAGGCATGATAAAGCATATTATAAGACTATTACAAGGATGAGCAAAAAGCATCATCATAGTCTTCAATGAATTATATTGCTTAGCATGACCAATCAACATGCAACAAATAAATAAGATATCAAATGGAGATGTATCATCTCTTATGTGTATAAGTTTCTCTAAGTGAGCAATATCACAAAGATATTTATCCACAAAGAAACATGCACACACAAAATAGATACTCAAGAAATATAGTATGATATCCCAAAATGAAGTCATGCAATATACCAATAAGAATTTTTGCTTAATAGCATGGCCAAAGGCTCAATTTTATCTTATTGTACATTCATGAACTTCAACCACAAACATCTAAAATACATCACAAATATCAACAAGGGATAGAAGATAGTTGGGATGCATTGAGATAGGCAACAAGTATCACAAACGAGGATACCAAAAGAAATAACTAAATTTGCACTTTCATCTATATTGCACACGTGAGAGCCTTGAGGAATTGATATGCAATAAAATTGCTAGATAGGCATAGTTGGGATGGATGAATCATGAGCATGATTTAATATACTTCCCAACAAATGCACTCATCTCAAATTACTCACATTCACAATAAAGAGGTTTCATTAAGACTTTTGCAAGAAGCACAATATTTGCAAATCAAGAGATTCATGCCAAGATGCAACCACATGGTTGGATGCTAGAAAAATATGCATGAGAAGATACTTGTTACCGAGATAGCATTGGTGTGGATGTAGTAGATATGTGTTCATTGTCCATCTTAGTGTCAACACCCGGATTTTTAGTCCAGATGCCTATTATGCCGTACATCGCAATCCCAGGAAGATTGTTGTTGCGAGACATAACAGTTAAATACCATAGAGCCATCATTTATTACAACACATAAAGTCTTACATCCATAGATCACATGATCCAATATTACACAAATAGTTGATCTAATGATCAACGAACATAGATAGCGGAAGCGAAGTAGTAGGTGGAACTATCTATCCACAGGCCAACGCTTGACGTTAGAAGCATCCTAGTTCTGGTAGACGTCCTGCTGACCGTCATCCTCATAGTGTTGCTCCTCTTCATAGTCTGGCATTGGAATAGCCAGGGACACAGCCATGAGTACTTTAAGTACTCGCAAACTAATACTAATGTAAGTACTTATCAATTTTAATGGTTGCTAAGCTCTAGGTTTATTTGCATAAAGCCAAGTTTAGTTCATAAATATTTAGTAAAGATGCTTGAATCGCTAGACTAACTCAAGTGGGAACATTAGTGTCATTCCCACAACATCAGTTGTGTTTTCAAAATTCAAGTCACCATTCAAATTCACCATTCCTTTTTAAGACAAGTTCTGACAACGGAACAGTATGGCCTTTCCAATCGTCCGTAACCGTGGACACGGCTATTCGAATAGGTTTAACACTCTGCAGAGGTTGTACTCTTGTGCCACAACTTTTGATTACATCCGTCGGGATAACCCCGAATCATCGTAACTCAGTACGCGGATCATCAACCATAACCTTCCACTTAGATAACCTAGTATAGGCACCTCTCCCCATGAGCTTGGCCTCCCGGTGAAAACCAACTGTCAACCCGGGAACTGCACAGGGCTTGGGTCGTACATTCACCTCATATTCACATCATTTCACTTTCAACGGAGGCAGCCTCGGCATAACCCCTATGATGCTTGTTTAGAGGGAACCCATACTAAACTACATAAGTTTCTAGTTAAGCCCTACCCATAATCAGGTATTGTGGGGGTACTTGTATAATTGGAAGGGTATCGCATCCGAACCCAATCATCAGTTTTCATCAAAATTCACCAAGTCATCAATGTCATATTCACTTTCAAAAATCTCACAAGTCCTTTCATTTCACATTGTTCCCATCTAGAGTAGTCAATTTTATTTATTTAGCAATAGCAACTAGTCATGAGGGGGTGCTATCTAGCTTTGTTTGCTTAGGCTATATTTGATACTCCTGTTCTATTCTAAACAAGTGAATCATGAATCAAAAGTAAACTTTGAAAAAAAACCATAAGTAAAATAATAGTAAGGCAAAACATGGGATAGGATTTTTAAGCATAATGTAACATGTAATGTTGCCTTGCTCATGAAGAGCTTTGCATTAAGTTGGCTTGCAAGAATATTAGCTTGCCTTGGTTGGGATAGGAATCAAAGTTTTCCTCCTCCTCTTGAGAGTAGCCTTCCTCCTCTTGATATTCCTCGTTACTAGCGTCTATACACGAATACGAGGTATACAATCACCACACAAGCTTAAGTGCTAAGCTAAACACACCAATATTCACACAAACCTATGCTAGCATCACATCTTGTTAGCATGGTGATTTACTTTGTTTATTTTAGAGAAAAATAATTTCCTCTCATTACAATTATTTATTAGCATAGCTCCTTAATGCTTTGGAGGAAATAATTTCCTCTCATTGAATCCTATTAAGATTTAATCTCTTCAAATAATAATAGGGTATGAATATTGTTTGAACAAGGTCAACACTTCATATCTATTATTTGAGAGTAGAATTTAAATGAGGTGCTACACCTCATGCATTTTAATACTAGCATGATAATGATTTAATGTCTCTAAGTAACCAAGCATGAGGCTTATTAGACCAAGGTCAGTACCTCCATTTGAATTACATAGGATCACAATTTAAATGAGAGAGTGGCTCTCATACTATTTAACTAATTTATTTGTATGAGATAAATGGACTAGAAATGGCTCCATAGCCATTATTTAGTTCTAGTTCATGGTCATGCAAAACAACTATACTATATTTTTGCATACACAATTAGAGTAGGTCAAATGTGATTTATGAGAGTTGGAATCAACTCAAAATCATTTGTAGATAATTTTTAATATTTATTTGAAGTTAGAAAAGGCCCTGCCTTGTTATTTTTATCATTTGAATTTAATTACGAATTTGGAAATGAGGCCAGTGGCATTGTTTAGATAATTTCATGAGCTTTCCGAATATATAAAATTTGCTAAATTTGGTTCAGTAGATTTTAAACTATACGAATTTGAAGTTGACATCAGCAGGGAATTTGAATTAAACAGAAATTCTGTTTTTGAATTATTGGGCTTGGCGGGAAGGCTAAACGGGCTAAACAGAAAATGAAGGCCGGCCCAGGGTGACTGACACGGCCGCCGACAGCGTGGGCTCCACCCGTCGTGGCTCTTAAAGAGCGAAACGCAGCGTGATAGGATCCGTTGGATCGAAGGAGATCAACGGCGCACGGGGGTCGTCTTCTCCGGCGAGAATCCGACGAGCTGGCGGCGAGCCTAGGGGGTCGGAGGGCGTACCAGAGTTCCCGCGGGGCTCTGCTAGGTGCGAGGCGACGTTGTCGACGGTGCTGAGGCTCCTGGTAGCAGTGGCGAGGCTCGGGGAGGCGTCAGTCGTCGACAGTGATCTGCGGGCTCCGGCGGCCTTCGTCTTCGAATTGGAGCTACTCCGGCGAGGTGGTGTCAAATTAAGTGGTCGAGAGGGAGCAAGGATGGGAGGATAGTGTGGTGCTGTGAAGGATTCATGCTCGGGGCGTCTCTATTTATAGCGGAGGTGAGGTGCTGCGGGTGCCGAAGGGGGGTCGAGCATGGCGCGGCGTCTCCGGCGTGCGAAGGGGCAAGACAAGGACATCATCGTGTAGGCGGCATCATGGCGATGCTCGAGGTGCAGCTGGCGCAGCTAGGGTGTGAAGGGATGGCTCGAGCGCATGCAATGTCTGCCACGGCGTGCGCGGCCGAAAGTTGATGAGGACGGCGGCGACTGTGCGGGCGTGTGCATTCGATGGTGTCTACGGGTTAGAGGGTGGCGAGGAGATGCTCGACGCAGAGGTAGCCTTTGCAGGGGAGGACGAGGGTGCTCGAGCGCGCGGCGTCCTGGCGCGTCCAGTGCGCGGTGAGCGCGCGTACTGGCGTGCACTGGCACGTTTTGGGCACGCCTCGTTTGGCCAATGCCGAGCGCGCGCGAGCCAGGGCCATGCATTGGTAGAGTCCTTGTGCTCCAGAGATGCTCTTAGACATGGTGGAGGAGAGAGGAGAGGCTCAGATCGATCAAGTGCATGGGTGGCCGGCATGGTGCACGACAAGCATAGTTTAGGGTTTTCTCCACACTTTAAATGATGGGGCAAGGACAGGGCTTGGTGCAGGGGTTGCAGGAGGAGGTGATCATCACAAGATAAAGTCGGTTTAGGCAAAAATCCAATGTGTAAAAGGGTGTAACACAATTCTGGAAAGTTGCCTGCCATGTGCTCGATGAAATGGCCGCATGGGAAAAATGTTTGAATTTCGAAATTATTTTTGGTGAACTTCATTCATATATTTAATGTGACGAAATGGTGGTGGTGGTGTTCATTTTGATGAAGGTTTGCAACATTTCAAAATGTGGGTCATCTTCTCTTTGTTTCAAAGTCCTCTCTTGTCAAATCTATTCTGGTCAACCTGGTCAAAGTTAGCCTGGGTGGTCAACAGAAAAGTTGTTCACCTTGACTTGGTCTTGGATGAGGTGGCAAAGGTTAACTAAGTTTAGTTTAAGAAAATTCAAATACAGTGGTGCAAAGAGGTGAAGATTTTATAAATGGGTCATATGACCATGATCATATGTATGTTGCATTTGAGATTTCCTTTGATTTGAATCTGGTTTCTTCTATGCATTTGTGTTTGTTTTTGTTATATAAGAGTTTTACAAACCATAGATCAAGCAATGGTGGCCTTTGGTGATGATTTGCATAATTGGCCAAAGTTGTATGTGAGTGAGAATTGAATTAATTTCTATTTCTTTTCTTCTTCTCAAATTAGGGTTGAGTGATCTTAGTTTAGGGTTTAAGCATACTTGATCAACAATAAACACTCATCATGTCAAGATGCACAAGGGAAAATGCACACTATGCATAAAACTATATGTGGCACTATATGTATAATAAAAGTTTTTGTTTGTTGCAAATTTTGGGTATTTGAATTTCTCTCCTCTGTATTTATTATTGAAAACTTGGGATGTTACACTTAGTTTGCCTAAAGTTATCATTGAGTCACCACTTCTTCCCAAGAGTTAGACAAGCATCCAATGCATATCCATTGTACCTAACACAAAGGTAAGTACAAAATGGTCCCCAAACTAATTGGGTCCAAAGTAGTTAGACACACTACAACATATAGGACAAACTCCACAATACTATGTGCATATAGATATGAAATTGAATTTCATGCACATCTTAGCCAAATTAGGATTTGATGGAGTTTACCCTATATATTGGATCAAAGAAAGTAACACATGCCATAAGATATACATATATTAAATATGCATGCACAATACTTTCAAGAACCAAAGGAAGATACAATTTGGACAAAACACCAAATAAATCAAGAGACAATGGTTGTCCAAATTATATCAAAGAATCAAATCAACACAAGATTGACTCCAAAGACTTATCTCATTATAAGAAGCTAATTAAACCTAAACACAAAGGAATGAGATAACCAACTCCCAAGAGAGCAAGGTTCCAACAAATAAACCAAACCCTCAAAACTTTTTATGATGGCACAAAGTACCAAAAAGAAAATTTATGTCTCCCAAAACCAAATTTTTGATAATGATCAAGAGATGTTAAGCATTCTAACAAATATAGGAGAGCTCCCCCAAGATTAGTGCATTATCTAGGATTTTGCATATGAATACAAAATGCACAAAACTAGGATCATCACGCTACCTATATCTACTAAAATGCTAAGAAAGTTTGAATAGACAAATTAGATCCATAAGATGCAAGGAAGACACATGGGAGTCAAAGCACAACACATTCATGGCAATAAATAAGACAATTTAAACACAAGAGCCAATGTAAATATGATCAATAAATTTCTACCTCATAATAGATTGCCAATTGTCCTAGGACAAGAGGTATTAGGAAATATTTCCCGGTGGTAGTTTGTAAGTATATGTAAGATCATATTTACACCAAATAAAGCATATGGTAAAAGATAAGAGTTAACCATCATGCAAAGAGAGTTTCTTGATAGCTTCAATTAGTCATACCAACATGCAAAGCAATTAATAGTATTCATACCAACATGCAAAGCAATTAATAGTATTCATACCAACATGCAAAGCAATTAATAGTATTCATACCAACATGCAAAGCAATTAATAGTATGACTTGAAGCATATGGTTTTCCAAAAATGTATTGAGGGACACGTTGTGAAAAACCATGCCAAGAAAAACTTTCACAAATAAGATCCACAAAGATATTAGCAATGAAGCCATTTAAGCAAATTGGAACTTGTTTGAGAAAACATGCCACATATGAGAGATAATTTACAATATCAATTCTATGTGACACAACCTCAAATGTTCACATTTCCTAGGCTTGTAATATGCACAAAGCTTATTACTCCCCCATAATGTGATAAAGAATTTATTTTCACAAGAGGCAAATAAGATCCAACTAGAGATATTAATGGACATTGGAATTTGAATTTCTCATGAAGATGACATACCACATAGAGACTAGATAATCTTGCAATATCAATTCTAAGTGATATTCCTCATGTACACACATTGTTAGGATCATGAAATTCCCAAAGGAATATCACTCCCCCAAAACGGGATAGTCCATTAATCTCTCATAAGAGCCATATAAGATACAACAAGATGCAAAGAGGCTCCAACACAAACACAAGTACACGGTGTGCAACCCAACATACATAGACTTGATTTCTCAAGAAAAGCAAGTAGGAAGCACAACATATACAAACACATGCTAGGAACAAAACTAACACATGCAAAGGGGCGAGTAACTTTCAATATAAGTGAGTTGAGAACATGTTACCGCAAGGAGGAACATTGAATACATGATAGAAGCAAGATAACCAAAAGACTTGGCTTGAGATAATATAAATGATGAAGATCCCTTAATTCTTCATGATGTAGCCAAGTCTCCAATGCCCTCCAACAAGCACCTATTGATCAAGTTTTGGATTGTTGGTCCCCAACTAAGTTGGGTCCTAAGAGGTTAGTCACAATAGGCTTGGCAACCCAAATGGTTCTTTTCTTGACACCACTTTGAGCACCAACATATTTGGCAAACACATTGCCACCCTCATCCTTACGAAGAGAATAAACATCATTAATGGTGATAGAGTTGGATGAGGTACCAATAGTGCAAAAGGAGGAGATGTGGCCCTTCTCACGACATATGTAGCAAGTTCTTTTCTTCTCCTTCTTCTCACTAGATTTCTCCACAATGGGAGCATTGGCTTGTTTCTTCTTGGGAAGTGGCATTTCTTCAACTTGAGGTTGAATATGAGTTTGAACTTGAGGCCGCTTCCCTTTTTGCTTCTTCTTCAAAGGGCAAGATCTAACATGGTGCCCTTCAATTTTGCACTTGAAGCAAACAATCTTGGCCGGGTCTTTGACTTGTACTTGGCCCTTTTTATTCTTGTTGTTCTTGGACTTGTCCTTGTTGTTGGATTTGAATCCAAGTCCACTCTTGTCATTGGGGGATTGTTGCACACTCAACATCGTGTCAAGTTTGCATTTCCCTTCATGACTCTTTACCAAGTCATTCTTCAAAGAAGTGACTTGGGCCTTGAGCTCTTTGATTTCCTCTACATGGTTAGTAACAACACAAGTACTAGAGGAAGTAGAACCTTCATTGTTAGAGCAACAAGGCAAGGAAGATAATTCATCACAAGATTTAGCAATATTATGAGTGGATGAATTACTAGGACTAGCACATGGCAATATAGCATTTTGAGTACTAGTGCTAATATCCACATGAGGCTCACAAGGTGTTGCCTTTGATATGATAGCCTCATGAGCTAACTTTAGCCTATCATGGGAGGCTAGAAGATCCTCATGGGAGCTAGAAAGCTTTCCATGATTTTCTTCCAATTTCCCATAATTGCTAGTTAGCAATTCAAGTTGAGCCCTTAGCTCAACATTCTCCTTCAAGATAGATGCTTCACAAGAAGTAGAGTTAGTAGCACAAGCATCATCACAAGACATATTAAGAAGAGTGGGTAACATAGCATGCTCTTTTAAATAAGAAGCTTGGAGTTGCTCATGTGACTTGGTGAGGATAGAGTGTTCGCTCTCCAAGGCCTTGTGGGCCTTGTCTAGATCATCTAGATCCTTAACAAGTTTATCATGACCAACGCCAACTTTGGAATTTTCCTTTTTAAGCATTTTTACTTGAGCTTTAGCATGGTCTCTTTCCTTAGTGAGTTTAGAAACTATTTCATTTTGAGACACTTCAAGGGTTTCAAGTTGCTCTTCAAGAGAGGCTACGGTCTCTTGTTCTTCTTCAAGATCATTCTTTAGGGATGCTACATCATTGGCATACTCTCGTTCAAGAGCACCCTTTTTATCAATGGTGTTCTCATGCATCCAAATAAGTTTTTGGCTCTCAATAGCGGTAGTCAAGATTTCAAAGAAGTGAGAGCTAGCAATTTTATCTTTGCAAAGAACCTTGAATACACTCTCACCCTTATTGCGTAGAGAGACAACCCAATCCTCTTCTTCATACTCATCCTCATCCTTATCACCACGAGGAATATTAGGTTCCACGGTAGGAGATACCGTGGAACTCTTGGCCATAAGGCATATATGAGAACCGTGAGATAAAGATGAGGAGTTACTTGAGGCTCCTTTCAAGATCTTGTCTTGACCAATAGAATCTTTGGTTTCCTCTACATTGTTAGTCACACAACAACTAGAGGAAATAGAAGTATTTTTATCATGGCCACAAGACAAAGCAAGCATATCATCATTAGATTTATTTAAGCAACTTACACATGATATGCATGGACTATCAACACAAGCATGTAAATCATTTCTAGTGCTAGATGTGTTAAAGTCCAAAGATGAACCATTGCAATGAGATATAGATGAAGAATCATCAATAGAAAGCTCAATATCAACATTGCAATTTCCATCACCACTCACCATATCATTACCTTGTGTCTTGCCACACATTGGTGAAGTGGATGAAGATGAGAACTCATCACGGCCGGAAGTGGAAGCAATACAATCATCCTCAATAATATTGGACACATCATATTTGTCTTGAAGCTTTGTCCATAATTCATGAGCGCTCCCAAAAGGCATGATTGAAGAAGTAACTACATTGCTCACAACAATGGAAAACACATGAGAAGCAAGAGCATCGAGACAAGAGTTTTTCTTCTCCTCATAAGATAAATTTTGGGGATCCTTAGGAGAAGAAAAACCCATGTCAAGAAATCGCTCCATGTTCGGGGAAATACCCCGCAAAATATTAAGCACATAAATTTTCCATAGATCATAATTTGTGCCATCAAATATAAACAAGTTATTGTGATCTAATCCCCTAACCGACATCTTTACTCTCAAGGCGGTGAAGCCTAAGAATGAGAGACCTTGCTCTGATACCAATTGAAAGGACACGGATGTCGCCTAGAGGGGGGGTGAATAGGCGGTTTAAAACTTTTACGAGATGGGCTTAACAAATGCGGAATAAAACTAGCGTTTACTTTGTCAAGCCCAAAGCCTATAAACTATGGTTCACCTATGTGCACCAACAACTTATTCTAAGCAATGGTTCACCTATGTGCACCAACAACTTATGCTAAGCAATACAAGCAAGTATGTGATAGCAAGATATATATAACTTCAAGCACGATGGCTATCACAAGGTAAAGTGCATAAGTAAAGAGCTCGGGTATAGAGATAACCGAGGCACGCGGGAGACGATGATTTATCCCGGAGTTCACACTCTTGCGAGTGCTAATCTCCGGTGGAGAGGTGCGGTGGCTTAGTGCTCCCGAACGCCACAAGAGGCTCACCTTGAGGTGTGGTTGCTCGATGCACACCAACGCCACAAAGGCCTCACCCCAAGATGCGGTACTCACACCACACACCGAACGCCACGAAGGCGCCTCACCTAAATCTCCGGTGACCCTCGCCACAAAGGCCTAGGTCACGGTTCCACTAAGGGATTTCCTTCGAGGCGGAAACCGGGCCTTACACAAAGGTTGGGGCACACATCCACAACTTAATTGGAGGCTCCCAACAAATCACCACAAAGGTCTAGAATCCGTCTAGGGTTCCAAGAACCCAAGAGTAACAACCTTCTTGTTTTCACCACCACGAATCACCGTGGAGAACTCAAACCGATGCACCAAATGCAATGGCAAGAACACCACAAAGATGCTCAAGTCCTTCTCTCTCAAATTCCAACAAAGCTACAAAAGCTATTGGGGGAATAGGAGAGGAAGAACAAAGAGGAGAACACAAAATTCTCCAAGATCTAGATCCCAAAGATTCACTCACAAAGAGATGATTTGGTTTGGTCAAAGTGTGGATCTAGATCTCCTCTCTCTTTTCCCTCAAAATGGGGCAAGAATCATGGAGGGATAGAGAGATAGGGCAAGCTTCTCAAGAACAACAATGGAGGAGAGAGAGAGTAGAAGAAGCAACAGCCCAAGGAGGAAGAAGGGGGTATTTATACCCCCCAAGAAAATCGAGCCGTTGCAGACTTTCGAGGGGGATAATCCGCCTAAGTTGGGGCCGGATAATCCGCCCCCACCAAAAAATCCGGCCCGGGAAATTCCGGGCAAATGTCCAAAAATCTGGCCCATGTCCGGTAGTACTGAGCCAAATCGCCCCTGGCTTAGCCGATATTTGGCCGGATATTGTCCATGTTTTGTCCGGGCCGGATTATCCGCCCCCCAGAAAACTGCAGAATCACCAAAACTAAAACGGGCATAACTTTTGCATCCGGACTCCGATTTTGATGATCTTGGGCTTGTTTTGAAGCTAGGAACAAGCTCTACAAGATCATGCAGGAAACCATCATAGTCCAACAAGGTAGGATAGAAATAAATGATGAAAGGTTTGACCTATCTAAAAAGTACATGCCGGTAAAACCTCCAACCTTGAAAATGCAACAAGTGATCTATGCAAAAACCGTTTTCGATGAACTAGAGCTTGTCATGAGAATAAGCACAAGCTCTAAAACATCACATGAATAAGATCCAAATAACAACCAAGAAAGATGATGCAAGGATGCAAAGGTTTGAGCTCTCTCCGAACGATACGATCGAGTTACTCACTCGAGAGCCCTCTTGATAGTACGGCAACTAAACTATAAACCGGTCTCCAACTACACTATGAGACCGGTGAGAAAGAAACCCTATCAAGAGCAAACCTTATACTTGCGCATTCCACTTGAGCTCGATGATGACGATCTTGACCTCAACAAGATGGAACGCCTTTCTTGATTGTGCTTGCTTGACGAAGTCTTGTGGATTGCTCCCCCATAATCCACCATGGGAGAGCTTCTTCTTTGGCGCATCTTCACATATCCATGAACACCATATGGATGGCAAGAGTCAAGCAAAGGATCTCTTCGAGATGGCTCATCTTGAACTTGCACTTCATTTCTTCATGGCAAGCTTCAAGCTTATGATCTCTTCGAGTTGGCTCATCTTGAACTTGCACTTCATTTCTTCATGGCAAGCTTCAAGCATATGATCTCTTCGAGTTGGCTCATCTTGAACTTGCACTTCATTTTCATCTTCAAGACATACTTGACACTTGATCTTCTTCATTTGCTCCTTATTGCAATCTTGAAGCCAACATATGGTTCAAGCATTGCCTATGGACAACTCCTACAAATATAACTCAATGCAAACATTAGTCCATAGGGATTGTCATTAATTACCAAAACCACACATGGGGGCTCCATGCACTTTTCTCCCTGGGAAACCCCTGACCCTCCCTATATGAGGGGGTTTTAAAGGCTTTCATCCAACCCTAGCCGCCCCCCTCTCTTCCACCTCCATACACTGCGCAGGCTTAGGCGAAGCCCTGCAGTAGTTCTTCTCCACCACCACCACCACACCGTCGTGCTGCTGGGATTCCGTGGAGATCTACCACACCTCCGCTGCCCGCTGGAACGGGGAGAGGAAGGGGCTTCATCGACACCGTACGCGCGACCGAGTACGGAAGTGCTGCCGGATTGCAGCACCGGGGACGATCGTCTACATCAACAACGAGATCTAATCTCGTAGGCTTTGAAAATCTTCAAGGGTTAGTCTCATATCCATCTCGTTGCTCCGATCTTGTAGATTAGATCTTGGGTGTTCCATAGATTAGATCTTGGTTTTATTCGTCTTGCAGTAGGAAATTTTTTGTTTTCTATGCAACGAACCCATAAGTGGTATCAGAGCCATGTCTATGCATAGATCTATTGCACGAGTAGAACACAATGGTTTTGTGGGCGGTGATGCTTTTGTTGCTTTAGTTTGTGTACTTTGCATCTTGCGGGATGGTGGGATGAAGCGGCCCGGGCTAACTTTACATGACCGCGTCTCATGAGACTTGCTCCACGTTTGACATGCAACTTGTATTGCATAAGTGGCTTTGCGGGTGTCTGTCTCTCCCACCATAGTGAAGATTACAATTTGCACTTTCTATTGTCAACACTAGTATCACCGTTGTGGTTCATGTTCGTAGGTAGATTGGATCTTACTCGAAAACCCTAAACCACGTAAAATATGCAAACCAAATTAGAGGCGTCTAACTTGTTTTTGCAAGGTTTGGTGATGTGATATGGCCATGATGTGATGATGATTATATTTGATGTATGAGATGTTCATTGTTGTATTATGGCAACCGGCAGGAGCCTAATGGTTGTCTTTAATTTTTGTTAAAGACCTGCGTGTCTATTCATCATGTAATAGCTTTATTTCAAGTAGTTGTTATAGTAGCTATAAGTGATGGACAACCATGAAGCGGCGCCACTGACCTTGACGCCATGCTGGTGATGATGGAGATCATGTCCGTGCTTTGGAGATGGAGATCAAAAGCACAAGAAGAAAGGCCATATCATATCACACATTATGAATTGCATGTGATGTTAATCCTTTATGCATCTTATTTTGCTTAGATCGCGACGGTAGCATTATAAGATGATCCCTCTCACTAAATATCAAGATAATAAAGTGTTCATCCTTAGTATGCACCGTTGCTAAGACTTGTCGTTTCGAAGCATCTCGTGATGATCGGGTGTGATAGACTCTACATGTGCATACAACGGGTGCAAGCCAGATTTGCACACGCGGATACTAAGGTTGCCTTGACGAGCCTAGCATGTACAGACATGGTCTCGGAACACGGGATACCGAAAGGTAGAGCATGAGTCATATGAATGATATGATGAACACTTTGAGTGTTCGCCTTTGAAGCTACATCTTTTCTCGTGAAGATCGGACTTGGTGTAGTGGATTTGGTTCGTGTAATCACTAAGACAATACGAGGGATGTTGTTTTGAGTGGGAGTTCACCTAGTTAATTTAAGAATTAAAATTGAACTCATTTTATCATAAACTTAGTCTAAACTCTTTGCAAATATGTTGTAGATCATGGCGCCCCCTCCATCAATTTTAACCAGTTCCTAGAGAAAGAAAAGCTTAAGAGCAATGGTAGCAACTTCACTGACTGGTTCCGTCATGTGAGGATTTTCCTCACTGGTGGAAGCCTGCAATATGTGCTCGATGCACCGCTAGGTCCCCCACCACCTCCTGCAGTATCCGAGGACGTAAAGAATGTTTACGAGACTCGGGTGACTCGGTACTCCGAAGTTCAGTGTGCCATCCTGTGCAGCCTAGAGGCAGAGCTCCAAAAGCATTTTGAGCACCACGACCCTTGTGAGATGATGCGTGAGCTCAAGGTTATCTTTGAAACTCATGCGGCCGTGGAGAGCTATGAGGCCTCGAAACAGTTCTTTGGTTGTATGATGGAAGAGGGCAGCTCCGTTAGTGAGCACGTGTTCGCCATGTCCGGACACGCGAAGAAGCTCAGTGACTTGGGGATTGTGATCCCTAACCAGCTGGGTATTCATCGTGTCCTCCAATCACTGCCACCAAGTTACAAGAACTTCGTGATGAACTACAACATGCAGAACATGAACAAAGAGTTACCTGAACTCTTCTCCATGCTGAAATCTGCTGAAGTAGAAATAAAGAAGGAGAACCAAGTGTTGATGGTCAACAAGACCACCAGTTTCAAGAAGCAGGGCAAGCCTAACAAGGGCAACTTCAAGAAGGGCGGCAAGAAAGTTGCGGCGCCTCCTGAGAAGCCTAAGGCTGGTCCTAAGCCTGAGACTGTGTGCTACTACTGCCAGGGGAAGGGGCACTGGAAGCGTAATTGCTCCAAATACTTGGCCGATCTGAAGAGCGGCCACATCAAGAAGAAAGGTATATTTGATATACATGTTATTGATGTCTATCTTACTGGTTCTCGTAGTAGTGCCTGGGTATTTGATACTGGTTCGGTTGCTCACATTTGTAACTCGAAACAGGAACTGCGGAATAAACGAAGCCTGGCGAGGGACGAGGTGACGATGCGCGTTGGAAATGGATCCAAAGTCGATGTGATCGCCGTCGGCACGCTCCCTCTACATCTACCTTCGGGATTAGTTTTAAACCTCAATAATTGTTATTTGGTACCTGCGTTGAGCATGAACATTATATCTGGATCTTGTTTGATGCAAGACGGTTATTCGTTTAAGTCTGAGAATAATGGTTGTTCGATTTATATGAGTAATGTCTTTTATGGCCATGCACCTGAGATGAATGGTTTATTCTTGTTAAATCTCGATAGTAGTGATACACATGTTCATAACATTGATGCTAAGCGAATTAAATTGAATGATAATTCTACTTATATGTGGCACTGTCGTCTTGGTCATATTGGAGTGAAGCGCATGAAGAAACTCCATTCCGATGGACTTCTTGAGTCACTTGACAGATGCGAAGCATGTCTAATGGGAAAAATGACTAAGACTCCATTTTCTGGTACAATGGAGCGAGCTACAGACTTATTGGAAATCATACATACCGATGTGTGCGGACCAATGAGTGTAGCATCGCGCGGTGGTTATCGTTATGTTCTAACCTTCACAGATGATCTGAGTAGATATGGGTATATTTACTTTATGAAACATAAGTCCGAGACTTTCGAGAAGTTCAAGGAATTCCAAAGTGAAGTAGAAAATCAACGTAACAAGAAGATTAAGTTTCTGCGTTCTGATCGCGGAGGCGAATATCTGAGTTATGAGTTTGGCATGCATTTAAAGAAATGCGGAATACTTTCACGTGGGTCCTTAGTTGTGCTCAGTTTTCCCCAGCTCCTTAGTTTTTCCTCAGTTTTACCCAAGCCTTTGTCTGAAACCATCACACGTGATGTAACGGCCGGTTGCCCGACGGTTGACCGTTATCTTCTGACTAGTGGGGCCACGTAGAGCCCGCAAAGACACGTCAGACCATCCATCTTTGTTTGACCGTAAGCATCGCTGTATCCCTGACCAAAACGCGAACGAGTGGGGCTTCGGTATATCGAATGACAAGTGGGGCCATGACGCTGATACAAGGGGCAATACACGGGTAGGATTAGATTTTTAAACGGAGCTCTACAGCGATGGCACGGAGGAGGTGGCATGCGGGGTGCCGAGATGAGATCGACGTCCACAAAGAACTGCATGAGGCGAGACCAGACGCATTAGATAGATATGAACTAGACGCGTTTAACCATGCAAAGAAGAGAAGAAATGGTCGACGACATCGACGACCACCTCAAAACTTTGACTGACCGTGTCGGACACGAACGCGAGCAATGTAGAGAAAACTAGTGTCTCTCCTTTCTGGCGTGTATAGGTGGGTGCTAGGAGAGTGTGGTGGCGAAGGGAAAGACCTCGCGGCGGTCTGTGGCGTCCAGCATAGCGGGTCGGCGTGGCCGTGCCCACAGCGGCGTGCATGCATGTTCGGCATTGGCATCAGCATGTACGTTCGGCATTGGCCTCGGCGGTATCTCTGGTGTGTCAGTGATCGAATGAGGGGACGGGATTGAGGGTGCATCCCGACGTTGACCTAGCAGTGGCGGCGAGCATAGCCGTTCTGACCATGCCGATATCGGCATCGGCATCGTTTGGAGGCTGTGGTGCTCGAATCAAGTTGGGATTTGTTTCTTGTAGGCCAAAATGAATTTGAAACAAGTTTCATGTTGAAGGTTAGGTAACGAAAGTTTGTAACTATCCCAAAATTATACTAGCGCCATGGTGAGGTTCTTTTTGATAGAGCTATACGGTTGGGCAAACTTTTTTGACACTTTTTAGATAGGGTTCCTTGTTGTTACACGTATGGCATCATGTATGGAAAATTTGGGGTCATTTGGAGATGTTCGAAAAAATCACTTTGCTTAAGCGCATGCCGTTTCGTCTCGCTGAAACCAGCTTTTCTAACAAGGTGATTTTTTCTACCTTCTCTAAATAACCTCAAATTTCATACAGCTGATCTTCTATACATAGATAGATAGATTGTTTCGTTTTTACATTTTTCGAACTTTTTATTTCCCTTTATAATACCCAATTGATTTTCAGGTCAAAACCTCGAAAAACAGCATCATGTATGGCATCATTTTCACCCTAAATTTCAAATTTTCTGAAACTTTCCCTTTTAGATATTCCTTGTTGTTATAGGTATGCCATCATGTATGCCAAACTTGGTTAGGTCTCACTGAAACCAGCTTTTGTAACAAATTAGGTTTTTTCTGCCTTCTCTAAATGACCTCAAAAATCATACGTGATAGGTTTATCATTCTATACAAAGATAGGTAATGGCTACAAGAAATCGGTGATGGTTTATCATTTTTTGCGTGAAAAGTAATGGCTACAAGAAATCGGTGATGGTTTATCATTTTTTGCGTGAAAATTAATGGTTACAACAAATCGGTGATGGTTTATCATTTTTTGCGTGAAAAGTAATGGCTACAACAAAGGGAATCGGTGATGGTTTATCATTTTTTTGCGTGAAAAGTAATGGCTACAACAAATTGTTGATGGTTTATCATTTTTTGCGTGAAAAGTAATGGCAACAACAAATCGGTGATGGTTTATCATTTTTTGCGTGAAAAGTAATGGCTACAACAAATCGGTGATGGTTTATCATTTTTTGCGTGAAAAGTAATGGCAACAACAAATCGGTGATGGTTTATCATTTTTTGCGTGAAAAATAACGCCTAAAAGAGTTTATAATTTTTAGCGCGTGAAAAATAATACAGAAAACCGCCCTTCAGCATACTTAGAGGGTGGAAGCTAACCGCCAACAGAGAGAGAGGGGTTATCCTGCCCGTTCCCTAGATCATACGATCAACGGTCGGCGGGCACGATCCGCGTGACATGGGCTAGACCAATCAGGGCGATGTTGCACGTCTGCGAGAATTTGTGAAGAGAGAGGGCAAAACTGAGTACTATCAAGAAACCAAGGGCACCTGAGTAGTAAACAGACTAAGGGATTCAAATTTGAGATTTAAAAAATGGAAAATGCGTGTTTTGTACAATGAAACCCATCTTGGCCTACCTCAAACTATTTGCAATACCAATATACATCAGTGTGAGAATTGTGGCCTCATTTAGACAAAGTATGATTTGGGGGAAGCTGTTTTGGGAAGGGCTTATTGTGGAAAACCATGCACCTTCATAGCTACTAGGTGATTTGAGAAGTGGAAATTTGTGGTAAAACTTGATTTATCTATGATTTGAGAAGTGGCAATTTGTGGTAAAGACTCCATGAGTAAGTGCCACTCTTTTTCGGATTTTTTTGCACATTAAATGACTCATTTAACTAGTTAATCTCATTTGTTGACTCTCTGTTGACCAGCCACTTGAGGGTAAAACTGAGTATATTGCACTAGCCAGTATTAGCACTCGAGGGGAAAATTGAGCACACAAAAAATGCTAGTATAAGACTCGAGGGTATACCTGAGTATATCTAAATTTCCAGGGTTAGACTCGAGGACACGTGCAATTGTTGACGCGTAGACGCGGGTCGCGGTGGAGAAGTCGAGACGTGCAATCGTGGACGCGTGTCGCGTTGCAGAAGTCCAAGACGTGCAGACGTGCACCTGTGCACGCGTAGGACGCGGGTCGCATTAACCACCCCTCGCCTTTATAGACGCCTCCTCGCACTCTCTCTGTCACTCTCACTCGCTCACGCATCGCCAACTCTCTCACGTCCCATCATCTTCTCCAAAGCAAAAAACCCTCTCCCTCTACGGCAACTAAACTATAAACCGGTCTCCAACTACACTATGAGACCGGTGAGAAAGAAACCCTATCAAGAGCAAACCTTATACTTGCGCATTCCACTTGAGCTCGATGATGACGATCTTGACCTCAACAAGATGGAACGCCTTTCTTGATTGTGCTTGCTTGACGAAGTCTTGTGGATTGCTCCCCCATAATCCACCATGGGAGAGCTTCTTCTTCGGCGCATCTTCACATATCCATGAACACCATATGGATGGCAAGAGTCAAGCAAAGGATCTCTTCGAGATGGCTCATCTTGAACTTGCACTTCATTTCTTCATGGCAAGCTTCAAGCTTATGATCTCTTCGAGTTGGCTCATCTTGAACTTGCACTCCATTTCTTCATGGCAAGCTTCAAGCATATGATCTCTTCGAGTTGGCTCATCTTGAACTTGCACTTCATTTTCATCTTCAAGACATACTTGACACTTGATCTTCTTCATTTGCTCCTTATTGCAATCTTGAAGCCAACATATGGTTCAAGCATCGCCTATGGACAACTCCTACAAATATAACTCAATGCAAACATTAGTCCATAGGGATTGTCATTAATTACCAAAACCACACATGGGGGCTCCATGCACTTTTCTCCCCCAGGGAAAGGATGACCACCTATATTAGAGGGGATGGCCAAGGCACCCTTCATCCAACCCTAGCCGCCCCCTCCCCCATCCATATATGCAGGGCGAAGCCCTGCACTTTCTTCCACCACCACCACCACCACACCGCCTGCTGGGATTCCGTGGAGATCTACCACACCTGCTGCGCTGGAACAAGAGGAATCGCACCGTACGCGCACCGAGTACGGAAGTGCTGCCGGATTGCAGCACCGGGGACGATCTACATCAACAACGAGATCTAATCTCGTAGGCTTTGAAAATCTTCAAGGGTTAGTCTCATATCCATCTCGTTGCTCGATCTTGTAGATTAGATCTTGGGTGTTCCATAGATTAGATCTTGGTTTTATTCGTCTTGCGGTAGGAAATTTTTGTTTTCTATGCAACGAACCCATCAGTGGTATCAGAGCCATGTCTATGCATAGATCTGTTGCACGAGTAGAACACAATGGTTTTGTGGGCGGTGATGCTTTTGTTGCTTTAGTTTGTGTACTTTGCATCTTGCGGGATGGTGGGATGAAGCGGCCCGGGCTAACTTTACATGACCGCGTCTCATGAGACTTGCTCCACGTTTGACATGCAACTTGTATTGCATAAGTGGCTTTGCGGGTGTCTGTCTCTCCCACCATAGTGAAGATTACAATTTGCACTTTCTATTGTCAACACTAGTATCACCGTTGTGGTTCATGTTCGTAGGTAGATTGGATCTTACTCGAAAACCCTAAACCACGTAAAATATGCAAACCAAATTAGAGGCGTCTAACTTGTTTTTGCAGGGTTTGGTGATGTGATATGGCCATGATGTGATGATGATTATATTTGATGTATGAGATGTTCATTGTTGTATTATGGCAACCGGCAGGAGCCTAATGGTTGTCTTTAATTTTTGTTAAAGACCTGCGTGTCTATTCATCATGTAATAGCTTTATTTCAAGTAGTTGTTATAGTAGCTATAAGTGATGGACAACCATGAAGCGGCGCCACTGACCTTGACGCCATGCTGGTGATGATGGAGATCATGTCCGTGCTTTGGAGATGGAGATCAAAAGCACAAGAAGAAAGGCCATATCATATCACACATTATGAATTGCATGTGATGTTAATCCTTTATGCATCTTATTTTGCTTAGATCGCGACGGTAGCATTATAAGATGATCCCTCTCACTAAATATCAAGATAATAAAGTGTTCATCCTTAGTATGCACCGTTGCTAAGACTTGTCGTTTCGAAGCATCTCGTGATGATCGGGTGTGATAGACTCTACATGTGCATACAACGGGTGCAAGCCAGATTTGCACACGCGGATACTAAGGTTGCCTTGACGAGCCTAGCATGTACAGACATGGTCTCGGAACACGGGATACCGAAAGGTAGAGCATGAGTCATATGAATGATATGATGAACACTTTGAGTGTTCGCCTTTGAAGCTACATCTTTTCTCGTGAAGATCGGACTTGGTGTAGTGGATTTGGTTCGTGTAATCACTAAGACAATGCGAGGGATGTTGTTTTGAGTGGGAGTTCACCTAGTTAATTTAAGAATTAAAATTGAACTCATTTTATCATAAACTTAGTCTAAACTCTTTGCAAATATGTTGTAGATCATGGCGCCCCCTCCATCAATTTTAACCAGTTCCTAGAGAAAGAAAAGCTTAAGAGCAATGGTAGCAACTTCACTGACTGGTTCCGTCATGTGAGGATTTTCCTCACTGGTGGAAGCCTGCAATATGTGCTCGATGCACCGCTAGGTCCCCCACCACCTCCTGCAGTATCCGAGGACGTAAAGAATGTTTACAAGACTCGGGTGACTTGGTACTCCGAAGTGGAGTGTGCCATCCTGTGCAGCCTAGAGGCAGAGCTCCAAAAGCATTTTGAGCACCACGACCCTTGTGAGATGATGCGTGAGCTCAAGGTTATCTTTGAAACTCATGCGGCCGTGGAGAGCTATGAGGCCTCGAAACAGTTCTTTGGTTGTATGATGGAAGAGGGCAGCTCCGTTAGTGAGCACGTGTTCGCCATGTCCGGACACGCGAAGAAGCTCAGTGACTTGGGGATTGTGATCCCTAACCAGCTGGGTATTCATCGTGTCCTCCAATCACTGCCACCAAGTTACAAGAACTTCGTGATGAACTACAACATGCAGAACATGAACAAAGAGTTACATGAACTCTTCTCCATGCTGAAATCTGCTGAAGTAGAAATACGGAAGGAGAACCAAGTGTTGATGGTCAACAAGACCACCAGTTTCAAGAAGCAGGGCAAGCCTAACAAGGGCAACTTCAAGAAGGGCGGCAAGAAAGTTGCGGCGCCTCCTGAGAAGCCTAAGGCTGGTCCTAAGCCTGAGACTGTGTGCTACTACTGCCAGGGGAAGGGGCACTGGAAGCGTAATTGCTCCAAATACTTGGCCGATCTGAAGAGCGGCCACATCAAGAAGAAAGGTATATTTGATATACATGTTATTGATGTCTATCTTACTGGTTCTCGTAGTAGTGCCTGGGTATTTGATACTGGTTCGGTTGCTCACATTTGTAACTCGAAACAGGAACTGCGGAATAAACGAAGCCTGGCGAGGGACGAGGTGACGATGCGCGTTGGAAATGGATCCAAAGTCGATGTGATCGCCGTCGGCACGCTCCCTCTACATCTACCTTCGGGATTAGTTTTAAACCTCAATAATTGTTATTTGGTACCTGCGTTGAGCATGAACATTATATCTGGATCTTGTTTGATGCAAGACGGTTATTCGTTTAAGTCTGAGAATAATGGTTGTTCGATTTATATGAGTAATGTCTTTTATGGCCATGCACCTGAGATGAATGGTTTATTCTTGTTAAATCTCGATAGTAGTGATACACATGTTCATAACATTGATGCTAAGCGAATTAAATTGAATGATAATTCTACTTATATGTGGCACTGTCGTCTTGGTCATATTGGAGTGAAGCGCATGAAGAAACTCCATTCCGATGGACTTCTTGAGTCACTTGACAGATGCGAAGCATGTCTAATGGGAAAAATGACTAAGACTCCATTTTCTGGTACAATGGAGCGAGCTACAGACTTATTGGAAATCATACATACCGATGTGTGCGGACCAATGAGTGTAGCATCGCGCGGTGGTTATCGTTATGTTCTAACCTTCACGGATGATCTGAGTAGATATGGGTATATTTACTTTATGAAACATAAGTCCGAGACTTTCGAGAAGTTCAAGGAATTCCAAAGTGAAGTAGAAAATCAACGTAACAAGAAGATTAAGTTTCTGCGTTCTGATCGCGGAGGCGAATATCTGAGTTATGAGTTTGGCATGCATTTAAAGAAGGGATTTCTTTTTCGTGACACCGCCGGGAACACCCCAGCTCCTTAGTTTTTCCTCAGTTTTACCCAAGCCTTTGTCTGAAACCATCACACGTGATGTAACGGCCGGTTGCCCGACGGTTGACCGTTATCTTCTGACTAGTGGGGCCACGTAGAGCCCGCAAAGACACGTCAGACCATCCATCTTTGTTTGACCGTAAGCATCGCTGTATCCCTGACCAAAACGCGAACGAGTGGGGCTTCGGTATATCGAATGACAAGTGGGGCCATGACGTTGATACAAGGGGCAATACACGGGTAGGATTAGATTTTTAAACGGAGCTCTACAGCGATGGCACGGAGGAGGTGGCATGCGGGGTGCCGAGATGAGATCGACGTCCACAAAGAACTGCATGAGGCGAGACCAGACGCATTAGATAGATATGAACTAGACGCGTTTAACCATGCAAAGAAGAGAAGAAATGGTCGACGACATCGACGACCACCTCAAAACTTTGACTGACCGTGTCGGACACGAACGCGAGCAATGTAGAGAAAACTAGTGTCTCTCCTTTCTGGCGTGTATAGGTGGGTGCTAGGAGAGTGTGGTGGCGAAGGGAAAGACCTCGCGGCGGTCTGTGGCGTCCAGCATAGCGGGTCGGCGTGGCCGTGCCCACAGCGGCGTGCATGCATGTTCGGCATTGGCATCAGCATGTACGTTCGGCATTGGCCTCGGCGGTATCTCTGGTGTGTCAGTGATCGAATGAGGGGACGGGATTGAGGGTGCATCCCGACGTTGACCTAGCAGTGGCGGCGAGCATAGCCGTTCTGACCATGCCGATATCGGCATCGGCATCGGCATCGTTTGGAGGCTGTGGTGCTCGAATCAAGTTGGGATTTGTTTCTTGTAGGCCAAAATGAATTTGAAACAAGTTTCATGTTGAAGGTTAGGTAACGAAAGTTTGTAACTATCCCAAAATTATACTAGCGCCATGGTGAGGTTCTTTTTGATAGAGCTATACGGTTGGGCAAACTTTTTTGACACTTTTTAGATAGGGTTCCTTGTTGTTACACGTATGGCATCATGTATGGAAAATTTGGGGTCATTTGGAGATGTTCGAAAAAATCACTTTGCTTAAGCGCATGCCGTTTCGTCTCGCTGAAACCAGCTTTTCTAACAAGGTGATTTTTTCTACCTTCTCTAAATAACCTCAAATTTCATACAGCTGATCTTCTATACATAGATAGATAGATTGTTTCGTTTTTACATTTTTCGAACTTTTTATTTCCCTTTATAATACCCAATTGATTTTCAGGTCAAAACCTCGAAAAACAGCATCATGTATGGCATCATTTTCACCCTAAATTTCAAATTTTCTGAAACTTTCCCTTTTAGATATTCCTTGTTGTTATAGGTATGCCATCATGTATGCCAAACTTGGTTAGGTCTCACTGAAACCAGCTTTTGTAACAAATTAGGTTTTTTCTGCCTTCTCTAAATGACCTCAAAAATCATACGTGATAGGTTTATCATTCTATACAAAGATAGGTAATGGCTACAAGAAATCGGTGATGGTTTATCATTTTTTGCGTGAAAAGTAATGGCTACAAGAAATCGGTGATGGTTTATCATTTTTTGCGTGAAAATTAATGGTTACAACAAATCGGTGATGGTTTATCATTTTTTGCGTGAAAAGTAATGGCTACAACAAAGGGAATTGGTGATGGTTTATCATTTTTTTGCGTGAAAAGTAATGGCTACAACAAATTGTTGATGGTTTATCATTTTTTGCGTGAAAAGTAATGGCAACAACAAATCGGTCATGGTTTATCATTTTTTGCGTGAAAAGTAATGGCTACAACAAATCGGTGATGGTTTATCATTTTTTGCGTGAAAAGTAATGGCAACAACAAATCGGTGATGGTTTATCATTTTTTGTGTGAAAAATAACGCCTAAAAGAATTTATAATTTTTAGCGCGTGAAAAATAATACAGAAAACCGCCCTTCAGCATACTTAGAGGGTGGAAGCTAACCGCCAACAGAGAGAGAGGGGTTATCCTGCCCGTTCCCTAGATCATACGATCAACGGTCGGCGGGCACGATCCGCGTGACATGGGCTAGACCAATCAGGGCGATGTTGCACGTCTGCGAGAATTTGTGAAGAGAGAGGGCAAAACTGAGTACTATCAAGAAACCAAGGGCACCTGAGTAGTAAACAGACTAAGGGATTCAAATTTGAGATTTAAAAAATGGAAAATGCGTGTTTTGTACAATGAAACCCATCTTGGCCTACCTCAAACTATTTGCAATACCAATATACATCAGTGTGAGAATTGTGGCCTCATTTAGACAAAGTATGATTTGGGGGAAGCTGTTTTGGGAAGGGCTTATTGTGGAAAACCATGCACCTTCATAGCTACTAGGTGATTTGAGAAGTGGAAATTTGTGGTAAAACTTGATTTATCTATGATTTGAGAAGTGGCAATTTGTGGTAAAGACTCCATGAGTAAGTGCCACTCTTTTTCGGATTTTTTTGCACATTAAATGACTCATTTAACTAGTTAATCTCATTTGTTGACTCTCTGTTGACCAGCCACTTGAGGGTAAAACTGAGTATATTGCACTAGCCAGTATTAGCACTCGAGGGGAAAATTGAGCACACAAAAAATGCTAGTATAAGACTCGAGGGTATACCTGAGTATATCTAAATTTCCAGGGTTAGACTCGAGGACACGTGCAATTGTTGACGCGTAGACGCGGGTCGCGGTGGAGAAGTCGAGACGTGCAATCGTGGACGCGTGTCGCGTTGCAGAAGTCCAAGACGTGCAGACGTGCACCTGTGCACGCGTAGGACGCGGGTCGCATTAACCACCCTCGCCTTTATAGACGCCTCCTCGCACTCTCTCTGTCACTCTCACTCGCTCACGCATCGCCAACTCTCTCACGTCCCATCATCTTCTCCAAAGCAAAAAACCCTCTCCCTCTCCCTCTTCCTCCGCCGGAGAGATGGACAAGGAGAATGCCAATCCCATCGTCGAGGTAGGCTCGAAGCGCGACGCCTCCATCTTCGGCGCCGTCCCCTCTACGGACGTCGCCGCCGCCGCCGCCGCCGGTGCATCGGAGGCTGCTGCCGCCGGTGGCAGTCAGATCCCGGCGGGATGGGACCCCTATGACCCCGTGCCGTACGTCCCGCCCCCGAACCCCTACGACACCTCCCTGGAGGACCCATGGAACGAGGTAACTACGGTTTGCTTCCTTTTTTGTTCCCCATTCCTTTTTGAACCCTATTTTTGCTGGTGTAGATGGATCTGTAGATGGATGAGTATTGGGCTAATATTTGCGCCGATTTTATTCCATTTTGTTTTGATCACTTCTTGATTTCGTTTAAGATTTGGGGTTCGGCTGTTCGGTTAATTTATGCAAGTAATATTGGATCTCAATCAGTTAATTTATGCAAGTAATCATGGGATCTCAATCAGTTATTTTATGCACTAATCAAAAGATATCAACCGTTTAATTTTGCAAATAATCTCGAATGTGTTCAAGTTCAGATCTAGTTCAGATCTAGAATCTGTTTCTTTGCCTATGATGAATCGTTGGGCACAAATTTTTACAGGGAGGGTTCAGCGAACCATTGCTGTGTACAAATCTGTTGTGCATGAGCTTTAGTTCGCTAACACCTTCCCTGTAGATATATAATCATGTCCACTCTAACTGAGGCTGACTCTGTTTTTCTTAACTTTGTTATCATGCACGTTAGTCATCGTTGCAACTCATTCACTAGTTTCTGTTTGATATGGATCAGATGTCTGGCAGCGACGTCGGCAGCGACGAAGAGGACGAGGACGTCAAGACTCGCCAGGTGCTGCGGAGGCTGCAGGTCGGCCAGTACATCTCCTACTTCGCCAAGGAGGTCTACAGGTGCCCCTTCTGCACCAGGAGACTCGGCGCCACGGACTTCAACTGCCTCGTCACGCATGCTGAGAACATCAGCACCACCTTCCCCAAGGTCGGCACGACGGTGAACGTCCACTCCTTCCGCGCCAAGCACAGGGCGCTCGGCATGCACCTCCGCAGCTTGCAGCGGGTGGAGATCTCCGCCGGGCGCATGCCTCCGCTCAAGCCCAAGGCTCCCAAGGGGAGCAAGAGCAACAAGTGGAGGCAGAGCCAGATGGGGTAGGCGGAGTCCTGGACGTGTGCTGCTGCTGCCTCCTATTTTGTTGTTGGGATCCCTTTGTTGTTAGCTAGGGATCCCTTGTTGTTATGTTAGTATGATGGTGCTGTGAAGAACCTGTTACTATGTTGGCTGCTGTGTATGCAGCTTATTATCTATCCATATTATCTATCCCTATTCTACTATATTTTGTTGGCCGTACTTAGTTTTCTTGATTTACTATGACTGTGAATTTATCGTACATTACCCTGGAGATTTGCTTCTAGATTTAACTACATACATATGGACCAGAGGGAGTACTAGATTTGCTGCCATATTGGGCAAACAACGAGGGCCAAAAGGCACAAATAATTGAAGAAAGTCAGAAATGCAAGCTTCTCTAGATTTTATACTAATTTGGTGAAAAGGACAGAGAGAAAGAGGGGGAAAAGGTGCACTTAATAATGCCAATTTGGGGCCGAGAGAGACAGAACCCAGCTCCTGCTCACGTGCAACCAAACGCTTCTCGTCCTGTCCCACGCGGTCCCTTTCTACCAGCCCCACGCGACGCGGGCCCACACGACGCGGCCCCACACGTGACAGAATGGTCAACTAAACGGGAATCCTGCCGTCTGAGCTGCTTCTGCGGGTTTCAAACAAGGGCTTGGGGAAAACTGAGGAAAAACTAAGGAGCTGGGGAAAACTGAGTACAACTAAGGACCCGAGGGCACGAAAATAGAAATCCCTTTAAAGAAATGCATAATACTTTCACAGTTGACACCGCCGGGAACACCGCAGCACAATGGTGTGTCCGAACATCGTAATCGAACTCTCTTAGATATGGTTCGGTCTATGATGTCTCTTACCGATTTGCCGTTATCGTTTTGGGGTTATGCATTAGAGACAGCCGCATTCACTTTAAATAAGGCACCATCTAAATCCGTTGAAACGACACCGTGTGAATTATGGTTTGGGAAGAAACCTAAGCTGTCGTTCCTTAAAGTTTGGGGTTGTGAAGCTTATGTAAAGAAGTTACAACCTGACAAGCTAGAACCCAAAGCGGAGAAATGCGTCTTCATAGGATACCCTAAAGAAACAATTGGGTACACTTTCTATCACAGATCCAAAGGCAAAATCTTTGTTGCCAAGAACGGATCCTTTCTTGAGAAGGAGTTTCTCACTAAAGAAGTGACTGGAAGGAAAAGTAGAACTCGACGAGGTTGATGAACCTTCTCTCATAGATCAGAGTAGCGCAGTGCCGGAAGAAGTTCCTGCGCAGCCTGCACCGATAGGAGAGGAAGCAAATGATAATGATCATGAAACTTCGAACGAGGAAGCTACTGAACCTCGCAGATCGACGAGGGAACGTACCACTCCTGATTGGTATGATCCCTGTCTAAATGTCATGATTGTGGACGACAATGATGAAGACCCTGCGACATATGAAGAAGCAATGATGAGCCCAGATTCCAACAAATGGCAAGAAGACATGAAATCCAAAATGGGATCCATGTATGATAACCAAGTATAGACTTTGGTAGACTTACCTGATAGCCGCAAGGCTGTCGAGAATAAATGGATCTTCAAGAGAAAAACATGTGCTGATGGTAATATTACTGTCTATAAAGCTCGACTTGTCGCGAAGGGGTTCCGACAAATTCAAGGAGTTGACTACGATGAGACTTTCTCACCTGTAGCGAAGCTAAAGTCTGTGAGGATTTTGTTAGCAATAGCTGCATTTTTGGATTATGAGATTTGGCAGATGGATGTCAAAACGGTGTTCCTTAATGGTGATATTGAGGAAGAGTTGTATATGGTACAACCCAAAGGTTTTGTCGATCCTAAAAATGCTGACAAGGTATGCAAACTTCAGCGTTCCATTTATGGACTGAAGCAAGCATCCCGGAGTTGGAACCGACGCTTTGATGGAGTGATCAAAGACTTCGGGTTTATACGGACTCATGGTGAGGCTTGTATTTACAAGAAAGTGAGTGGGAGCTCTGTAGCGTTCCTGATATTATATGTAGATGACATATTATTGATTGGGAATGATATAGAACTATTAAGCAGCGTTAAAGGTTATTTGAATAAGTCTTTTTCAATGAAAGACCTTGGTGAAGCAGCGTACATTTTAGGCATCAAGATTTATAGAGATAGATCAAGACGCCTAATAGGCCTTTCACAGAGTACATACCTGGACAAAATTCTAAAGAAGTTTAGAATGGATGAAAGCAAGAAAGGGTTCTTGCCTATGTTGCCAGGTAAGGTCTTGAGTAAGACTCAAGGTCCGGCTACGGCAGATGAAAGAGAGAGGATGAGCAAGATCCCCTATGCTTCGGCAGTAGGCTCTATCATGTATGCCATGTTGTGTACTAGACCGGATATCGCACATGCTGTTAGTTTGACCAGCAGATATCAAAGTGATCCAGGAATGGAACACTGGACAACGGTCAAGAATATCCTGAAGTACTTGAAAAGGACTAAGGATATGTTTCTTTGTTATGGCGGTGACCAAGAGCTCGTTGTAACCAGTTACACCGATGCAAGTTGGAACACCGATCCTGATGAATCTAAGTCTCAGTCTGGGTACGTGTTTATATTGAATGGTGTTGCAGTAAGCTGGAGCAGTTCCAAGCAGTGCACGGTGGCGAAATCTTCAACAGAATCTGAATATATAGCGGCTTCAGAGGCTTCATCGGAAGCGGTATGGATGAAGAGGTTCATTGTTGAGCTTGGTGTGGTTCCTAGTGCATTGGACCCATTAGTCATTTATTGTGACAACACGGGTGCCATCGCCAATGCAAAGGAACCAAGGTCACACAAGAAGCTAAAGCATATCAAGCTGCGTTTTCATTCGATTCGCGAGTACATCGAAGATGGTGAAGTAGAGATTTGCAAAGTACACACAGATCTGAATGTTGCAGATCCGTTGACTAAAGCTCTCCCTAGGGCAAAGCATGACCAACACCAGAATGCCATGGGTGTTAGGTACCTTACAATGTAATCTAGATTATTGACTCTAGTGCAAGTGGGAGACTGTTGGAGATATGCCCAAGAGGCAATAATAAAGTGGTTATTATAATATCTTTGTGTTTATGATAAATGTTTGCATACCATGCTATAATTGTATTAACCGAAACATTGATACATGTGTGTTATGTAAACAACAAGGAGTCCCTAGTAAGCCTCTTGTATAACTAGCTTGTTGATTAATGGATGATCATGGTTTCGTGATCATGAACATTGGATGTTATTAATAACAAGGTTATGTCATTGGTTGAATGATATAATGGACACACACCCAATTGAGCGTAGCATAAGATCAAGTCATTAAGTTCAATTTGCTATAAGCTTTCGATACATAGTTGTCTAAGTTCTTCGACCATGAGATCATGTAAATCACTTACACCGGAAGGGTACTTTGATAACATCAAACGCCATTGCGTAAATGGGTGGTTATAAAGATGGGATTAAATATTTGGAAAGTGTGAGTTGAGGCATATGGATCAATAGTGGGATTTGTCCATCCCGATGACGGATAGATATACTCTGGGCCCTCTCGGTGGAATGTCATCTGATTAGCTTGCAAGCATATGATTGGATCATAAGAGATGACATACCACGGTACGAGTAAAGAGTACTTGTCGGTAACGAGGTTGAACAAGGTATGGAGATACCGATGATCGAACCTCGGACAAGTAAAATATCGCGTGACAAAGGGAATCAGCATCGTATGTAAATGGTTCAATCGATCACTAAGTCATCGTTGAATATGTGGGAGCCATTATGGATCTCCAGATCCCGCTATTGGTTATTGCTCGGAGAGGAGTCTCGACCATGTCTGCATAGTTCGCGAATCGTAGGGTGACGCGCTTAAGGTTCGATGTCGCATAAGTAGATTCAGAATATGAGATGGAGTCCGAAGTTTTTGTTCGGAGTCTCGGATGGGATCCAGGACATCACGAGGAGGTACGGAATGGTCCGGAGAATAAGATTCATATAAGGAAGTCATTTTCCGGGGTTCGGGAAAAAGTCCGGTGTTTTGACCGGAGCTTCTAGAAGGTTCTAGAGGGCCACCAGTGGGCCCACCACCCCGGGAGAGGCCACGTAGGCGCCACATGGCATGGTGGGGCCTGTCCACTATGACATGTGGGCCTAGGCCGCCCCCCCTTAGAGATAAGATCTATCTCTAGTTTAAATGGTTTAAATCTAGAGATAAGATCTATCCCCTAAAATAAATGGTTTAAATTAGGAGATAAAGGGGAACACTTGGGGGAGGGTTTTCCCTCCATGCGCCGGCCAAGGGGAGGGTGGGCCCTAGGGGAAACCCTAGGCCGACCCCTCCACCTATATAAAGGGGGACGGGGTGGCCGGCCAAGGCACCCCTCATCCAACCCTAGCCGCCCCCCTCTCTTCCACCTCCATACACTGCGCAGGCTTAGGCGAAGCCCTGCAGTAATTCTTCTCCACCACCACCACCACGCCGTCGTGCTGCTGGGATTCCGTGGAGATCTACCACACCTCCGCTGCCCGCTGGAACGGGAGAGGAAGGGGCTTCATCAACACCGTACGCGCGACCGAGTACGGAAGTGCTGCCGGATTGCAGCACCGGGGACGATCGTCTACATCAACAACGAGATCTGATCTCGTAGGCTTTGGAAATCTTCAAGGGTTAGTCTCATATCCATCTCGTTGCTCCGATCTTGTAGATTAGATCTTGGGTGTTCCATAGATTAGATCTTGGTTTTATTCGTCTTGCGGTAGGAAAGTTTTTGTTTTCTATGCAATGAACCTCATCAGGCACCTGGTGATCAACGCCCGCAAGAGGCCCCCCACTCATAGGGACCCACATGTCTGGCTTGAATCTTCCTGACACTCTCTATGATCATGTACAACATTTGGTCTTGAGACCTGTAAGAGCAGGGTATTGAACAATAGTAAATTGAGATTGAACCACACCAATTGCCCGCTCGATATCTTTCCCGCAACTCTTCTGGCACTCAGCAAAGTGGGAACTCTTCTAACCTAGAGGCGCGGAAAATGTTGCTTATATTTCATAGATACCATCGGATAGATATATTACCCTTTGGTATATGAGTTGCCATTGATCTCATAGTTGCATGGTGGAACATGACTTCCACTAGCTCCGCAAACATCGGATATAAATGCATCACGTTGATCTCATTATGTGATCCATCCATTCCAAAGAAAGAATGCCAGATCCACATGTCATGATCTGCCATAGCTTCTAGTATCGTACTGAAGTATCCGTGATGCCCTTTGTACAAACATTGCCAAGCAAACAAACATTTTTTCTATGGCCAGTGCATGCAATCGATGCTTCCAACCATCACAGAAATCCTCTCGCTGCATTTTGTGCCATGATCTTAGTAGTTTTTACCTCATTTGGCCCTCTCAAGCAGTCTTTGCCAAACTTTCCCACGACAGATCTGCAGAATTTATACATGCATTCGATCACGGTGGACTCACCATGCGAAAGTAGTCATCATGTGAATCGATCACTAGGGGCTCCATATGCAAGCAACCATATATAGAAGCGGTGCACTTATGGCTCGACAAGAAACCAGCCGTGCCAATGGCCTTGTGATTCAACTTAAAGTAGTCTTTGTACTCTCTCACGCCATGAAGAATTTCCATGAACACATCCTTCCTTGTCCTATAGCGTCTCCGAAAATTATCGGCGAGGTAGTCGGTGTAGAGCATGGTAGGACCCTTCAACATGCTTTGATTTCTTTCTTCTGGACTTTGAACCTCCACGGCGCAACCCCTTCTTATTCTTCTGCTCGGCGTCATCAAGCAGTTTTTGAAGGTAACTGATGATCGATAGGTGCTCTCAGACGTCGACGATGAGGGCGTCCTTCTCCTCCATATTTTATTTTGATCATCTCGTTTTTGCTATTCATGACCTATGACTCTATGAGGCAAAAGAAATCGTTAGAAATCAATAGCGGTAAGGGAGGCAAGAACCACGACCAATAGCTCCTACCAAACAAACGGCCGAACATCTTCAGCGCGCGGAATAGCCACCATGTTTTGGGGCCGAGTCGGTGAACTCCAGGCGGCGAAATGGGCGGTAGGGCTGTGAGGCGTCATTGTGGATTCCGGCGTAGGCAGTCTATTCCGTGGGAATGGCCGGTGAATTGAAAAGCCGTGAGAGGGGTGGGAGGGGAGCCACATTGCGAAAGAAAAGGCGGGAGGCAACATCACCGGCTTTGGTCGCTGGCAGGCGGGTACCCACGATAACCCTTGTAGAGGGGACGTGGGATTGGGGCGTGGGACAATCTATTGGACAACGCCAAACCGAAAGATATTTTGGAGTGCGTGACTGGGCGCAGTCAATTGTCTGACACGCCTCAAATTAGTTTGGGGAGGCGACGCGAGATGCTTTTATCTCCCCTCTTCCGTGTAACTCGGCATGACCCTCTCCATGAAAAGTCGATAAGAGCATCCCCATCCGGGTCCCCCAAGCAGGGCTCCAAATGAAAATGGGGGCGCTGGACAAAAATGGGCGTCCATTGGCGTTCCCCAAATGCGTACCGATCCCGGCGTGGCCCAATTTCCTGCCCGGCGTCCCTAGGTCGTCTCCGACCTACATGGCATGCCCTAGGCACGCCAGACACGAGCGGAAAGGCGGCATCACGAGGCAGGACACACCTATCATTGGCTCAGCCGAGTCATATTTGAATATGAAATTTCGTCGCCCTCTCCCATCATTTTCATACCCTCCCGCCTTGCCCGCCAATTTCTCCTGCCCGCCCACGATATCATCACCGATGACGCGAACACCATCAGTTTTGCACCACCGCCGCCATGCCACCGAAAGATCCAAAGGGTAGGAAGATGGAGAAGGGAGCGGCTGTGATAACTACGAACGAGGCCCTCATCAAGCCGCGGCCACCGTGGCCGCCGAAGACGCATCCGCCGGGGCTGACGAACGATGAGTAGGCGGCCATCGTCATCGACAGCGGCGTTGATAGATGACGTATCATCGGAGCAGGTGCAATCCGCCACTGAGAAGTGGAAGACGGAGATCACGATGTTGTCGTCCATGCGAACTGAAGAAACCAAAGAAAGGTGGGCGACCATGTTGGAGAAGTAGGATAAGAAAATCATGCTCGAAACGGTGAGAGTGCGGTGAAGAAGCGGATGGAAGATTTCCTCATATTGACGACCGGCTCATCGGGCATGGATGAGAGATGAAGGTGTCGTATTCGCTCATCCACGACGCCATCTTGCAAGAAATGGGCATTCGCCAGCCGATGGCATCATCTACAACGGGCAACCAAGTATGGTGACAGGAGGCGTCGCCTGGCGAGTAGGGGCAGTCGCCGACAGACGAGCACAACAACCACCACCGTCTATTTGATTCACTTCATGTAATATTTATCACCAGATTGAGCGGTCCTTTTGGTGCCGGAACCTATGATTGCCGAACAGGGGGACGCTGCTAAGCAGATCCGTTCCTAAAAATCGACAACCCAATCCAACTTTTTTCAAACTATCTATCCGACGCTTTCGCCGAATACCGTTTGGAGCACCCGGCTAGGGATGCTCTAAAAAATACGACTTGGAGGTAAAAAGCCCTCCAATTAATTCAATATAAGATATTTGGGTGTACGACAAGCGGGCGTTAGCACTTGAACTCGGGATCTCGCAGCTAGAACATTGTATGAGCACTAGCCAACCATTCGGACTATGCCTCGGTTCACCGGCTAGGGATGCTCTAACCTTACCTTGCTCCTTCCTTCTCAACCTACGTGTTCGGTGTTCCCATCTAAAAATACCGTTTTCCCCCTGTGCACCACACTGGCTTGCCCCGGTTAGGCTCCGACTCGAGCAGTCAAGCAATCGAACCGAGTGAGCAGAGCGCAACCACTTCGCATCACCCCTGCGCCCCTCCATAAAACCCTCCTTTCCCCCAAGCCCAGCCACCCACACCGGCGAGCGCGAGGCAGGCACCGCGTCTGCGAGCTAGGTATGCTACCGCCCTCCCAAATCTCGCCCTTCTCCTTGCAAGCTTCTCCCGATTCGCACGAATTCTCCCCCCGATTCCCAAATCATGGTTAGTGACGCGGTGAACTGGGGAGGAGAAATGAAAGTAAAGAACTCGCCACTGTGCGGTGTGTCCTTGTCTTTGTGTTCCCGAGTTGTTCCGTGATCGTGGAGGGGCTTGGGGTTTTCCAATGCATCCGAGTTCTTAGCTTGCTTCAGAGGATATTTAGAGATCCTGGCTCTTCTCAAGAGTCCTGTGGTGCGTTTGGGGTTTTCCGTTTTCGGAAAGGGGGTCTTGGGGTTTTCTAATTCGCCATCAAGAGTGAAGAGGGTTTCTTTCCAGTTTCCAATTTTTTTTTGCTTTTTTTTCTTGCTAATTATTTGGTTCAGATCTGCATTGCCCTTGAATATTTTCAACTTTTTGTTTCTGATGTGCAAAATTGTGAAAGTTCTTACCTTGGCATGCGTGGTCGATTTCAGTTTCAGAGGATTCCCAGGGAGAGGAAGTGCAAGATCTATGGGAAACTCGTGTGCTACTGGTGCCAGTAAGGATTTATTTGGAGCTTCTCTCAGCTTCTTACTACAGTTAGTTCAGATTTTTTCGTTCTGTGAAGTGAGCAAGATTCAGACTGTTCCTTATTTTGTGTACCATCTGTACACCCGTTAGTTTTGGCAAAAAATCGAGTGTGTGTGTGCACAACATCAACATGTTAGTAATATGCACCAAATAACTAGGCCAAAACGCACAGCTTAAGACAATTCAGCTCCACCCTAACAACTCAAGCCCAGCAGAGACCATCCTGCCAGAACCAAATACCTACTCGCTCTTCTTGTTACTAAATATTAGAAATTAACTACCATGACTTGTTGGCAACGTAAATTCGAAGCTTTTCGAACACTTCTTTGAAGGAACTTTTGTTCTGTACACCCATTTTTTGATTCCTAGCTCTGCCATTGCAAAGAATAAATAATCTTTTTCATCCCCCTGTTTGGGGAAAAGACAGTGAGAGCGGTACTGTAGCAGGTTAGGAATCACTCATAAAAGATAAATAGTTTTTACATTGATGGAGATAGATGGAATTTGAAACGGGCACTATTATGCTTCTTCCCATTATGACGGTCTTGTACTCTTTGTTTATTTGGAACTACAACACACACCTTAAATTTGATCAGTACATATTGCTTGTCCTCTCTCATATTGAGTTACTTTTTTTGATGTTGTGCGCAAATTGCGTATTCTGTTTTGCTAGAAACCCAGGAACCAGCTTTCAAATGGAAGATCCAAGGCTTCTCAGCTCAACTCTTGAGGGGAGCTATATCATCCTGCTCTGCTTGGTTTGATTGCTGCGGATACAAGTGGTATGTATCTACAAGATATTGTTGTAAAAAAATGCCTAAGATGTACGTATAGTATATACTAGTCAGTCAGGTATGATCAAACAATGTATTCAATTTGTGTGGAGATAAAATAGGAGAGTGGATCCAGTTGAAAATTTGAAGTACATAAAAGTAGCATAAATTCTATAATAATTTCCACGTGTACATGTTGTAATAAAATATGACTCAGAAAATGCTACTGTTTTGCTATTAAATGGAGAAAAAAATCCATTAAACTTTACATGCTTGAAGTATATTCCAACATGTATACATGGAATATTTTGAGCTTGTGATTGTAATTTACTATTTTAGTTTTCAGAACTATGGGAACCATGAGAGTGCGGCAAATAAAATGCAAAAGCAATTAGCTATGAACTAGTAGTATGTTTACAAAAATAAGATCTGAAACATCGATAATGTAAATCGAGAGTTTATCAGTCATAAAACATGTAAGAACAATAATTCCACAGAGAAGGAAATCAAAATCTGAAGTTAGAAATATACAAAACAAAGAAATTAGGCGGCCATGTGTGCTTAGTTTGATATATTTTTATTCTGATTTGGTCTTCTGCTCATTAATTCACTTACAGGTACTTGGGTGTGACTCCAAGCCATAAAGGAGTACGTGCTGGACCTCCACAGGTTGCTGTTTGTCTTGGTCTAGCCCGAACCAGTTGGATGCCAGGTTACTTCATAAGTGCAGTGTTCGAGTTGTCAATCTACAGCCACTCAAATGGAACATATTGTGGGCGCAAAGGTAATTTTTCTGCACTTGTTTTTTTTTTTTCTAGCACGGCAATCTTATTACATTAGGGAGTCCTTTACTCCTTAGTTATTTATGTTTGGTAAGCCTCAGGTTAATGCTCTAATTTTTTTAGACGTGTTGACCATCATATCAATATTCCAACATTACAACTCAATGTATATACTGAAATATGACCAAGTGATTTTCACATTGTTTAGTTTTTATTGGCTAGCTATTAATTTTGTCCGTGGAATCCGTATTTTTTGTTGACCGTGGAGACACTTCTAATTTGATCGACATCCCATATACTACATATATGTTCACCACTGCTAGTGTTGCATTTATGTTGTAACTTATATTGATGAAAGCTATCTGTCTTTGAAAGCTTTATGCCACATACTTGGGCTATTTGAAACCTACTTGTTCTCGTATCTTTAATCCGTTCACCTCTTGCATATGAGCAGCCAGCTATGTATTCCATGTCAAGAACTTGCAGTCGCACAGGAAATGTATTTGGTGTGAAAATACTGGATGCAAAGGTCCATTCTCTTAAAATGAAGCCTCCTCTTGTTGTGCTTCAAAACAAGCCTATCACAACTCAGAACCTTTTCCTCCATAAAGAGGAGTTCGTCGAAGGGACCTACACCTGGAACATGACTGACTTCCTTGACTTGGCGTTGAAGCCATCAGTTCTTTCACCTGGGTTCGAAGTAGGCGGGTATAAATGGTATGCATTGTTTTAGTTGAAGTGTAATTTATACATTTAAAACTGAGAGAGATGTATATGTTATTACTTCTGTCCTATCCATTAACCTAATTCATCAAGTCCATACTACCCAGAAACACTAGGAATAATTTTTGTCAGCATATATTATTCTTGAAGTTTAAGTGCATCGGAACATCGCCTCGTCCCTTAATCTTGATAGTTTTGCTGAACTATTGGTACTTGCAATTCAGTACTTATCGATTGGTGTACACAGTATGGTTTTATGTGATGTTTCTGTGTCATACAATATCCAGGCCTTATCTATATAAGCATGAAACCCAAGTACTCGGGTTTTATACTAGTACTATAATTTTGAGATGGTGAAGATATATTTGTCTGTAGGAATATCATGTCTGTCAGTGATCGAAATATATTGACTTTATCTTTTTGTAGGCACATCAAGATGTATCCGTGGGGCGACGAGGTCAGCACCAGATCAATGTCCTTGTACTTGTACCTGCCGGATGAGCTCCCTCGTGAGTCTGGGCCAATGATTGAACTCACACTAACCATCCTGAACCAAATTTATGTAGGGGAATGCTACAACTACAAACTTCAAGGTTTGTACCTCCACGACAGCTTGCTGATCATTGTTGATCTTGTAACCAACTAATATATTCTTCTTCAACTTAAAGCTGATCTTACTTTGTTAATCTGTTGCCAACGCAGGCCGATTCGTGTTTGCTGGTACGACTACTGGGTGCGGATGGACCAACTTTATCCCGCGCAAAACTCTCAAGAGCAAGTCCGGTGGCTATCTTGTAGGATCGAACTGCATAGTCAAGGCAGATATCTCCATCATTGGGTTATCAAGTGAGGCTTCAGCGGGTATGGCCTGATGAATAAGCGATGCCCTTGCATCCTACTGATTGGTATCTCAGTGTGTTATGGGCAGCAGTACTAAGAACCCCTTTGATGAACTTGTTTTATTAGTAAGAATGATGTGTTGTTTCGCAGTACTTCAATGTCCATGTGCACGTACGATAATATGTGACTCCTGTTGCTATAGCTTGTTTTAGATATTGGAGATCACTCCGCGAGTTAAGTACATGTTTCCTGTATATCCAGTTTCCATTAATTCTCATATGGTGGTCTTGGGGTACAAACTATGGTATGAATTACTACCTCTGTCCCAAAATATAAAAAGTTTACTTTTGGACAGGGGTGGTACTTCACATATTTCTGCCTGATTCAGCTTAATCCATGGTTCGAAAGTTGTTTGTAAATATACATAGGGCAGCAAGTAATGACTGAAATTTGAGGCATTCGGTTTACATTTCAGCCAAACGACCAAAGGTTCTTCAATTAGAGTAGACTCAACCAAACGAAATGTTTGAATTTTCTATTTATGTTTTGTTTGTATTCATGTGATAGCACAATAATCAATCTGCAACTTTTCAAAGGAGATAGGGCCATTTCATGTCTCTGGCCACTGTCCTCATTTGATAAGTTCATTGGGCAACATATATCACCAAAAAAAACTTTATTACCGCTTCCGTTCAAATTTATTTGTGTGTGGCCTCCGTAATATCCTACAAATTTCTTTTTGAAACTTCTTTAAAAAGGAACACTACTATTGGATTTTTTACTTAAATTATTGATATTTTCTGCCTTTCCTTGGTGAATTTTGATTTACCATTGTGTGTTGTGGATCATCAAACCAAAAGCATGTTCCACACTATTTGTGTTTTTACATTTTTTTGACATTTTTTATGTGTGTGTTTTAGATATGCCACACCATTGAAAGAAGAAGCATTTGCAACACAAGAAAAGTTTTCATACTAGGCCAAGCCCAAGGGCCAAGGCCAAGCCCGTTTACCCAGTTCCTTCGTCACCCGCGCGTCAACCTCCGCATCCTCGATTCCCCATTCTCCGTGCCTCGCCGATCCCCACAGCCAGCGCTCCCACCGCCATGCCGGCAGCCGCCGCGCCCGCGCCGCCGGCGCCGAGCCTGGACGCGCGCACGGGTGGCCGCGTCCTGCGCCGAGCGATGGGGCACCTCCTTCACCCGGCCTCGCTCCCCCCGCTCCTCCTCGCCGCGCTCCTGCTACTCCTCTTCCGGTCGGCCCTCTTCGCCGGCACGCTGCGCCTCTCCTCCTTCGCCGACCGCGATCCCGCCCTCCGCTCCCTTCTCCTCCGCCTCTCCCCTCCCGCCCCGCCCTCCCCGCCGCCTCCCCAGCACAACCTCCCCCGCCGGCGCTCCCCCTTCACCTCCTCATCCTCCCTCTCCGACGACGACTTCCTCGTCGGAGCCCTCGACCCGGCCTCCTCGCCCGCCTCCAGCGCCCGCAACTCCTCCTACCACAGCGTCTTCTTCACCTCCTTCTCCACCCCCACCCCCAAACCCTACCACATACCCCTCGCCCAGCAGCTCCCCGCATCCGGTTCCCCCTTCTTCCTCGCCGTCCACAACGAGACCTCCTCCAGGAAGCCTGCCTCGCCCCGGGGTGGCGAGCTCAGGCTGCTCGACCTGACAAGGCGGGACGCTGCGGCCATCATCAACCTCCTCGCGCTGCTCTCGGCCGCGCATGTGCTGGCCATCCTCGGGTACATCACCGTGCACTCAATTGCTCTCGGCACGGTGTTCGCGTCTGTAGCAGGGCACCACCTGCCCGAACGGCGGCGAGGGTTCTTCCTCTCCGGTGTCGCGATGGGCACCCGGCGGCTCACCGGGTTCGCATTCCTGCGGTGGGCGACTCGTGATGCGGTCGTGCAGATGCTCTGCCTCTGGTTCTTTGCTGATGTGCACGACCAGGCGCAGCTCTTTAGGCTCTTTGTCGTCGCCAAGCTCATGCCTTTCTCGGCGTCTGCCAACCCGTGGCTTGCTGCAGCTGTTTCTGGCCCAGAGCTCGATGGCTTCTTCATTGCGTGGGCTCTTCTGGATGCGGTTGTCTCGGTGTTGTTCACGGTGGTGCCATGGGTGGTCGCCATGGATCGTGATCCGCGCCCGCCTGGCCGTAATGCTGTCAAGGAAGGTTGCTACCTTGTTTCGCTCATGGCAACCGATGCCACATTGATCAAGTGCTGGGAGACGGTGGTGTGTGGCAGTATGGGGCGGCTCATTATGGTGACATTTGGTGGCAAGGTTCTTGGCGGCTTCCTCCACTCGTTTGCGGAGGTCTACTTCATGGTGGTGTGGCTCATGTTCTACTTCACGGCAAGGTGCAAGGAGTCCCGATTGGGTGGTCGTCAGTTTGGACTGGAGGATGTGGCAGCTGCTCTCAGTTGATTCTTGCGATGACGAGCTGACATGGCCACATCACTGTTTGACATGGAGGCAAACCTGCTCTGCTTGTCAGCGCATGAAGAAAGGTATATTTCATGCCTCATAGTGTTCATTCATGGCACACGACTCGTCTTGGGCTCTTGGCAGAGTAGATTTTTGTAGTTCTCTCGGTCTTCCTATTTGTGCTTGGATGATATATGATTCACACTAGGGATAGAGAACGTGAAAATGCATGTATGTACAGTTTTTTGCCCTCTGTGTGCAATCATGTATAGTCACACCATTTGGCATACTAGAAGGGTTGTTTGGCTCCCTTTCCATGGGATGTAAGATGGATAGTGTTGTAGCTTCAAGATGACTAGTGAACTACAGTCCTTTGGTGGGCTAGCACAGCAGAACTTCCAGTGTGGGGCTGAAACTTGTGATGTTGTAGGTTCGCACATTGGTAATTTTCTATTGATATCCGTCACTTTAGACCTGTTCCGATTGGCAGGCTACTTTGCTTGTGAGACTTCTACTCCATATCAATACCCCTTATGCTCTCTCCATATCAATTGGAGTTATTGGCTCATTATTGAAGTTTCTGTGTCCTGGTTCTCTTAGACGGCTATCCATATCTCCAATTGATTTGATAGGAATTTATCATGTTTGATCTGAACACATATCCCATAAGCAATAAAACAATGGGGATCTATTTATTGGAAAAGACTGGATCGCTACAAGTGTTCTCCGTGTTTCTGTACTGATCTGTAGTTTTAGTTAGTACCAACCTACTGCATACCACCTGCTCTATTCTCTTTATGAAGTCCAAAATTCAGTCAGAAATGTTAAGCATGCTATATCTGAAATACCGAAATATGTTGAATTCTAGCAGTTGATTCTTGATTGATTAGTTATAAGTGTGAGGGTAGTCTCTTTTGTCATGAAACCATTTTCATTAGCTCATACTCGCCCAAACACAGTTAAATTTTGTTGCTTAGAAGTTATGCTATCTGAATATTTGGCTCTGTCCAAGCTTATACCTTATTTTATTATCATCCAGTGGTCCTATTTTGACATGGGTTATTGTCCTGTAATTCTCACTTAATCAAGAATTCGAGATATGAAGATAAAGTAGACAGACGTAGAGAAACTGATTGTAAACCAAACCATTATGTATGGGGCTGGCTATGCTATTACGGCCTGTCCTTTAAATGATACATGAAGCTCATGAGTTGCTTTTTCTGAAGTGCTTTTCTGAGCTGTGTGCAGCAATATGATTATACTGTGGAACTTTGTACACCCGCTGTATCGAACATACAATGATTACAATCTTGTTTCAAATTCACGCGAGTGGTTTTTAACGATTCACTCTTGATTTGCTCTCATATTATTTACCTCTCTTAATGCTATATAATAACTTGATGGATGTGCCTAGTCAAAGTAGGTCTTCGTGAGGGAGTACTAAGTAGTAGTAAGTACTAACTACGACTGAATTCCCTTTTTGTTCTGCCTTCTCTTATTGCAAACCTGTTTGAGAGGCAATTCGTTTGAATCGTAACTTTTATACAATAAGCACACTGAAGACTTTAACTCACATGTTTTCACAGATATCCATATCAAACATAAGATGGACATCTGTCAACTGCTGAGAACTATATTGCATACTGAAAAGTAAATACTTGTTTTTTGCAATCTCAGTATTTACTCAGAAGTCAATACTTGTTCTTTGCCATGCCAATAGTTCATGCTACTGGAGTAACTGAGCATTTCATGGTTGTTTGTTCGCTGATGGAAGTTTGCTATGCTTCAATGGTGTTACACCCTCATGCAATTGTGTTTCGTGTGGTGTTCAAAGTTTGTATGGATCTTCTGTATACTTGAGTCATTACAATTTATATGCAAAGAATAGCAAATGTTTGTAGCTTGCCATGTGTGAAGTCATATACATTGCTTCCTCTTATGTTCTTTCTGTGCTCTTGTGAGCAAGGCAGTAGACTGATGTAAGTTTGCTGCTGGTGTATCACTGTATTGTCCTCTCTGCAAATTATTTGAAGGCTCTCCAGTGAATTGCATTCGTCTCTTAACCAGTGCAACTTCGATGTATTTTGCTCTTGATGTCCTTGATGGATAGAGGCTTCTGACTGACACAACAGTTACTTGCATGTTCAATTACCTTTGTGCTGAATTTACTCGTGCTTGTTATTGACAAAACTTTGCTGTGCTGTGTCCTCAAAGTGGATTTGTTGTGGTACTGAAACAAATTTCAGAGGTCTCAGCAGTGCAGGAAAATGTTTCTGATTGAATCGCTGGATGCAAAATTGAGTGTAGATCTTATGAAAAATCAGTTTGGAACAAGTCGGTTGAGTTTGTAAAATGTGTCCGTTTAAATGTGTGAACTGTGAGCGTACCAGGTACTCTCTTGTTTTTGTGTGAAATGTTTGTGCTGGTTTACAATTCAAACTCTATGCACGCCTCCTCTCCGTCGTGCTACCACACTGGCATCGTCAGTGGGAGGGAGAATGCCACATTGGCGACGTTTGAAAACAGCGGTGCTCAGGGCCTCATGTGAGGGGCGATATCAACGAACATGTTTAAGTTTTTAATTTCGAGATTAAGAGCATCCCTAACCGAACCTAAAATTCATGTTTTTGGGCTTTAACGTGCACCTAGCGCCTTTAGAGGACTAAATATTTTAGTAGTCGACCTTCGCATCTTAATCGACCGCCACCCTGCGGATGATAACTCCCCCGCCTCCACATGGGCACGCAACTTTTCGGCTATGCTGCCCATACCCACTGGTGTTCACTCCAGTGACCACCAGTTATTTCCACCGAGAGCTCATACCCTCTTCCGCCCTCCCCCTCACTCCGCTTCGCTTGCCGGTGGCTGGCGTCACCGGAATCGGGTCGCAGAACTGCAACAACAGTTCAATCCTGATGTCGACTCAAGGATGTTTCAGGCTGCGGTGAGCTCGGTTTGTTCAAAAACGAAGCTATCGGAGGATGAAGACGGCGTAGATCGACCACGGCTCAGACCGTGTCAATGGCGCTTGCCACCTAAAACAACACCAACCCACAACCCCAGCTGACCCAAGGCAACACCTTCAGGAAGGTGATGACGCACGAAGCGTCGCTGCTACCCAATCCAAGGGACGCGGTATTTCTCCCGGGTATCAAGAGGGGAAGGGAGGAGGGTAAGATACCTCAACGGTGCTCCCGGAAGAACACGACGCCCACGGGGGTCTCCATAGTTGCGGCTGGAAGCCTGGAACCGCCAGAATCAGCACCTCCTCCAGCACCCAGCCTGGCATCAGATCCGATGGCCAAAACCACTGGAGCTCAGCACCGGAACGGTGAGTCGCGCCAGACAAAGGGGAACCCGCCATCTTTTCGATCACCGACGCCGTGGCCCCTACACCACGTCCAGCACCCTCCACCTCCCCGCCGTCCACACAGTCAAGGAGGAGGAGCCACATCACTGCGCTTCTCACCGCAGAGCCCGCGCCAGCACACCGCCATGGGCCGCCGCCTCGGTTCTCGAGCCCCAACCGGGGAGCCGCCAGGCAAGACTACCCGCGAAGGGGAAGCCCATCGAGCTGCTGCCTCGGTCTTGGCGAATCCCGTGCGGAGACCCTCCATCTAGCAACCACGGGAGGAGCCGAGAGCTTAAATCCCCGCCGCCTCTTCGCCGGCATCGCGAGCTTAGCCCGGCGGTGTCTCTGGAGGCGACAAGGCTAGGAGAGAGGGGGAGGTGGGCGGCGGCGCGGGTTAGGGTTTTGCCTTCCCGGTTTTAACAAGCTTGAACCAAATGTCTATAACTTTGACCATAATGAATATAATAGATGCCCAAAGTGAGGCGGACGAAGAAGGAAAAAAAAAGCATTTGATCATTACATATTACCTCCGTATTAGCTACTCACACATATACATCACTATTTTATACACACGTACAACTGGGTATTTTACACTTAGTACATCACATACTTCAACTCAAGCAAACGAACGTCGATTCAGAAAGATTAGAAAACGTCCTTTCTGAATCAGCACACCTAAACCAAGCAGACATCAATATACAGATATACACTACTTACATTCTTCATACACACATCAAACGTAGCTACTATAGTTAGCATGCATAGTGAAGCTTTGAAACTCGACCAGCCAGCTAGCCGTAAATCCTAATACCCAAGCTTCAAATCTAGCATGTCGTTCAGGCTGCTTCCTTGGTCGCTCTTCAGCACCGGAAGTGTCCCTAGTCTCGGCGACGGTGGCAGGTTGAGGTCTAGCACCGCCGCCTCCGACGACGACACTGGAGACGCGCCGCTGCCGGCAGGAGTGGCGATCACCACCACCCCCGCGCAGGCCTTATCCCAGTGGCACCGCTTGTGCCCACCGAGCGCCTGCCCACTGGCGAACCCGCGGTCGCAGACGCTGCACTTGTGGTCGTCGAAGTTGACCTGCCCCGTTGGCGCCGCCGACGCCGACGTGCCGCAACTGTCCGTCGTCGCGCTAGGAGTAATGGCCGAAACATTAACGATCTTCTTTCCTTTACCAGCGCCGGTCCGCGCGCCAGAGAGCATCAGGAGGCTGTTGGCGACATCGCGCTCCTGCACGGTGAACTGCCCGGCGGCGGCGCCGTGGCGAGAGTGCGGCGACGACGGAGGCGTGATCCCGCGCCACGGGCGCTCCGGGTGGCAGCGCATGTGACCGAAGAGCGCCTTCGCTGAAGGGAAGCACTTTCCGCACTCACTGCAAGGCGGCGTGTCACCGGTGAGCGAGAATCGCGACCTGGGGCTGGCGCCGCCCTCGGTCCTCGGCCTCCGCGGCCGCGGCTTCGGCGGGATCAGCGCAGGAGGGGACAGCGCTAGAGTGAGCGTGAGCGTAGTCTCATGGGGCTGCGGTGGCGCCGGAAGAGGACCAGCAGCAGGATCAGGAGGAGGTTCCATGGAGTTCGCACGGGAGGTGGTTGGGAGAGGGAAATGGAAATAGAGAAACCGCTATCAGTCGTGTTCGTGTGTGAATTAAACCCACGGATGAGGGGTCTTCAGGCGCGCAGCGTAACCAGCCCACTCGGCCCAATTCCTATCTTTTCTTAAGCTTCAAAAATAATTCAATTCGAGACACCAAATGAACACCCAAATTACCGCAACAATATAGTGTTAACATTGTCATGGAATTTTCTAAAGAAATACATTGTCGAGGAATATATAAGTAGCTGTTTCTCTCAGAAGTAAATAAAAATCCCGCAACAGAGCAATGATGAATTAGTGGTTATCACTTATCACTACGGAACAAACGGATTTTGCAGTGTTTAATTTTTTTTGTCATGTGCATCATAGCCGGGAACACGGCAAAGGTGAGCTTTGCCATGTGCCCCCCCAAAAAGAACACGGCAAAAAAATAAAAACACGGCAAATATCGACAAAAACCAGAACACGGCAAAGGGCACAAAAAGAACACAGCAAAAGATGGAACACGGCGAACCCTGAAGGGGGAACACGGAAAAGGCACAGAGCATGACAAAGGTCTGGACACGTGGCACTGGTGGCCTCCCAAGACGTGGCACCGTCCTTTAGCGGGGGATACCGTCAATCCAATTTTTTGCCGTGTTCCAGGCAGGGATGCACACGGCAAAGACTACGTTGTGTTCCGGACAGAAAGGCACACAGAAAAGGTCCTTTCCCATGCTATTTATTGCCGTGTTGCCTTTGCCGTGCGCTGGGACACGGTGATATCTTTGCTGTGTTCCGAAAGGCTTTTGTCCTGTATATTTACAAAGTGTATGTAGCTTGTATTGAAAATCGTGTATCTTCAACCACATTGCATACCTTTTTTGGTTGACAACTCCCCGACGCCTCCTCTCCCTTCCTCCTCCTCTATCGGCTTGTCGGCGGAGGGGGACCGCCTTGTTAATTTCAAATCATGGTTGTGTCCCTACTTGTAGGATTTATGCCATGAAGCGGGGTAACAGTGTGAGAGTGGAGCGCCACTACCCCCACCCCTAGAGTCGCCAACACCAGATGCATCGCCGCTGCCACCACTGCCTTGACACTCAAGAGCGATATTTTCGGACTAGGATGCGAGGCACTAGGAGCTGCGCGCATCATCGAGAAGGAGCATATTGCGGTCCTCATCGAAAGAGATCTTAGATACGCTGGAAGGATCTTGGCCGTCACATGATGGCACTCGTTGAGGCCACACGTGAGGATGGTCACGAGTGTGTCTTCGGTGGTCGACTGGTCCGCGTCATGGAGTGCGTCTGCAACGGTCATGATACACGCACAATGTTGTGTGCCAAGTGTGCCCTAGCGCTGGTCATGAAGATCACTAGTGAGGTGGACACCATACGTGCGTTTTTTTGTTGTTGAGGAACACACAACGAGTGCAAAGTAGAGCTATTGGGCCGTGCAGGCAGCGTCCATGATCATGCCGGTGAAATCCAGTGAGATGGCGGCATATATCCATCTCTTTGGGATCAGGTCGATGGTGCACCACTCAGGATCAGGATTGGCCGACGTGTCCTCCATCAGGTGATCATGAACACCGTGATCCTTGATAGTGAGCTCCATCAGGTTATGCCGCTGCTAGTGGGACCCAGTAGAGAGTTCTAGGATACACCGAATAATGTTTATGGTATGGACATCACACGTACATATGAAGCAGTGAGAGCAGGAGCGATGGAGCGGGGAAGTTGGGAAGCTGATACACCTAGGGGACCGGGGAATAATGTTTGTGGTATGGACATCATATGTACTATTGCATTTTGTTAATTCAACGACGGCGACGGTGGTTGCGGATTCTGCGCCTGAGGCGGGATCTGAGGAGTTTCAAATTTCCTCGGATCACACGTCGGGGGCCCACGTGCATGATGCCTGCAGTCCTTGGGGCTGGGCACATCTGGGTCGTCGGATCAGACGTCTTCGATCGTCAGCGAGCCCTACCCTGGAAGGCATCGACCACACTTCCCCTGGTCAGCCGCCTCCAGCTCGTCTCCAACATTGACAGCCGACATTGCCGATCCTCAACGCCGTAACGCTGTCTTCCGTCGTTCTTGCGCGCTCCTACGCATCGGTGCTCACCTCTCCACCGTCGGTGCCCACGTCGAGGCCTCTTTCGCGCCCTCCACCGGGAGGGACCGCTGTTCCACAGCCACGTTCGACTGTTCCCTAGCCGCGTCCGGCGGCACCGCAGCCTCGACCCGTTCAGCCTCGACCTGGGATGCCTCTGCCGCAGCAGCCAAGGCCGGTGCCTCATCAAGGTATGCCCCTCCTGTACTCAAGGATGGCTGCTCCTCATGCTTCGGGTGTGGCTGGCTTTCCAGGGGCCATGAGCCAGGGAGGGTACCAATCTTTGCAACCTCCGTCGAGGCAGCCCGGTCCTCCGGCATATTTCCCTTAGCAGCTGCTGCAGTACCATCAGTTCCCGCAGCAGCATCTGTTTGCGCCGCCGTTCGGACAGTACCAAACACATGTGTTCCCTCAGTTCCAGCAGCAACAACAGCCGCCGCATTCGGATGTTTCGGCCTCTTCCAAGAATAAGCGCAAAAAGAAGAAAGCACCGCCTGTGGTGCCTCCCGTGGTTTCCCCGCCTTTGACGCAGGTTCAGGTTCCAGCTGAGATCCCGTATGTGGCAATACCTCCGCCGCTTCAGCAGGCGTCTATGCAACCACCTCCAGCCTTTGTTGCATCCTCGATGTTGGTGCAACCTTCAGAGGTGGTACCTGTGGCTCCCTCTGTCTTTGGCAAGGTCAAGAAGCCGGGGAAGTGTTGGAAGTGTGCCGTTGATACTCATGCAACAAAAGATTGTAAAGTGCAACACTATTGTCTTGTTTGTGATAATACGACACATCCTACTAATAGATGCCCCATTCTTCATCTTCCAAAACCTTTTGCAGTGGTGGCATCGCAAGGGTTCGAGGAGTCACTTTTTCTTGAGTTACCAGATTTTGTTTACAAGCCACACCTTGCACTTGTTTGTTCTCCTACGGCGCTCGTCAAGTTGGAGGTCCCATGGTTGCATCTTCGGTTATTGAGAAACAGATGGCTCGCATATGCCTAGCTCCTCTTTGGAAATGGGAGGCCCTAGCACATGGGAGTGATGCATTTCTCATTGGTTTCCCTTCAGCTGAAGACCTAGAGAGAGTGGATGGTTTTCAAATGAAAGTGCAGTCCACGGACACTCAACTTACTATCAGTACTTGGAAGGTGCAGAAGATTCCGCATAAATTTGAGCTTAAACCAGTTTGGGTTACAGTTGAAGGGGTGTCGTACTCTGTGAGGCATTTTCACGGACTTTGGGCAGTGGGCTCTCTCATTGGCACTACATTGGACGTTGACCTTGTTACCTTGAGGGGGAGGGGAGTGGTACGTCTTTTGGTGGCAATGTTGGATCCAAAGGTGCTTGAAAAGAGGGCCGATGGGAATGAACAGTTGTACATCGGGGTGACGGTGGTTTTAATGATGAAAGGGTATGACTTCTTCTTCCGTCGACAGCCTGATGATTTTATTCCAGACGTTGGGTTTGTCCGATACTTTTGGAGACGTAAGGGCAATGACCCAGATGATCAGGATGCAGGAAAGGACAAGGATAACGAAGGGAACAAAGACCATAGTCGCCTTGCAGACTCTCATTTGATGAATATGGATGTTGATGCTGCACAGGCTGCTGGAGATTCCCATGCTATTTCGGCAGCAGCAACAACACGCTCCTTTTCTTCTTTTCTTTGATGGCAGTCACCCCTTTCAATCCTTTTTTCAAGAACACCGCGTGCGAAGGAAATAGTGGAGGCTGCAAGACTGAGGTCTCCTAGCTTGATTGCTCAAACCGCCCCTACTTTTTCATCGCCTGTGCCATCCTTGTTAGTACCAGCAGTGGTCTCCGAGAAACAATTTTCCGCCGATGCCTCGGGGTCTTCTACATCGACGGTGCAACTTCTAGACGCGCGGGAGGGCTCAGCACCAACCCTGCCCTCCATCGGTTCGAAGCGGTCAGCTGGAGCGGATGTTGCGTCGTCCACGGCGTTTTCGGCGACATCAATCTAGGGTGCTGAGGTGCAGCCGGTTGCTACTGCCTCGGGGGGCTCTACACCGCCCATGCCTTCCCAGGGTGGTAGCCCCCATTTGACGCCTCGTCGGCAGGAGGACGCGCAGGAGGGACCGACAACACCCTTGCCCTCCAGCGGTTCTGACCCGACAGCTGGTGCGGTTGACGCCCTTCCCGCGATGAGCACCGCGACGCTGGTTCTGGGTGCTGATGGGCACCCGTCTGCTACTGCCTCGGGGGGTCTTCACCGCCTCTGTCTCCCCGGGGTGGTAGTCTCCATATGGCGCCTCTCCAGCCGATGGACGCGTGGGAGGGCCCTGTGGCAACTCCGCCCTCCTAAGGTCTGGCTATTCAGGTTGCTGGAGATGGTGCGCCTTACGTGGGCGACGCCGCGACATACACGGAGATGGATGGCATGTCCCCTATGTGTATGTCGCCATGCACGTCCGTGGCGTCGGGGGTGTCGTCTTCATGTGCGTCTTCGGCTCCGGCTTCACCGTCTCCTACACCAAAGTCGGTGGTTCTTCCTCGACATCAGCCACCAGCCCCTCAGAGGCGTAGCTCTCGTCATGCCACAGAGGCGGATGGTTCGAAGGCGACGGATGAAGATGCCATGACAAAAGTGATGCGCCGTAAGGCGGAGTTAAATTTGGACCCAGCCGGTATGACTTCAAGTTCAATATCTTTTTTACCTCTTTCAGATAAAGTTATTTCTTCTAAACTTGCTAGTGTAGGGGTCAGTTTGGGTCCGAGTAAAAATGATATTACTGTTTCGACTAATGCTTTGAGACATATGAAATTTGATAGATTAAAAGTCAATCCAAAAGTTTCAGCTAAGCCTATCTCCTCTATTCAGGATGAGGAAGAGGTGAGGGCCACACTAGATGGTCAGCTTCTTTCTCATCTAGTTGGTGATGTAATGAGTTCATGCTAAGTTCTGTCTATGACCTAAAAGCATCAACTCGGAAATCCAAAGCTAATTCTGCTTCAAAAAAATCTAAGTTTTCTTCTAAGGTTAGATCGACAAAATCTACAATTGTTGCACAATGAATGGTATATTCTCGAATAGCAGAGGTCTCAAAGACTTGGCTAAAAATTTACATATCGCTGATTGTATAAGGGAACATTGTTTAGATTTTGTGGGTATTTCCGAGACCGGGAAACGAGATTTCACTGGGAGTCTTTTAAACTGCATCTCTGGTGGGGTAGATTTCTCCTGGTTCTCTCGTCCTTCTCGGGGTCGTTCGGGGGGCATATTACTTGGCGTCGGGATGGCTACTATGGAAGTGTTGGCTTATTCGGAAGGAGATTTCCATATTAAACTCCACATCCGTAACAAGGCCGACAGCTTCATATGGAGTCTTGTCGCTGTGTATGGTGCCGCCCAGGCCGAGCACAAGGCTACTTTTCTTCGTGAATTGGTTAACCTGGCGAAAGATAACCCATATCCTATCATCATAGGGGTGATTTTAATTTGCTGAGGTTTTCTCATGAGAAAAGTAGGGGACATTTCGATAACCATTGGCCTTTCTTATTCAATGTTTTCATCGACAGTTTGGATTTGAAAGAGATTGAAATGGTTGGGAGACAGTTCACTTGGGCGAATAGCCTTCCGGAGCCTACATATGAGAAGTTAGATCGTGTACTTATGAACCATAATTGGGAATCAAAATATCCTATGGTCACTGTACGTGCTCTTCCTCGTATTGAAGGATTGTCGGATCATGCTCCCATACTTTTAACAACCGGCAAGCACAGAACACAATGTAAATGCCAATTCAAATTTAAACTAGGCTGGTTACAAAGTGATGGCTTTTCGGATATGGTTAAGAGAGTTTGGGAGAGACCTGTTGCTGGCTCTAGTCCTATTCAAAGGTGGAATAATAAAATCTGTGCGATGCGGAAACACCTTGGAGGATGGGCAAGACATGTGGCAGGACTACTTAAATCTGAGAAGCTTCGTCTAACAAGCTTGATGGATGACCTTGAAGCCCTTGCCGAGACACGGTTGCTTTCACCACAAGAAATTGATCTTAAGAATCCATATAATGCACAGATGGCTTCCATGTTGAGAGAGGAGGAGCTTAAATGGTATCAACGATCTAAAGTTCAATTTATCCTAGAAGGAGATTCGAATACAAGATACTTCCATTCTGTTGCTAATGGCAGACATAGGAAGAAACTTATTCACTCTCTTGTTCAGGATGAGGGAATGATTGTTGGGCATGAACAACTCAAATCTTACATTACAAATTATTATAAGGGCCTCTTTGGGGATCCGGACGACGGAACTTTCACTATGGAAGAATCCAGAATTCAGGATATTCCCTAAGTATCCCCGGAAGAAAATGTCTTTCGGACAGCCCCTTTTTCTGAGGAGGAGGTCAAGAAGGCGGTTTGCCAAATGGAGCATAATAAAGCACCAGGACCAGACGGCTTTCCAGCAGAGTTCTATCAAAACTTCTGGGACATTATTAAGCTGGACCTTTTAGTTTTATTTTCTGCATTGCACGAAGATCAACTAGAATTATTTCGTCTTAATTTCGGTGAGATAATCTTATTACCTAAGGTTATGGAAGCAGAACGGATTCAACAATACCGACCTATCTGTCTCCTAAATGTTAGCTTTAAGATTTTCACAAAAACTGCAACTTTAAGGCTTAACTCGGTTGCTGATCATGTTGTGCGACCTTCTCAAACGACATTCATGCAAGGAAGGAATATCCTAGATGGGGTAGTCACTTTGCATGAAATAGTGCATGAGCTTCATAGGAAAAAGTTGAATGGAGTTATCTTAAATTTTTTGAAAAATCTTATGATAAGGTCAAATGGTCTTTTCTACAACAAACACTCAGAATGAAAGGTTTCTCGGATGAGTGATGTTCTTTAATTCATAATTTCATTTTGGTTGGAAGTGTTTCCGTTAAAGTCAATGATGATGTGGGAAATTACTTCCAGACGAAAAAATGGATTACGGCAAGGCGATCCATTGTCACCTATGTTGTTTAACATAGTGGCGGATATGCTTGCAATTATTATTGAGTGTGCTAAAGTAGACGGTCTTATTGAAGGAGTAGTTCCACATCTGGTTGATGGTGGCCTCTCCATACTTCAATATGTTGATGACACAATTCTATTCATGGAACATGACCTTGAGAAAGCGACGAACCTTAAGTTGATATTATCAGCTTTTGAGAAGCTTTCTGGTTTTAAAATCAACTCCCTTAAAAGTGAATTGTTCTGCTTCGGCGAAGCCCATGACGAGGCTCCCTTATATGTTGAACTCTTTGGCTGTGGGATTGGTCAGTTTCCTATTAACTACCTGGGTATACCGATTCATTATCGGAGGCTCACTTTAGCTGAGTGGAAACATGTCAAGGAAAGACTTCAAAAACGCCTATCAAGTTGGAAAGGAAAACTGCTATCTCTAGGTGGGCGGTTGGTTCTCATTAATTCAGTACTAAGTAATATGGTGATGTATATGATTTCCTTCTTCCAATTTCCTAAAGGGGTCTTGCATCGGTTGGATTATTTCCATCTAGATTCTTTTGGCAAGGAGATAGTGAGAAAAAGAAATATCGACTCGCTAAGTGGAATGTACATTTTCGACCAAAAGACCAGGGAGGACTCGGTATCCATGATCTTGAGATAAAAAATCGAGCCCTACTTGGAAAATGGTTATTTAAGCTTCTTTCAGAAGAAGGTATATGACAATCTATCCTAAAGAGAAAATATGTAGGCTCAAAGGCTTTGTCCCAGGTGGTTTGGAGACCTGGAGACTCGTACTTTTGGGCTGGTCTTATGGCGATAAAGAAATTATTTTTCCCCTACACATCTTTCTCGATTAAGGATGGATCTGAGATACGTTTTTGGGAAGATAAGTGGTTAGGAACTACCACTCTTCGAGAACAGTATCCAGCTTTATATAGTATCCTCCGTCACAAATCTGATACCATTGCAACGGTGATGCAAGATTCACCGGTTAATATGCCATTCAGACTGGATCTTCTAGGTCCCATGCTCGTATTATGGAATACTTTGCTTCATCGACTTGAAAGGGTCTAGTTGACTGATACGTCGCAAACGTATCTATAATTTCTTATGTTCAATGCTACTTTTATTACAATACTTGAATGTTTTATACATACTTTACAGCATTATTATACATTTTCCGCACTAACCTATTAACAAGATGCCGAAGTGCCAGTTTTTTTGCTGTTTTTGGTTTCAGAAATCCTAGTAAGGAAATATTCTCGAATTGGATGAAATCAACGCCTGGGGCCTATTTTTACACGAAACTCCAGAAGACCGAAAGGGAGACGAAGTGGGGCCACGAGGTGGCCACACACCAGGGCGCGGCCCGGCCCTGGCCGCGCGACCCTAGTGTGTGGGCCCCTCGCATCGCCCTCTGACCTACCCTTCCGCCTACTTAAAGCCTCCGTCGCGAAACCCCCGTACCGAGAGCCACGATACGGAAAACATTACTGAGAGGCCGCCGCTAATCCCATCTCGGGGATTCAGGAGATCGCCTCCGGCACCTGCCGGAGAGGGGAATCATCACCGGAGGGGCTCTACATCATCATGCCCGCCTCCGGATTGATGCGTGAGTAGTTCATCCTTGGACTATGGGTCCATAGCAGTAGCTAGATGGTTGTCTTCTCCGCTTGGGCTATCATTGTTATAGATCTTGTGAGCTGCCTAACATGATCAAGATCATCTATTTGTAATGCTACATGTTGTGTTTGGCGAGATCCGATGAATATAGAATATCATGTTAAGTTGATTATCAATCTATCATATATGTGTTGTTTATGTTTTTGCATGCTCTCTGTTGCTAGTAGAGGCCAAGTTGATACTTGTAACTCCAAGAGGGAGTAATTATGCTCGATAGTGGGTTCATGCCTCCATTTAATCTGGGACAGTGACAAAAAGTTCTAAGGTTGTGGATGTGCTGTTGCTACTAGGGATAAAACATTGATGCTTTGTCTAAGGATATTTGTGTTGATTACATTACGCGCCATACTTAATGTAATTATCTGTTGTTCGCAACTTAATACCGGAAGAGGTTCGGATGATAACCTGAAGGTGGATTATTTAGGCATAGATGCATGCTGGATAGCGGTCTATGTACTTTGTCGTAATGCCCTAATTAAATCACATAGTAATCATCGTTGATATGTATTGAATCTTTATTTGTCAATTGCTCACCTGTAATTTGTTCACCCAGCATGTTAGTTATCTTATTGGAGAGACACCACTAGTGAACCCCCGGTCCATTCTTTTACATCTGAATACATTCTACTGCTTTTTACTATTCTTTGCAAACAAACACCATCTTCCACTCGATACGTTTAATCCTTTGTTTTCAGCAAGCCGGTGAGATTGACAACCTCGTTACGTTGGGGCAAAGTACTTTGATTGTGTTGTGCAGGTTCCACGTTGGCGCCGGTTTCACTGGTGTTGCGCCGCACTACATTCCTCCACCAACAACCTTCACGTGCTTCTTGGCTCCTACTGGTTCGATAACCTTGGTTTCTTTCTGAGGGAAAACTTGCTGCTGTGCGCATCACACCTTCCTCTTGGGGTTCCCAACGGACATGTACATCTACGTGCATCAAGCTATTTTTTCTGGCGCCGTTGCCGGGAGATCAAGACACGCTGCAAGGGGAGTCTCCACTTCCAATCTCTTTACTTTGTTTTTGTCTTGCTTTACTTTATTTTATTTACTGTCTTGTTTGTTTCATATTAAAAACACACAAAAAATAGTTATTTTACTTATTGTCTTATTTACTTGTTCTATATCAAAACACAAAAAAATTAGTTACTTGTCTTTACTTTATTTGCCTAGTTTACTTTTATTACTGTTATAATGAGTAATCCTGAAGTTGAAGTTTGTTCTTTTAAGCAACAAGGTGGAGAAAGTTTTAAAGATGCTTGGTACATAATTAGTAATGCTCATCATAGGTGCATTAAGAAACACTCCACTACTATCCTTCTTAGGAACTTTTATGTTGGCTTATCTAGTTGGAATAGGTATGTTCTTGATACTCTTTCGGGAGGTAATTTCCTAGGTACTCCCGCTTTACAAGCTAGTTGCATCATTGAGAGTCTAGTTGGAATATCACCTGTTAATGAAGTTAAAATTGAAATCTCTCTTGAGGATGTTATGAAAAAATTGGAAACCATAGAGAAAAATTTTCCAAGTGTTGAAACTAAATTGGAAATGCTACTTGATAAAACTAATGAACTTGATAAATCCTTAGAAGGAATTGATGAAAGAATTAGTGTCCTAGGAACTTGTGTTGTCCAGGATAATCAAACCAATAGGATTGATGAACTTGAAAAAGCTATGGGAACCTTGGGTTCAACCTTTTCTTCTCTCAAGTACAAGGAGAAAGCTTATGTGGGTAAAGAGCAAAAATTCATGTATGCCTCTAAAGTGCCTAAACAAAAGAATTATTATAGGCCTAAAATTGCTAAAACCTTTAGCACCACCATAGAAAATTTAGATAATGGAGCACCTAAAGTACTCTCTGCAACAAGTTGTGTTTGCAAGAAAAATAATAATGTTGATGCTTCTTCTCTTGATGTTACTTGATTTGCACTTTCTGCGCCTAGCTGAAAGGCGTTAAAGAAAAACACTTCTTGGGAGATAACCCATGTTTTATTTTATTTACTGTATTGTTGAATCTTGGAAGTTGTTTACTACTGTAGCAACCTCTCCTTATCATGTTTTTGTGCCAAGTAAAGTTTCTATGTTAAAGTTGATGTTATATTTGGGATCGCTGCGCAGAAACAGCATTGCTGTCTGTCACGAATTCTGGCATAAGTCTCTGTAAAAAAATCGAAAAAATCTGCAAATTTACGAGCGTGATCCTCAGATATGTACGCAACTTTCATTAGTTTTGAGTTTTTCCATTTGAGCAAGTTAAGTGCCCCTTCCAGATGCATCTTTACGTACTGTTCTTTTTGACAGATTCTGCCTTTTATTTCGCATTGCCGCTTTTGCTATGTTGAATGAGTTTCTTTGTTCCATTAACTTTCAGAAGCTTTGTGCAATGTCCAGAAGTGTTTAGAATGATTGTGTCACCTCTGAATATGTGAATTTGTGGTTATGCACTAACCCTCTAATGAGTTTGCTTGAAGTTTGTGTGAAGGAAGTTTTCAAGGGTCAAGAGAAGAGGATGATATACTATGATCAAGAAGAGTGAAAGGTCTAAGCTTGGGGATGCCCCGGTGGTTCATCCCTGCATATTTTAAGAAGACTCAAGCATCTAAGCTTGGGTATGCCCAAGGCATCCGCTTCTTCATCGACAACATTATCAGGTCACTTCTAGTGAAACTATATTTTTATTCCGTCACATTCTTATGTTCTTTACTTGGAGCATCGGTTTGTTTTTATTTTTGTTTTGTTTTGAATAAAGTTGGATCCCGCCATTCTTATATTGGAGATATTACGCTCCGCTTTTTCATATGGAACACTTGTGTTCTTAATTGTGCTTTAATGTTCATGGCGAAAGCTTATTGCTTCGTTAGATTGCTATTTGGTTGGAATTGGAAAATGCTGCATATGGTTTGGCAATTTGGCAATTGTTTGAGCTCTCATTAGATCATGTTTAAGCTCTTGCATCATGTATTTTAATCCATTAATGAATAACTACCGTAGAGCTTGTTTAATTTGGTTTGCATGATTGTTCTCTCTAAGTCTAGATATTTTCGGGTGAAGTGTTTGAACAACAAGGAAGACAGTGTAGAGCCTTATAATGCTTGCAATATGTTCTTGTGTTAGTTTTGTTGTACCTGTTCATACTTGTGTTTGCTTCAAACAACCTTTCTAGCCCAAACCTTGTACTGAGAGGAAATGCTTCTCGTGCATCCAAACACCTTGAGCCAAAGTCCATGCCATTTGTGTCCACCATATCTACCTACTATGTGGTATTTTTCTGCCATTCCAAAGTAAATTACTTGGGTGCTACCTTTAAAATTTCATTCCTCTACCTCTACAATATATAGCTCATGGGACAAATAGCTTAAAAACTATTGTGGTAATGAATATGTAGTTATGTGTCTTAATTCTTATAAGTTGCTTGTTGAGCGGTAACCATGTTTTCTGGGGACGCCATCAACTTTATCTTTGTTGGATATCATGTGAGATGCTATGCATGTTCGTCTTGTCCGAAGTAAGTGGACTTCATGATCAAATGGTTTGAGTATGCATATGTTAGAGAAGAACATTGGGCCGCTAAATAAAGCCATGTATCATGGTGGAAGTTTCAGTTTGGACATACAACCTCAATCTCTTATGAGAATATTAACTGTTGTTGAATGCTTAAGCATTAAAAAGAGGAGTCCATTATCTGTTGTCTATGTTGTCCCGGTATGGATGTCTAAGTTGAGAATAATCAAAAGCGAGAAATCCAATGCGTGCTTTCTCCTTAGACACTTGTACAGGCGGCATAGAGGTACCCCTTTGTGACACTTGGTTGAAGCATATGTTATGCGATGGGAATCCGTGTTTCCGAGCTAAGTAGGACAAGGTGCGAGCACTATTAGTACTCTATGCATGAGCCATGCAACTTGTAAGAAGTATTATGCATAGCACATATGAATTATTAATACCGTTGACAAAATTGTTTCTATGTTTTCAAAATAAAAGCTCTAGCACAAAAATAGTAATCCATGCTTCCCTCTGCGAAGGGCCATTCTTTTACTTTATTGTTGAGTCAGTTTACCCACTTCTTTCTATCTTAGAAGCAAACACTTGTGTTAACTGTGTGCATTGATTCTTACATGTTTACTTATTGCACCTGTTATATTACTCTATGTTGACAAATATCCATGAGATATACATGTTACAAGTTGAAAGCAATCACTGAAACTTAATCATCCTTTGTGTTGCTTCAATGCATTCTACTTTGAATTTATTGCTTATGAGTTAGCTCTTATGAAAGTCTTATTGATACTTGTTTGAAAGTACTATTCATGAAAAGTTTTGCTATATGATTCATTTGCTTAGTCATTATCTTTGTTAGCAATCTTTTGTTCAGATCACTCCATTCATCTCATATGCTTTACAATAATGTTGATCAAGATTATGTTGGTAGCATGTCACTTCAGAAATTATTTGTGTTATCGTTTACCTACTCGAGGACGAGTAGGAACTAAGCTTGGGGATGCTTGATACGTCGCAAACGTATCTATAATTTCTTATGTTCCATGCTACTTTTATTACAATACTTGAATGTTTTATACATACTTTACAGCATTATTATACATTTTCCGGCACTAACCTATTAACAAGATGCCAAGCCAGTTGCTGTTTTTCTGCTGTTTTTGGTTTCAGAAATCCTAGTAAGGAAATATTCTCGGAATTGGACGAAATCAACGCCCAGGGGCCTATTTTTACACGAAGCTTCCAGAAGACCGAAAGGAGACGAAGTGGGGCCACGAGGTGGCCACACACCAGGGCGGCGCGGCCCAGGCCCTGGCCGCGTGGTCCTAGTGTGTGGGCCCCTCACGTCGCCCTCTGACCTACCCTTCCGCTACTTAAAGCCTCCGTCGCGAAACCCCCTGTATCGAGAGCCACGATACGGAAAACATTACTGAGAGGCCGTCGCCGCCAATCCCATCTCGGGGATTCAGGAGATCGCCTCCGGCACCCTGCCGGAGAGGGGAATCATCACCGGAGGGGCTCTACATCATCATGCCTCCGGATTGATGCGTGAGTAGTTCATCCTTGGACTATGGGTCCATAGCAGTAGCTAGATGGTTGTCTTCTCCGCTTGTGCTATCATTGTTATAGATCTTGTGAGCTGCCTAACATGATCAAGATCATCTATTTGTAATGCTACATGTTGTGTTTGGCGAGATCCGATGAATATAGAATATTATGTTAAGTTGATTATCAATCTATCATATATGTGTTGTTTATGTTCTTGCATGCTCTCCGTTGCTAGTAGAGGCTCTGGCCAAGTTGATACTTATAACTCCAAGAGGGAGTAATTATGCTCGATAGTGGGTTCATGCCTCCATTTAATCTGGGACAGTGACAGAAAGTTCTAAGGTTGTGGATGTGCTGTTGCTACTAGGGATAAAACATTGATGCTTTGTCTAAGGATATTTGTGTTGATTACATTACGCGCCATACTTAATGCAATTATCTGTTGTTCGCAACTTAATACCGGAAGGGGTTCGGATGATAACCGAAGGTGGATTATTTAGGCATAGATGCATGCTGGATAGCGGTCTATGTACTTTGTCGTAATGCCCTGATTAAATCACATAGTAATCATCGTTGATATGTATTGAATCTTTATTTGTCAATTGCTCGCCTGTAATTTGTTCACCCAACATGTTAGTTATCTTATTGGAGAGACACCACTAGTGAACCGTGGACCCCGGTCCATTCTTTTACATCTGAATACATTCTACTGCTTTACTGTTCTTTGCAAACAAACACCATCTTCCACTCGATACGTTTAATCCTTTGTTTTCAGCAAGCGGTGAGATTGACAACCTCACTGTTACGTTGGGGCAAAGTACTTTGATTGTGTTGTGCAGATTCCACGTTGGCGCCGGTTTCACTGGTGTTGCGCCGCATACATTCCTCCACCAACAACCTTCACGTGCTTCTTGGCTCCTACTGGTTCGATAACCTTGGTTTCTTTCTGAGGGAAAACTTGCTGCTGTGCGCATCACACCTTCCTCTTGGGGTTCTCAACGGACGTGTACATCTACGCGCATCATTGACGCATGGGTCTGATGTGGTTAGATGGAATCTAAATGAGAGTTGAAAATTATCTGTTGATTCAATGTATAAACCGTTAATCCAATCCGATACGCCAGTAGTTACTAATTAAAAAAATTGGTCTATAAAGATACCATTAAAAACGAAGGTCTTTGCTTGGTATCTTCGTAGGGGGATAATTCTTACTAAGGATAATTTTGTAAAGCGTAATTGGCAAGGTACTAAAAAGTGTGTCTTTTGTCATCACAATGAGACGATCAATTACCTTTTTTCCAGTGTCAATTTGTGAGATCTGTATCCACCTTAGAGCGTTGCTAATAATTTTGGCAGTTGGCTCAGTGGGGTGGAACGTAGGTATAAAACTTTTATTCGGGTGGGGGCGATTGCCATTATTTGGTCGCTTTGGCTATGTAGAAATGATAAGATTTTCCATGATATTAATTCTTCTTGTTTGCAGGTTATCTACCGATCCACCGCTTTGCTCCGTTCGTGGTCTTTGCTTCAGCGTCCAGAGAGTCGAGATCTCTTTATGGAGATATCTACACGGTTGAAGGATGTGGCGAAGGATATTTTTTCCCAACATGGATGACGGCATAATCTACGGATAGAGCCCTCTGCGTCTTAGGCGTGTTTCCGTGTTGTTAGTCCTTCAGTTTTGTACTTGTCTGATCGACAAAAAACCTCCTACAGGATGTTTATAGAGCTAGTACAAGGAGCGAGAGGAGAGAGCCCACACACACATCTTCTAAGAGCACTAAGCTCCCAGGGTTGGGAGCGCATGTGGTTGCTTTGCCTGTCCCTATCACTGGGCCTACCAAGCGATTTGTTAGCGCTTTGCTTCTTGTGGATATGGGAGCGAGTCGCATCAGCCTGGCACCAGCGTCGCAGCACGCCACATCGTCGCCGCGCAAACCTGCCATCCCCTGTATCACCACCGCGTGCCTCCTGCTCGGTGAAGATCGCGACCAGGCCGTGGAGCAGGCTGTCGGCGTTGCGGCAGTGCGCGTCCGACATCACCACCCTCCCCTGGCTGGATGCAGAGGAATGATAGCCCATCGCGGCGTGAGTGGAGGGCGACGGCAAGGGAGGGGAGGAGGTCCGCGTCCGACACAGACTCGTGCTCGCGGCCGCATCGCTGGTGCTATTCGCGCTTGCGAGACCAGCCGGAGGCGCTGCTGTCCGGACAGAAGACGGACGTGCATGTCTACGTCGGCGAGCTCCGGCCGGTGAGGCGGGCGAGGCAGGATGCTGGCGCCTTCTCGACTACGACGGTCCCCGTGGCCCTGCGCCAAAATCGAAGTCCACGGCCACCTCGCTCGAGCAGGGGGTGGAGCACCACGGGGGAAGTAGAGCAGCGCGCCACGTACTGGACCACGCGAGCGGGCGACGGGCACGGGGCAGGACAACGGCGGGTCGGCGACGGCTGGGGTCCGACGGGGCAAGCTAGGTTTGGAGGCAGGGTTGGGCGGCGGCCGGGGCGGATGGCACTGGGAGGCAGCGTGGTTGATAGCCGGCGGTCGAGGGAGGAGGCACGGTGTGGCCCGCCAGCGGCTGGTGGGTCGGGGCTCGGTGCCCGCTGTTGGTTCCGAGGGAAGGGTAGCGTGGGGGATCAGGAGGAGCTTGGGAAGAAGGGGTCGGGCTTTTTTTACGAAAAAAAAGATGCACAGTGGCTTCGTCTCCGTGTAATCCTCTCGATTCCGCCAAGAAGGCGCGCGCCGCTTGCGAGGAGTGCGGGAGGTCGGCTCATCCGTCGCGGAAGGGAGTGGCTAGCTGCCTAGCTCGATTTGGCCCAGGCGCGTGTACGTGTAATTGATGAACCGTCGTTGCGCGTACGTTTAATGATCCCATCCAAATATCCAATATCAATCGATCTGGTGTAGCTATGAGCAATCACGATCTGGTGATCCATTGACAAGTAAAAGAATGCATGCATGAGCGACATCTTACCACGACATGTGTGAGATCCATGTAGTACCATGTCGGCAGATACGGCTCCCTAAGGTGAGCCACTGATCTACATGAGCACTAAGCCATATTAGGTATGTATGTTACGTATTAGAAAAGTGGATGACCGTTTCGATTTTAGGTGTCAAGTCCGTAGATGCATCGTGCATTCTTGCTTTATCTAGCGGGACCACACTATGTGCGAGGAGGGAGGCGTGGTGGAAGGTACTACGGTCGGTCGAATCTATGAGCGGCACAAGGTGGCGGGAGGCTAGGTGGGGCGGATCGGCAGCGATGCTTTCTGCCAGGAGCAAGAGCAGGCATGATATGCGAGGCATAGCAGTCCGAAATCGTCGCGGTCTTCAGCTTTTACTCCCTCCAATGCTAATCGAAGGAGTCGGTCGCTCGAACGACCATGCATGTTTGTATTCCACCAATTTATCGCCTTTGAACTTGACTTCACGTCCCTGACACACGTTTCCTGATCCCCTCATCCCCTCGCCCTTGTGGACGCATTGGAGGTGTTGCTTCTTCCGTGCTTGAGATTTTTGGTTGAAGTCATTCCATTATTCGGTCCTTTTTATTTCTTCAAATAATATAAGTTGTTTTTCTGTTCCTGGTTTATCATTTCACTATTATCTTCTTTTGTTTTTGATAATCTTATCTAATTTCATATCTATGTGTCTGTGTGTTGTGGCATGTCGATTTAGGATGGACACATGGGTTCCTTTTCTTTACTCGGTGCCATTTCTTGCTCGGGTGATTCTTCTCCTTTTACAACATGCACACGCGCAAGGTTGATATGCGCGGTCGAGAGATCAAGATACCACCCCCTCCAGATCCGTCTAAATAGAGTACTAAACATGATCATACTTTATGAGGGCGCTATAGGCAGTGCTACCAGAATTGCTTGCATGCTACATCAGTTATAATATTAATTTTAATTTCATTGGACTGTACATGTGGACCGGAACTATTACAATGGAATAAGCTGGTGATAGTGTCAGATTGTTGCACCTTCCTATAATAGTTTCAATCAGTTAGATACTCAGTAGTAATTCCTACTATTTTTTTCGAAATGGGAGCATCGCCCAGCCTCTGCATCCAAAAGATACACACAACTTTTCTTTATTAAATTATTCGTAAAGTCTTACAAGGGAGATACAAAGATCAACTCGCAGCCACCTTTTCAGCGATAAATCGCTATGCCTACAAGAGCGATGAAGGGGTTGACCATGAACAGGGCTATTACCCTGACAATGCACCAACACACATCATCTAAAACTGAATGCCTTCCCAAACCGCCCATTGGCGGGTAGTCAAGCGGACCCTGAGCGCACGCCAGGAAACATGCCACAGAAATCGCTACCGCCGTCTTTCTCACACCCATCTTCAAGAGGTTATTCCTGCTACATATCTTTGCTGTTAACATGCCCCTAAGATATATAACGATGCTTCAGCCATTTCTATGTTACTTTTGGTACATATCATAGTTGTGGACCTATGCTCAATTTAATCTGAATTATTTACTCACCATAAGAGAGAGAGAGACAGAGAGAGAGAGAGCACTTGTGAGTTAATATTACTCCGAGTTATCTTCTTTTGTTTTTGATAATCTTATCTAATTTCATATCTGTGAGTATGTACATTTAATCATCACTTAAATGGATCACACATCCCTATGCATGTTTTCTTAAGAGTATTTTCATTCTCTGGGCAATAGGCAGATAAATTGGTTTGCTAATTTCTTGAGATAAATGATATGTAGCTTATATGAAAACAGCCCTGATTTTTTCTCCACGATTTTGAAGTTTCGTGATTGCTTGTTCGTAGTACAATGAGTTTGTTATATTGGACGCATTTTCTGCAATATTGCACTTAATCGAATCAGATTGTGACGAGTTTAGTAGTTATACTAGGTGATTTACACATCAAAATTTTGTAGTCGGGGTTAACGGTTGTTCATGCCTGAGTCTCGCAGCTCTTATTATCCTTACTCTCTTTCTTATACAAAAATCTTGGTGGTATATGTTGCATTTCTTTTAATTTTTGTTGTCCATAAGAAGGTAGAGCTGCCCCTAAAATTCAATAATGATGATCAATTGCATTGGTTAGTATGGAAGAAGTCGCATAGTCCCAATCCTCCCTTTTACTTATTCCAAATTTCATGTGGCATGATGCATTTTCTGTCTGAGGAGAGTAGAAAGCGCTCCTAAAGTTCATATCGTAGATTTCGTTTTAGTTCGAATCTTATATGTGAAAATTTTAAGCGAAGCAAGTAATATGAAAGGATGTAGAGGAATTCCTGTCTCATGCGTATGTCTGCAATATTTAGTGCTCCAATTCGGATTAAATACATGTGCTTATTGCGCTCGTGTAGTGATGGCCATAGCACGAGAAGAAAATATACCAAATGATAAAATAACGCGGGAAGGCAATCCCTACCGCAGTAGGTGACATTAGTTGCAGATGTTAATCGCCCTTCTCCACAGCATTTAGATTTTTTCCTTTATGGACAAACACATGAATCAACCTAAGCCTAACTAGGGGCAAACGCCGACTCTCTTAATGAAAGTTTCCTAAGTCGCCATATTAAGCCGTCACACACAAATCACAACGCAAAAGAAAAATGCCAGCTGCCAAAGATCGGCGCAGCAGAGCGCGCATGGTCCTTCTAGTGCTAGCTGATTCAGTTTCAGATCCTAGCTACAACAAGGGTGCACGTGTATCAGCTTGAGGCGGTGGACTCCATTAGATTCGATTTTCTGACTAATCTTTAGTCTAACGCACATGTTCCACCAAAACAAAGAAACTTTTATTTTGTATGCTCTGCTTGAACAATATACACATATAGCACAAGTCGGTACTTTACATCTCTCATCTCTCATAAGCTCCACCTAGGCATCGACCGATACACGCGTGTAGACTACAAGGTTTTTACTTCTAAATAATAATAGAGATCGCTCCCCGGCTCACTTTTCATTAAAAAAGAAACCACGGCGCTCAGAACAATATTCAACAAGAGCAAAAGAAAGGTGCAAGGCAACGCGCATATAGTCAATTGGTCATAGATTGTTTTCATGTGAAATTTGCGACATATGTGCATTCGTCGATTTGCTAAGAGAACTCCAGCTGCATCCCGCAAAGCATTTTCCAAAGAAATTTGGGGGACGCCGGACGTTTGACCTCCCACAGCCGCACGCTCCAAAGCCTTTTTTATCTGGCGCGGCCGAATACGGTATCCGGCGCCCTGTGTCCATCCCCGCTACACATGGGATGTTGGACAGAACGAAAATTTGTGTGGTTCCTACCTGCCAGCGACCATAGCCAATACTGTTGCGCCGCGCCTTTCTTTCGCCCAGTGCGTCCTCTCCTTCGCCTCCCACCCGTCCATCGTTGCTCAAATCGCCAGCCACCACCGACGCGTTATTTCCACGGTGTTGGACTCCGCCGCGATGCCTGACTTCCTCGCCTCCCTTTTCTCCGCCGGCGGCCACTCCCCCCTCCTCCGCACACAGAAGGTGTTCGATCGTTTGTCTGTTTGTTGTCCCGATTGTCACTGGCGATCATCGCTTGCCTTCAAAAAAATGCTTGATGAAGCCGAGGAGAAGAAGAAGAGGCCATGCCGTGGAGGTTCAAGGCTGGGAAGCAAAAAGTCGAAGCCCCGGCAGAGGTTGGAGGGTCATACTATGTTGTACAACGACTACTTCTCCGACACTGCAATACATGCCAAAAAAATTCGGCGGCGCTATAGGTTGAGCATGGACTTGTTCATGGAAATCCTTCATGGCGTGACAGAGTTCGACCCCTACTTCAGGCTAAAGCACGACACCGTTGGCACGGCTGGCTTCTCGTCGATCCAGAAATGCACCACTACCATGAGGATGCTTGCACATGAAGCACCTGCCGTTGAACAGGACGACTACCTTCCCATGAGTGAGTCTACTTCCATTGAGTGCATGTACAAATTCTGTCGAGTTGTGATAGGAAAGTTTGACCTGTACTATTTGAGAGGGCCAATTGAAGCAGAGATTGCTAGGATTATGGCACAAAATATAGCAAGGGGATTTCCTGATATGCTTGGAAGCATCAATTGTATGTGTTGGTCATGGAAGAACTGCCCGTTTGCTTGGCAAGGTTTGTACAAAGGATGTCATGGATATTGCAGTGTGGTGACTGAAGCAACGGTGAATTACAACATCTAGATTTGGCATTCTTTCTTTGGCATGCTAGGGATTGCACAATGACATCAACGTGTTGCAATGCTCTCCGGTGTTTTTGAAACTTCTGAAAGATCATGCTCCATCATGTAACTATGAGATCAATGTCAGCCAACATATCAAATGCTACTATCTAGCCGATGGTATCTATCCAACAGGCGTGATATTTGTCAAGACAATCTCCGTGCCAACGGGTCTAAATAGTTGCCACTTTGCTGAGCGCTGAGAGAGCTGTCGGAAGGATGTCGAGCGATCATTTGGTGTGCTTCAAGCTCAATTTGCTATTGTTCGGTATCCTGCTCTTTCCAGGTCCCATGACCAACTGTGAAAGGTGATGTAAGCTTGCGTGCTATGCACAACATGATCATCTAAAATGATCGCAAAACTCGAGCTAGACATCTATTGGGAAAACAAAAAATCACATCTTTCGGGAAAATTAAAGCAGTCTAAACGGGAGAAGGACCCCAAAGAATTATATTAAAAAAAAGCTACGGGACACTTGGAGATCAAAACTTGCAGAATTCGTTGAGAAGACTAAATTCCTAAATTCGCATTGACGGGTTCTGAACTTTCGCTACTGCATCACTTTGGACCCATGTTTTATCATCTAATACTCGTAGAGGTACAACTGAATAGTGATTAGCACCGATTCTGTGAGGATTTCGTTAAAAAGCATTTGTGTCGACTGATCTCAGTATTAATTGGCTCCGTTCTTAGTTGCGCTAAAGGCCGGCCCTAGCTAGCGGCCGACCGCCAGGGGCTTAGGGAGCGATCTGTTTGCGATAACCCGATTTGGGAGAAAACGTGTTTTTCCTTTCCTGGTAAGTTACGTGCGGGAATTCATTAGCACGTTGTGGACCACGCGCAAGTTATGTGCCGTACGGTATTTGAATTGTATCGCACATGCATAAAACAATTCCCTTTGTTGCGCGCGAGGATTTGAGAGACGTATGTTATTTTGCTTTCTGTACGGTCGTGCAATTCCCTTTACTCGTTGTCCAAGCAATTTCTATGTATTGGTTTATTTTTTTAATTCCCTTTTTGGCCTAGTGAGGTTAAAAAAAGGGAGAGGAGCAGCAGAATGCACTTGCAAATGAAATGAACTACGACTTGCAGCATGTAGGAAATAACAATTCCCTTGTTCCATAATTTCCTTATAAGAGAAAGGAGGTAGGTAAATTCAGTATGTAGGTGTTGGTAAAACATTGAGTTACATGTTGATGAAAAGTGAATGGGTGGGTTGATAAATAGGTTTCCCTGTTCCCTTAAAAAACAAAGGACCAAATTTTCTATAATAAAAAAAGGAGGTAACAAGAAAAAGGGTTGGTAAAACATTGAGTTACATGTTGATCAAAAGTGAATGGGTGGTTTGATAAATAGGTTCCCTTGTTTCCTTAAAAAAATAAAGGACCAAATTTTTATAATAAAAAAGAAGAAGGTAACAAGGAAAAGGGTTGGTAAAATATTGAGTTACCTATTGATGAAAAGTGAATGGGTGGGTTGAAAAATAGGTTCCCTTGTTCCCTTAAAAAAAGAAAGCACCCAATTTTCTATAATAATAAAAAAAGAGGTAACAAGAAAAAGGGTTGGTAAAACATTGAGTTACCTGTTGATAGAAAGTGAATGGGTGAGTTGATAAATAGGTTTCCTTGATCCCTTAAGAAAACAAAGGACCAAAATTCCTATAATAAAAGAAGGAGGTAACAAGAAAAAGGGTTGGTAAAAATATTGAGTTACCTGTTGATGAAAAGTGAATGGATGGGTTGATAAATAGATTCTCTTTTTCTCCTAAGAAAACAAAGAACCAAATTTTCTATAATAAAAGAAAGAGCTAACAAGGAAAAGGGTTAGTAAAACATTGAGTTACCTGTTGATAAAAAAGTGAATGGGTGGGTTGATAAATAGGTTCCCTTGTTCCCTTAAGAAAACAAAGGACCAAATTTTCTATAACAAAAGAAGGAGGGAACAAAAGAAAAAGAGTTGGTAAAACATTGAGTTACCTGTTGATGAAAAGTGAATGGGTGGGTTGATAAATTTGTTCCCTTGTTTCCTTAAGAAAACAAAGGACCAAATTTCTATAATAAAAGGAGGAGGTAACAAGGAAAAAGGTTGGTAAAACATTGAGTTACATGTTGATGAAAAGTGAATGGGTGGGTTGATAAATAGGTTCCCTTGTTCCCTTTAAAAAACAAAGGACCAAAATTTCTATAATAAAAAGACGGAGGTAACAAGGAAAAGGTGTTGGTAAAACATTGAGTTACTTGTTGATGAAAAGTGAATGGGTGGGTTTATAAATAGGTTTCCTTGTTCCCTTAAAAAAACAAAGGACCAAATTTTTTATAATAAAAAAGAAGTACATAACAAGAAAAAGGGTTGGTAAAACATTGAGTTACATGTTGATGAAAAGTGAATAGGTGGGATGATAAATAGGTTCCCTTGTTTCCTTAAAAAAACAAAGCACCAAAATTTCTATAATAAAAGAAGGAGGTAAAAAGGAAAAAGTTTGGGAAAACATTGAGTTACCTGTTGATGAAAATTAATAGGTGGGTTGATAAATAAGTTCTCTTGTTCCCTTAAAGAAACAAAGCACCAAATTTTCTATAATATAAAAGAAGGAGGTAAAAAGAAAAAGAGTTGGTAAAAACATTGAGTTACATGTTGATGAAAAGTGAATGGGTGGGTTGATAAATAGGTTCTCCTGTTCCCACAAAAAACAAAAAACCAAATTTTCTATAATAAAAGAAGGTGGTAACAAGGAAAAAGGGTTGGTAAAACATTGAGTTACCTGTTGATGAAAAGTGAATGGGTGGGTTGATAAATAGGTTCCTTTGTTCCCTTAAAAAAACAAAGGACACAATTTTCTATAATAAAAAGAAGGAGGTAACAAGGAAAAAGGTTTGGTGAAACATTGAATTATTTGTTGATGAAAATTGAATGGGTGGGCTGATAATAGGTTGCCTTGTTCCCTTAAAAAAAGACCAAAATTTCTATAAATAAAAAGAAGGATGTAACAAGGAAAAGGGTTCGTAAAACAATGAGTTACCTGTTGATGAAAAGTGAATGGGTGGAATGATAAATAGGTTCCCTTGTTCCCTTAAGAAAACAAAGCACCAAATTTTCTATAATAAAAAATAAGGAGGTAGCAAGAAAAAGGGTTGGTAAAAAATTGAGTTACCTATTGACGAAAAGTGAATGGGTGGGTTGATAAATAGGTTCCCTTGTTCCCATAAAAAAACTAAAGAAGCAAATTTTCTATAATAAAAAGAAGGAGGTTACAAGGAAAAGGGTTGGTAAAACAATGAGTTACCTGTTGATGATAAGTGAATGGGTGGGTTGATAAATAGGTTCCCTTGTTCCCTTAAAAAAACAAAAGGACAAAATTTTCTATAATAAAAAAAGGAGGTAACAAGGAAAAGGGTTGGTAAACCAATGAATTACCTGTTAATGAGAAGTGAATGGGTGGGTTGATAAATAGGTTCCCTTGTTCCCTTAAAAAACAAAGGACAAAATTTTCTATAATAAAAAGAAGGAGGTAACAAGGAAAAAGGGTTGGTAAAACATTGAGTTACTTGTTGATGAAAAGTGAATGGGTGGGTTGATAAATTGGTTCCCATGTTCCCTTAAGAAAACAAAGGACCAAATTTTCTATAATAAAAGGAGGAGGTAACAAGGAAAAAGGGTTGGTAAAACATTGAGTTACCTGTTGATGAAAAGTGATTGGGTGGGTTGATAAATAGGTTCCCTTGTCCCCTTTAAAAAACAAAGGACCAAAATTTCTGTAATAAAAAAAGGAGGTAACAAGGAAAAAGGTTTGGTAAAATATTGAGTTACCTGTTGATGAAAAGTGAATGAGTGGGTTGATTAATAGGTTCCCTTGTTCCCTTAAAAAAACAAATGATCAAATTTTCTATAATAAAAAGGAGGTAACAAGAAAAAGGGTATGTAAACATTGAGTTACCTGTTGATGAAAAGTGAATGGGTGGGTTGATAAATAAGTTCCCTTGTTCCCTTAAAAAAACAAAGCACCAAAATTTCTATAATAGAAAAGAAGGAGGTAACAAGAAAAATGGTTGGTAAAAACATTGAGTTACCTGTTGATGAAAGGTGAATGGGTGGGTTGATAAATAGGTTCCCTTGTTCCCTTAAAAAAACAAACGACAAAATTTTCTATAATAAAAAGACGGAGGTATTAAGGAAAAAGGGTTGGTAAAACATTTAATTATCTGTTGATGAAAATTGAATGGGTGGGTTGATAAATAGGTTCCCTTCTTCCCTTAAAAAAGGAACAAATTTTCTATAAATAAAAAGAAGGATGTAACAAGGAAAAGGTTTGGTAAAAGAATGAGTTACCTGTTGATGAAAAGTGAATGGGTGGGTTGATAAATAGGTTCCCTTTGTTCCCTTAAGAAAATAAAGCACCAAATTTTCTATAATAAAAAAGAAGGAGGTAACAAGAAAAAGGGTTGGTAAAAAATTTAATTACCTGTTGATGAAAAGTGAATGGCTGGATTGATAAATAGGTTCCCTTATTCCCTTAAAAAAACAAAGGACCAAATTTTCTATAATAAAAAGAAGGGGGTAACAAGGAAAAGGGTTGGTAAAACAATGAGTTAGCTGTTGATGAGATGTGAATGGGTGGGTTGATAAATAGGTTCCCTTGTTCCCTTAAAAAAACAAATGGACCAAATTTTCTATAATAAAAAAGGAGGTAACAAGGAGAAGGGTTGATAAAACAATGACTTACCTGTTGATGAGAAGTGAATGGGTGAGTTGATAAATAGGTTCCTTTGTTCCCTTAAAAAAACAAAGGACAAAATTTTCTATAATAAAAAGAAGGATGTAACAAGGAAAAAGGGTTGGTAAAACATTGAGTTATCTATTGATGAAAATTGGATGGGTGGGTTGATAAATAGGTTTCCTTGTTCCCTTAAAAAAAAGGACCAAATTTTCTATAAATAAAAAGAAGGATGTAACAAGGAAATGGGTTAGTAAAACAATGAGTTACCTGTTGATGAAAAATGAATGGGTGGGTTGATAAATAGGCTCCCTTGTTCCCTTAAGAAAACAAAGCACCAAATTTTCTATAATAAAAAAGAAGGAGGTAACAAGAAAAAGGGTTGGTAAAAAATTGAGTTACCTGTTGATGAAAATTGAATGGGTGGGTTGATAAATAGGTTCCCTTGTTCCGTTAAACAACAAAGGACCCAAATTTTCTATAATAAAAAGAAGGAGGTAACAATAAAAAGGGTTGGTAAAACATTGAGTTACCTATTGATGAAAAGAGAATGGGTGGGCTGATATATAGGAAGGCTAGAACGATATCCCAACATACACAAAATGCACTACATCTTCAAATGACATCGACAGAAATAACAACACCCTGCCTGCGTGTGATGATATCACCATACGGATGGAACAGAAACATCACCACTTGACCAGCTACTAGTCCCTTCTTTTTACCAAAATCTTCCCATGCATCGGGACTTATTATCATCCTACCATCAGTGGAGGGGTAGAACTGTCCAACAACATCTGTTGTGTTATCTACTGATAGAACCACAGCACCTGATGGTTCTAGTTGAAGACCTTCGACCACAATGGTTGGAATTTTCTGCACAGTACAACAAAAAATAAACAAACTAATATATAAGAGGCATGTTCATGGGATGATTTGGACTGCAAGAACATTAAAAAGGACATATATAAAAAGGGGACACAGATTACATACTTACCATCAGGGATTTGTTAATGTTTGTGGCAGTGAGTTTGTGGATAAACAATGGTCCCAACCCAGTTCCTCTCCTATTAATAATTGCTCTCCATCTAGCCAAGATGTTTGTAGACCAATCAAGTGGCCTTGTCATAACAACAACACTATGTCTATCATAAACTGATAACAAAAAGCAAAACGAAGAAATTCTGAATAAGCTAATGTTGTTTAAGGTGGAGACATATTGCATCATAAGTAAAACATATGAAAAAATGAATGGAAAATAGATGCATTAAAAATAGATTTAAAAAAATCATATAACCTTCATCTGGTTCTTCATCACTTGATTCACTATAAGCACCACTCGAATTATCAGCTTGGACCTTACTGATCTGGGACATTGTTTTTGACTTGCAAGGTCCTACTTTAATTGGTGTATCAGAGTTGTTGGTCATTTGAAACATAATGAAATGACCATCCTAAGAATTGGAACTGCGTAAAAATTCCTTCCACCCCCAACCATAAAAACTTGTTACCGACTCATTCATCGCTACATTGAAAGTGTAATTGATTCCTACGTCATCAGAGACATGGATTTCAGTTCTGTTAAAACATATCATATTTATCTTGTTTCTAACATAGCATGGAACATTCCGCAAAAACAAAAAAATTGTGAAAACATGCAAAAAATATATAAATATACATTGGTGCAGTGATAATAAAAACATATCAGGAAAAGAAAACACAAAAAGTATAAAAAATAATGAAAAAATGTACCAGCCACTTATCAGAGTTAAACAATAGCTCTGATATGAAAAAAGAGCAATCCCTTGTTTTGGCCCTGCATGGTCCATCTGGATTACCACAAACATTGCAGACCATCTTGAAGAAAATCCTACACAAAATGAAAAAAGGACATCTGTAAGTAATCAAGGTTCATTTTATAATACTGGTAAAATCTGATAATCTATACACGAATAGATGTCAATATAAAAATTATTATTATCTAAAAAAACATACAATAGATTGGTATAGAGTAAATAAAGGAAACAGAGGACGAGCTCACAGAGATTAGAAAATACTAGATCTACAAAACTATTACTTGTAGATCTGATCTATTAGGGCTAAATCTTTAGAATCTGATTTGATATTTAAAAAATTATTGTCCATGGTACTTACTAGATTTATCAAAAAGGGCAAACTAGCAGAGGGAACAGAAAAGGAATGCAACGAGTTCGCACTGCAAAACACATGGAGGTGCGGGATTCAAAAACAGAAAATAAAGAGAAAAACAAAACTTTACCGCCCGATACAACTATGGTGAAGACCCACCAAGATAGATAAAAGAGGAGGATTCCTTTGCTCTGGTCTGAGGGAGGAGCAGCACTGGCATAATTGCTCGATGTGGATGTAGACCTAAAAAGAGGGAGAATGGAAGAGCCAAGAGTGAGAAGAGCTGCAAAAGTGATAAGGTTGTCTATTTATTGAGGCCAAGCCGTCTCACCTTCCCCATATTGTAGCATTAAAAAATCGCTGTAAAAAAAGCATCTGAGGGGCACGTGAGTCGGGCTGAAAAAAAGCAGAAGGGAGTGTACCATGCCTAATTTACAAAAGAAGAAAAATATATTAGAGTATACAGAAAAATTGTAAAAACTACTGAAATGTAAAAGAAATATCAACAAAAAACTTAAGTTATATTATAAAAACTAATTACTTAAAAAAGGTACTTGTTGAAAATAAAATTCTGTACTACATAATGTATAATTTATTTTAGCTAAAAGACAAAATGAAAAAAACTTGTCTTACAAAGAAAGTAACATGTAGAAAAATAATTTACAACAGTTTTTTTAAAGAATAATGATCTAAGATGAAGAGATAGCTTGACAACACTTAGCTGCAAAAGTATACATTTTTCTTAAATTTAACAAAAGGCAGAAATTGTTCCACAAAAACAAACGATTACATATCCAGTCTTTACAAAACATGAAGAAAATGGGGGGTTACACTCAAATAACAACAACAAAGAGCTTTAGACACTATTGTCGCATATTAACTTAGCCCCCCTGCCCCTCCATTGCATCAGAAACTTCTTTTTTTCAGTGGTTGGATATCTCGATGAAGTCAATAACCATCACTGAGTCAATGATACGTCTCCAACGTATCTATAATTTCTGATGATCCATGCTAGTTTTATGATAATACCTACATGTTTTGTTCACACTTTATATCGTTTTGATGCATTTTTCGAAACTAACCTATTAACAAGATGCCACAGTGCCAGTTCCTATTTTCTGTTGTTTTTGGTTCCAGAAAGGCTGTTCGGGCAATATTCTCGGAATTCGACGAAACGAAGACCAAACATCATAATTCACCGAGACGGACCAGGACAGAAGGAGAGTCGGAGGGAGGGGGGCCCGGACCATAGGCGGCGCGGGGAGGGGGCGCCGCCCTATGGGGTGGGCCCCCCAGGCGCCTCCTTGCGCCGCCTCTTCGCCTATATAAGCCCTCGTGACCTAAAACTTCGATACCGATTGACGAAACTCCAGAAAGACTCCAGGGACACCGCCGCCATCAAACTCCAATTGGGACGAAGTCTGTTCCGGCACCTGCCGGGACGGGGAATTGCCCCCGGAGTCATCTCCATCGACACCACTGATGCGCGTAGATGTACACGTCCGTTGGGAACCCCAAGAGGAAGGTATGATGCGCACAGTGGCAAGTTTTCCCTCAGTATGAAACCAAGGTTTAATCGAACCAGTAGGAGCCAAGAAGCACGTTGAAGGTTGATGGTCGCGAAATGTGATGCGGCGCAGCACCAGGGATTCCGGCGCCAACGCGGAACCTGCACAACACAACCCAAGTACTTTGCCCCAACGAAGCAGTGAGGTTGTCAATCTCACCGGCTGCTGTAACAAAGGATTAAACGTATCGAGTGGAAGATGTTTGCAAAGAAAACAGTAAACACAATTGGTAGATTGTATGCTATGTAAAGAATAGGACCGGGGTCCACAGTTCACTAGAGGTGTCTCTCCCATAAGATAAAAGCATGTTGGGTGAACAAATTACAGTCGGGCAATTGACAAATAGAGAAAGGCATAACAATGCATATACATGATATGATAAATATAGTGAGATTTAATTGGGCATTACGACAAAGTACATAGACCGCCATCCAATGCATCTATGCCTAAAAAGTCCACCTTCAGGTTATCATCCGAACCCCCTCCAGTATTAAGTTGCAAAGCAACAGACAATTGCATTAAGTATGGTGCGTAATGTAATCAACAACTACATCCTTAGACATAGCATCAATGTTTTATCCCTAGTGGCAACAGCACCTCCACAACCTTAGAACTTTCTGTCACTGTCCCAGATTCAATGGAGGCATGAACCCACTATCGAGCATAAATACTCCCTCTTGGAGTTAAGAGTAAAACTTGGCCAGAGCCTCTACTAATAACGGAGAGCATGCAAGATCATAAACAACACATGAACAATAGATTGATAATCACCATAATCATAGTACTCTCTATCCATCGGATCCCGACAAACACAACATATAGTATTACAGATAGATGATCTTGATCATGTTAGGCAGCTCACAAGATCCAACAATGAAGCACAACAAGGAGAAGACGACCATCTAGCTACTGCTATGGACCCATGGTCCAGGGGTGAACTACTCACTCATCACTCCGGAGGCGACCATGGCGGTGTAGAGTCCCCCGGGAGATGAATCCCCTCTCCGGCAGGGTGCCGGAGGCGATCTCCAGAATCCCCCGAGATGGGATTCGCGGCGGCTCTAAGGTTTTCCGTATCGTGGCTCTCAGTTGGGGGTTTCAAGCTTTAAGTAGGCGGAGGGTCAACGCGGGGGCCACACGAGGGCCCCAGGCTAGGTCGGCGCGGCCAAGGCCTGGGCCGCGCCGCCCTGCCCTCCGGCCGCCTCGTGGCCCCACTTCTCTCTTGGGCTTCGTGCAAAAATAGGACCTGGGCGAAAGTTTCGTCCAATTCGAGAATATTTCTTTACTAGGATTTCTGAAACCAAAAACAGAAAACAGCAACTGCTCTTCGGCATCTTGTTAATAGGTTAGTTCCAAATGCATAAATATGACATATAATGTGCATAAAACATGTAGGTATCATCAATAAAGTAGCATGGAACATAAGAAATTATCGATACGTTGGAGACGTATCAGCATCCCCAAGCTTAGTTCTGCTCGTCCCGAGCAGGTAAACGATAACAAAGATAATTTCTGAAGTGACATGCCATCATAATCTTGATCATACTATTTGTAAACATATGTAATGAATGCAGCGATCAAAGCAAAGGTAATGACATGAGTAAACAACTGAATCATATAGCAAAGACTTTTCATGAATATTACTTCAAGACAAGCATCAATAAGTCTTGCATAAGAGTTAACTCATAAAGCAATAAATCAAAGTAAAGGTATTGAAGCAACACATAGGAAGATTAAGTTTCAGCGGTTGCTTTCAACTTATAACATGTATATCTCATGGATATTGTCAACATAAAGTAATATAACAAGTGCAATATGCAAGTATGTAGGAATCAATGCACAGTTCACACAAGTGTTTGCTTCTTAAGGTGGAAGGAGATAGGTAAACTGACTCAACAATAAAAGTAAAAGAATGGTCCTTCAATGAGGAAAGCATCGATTGCTGTATTTGTGCTAGAGCTTTTATTTTGAAAACATGAAACAATTTTGTCAACGGTAGTAATAAAGCATATGAGTTATGAAAATTATATCTTACAAGTTGCAAGCCTCATGCATAGTATACTAATAGTGCCCGCACCTCGTCCTACTTAGCTTGGACTACCGGATCTTCGCATGCCATGTTTCAACCAAGTGTCACAAAGGGGTACCTCCATGCCGCCTGTACAAAGGTCTAAGGAGAATGCTCGCATTTCGGATTTCTCGCTTTTGATTATTCTCAACTTAGACATCCATACCGGGACAACATGGACAACAGATAATGGACTCCTCTTAAATGCATAAGCATGTAGCAATGATTATTATTCTCATATGAGATTGAGGATATATGTCCAAAACTGAAACTTCCACCATGATTCATGGCTTTAGTTAGCGGCCCAATGTTCTTCTCTAACAATTTTGCATGCTCCAACCACTAAAATGATAGACCTTCAGACAAGACGGACATGCATAGCAACTCACATGATATTCAACAATAGTTGATGGCGTTCCCCAGAAGCATGGTTATCGCACAACAAGCAACTTAATAAAATATAAAGTGCATAAGTACATATTCAATACTACGATAGTTTTTAAGGCTATTTTGTCCCATGAGCTATATATTGCAAAGGTGAAATGATGGAATTTTAAAGGTAGCACTCAAGCAATTTACTTTGGAATGGCGGAGAAATACCATGTAGTAGGTAGGTATGGTGGACACAAATGGCATGAATATTGGCTCAAGTATTTTGGATGCATGAGAAGTATTCCCTCTCGATACAAGGTTTAGGCTAGCAAGGTTATTTGAAGCAAACTCAAGGATGAACAGGTGCAGCAAAACTCACATAAAAGACATATTGTAAACATTATAAGACTCTACACTTCCTTGTTGTTCAAAACTCAATACTAGATATTATCTAGACCTTAGAGAAACCAAATATGCAAATCAGATTTTAGCAAGCTCTATGTATTTCTTCATTAATGGGTGCAAAGCATATGATGCAAGAGCTTAAACATGAGCACAACAATTGCCAAGTATCACATTATCCAAGACATTTTAGAATTACTACATGTAGCATTTTCCAATTCCAACCATATAACAATTTAACGAAGAAGAAACTTCGCCATGAACATTATGAGTAAAGCCTAAGGACACATTTGTCCATATGCAACAGCGGAGCGTGTCTCTCTCCCACAAAGTGAATGCTAGGATCCATCTTATTCAAACAAAAACAAAAACAAAAACAAACCGACGCTCCAAGTAAAGAACACAAGATGTGATTGAATAAAAATATAGTTTCAGGGAGGAACCTGATGATGTTGTCGATGAAGAAGGGGATGCCTTGGGCATCCCCAAGCTTAGACGCTTGAGTCTTCTTAAAATATGCAGGGGTGAACCACGGGGGCATCCCCAAGCTTAGAGCTTTCACTCCGCTTGATCATAGTATATCATACTCCTCTCTTGACCCTTGAAAACTTCCTTCACACCAAACTTCAAGCAAACTCATTAGAGGGTTAGTGCATCATTAATAATTCACTCATTCAGAGGTGACACAATCATTATTTTCACTTCTGGACATTGCATAATTCTACTGGACATTAGTGGATCAAAGAAATAAATCCAACATAGCAAAAGAGGCAATGCGAAATAAAAGGCAGAATCTGTCAAAAACAGAACAGTCCGTAAAGACGAATTTAAAGTTGGCACTAGACTTGCTCAAATGGAAAAACTCAAAACTAATGAAAGTTGCGTACATATCTGAGGATCACGCTCGTAAATTGGCAGATTTTTTCGAATTTTCTACAGGGAACTGTGCCCAGATTCGTGACAGACAGCAATGCTGTTTCTGCGCAGCAATCCCAAATATAACATCAACTTTGACATAGAAACTTTACTTGGCACAAAAACATGATAAGGAGAGGTTGCTACAGTAGTAAACAACTTCCAAGACTCAATAAAACAAAAAATTGCTGTAGGTAAAAATATGGGTTGTCTCCCATAATAACGCCTTTCAGCTAGGCGCAGAAAGTGCAAATCAAGTAACATCGAGAGTAGAAGCATCAACATCATAGCTTGTTCTAATAATAGAATCAAAAGGCAACTTCATTCTCTTTCTAGGGAAGTGTTCCATACCTTTCTTGAGAGGAAATTGATATTTAATATTACCTTCCCTCATATCAATAACAGCACCAACAGTTCGAAGAAAAGGTCTTCCCAATACAATAGGACAAGATGCATTGCATTCGATATCCAAAACAACAAAATCAACGGGGACAAGGTTATTGTTAACCGTAATATGCACATTATCAATCCTCCCCAAAGGTTTCTTTTTAACATTATCGGCAAGATTAACATCCAAATAACAATTCTTCAATGGTGGCAAGTCAAGCATATCATAAATCTTTTTAGGCATAACAGAAATACTTGCACCAAGATCACATAAAGCATTACACTCAAAGTCATTGAATTTCATTTTAATGATGGGCTCCCAACCATCTTCTAACTTTCTAGGAATAGAAGTTTCAAGTTTTAGTTTCTCTTCTCTAGCTTTTATGAGAGCATTTGTAATATGTTTTGTAAAGGCTAAATTTATAGCACTAGCATTAGGACTTTTAGCAAGTTTTTGTAAGAACTTTATAACTTCAGAGATGTGGCAATCATCAAAATCTAAATCATTATAAGCTACAGCAATGGGATCATTGTTCCCAAGGTTGGAAAAAATTTCAGCAGTTTTATCACAAGCAGTTTCAGCATAGCAATTTCAGGCAGTTTTGTACGCTTTGCACTAGGAGTAGAAACATTGCCAACACCAATTATTTTACCATTGATAGTAGGAGGTGCAGCAACATGTGGAGAATTAGCATTACTAGTGGTGGTAATAGTCCAAACTTTAGCTACATTATTCTCTTTAGCTAGTTTTTCTTTTTCTTCTCTATCCCACCTAGCACGCAGTTCAGCCATTAATCTTATATTCTCATTAATTCTAACTTGGATGGCATTTGCTGTAGTAGTAATCTTATTATCAATATCATTATTAGGCATAACTTTCAATTTTAAAAGATTAACATCAGAGGCAAGTCTATCAACTCTAGAAGCAATAGTATCAATTTTATCAAGCTTTTCCTCAACAGATTTGTTAAAAGCAGTTTGTGTACTAATAAATTCTTTAAGCATGGCTTCAAGACCAGAGGGTACACTCCTATTATTATTGTAAGAATTCCCATAAGAATTACCATAACCATTACCATTAGCAGAAGGATATGGCCTATAGTTATTACCAGAGTTGTTCCTATAAGCATTGTTGTTGAAATTATTATTTTTAATGAAATTCACATCAACATTTTCTTCTTGAGCAACCAATGAAGCTAAAGGAACATTATTAGGATCAACATTAGATCTACCATTCACAAGCATAGACATAATCACATCAATCTTATCACTCAAGGAAGAGGTTTCCTCAACAGAATTTACCTTCTTACCTTGTGGAGCTCTTTCCGTGTGCCATTCAGAGTAATTTATCATCATATCATCAAGAAGTTTTGTAGCCGCCCCCAATGTGATGGACATAAAGGTACCTCCAGCAGCTGAATCCAATAAATTCCGCGAAGAAAAATTTAGTCCTGCATAGAAGGTTTGGATGATCATCCAAGTAGTCAGTCCATGGGTTGGGCAATTCTTTACCAAAGTTTTCATTCTCTCCCATGCTTGAGCAACATGTTCAGTATCTAATTGTTTAAAATTCATTATGCTACTTCTCAAAGATATAATTTTAGCGGGAGGATAATATCTACCAATAAAAGCATCCTTGCATTTAGTCCATGAATCAATACTATTCTTAGGCAAAGATAGCAACCAATCTTTAGCTCTTCCTCTTAATGAGAAAGGAAACACTTTCAATTTAATAATATCACCATCTACATCTTTATACTTTTGCATTTCACAAAGTTCAACAAAATTATTGAGATGGGCAGCAGCATCATCAGAACTAACACCAGAAAATTGATCTCTCATAACCAAGTTCAGTAAAGCAGGTTTAATTTCAAAGAATTCTGCTGTAGTAGCAGGTGGAGCAATAGGTGTGCATAGGAAATCATTATTATTTGCATTTGTGAAGTCACACAATTTAGTATTTTCAGGGGTATTCATTTTAGCAACAGTAAATAAAACAAACTAGATAAAGTAAATGCAAGTAACTAATTTTTTTGTGTTTTTGATATAGAGAGCAAGACAATAAATAAAGTAAAACTAGCAACTAAATTTTTTTGTGTTTTGTTTAGGTGCAGCAAACAAAGTAGTAAATAAAATAAAGCAAGACAAAAACAAAGTAAAGAGATTGAGAAGTGGAGACTCCCCTTGCAGCGTGTCTTGATCTCCCCGGCAACGGCGCCGAAAAAGTCTGTTGCCGTGGGAGGTTCTGTGTTGTAACTTTTCTTCAGTTCCCGGCAACGGCGCCAGAAAAAGTGCTTGATGCACGTAGATGTACACGTCCGTTGGGAACCCCAAGAGGAAGGTATGATGCGCACAGTGGCAAGTTTTCCCTCAGTATGAAACCAAGGTTTAATCGAACCAGTAGGAGCCAAGAAGCACGTTGAAGGTTGATGGTCGCGAAATGTGATGCGGCGCAACACCAGGGATTCCGGCGCCAACGCGGAACCTGCACAACACAACCAAGTACTTTGCCCCAACGAAACAGTGAGGTTGTCAATCTCACCGGCTTGCGTAACAAAGGATTAAACGTATCGAGTGGAAGATGTTTGCAAAGAAAACAGTAAAAATTGCAGTAGATTGTATGCTATGTAAAGAATAGGACCGGGGTCCACAGTTCACTAGAGGTGTCTCTCCCATAAGATAAAAGCATGTTGGGTGAACAAATTACAGTCGGGCAATTGACAAATAGAGAAAGGCATAACAATGCATATACATGATATGATAAATATAGTGAGATTTAATTGGGCATTACGACAAAGTACATAGACCGCCATCCAACTGCATCTATGCCTAAAAAGTCCACCTTCAGGTTATCATCCGAACCCCCTCCAGTATTAAGTTGCAAAGCAACAGACAATTGCATTAAGTATGGTGCGTAATGTAATCAACAACTACATCCTTAGACATAGCATCAATGTTTTATCCCTAGTGGCAACAGCACATCCACAACCTTAGAACTTTCTGTCACTGTCCCAGATTCAATGGAGGCATGAACCCACTATCGAGCATAAATACTCCCTCTTGGAGTTAAGAGTAAAAACTTGGCCAGAGCCTCTACTAATAACGGAGAGCATGCAAGATCATAAACAACACATGAACAATAGATTGATAATCACCATAATCATAGTACTCTCTATCCATCGGATCCCGACAAACACAACATATAGTATTACGATAGATGATCTTGATCATGTTAGGCAGCTCACAAGATCCAACAATGAAGCACAACAAGGAGAAGACGACCATCTAGCTACTGCTATGGACCCATGGTCCAGGGGTGAACTACTCACTCATCACTCCGGAGGCGACCATGGCGGTGTAGAGTCCTCCGGAGATGAATCCCCTCTCCGGCAGGGTGCCGGAGGCGATCTCCGAATCCCCGAGATGGGATTCGCGGCGGCGGCGTCTCGTAAGGTTTTCCGTATCGTGGCTCTCGGTACTGGGGGTTTCGCGACGGAAGCTTTAAGTAGGCGGAGGGTCAACGCGGGGGCCACACGAGGGGCCCAGAGGCTAGGTCGGCGCGGCCAAGGCCTGGGCCGCGCCGCCCTGCCCTCTGGCCGCCTCGTGGCCCCACTCGTTATCTCTTCGGTCTTGGAAGCTTCGTGCAAAAATAGGACCCTGGGCGAAAGTTTCGTCCAATTCCGAGAATATTTCTTTACTAGGATTTCTGAAACCAAAAACAGAAAACTGGCTCTTCGGCATCTTGTTAATAGGTTAGTTCCAGAAAATGCATAAATATGACATATAATGTGCATAAAACATGTAGGTATCATCAATAAAGTAGCATGGAACATAAGAAATTATCGATACGTTGGAGACGTATCAACCACCGCCATCTTCATCGCCATTGCTGTCTCCTAGGATGAGGAGGGAGTAGTTCTCCCCCGAGGCTGAGGGCTCTACCGGTAGCTATGTGGTTCATCTCTCTCTCCCATGTACTTCAATACAATGATCTCATGAGCTGCCTTACATGATTGAGATTCATATGATGAGCTTTGTAATCTAGATGTCATATGCTATTCAAGTGTTTAATTATGTGAACTTTGGGGTTACTGTGACCTCGGTGTAATGGTGACAGTGTGTGCGCCGTGTGTAACTCCCTTATGAATTGTGGTGTGTTAGTACCTCCTATGAATGCTCACGGTGACGGTGTGGGGTGTTTATTAGTACTTGGGAATACGCCTTTGAGGTGTGCTTTTGCACACTTGCCCAATGAATTTGAGTTCTCTATCCAATAAGAGTAGTATGATGAAGTGCTTATATTTATGGGATTTCTATTTTCGTGCCCTCAGGTCCTTAGTTGTACTCAGTTTTCCCCAGCCCTTAGTTTTTCCTCAGTTTTCCCCAAGCCCTTGTTTGAAACCCGCAGAAGCAGCTCAGACGGCAGGATTCCCGTTTAGTTGACCGTTCTGTCACGTGTGGGGCCGCGTCTTGTGGGGCCGCGTCGTGTGGGCCCGCGTCGCGTGGGGCTGGTAGAAAGGGACCGCGTGGGACAGGACGAGAAGCGTTTGGTTGCACGTGAGCAGGAGCTGGGTTCTGTCTCTCTCGGCCCCAAATTGGCATTATTAAGTGCACCTTTTTCCCCTCTTTCTCTCTGTCCTTTTCACCAAATTAGTATAAAATCTAGAGAAGCTTGCATTTCTGACTTTCTTCAATTATTTGTGCCTTTTGGCCCTCGTTGTTTGCCCAATATGGCAGCAAATCTAGTACTCCCTCTGGTCCATATGTATGTAGTTAAATCTAGAAGCAAATCTCCAGGATAATGTACGATAAATTCACAGTCATAGTAAATCAAGAAAACTAAGTACGGCCAACAAAATATAGTAGACTAGGGATAGATAATCCCTAGATAATATGGATAGATAATAGGCTGCATACACAGCAGCCAACATAGTAACAGGTTCTTCACAGCACCATCATACTAACATAACAACAAGGGATCCCTAGCTAACAACAAAGGGATCCCAACAACAAACTAGGAGGCAGCAGCAGCAGCACACGTCCAGGACTCCGCCTACCCCATCTGGCTCTGCCTCCACTTGTTGCTCTTGCTCCCCTTGGGAGCCTTGGGCTTGAGCGGAGGCATGCGCCCGGCGGAGATCTCCACCCGCTGCAAGCTGCGGAGGTGCATGCCGAGCGCCCTGTGCTTGGCGCGGAAGGAGTGGACGTTCACCGTCGTGCCGACTTTGGGGAAGGTGTTGCTGATGTTCTCAGCATGCGTGACGAGGCAGTTGAAGTCCGTGGCGCCGAGTCTCCTGGTGCAGAAGGGGCACCTGTACACCTCCTTGGCGAAGTAGGAGATGTACTGGCCGACCTGCAGCCTCCGCAGCACCTGGCGAGTCTTGACGTCCTCCTCCTCTTCGTCGCTGCCGACGTCGCTGCCAGACATCTGATCCATATCAAACAGAAACTAGTGAATGAGTTGCAACGATGACTAACGTACATGATAACAAAGTTAAGAAAAACAGAGTCAGCCTCAGTTAGAGTGGACATGATTATATATCTACAGGGAAGGTGTTAGCGAACTAAAGCTCATGCACAACAGATTTGTACACAGCAATGGTTCGCTGAACCCTCCCTGTAAAAATTTGTGCCCAACCATTCATCATAGGCAAAGAAACAGATTCTAGATCTGAACTAGATCTGAACTTGAACACATTCGAGATTATTTGCAAAATTAAACGGTTGATATCTTTTGATTAGTGCATAAAATAACTGATTGAGATCCCATGATTACTTGCATAAATTAACTGATTGAGATCCAATATTACTTGCATAAATTAACCGAACAGCCGAACCCCAAATCTTAAACGAAATCAAGAAGTGATCAAAACAAAATGGAATAAAATCGGCGCAAATATTAGCCCAATACTCATCCATCTACAGATCCATCTACACCAGCAAAAATAGGGTTCAAAAAGGAATGGGGAACAAAAAAGGAAGCAAACCGTAGTTACCTCGTTCCATGGGTCCTCCAGGGAGGTGTCGTAGGGGTTCGGGGGCGGGACGTACGGCACGGGGTCGTAGGGGTCCCATCCCGCCGGGATCTGACTGCCACCGGCGGCAGCAGCCTCCGATGCACCGGCGACGGCGGCGGCGTCGTCGTCCGTAGAGGGGACGGCGCCGAAGATGGAGGCGTCGCGCTTCGAGCCAACCTCGACGATGGGATTGGCATTCTCCTTGTCCATCTCTCCGGCGGAGGAAGAGGAAGAGGGAGAGGGAGAGGGTTTTTTGCTTTGGAGAAGATGATGGGACGTGAGAGAGTTGGCGATGCGTGAGCGAGTGAGAGTGACAGAGAGAGTGCGAGGAGGCGTCTATAAAGGCGAGGGGTGGTTAATGCGACCCGCGTCCTACGCGTGCACAGGTGCACGTCTGCACGTCTTGGACTTCTGCAACGCGACACGCGTCCACGATTGCACGTCTCGACTTCTCCACCGCGACCCGCGTCTACGCGTCAACAATTGCACGTGTCCTCGAGTCTAACCCTGGAAATTTAGATATACTCAGGTATACCCTCGAGTCTTATACTAGCATTTTTTGTGTGCTCAATTTTCCCCTCGAGTGCTAATACTGGCTAGTGCAATATACTCAGTTTTACCCTCAAGTGGCTGGTCAACAGAGAGTCAACAAATGGGATTAACTAGTTAAATGAGTCATTTAATGTGCAAAAAAATCCTAAAAAGAGTGGCACTTACTCATGGAGTCTTTACCACAAATTGCCACTTCTCAAATCATAGATAAATCATAGATAAATCAAGTTTTACCACAAATTGCCACTTCTCAAATCACCTAGTAGCTATGAAGGTGCATGGTTTTCCACAATAAGCCCTTCCCAAAACAGCTTCCCCCAAATCATACTTTGTCTAAATGAGGCCACAATTCTCACACTGATGTATATTGGTATTGCAAATAGTTTGAGGTAGGCCAAGATGGGTTTCATTGTACAAAACACGCATTTTCCATTTTTTAAATCTCATATTTGAATCCCTTAGTCTATTTACTACTCAGGTGCCCTTGGTTTCTTGATAGTACTCAGTTTTGCCCTCTCTCTTCACAAATTCTCGCAGACGTGCATCATCGCCCTGATTGGTCTAGCCCATGTCACGCGGATCGTGCCCGCCGACCGTTGATCGTATGATATAGGGAACGGGCAGGATAACCCCTCTCTCTCTCTCTGTTGGCGGTTAATTAGCTTCCACCCTCTAAGTATGCTGAAGGGCGGTTTTCTGTATTATTTTTCACGCGCTAAAAATTATAAACTCTTTTAGGCGTTATTTTTCACGCAAAAAATGATAAACCATCACCGATTTGTTGTTACCATTACTTTTCACGCAAAAAAATGATAAACCATCACCGATTTGTTGTTGCCATTACTTTTCACGCAAAAAAATGATAAACCATCAACAATTTGTTGTAGCCATTACTTTTCACGCAAAAAAATGATAAACCATCAACAATTTGTTGTAGCCATTACTTTTCACGCAAAAAAATGATAAACCATCACCGATTTGTTGTTGCCATTACTTTTCACGCAAAAAATGATAAACCATCAACAATTTGTTGTAGCCATTACTTTTCACGCAAAAAATGATAAACCATCAACAATTTGTTGTTGCCATTACTTTTCACGCAAAAAATATGATAAACCATGCATCACCGATTTGTTGTTGCCATTACTTTTCACGCAAAAAAATGATAAACCATCAACAATTTGTTGTAGCCATTACTTTTCACGCAAAAAATGATAAACCATCTATCTTTGTATAGAATGATAAACCTATCACGTATGATTTTTGAGGTCATTTAGAGAAGGCAGAAAAAACCTAATTTGTTACAAAAGCTGGTTTCAGTGAGACCTAACCAAGTTTGGCATACATGATGGCATACCTATAACAACAAGGAATATCTAAAAGGGAAAGTTTCAGAAAATTTGAAATTTAGGGTGAAAATGATGCCATACATGATGCTGTTTTTCGAGGTTTTGACCTGAAAATCAATTGGGTATTATAAAGGGAAATAAAAAGTTCGAAAAATGTAAAAACGAAACAATCTATCTATCTATGTATAGAAGATCAGCTGTATGAAATTTGAGGTTATTTAGAGAAGGTAGAAAAAATCACCTTGTTAGAAAAGCTGGTTTCAGCGAGACGAAACGGCATGCGCTTAAGCAAAGTGATTTTTTCGAACATCTCCAAATGACCCCAAATTTTCCATACATGATGCCATACGTGTAACAACAAGGAACCCTATCTAAAAAGTGTCAAAAAAGTTTGCCCAACCGTATAGCTCTATCAAAAAGAACCTCACCATGGCGCTAGTATAATTTTGGGATAGTTACAAACTTTCGTTACCTAACCTTCAACATGAAACTTGTTTCAAATTCATTTTGGCCTACAAGAAACAAATCCCAACTTGATTCGAGCACCACAGCCTCCAAACGATGCCGATGCCGATATCGGCATGGTCAGAACGGCTATGCTCGCCGCCACTGCTAGGTCAACGTCGGGATGCACCCTCAATCCCGTCCCCTCATTCGATCACTGACACACCAGAGATACCGCCGAGGCCAATGCCGAACGTACATGCTGATGCCAATGCCGAACATGCATGCACGCCGCTGTGGGCACGGCCACGCCGACCCGCTATGCTGGACGCCACAGACCGCCGCGAGGTCTTTCCCTTCGCCACCACACTCTCCTAGCACCCACCTATACACGCCAGAAAGGAGAGACACTAGTTTTCTCTACATTGCTCGCGTTCGTGTCCGACACGGTCAGTCAAAGTTTTGAGGTGGTCGTCGATGTCGTCGACCATTTCTTCTCTTCTTTGCATGGTTAAACGCGTCTAGTTCATATCTATCTAATGCGTCTGGTCTCGCCTCATGCAGTTCTTTGTGGACGTCGATCTCATCTCGGCACCCCGCATGCCACCTCCTCCGTGCCATCGCTGTAGAGCTCCGTTTAAAAATCTAATCCTACCCGTGTATTGCCCCTTGTATCAGCGTCATGGCCCCACTTGTCATTTGATATACCGAAGCCCCACTCGTTCGCGTTTTGGTCAGGGATACAGCGATGCTTACGGTCAAACAAAGATGGATGGTCTGACGTGTCTTTGCGGGCTCTACGTGGCCCCACTAGTCAGAAGATAACGGTCAACCGTCGGGCAACCGGCCGTTACATCACGTGTGATGGTTTCAGACAAACGCTTGGGTAAAACTGAGGAAAAACTAAGGAGCTGGGGAAAACTGAGCACAACTAAGGACCCGAGGGCACGAAAATAGAAATCCCTATATTTATATTCAATTATGATTGCAATGTTGAGAGTGTCCACTAGTGAAAGTATGATCCCTAGGCCTTGTTTCTAAGCATTGAAACACCGTTTATTTACTGTTCTACTGCATGTTTACTTGCTGCCATATTTATTTCAGATTGTTATTACCACTCATATTCATCCATATCACTTGCATTTTACTATCTCTTCGCCGAACTAGTGCACCTATACATCTGACAAGTGTATTAGGTGTGTTGGGGACACAAGAGACTTCTTGTATCTTAATTGCAGGGTTGCTTGAGAGGACTATCTTTGACCTCTACCTCCCTGAGTTTGATAAACCTTGGGTGATTCACTTAAGGGAAACTTTCTGCTGTTCTACAAACCTCTGCTCTTGGAGGCCCAACACTGTCTACAAGAATAGAAGCACACGTAGACATCAGTCAACTCTAGCATGGATCCTACACAGAACAAGTGTTCCTTCTTGGATGTTGACATCTTCAGCAAATCCATCTCATCCATTGCCTATTATTATTGTTCCAGTCATGTCATCACCATTTATGCGGTAGCATGCACCATAAGGTTCAGGAAGTGACCTGTTCATCAGCAAAGCTTGCCCAAACCCAGACATTTTAAGTTGACGAACAACCCTAACTAGAATGCATTGTGATTCTAAAAACACAAAGGAAAAATATAAAAGTTATTCAATTGCATGGAATACGTAAAAACATGTGTATAAAAAGAAATTATGTGGTACAAAATTACCAGTGCTCCATCTTTAACATTTTCTACATATATGTTGTGAGATAAGAACTGTATTTTACTGGAGCTGACATAGAATTCACCATCAGTAAGCTCACGTGCTACAGCTGCGCGAACTACTTTGAGAATTCCAAAAATGATATTGGCCATGTTATTCTCAGTAATGTTCCTCACATCATAGAAAATTGTACTGTGAAGAGCAGTCCTAATTTCATCAGGGAAGTCATATAGCACTACAAAAAAAGAGAACAAAAGAAAGCATGTAACAAAACAAAAAAGATATAGAAAATGGACATTATTGATTAACAAAAAAATAATAAAAAAGTGGAATGAAAAAAGTCTATGATTCTAGGTCATACCAGTGGGTGACTGATGACCCACAAGTATAGGGGGTGTATCGTAGTACTTTCGATAAATAAGAGTGTCGAACCCAACGAGGAGCAGAAGGTGTTGACAAGCAGTTTTGATGAAGGATTCACTGTAAATGCTCACAGACAAGTTTTCAGGGGGTTTTGATATAGCAGATAAATAAAGTACAAGTAAATAAAATGCGAGAGAAATAATTGCAGCGAGTGGCCCAATCCTTTTTAGCACAAAGGACAAGCCGGTTTGTTTACTTATAATGACCAAACGTTCTTGAGGACACACGGGATTTTAGTCTAGTGCTTTCGCTTCATACAGTTGATTAATCTTCATTGTTTTGATAAGTGTTGTGTGGGTGAACCTATGCTAATGCACCGCCCTTCCTAGGACTAATACATACTTGTGATTATACCCCTTGCAAGCATCCGCAAATACAAGAAAGTAATTAAGATAAATCTAACCACAGCCTTAAACTCTGAGATCCTGCTATCCCTCCTGCACCGATATACTAACGGGGGTTTAGGTTGCTGTCACTCCGGCAACCCCACAATTAGCAAACGAATACAAGATGTACTCCCCTAGGCCCATAAAGGTGAAGTATCATGTAGTCGATGTTCACATGACACCACTAGAAGAGTAACACCACAACTTAAATATCATAACATTGAATACTACTCAACAATAATTCACTACTAACATTTAGACTTCACCCATGTCCTCAAGAACTAAACGAACTACTCACGAGACATCATATGGAACATGATCAGAGGTGATATGATGATGAATAACAATCTGAACATAAACCTTGGTTCAATGGTTTCACTCAATAGCATCAATAACAAGTAGTAATCAACACCGGGAGAGTTTCCCCTATCAAACAATCAAGATCCAACCCAAATCGTTACAGCGGTGACGAGATGCAGCGGTGGAGATGGCGGTGTAGATGGTGGAGATGATGGTGATGATGATGGAGATGATGTCCAGCTCGATGACGATGGCGATGGCGTCGATTTCCCCCTCCGGGAGGGAATTTCCCCGGCGGATTCCTGCCCGCCGGAGAGCTCTTTTCTCTCTCTCCGCCCCGCAGAGGCGGCTCTGTCAATTCTCCGTAACTCCCTGGGTCTTAGGTTTTCGGGACGAAGAAGTACGCGAAGGAGAGGCGGCCGAGGGGCGTGGGCCCCCTCCCCACAGCGGCGCGGCCAGGCCAGGGCCCGCGCCGGCCTATGGGGTGGGGGCCCATGGTGGCCCCTCTCGGATCCTCCTTTTGGCCCCCTTCATCATCTGGAAAAATAGGATTTTCTGTATAATTTCCGTCAATTGTTGATCTTCCGAAATATGGTGTCCTGACGGTGCTTTTTCCAGCAGAATCCTGACTCCGGTGAATAATTCTCCAATGATCATGAAACATGCAAAATAGATGAAATAACATAAGTATCACCTCTAAATATGAAATATATCAATGAATAACAGCAAATTATGATATAAAATAGTGATGCAAAATGGACGTATCAACTCCCCCAAGCTTAGACCTCGCTTGTCCCCAAGCGAAACTGAGCTCAATAAACAAGACCACATGTTTATGGAGTGAGGAGTCGATAAATAAAATACGGACAAGAAGCATCATATTGATTCACACAAGACATTCTAGTAAACATTCTCTTCATATAACTCAACTTGAAATAAGTAAAGAGAAATCACAAGTAAAGGTGCATAGGAAATCATAAATGGTTATGGCAAACTTTGTTCTTGGTCAGAGAACTACTAACGGATTGCACTTATCTTCTAAGCAAAGCTTTCATATTAGAATTTATATAGCAGGGCTTTCATCCTCAATCATAACAATCTCCTCATAATCATTGATAACTTTCAAAGTCATATTCATTCAGATAAAATTTGTACTAAACAAGAAAGCATAAAAGACATGATTAACTGAATCATAGCATAAATGGTTGGTTCACAACAACTCAATTGCTTGCTTAAGATAGAGGGAAATAGGTTTACTGACTCAACATAAAAGTAAAAGATAGGCCCTTCGCAGAGGGAAGCAGGGATTAAATCATGTGCTAGAGCTTTTCAAGTTTTGAAATCATATAAAGAGCATAAAAGTAAGATTTTGAGTGGTGTTTGCTGTTGTCAACGAATGGTAGTGGGCACTCTAACCCCCTTGCCAAACAGACCTTCCAAGAGCGGCTCCCATGAAGGACGTTATCTCTACCAGCAAGGTAGATCATCCCCCTTCTCTTTTGTTTACACATGTATTTTAGTTTTATTATGGATGACACTCCCCCCAACCTTTGCTTTCACAAGCCATGGCTAACCGAATCCTCGGGTGCCTTCCAACATTCACATACCATGGAGGAGTGTCTATTGCAAAATTAAGTTGCTTACTGATAAATCAGGGCAAAACATGTGAAGAGAATTATTAATGAAGGTTATTAATTGGGGCTGGGAACCCCGTTGCCAGCTCTTATTGCAAAATTATTGGATAAGCGGATGTGCCACTAGTCCATTGGTGAAAGTCCGCCCAACAAGATTGAAAGATAAAACACCACATACTTCCTCATGAGCTATAAAACATTGACACAAATAAGGAGTAATATAGTTTGAATTATTTAAAGGTAGCACATGAAGTATTTACTTGGAGTGGCGCAAAATACCACATAATAGGTAGTTATGGTGGACACAAATGGCATAGGTTTGGTCTAAGGTTATGGATGTATGAGAAGCATTCCCTCTCAATACAGGTTTTTGGCTAGCAAGGTTTGATAGCAAGCATAAAGGTTGAAGGAAACAAACAAATATACATGTGATAGAAACAATCATGCATCTTTCTCATAAGCACAAGCAATTTTAACTTCAGAATACTAAACTCATTAGCATAAAGATAATAGAGTAATATATCTACATGTATTTCCCTTTTCTATTTAAACATCAAGGTGTTGTTGCTATTGACCAATGCTAAGTTTGCCAAAACCAAATAGATTTACTTGATGCTCCCAAAGTGATATCAATACTAATGTCAAGAGTGATCATATAATAGAGATTGCAAACTAAAATAAGGTGTGCAAAAAGTAAATGATAAGACTTCTCATTAATATTCCATAACGATAACTCACACCAACGGATACATAGATAACCAACTAAGAGAGAGATACTTCCACACTGCAAACTATTCTATATGATAACTTCCCTACTCATGATATGACTCTACTTGATAGTAAAAGATAAAGATAGTGATGATGTGATACCGCGGCACTCCCCCAAGCTTGGAACAAACCAAGGGGATGCCAATACCGATGATGAATTACTCCTTCGGTGGTGATGGTGATGGATTCTTCTCGCGCTTCTTAAGGATCTCCTTCAGCTTCAGCTTCTCAGTTTTGCAATTCTGCACCAAAACTCGAAGAGATTCATTGTTATCCGAATGTGGCGGTGGCGGCCTTGTGATGGGAATCGAGTAATATTCCAGCATTCTGCGAAGTCGCTGGTTCTCCTCCTGAAGTATCTCCACTTCCCTTCTTAGAGCACGATATTGATCACAAAACTCATCGGTAACCCGTATTGCTTCCTCCACACAAGGGAAAGAGTCGAGGCTAAGAGCAGGCGGAAGAAGTCCCTGCAAGTTATGAGAAAAAGAACGCCCAGTGTTAACCGATCCCACGAAGATTGGCTTACCACTACAAGAAAAGTTGCCATGGCCGACGAAGTTGAAGTCGCGCCGTGGTTGCTGGTGTACCATGGCCGACGATTTTGGTCCCTCCGTGGTGCATGTCAAAACTTTTTTTTCTCGTTTTTGAGGCCACCTAGCCCGACGAAAGCGGCCAAAACGTGGCGTATGGTGGCCCGGGACGTGGTGCATCTCGAAATCTCGGGTTCGCCGGCCGAGTCAACGCAAATCCGCACCGCCGAGGGATGTAGGGCCCAGATGGCAGCCTCTCTGGCATTGTTTTTTTTCTACATCGCGCCATCTCGTTCAACGTTCTCCGATCGAGCCGTTTACGATGCAGGATCATGGGTCCCGCATGTCATCCTCTATGAACCAAAATTCTTTCTATTCTTGGATTTTTTTGACCCCCTGATTTCTGGCTACTTCCTTTTTCTTTTGATCCCTTGCCGCCTTGGAAACGTTGAGACCGCTGCTGCTAAATGGGACCCGCATGTCATCCTCTATGTGCAATCAACTTTCTTTTCTTGGAGTTTTTTTGGCACCTCAAATTTGGTCACTTGCCTTTTTCTTTCGATCCCCTGCCGCCTCTCAAACGGTGATACCGCTGCTAAGGACCCGCATGTCATCCTCAATGTACTATAAAACTTTCTTTTCTGGATTATTTTTGGCACCTCAAATTTGGTCACTTGCCTTTTTCTTTCGATCCCCTGCCGCCTCTCAAACGGTGATACCGCTGCTGCTAACTGGGACCCGCATGTCATCCTCTATGTACTATAAAACTTTCTTTTCTTGAATTATTTTTGGCACCTCATATTTGGTCACTTACCTTTTTCTTTCGATCCCCTGCCGCCTCTCAAACGGTGATACCGCTGCTGCTAAATGGGACCCGCATGTCATCCTCTATGTACTATAAAACTTTCTTTTCTTGGATTTTTTGGCACCTCATATTTGGTCACTTGACTTTTTCTTTCGATCACCTGCTGCCTCTCAAACGGTGATACCGCTGCTGCTAAATGGGACCCGCATGTCATCCTCTATGTACTATAAAACTTTCTTTTCTTGAATTATTTTTGGCTCCTGATATTTGGTCACTTGCCTTTTTCTTTCGATCTCATGCCACGTTTGAAACGTTGAGGAACCTGCAGGCTCATCGGACCCGCATGTCATCCTCTATGTACTATAAAAGTTTATTTTCTTTATTTTTTTCACCCTCTGATTTTTGGCTATTTCCTTTTTCTTTTGATCCCCTGCCGCCTTGGAAACGTATGGTAAGCTGCTGACTCATGGGACCCGCATGTCATCCTCTATGTACAATCAACTTTCTTTTTCTTTTGATCTCAAGCCGCATTTGAAACGCTGAGACCGCTGCTGCTAAATGGGACCCGCATGTCATCCTCTACGTACAATAAAGTTTCTTTTCTTGGATTATCTTTGGCTCCTGATATTTTGTCACTTGCCTTTTTCTTTCGATCTCATGCCGCCTTTGAAACGTTGAGTAAGCTGCTGGCTCATGGGTCCCGCATGTCATCCTCTACGAACAATAAAAGTTTCCTTTCTTGGAGTTATTTTTTACCCCTAATTTCTGGCTATTTGCCTTTTTCTTTTGATCTCCTGCCCCCTCTGAAACGATGAGGACGCTGTTGGCAGGTCGGTCCCACATGTCATCCTCTATGAACAATAAAAGTTTCCTTTGATGGATTTATTTTGAACCCCTCATTAATTTCTGGATATTTCCCCTGCCGCCTTGGAATCGTTGAGGATGCTGCTGCCTCATGGGTCCCGCATGTCATCCTCTCAGAACGGTAAATGTTTATTTTCTTGGATTTTGTTGACCAAACGATTTTTGGCTTATTTTTTCTTTCGATCACCTGCAGCCTTTAAAACGTTGAGGACGCTGCTGGCTCACGGGTCCCACATGTCAACCTCTATGAACAATAAACGCTGAGGATGCTGCTGCCTCATGGGTCCCGCATGTCATCCTCTCAGAACGAAAATGTTTCTTTTCTTGGATTTTTTACCAACAGATTTTTGGTTTATTTTTTCTTTCCATCCCCTGCCGCCTTTAAAACGTTGACGACGCTGTTTGCTCATGGGTCCCCGATGTCAGCCTCCCCGTACAAGAAACATATGATATCTTGATTATTTTGCAGACAATAAACAATGTATTGCGCTCTGAGCTATTTCAAACGGATAATTAAATCTTTATTTTTACATAAACAAACTTATATGTTGAATCTCCTTGTTTTTTTGTCTTTGCGAAGCATAGGACTTTCCTGTTTTTTTAGAAAATTCGGAACTTTCCTGTTTTGGAGTGGGCTGAAATTGTACGAGTCAAAAGGCCAAGCAGGATAGTTCGAAAGCCCAGATGTCCAGATGCAGCCCAATTGAAATCTTTCTTCTTGGATTTTTTTCACCCCCTGATTTCTGGCTACTTCATTTTTCTTTTGGTCCTGTGCCGCCTTGGAAACGTTGAGACCGCTGCTGCAAAATGGGACCCGCATGTCATCCTCTACGTACAATAAAATTTCTTTTCTTGGATTATTTTTGGCTCCTGATATTTGGTCACTTGCCTTTTTCTTTCGATCCCGTGCAGCCTCTCAAACGGTGATACCGCTGCTGCAAAATGGGACCCGCATGTCATCCTCTACGTACAATAAACTTTCTTTTCTTGGATTATTTTTGGCTCCTGATATTTGGTCACTTGCCTTTTTTTCTTTCGATCTCATGCCACGTTTGAAACTTTGAGGAACCTGCTGGCTCGTGGGACCCGCATGTCATCCTCTATGTGCTATAAAAGTTTATTTTCTATGGTTTTTTTCACTCTCTGATTTTTGTCTATTTCCTTTTTTCTTTTGATGCCCTGCCGCCTTGGAAACGTTGAGTAAGCTGCTTACACATGGGACCCGCATGTCATCCTCTATGTACAATCAAGTTTCTTTTCTTGAATTATTTTTGGCTCCTGATATTTCGTCACTTGCCTTTTTCTTTCGATCTCATGCCACGTTTGAAACGTTGAGGAACCTGCTGGCTCATGGGACCCGCATGTCATCCTCTATGTGCTATAAAAGTTTGTTTTCTTGGATTTTTTTTCACCCTCTGATTTTTGGCTCCTGATATTTCGTCACTTGCCTTTTACTTTTGATCCCCTGGCCCCTTTGAAACGTTGAGTAAGCTGCTGGCACATGGGACCCGCATGTCAACCTCTATGTCCATCAACTTTCTTTTCTTGGATTTTTTTTGACCCCCTACTTTCTAGCTACTTTCTTTTTCTTTTGATCTCAAGCCGCATTTCAAACATTGAGACCGCTGCTGCAAAATGGGACCCGCATGTCATCCTCTATGTACAATAAATCTTTGATTATTTTTGGCACCTCATATTTGGTCACTTGCGTTTTTTTCTTTCGATCTCATGCCACCTTTGAAACGTTGAGTAAGCTGCTGGCTCATGGGTCCCCCATGTCATCCTCTACGAACAATAAAAGTTTCCTTTCTTGGAGTTATTTTTGCCCCCTAATTTCTGGCTACTTCCTTTTTCTTTTGATCCCCTGCCGCCTTTGAAACGTTGAAAACTTTCTTTTCTTTGATTATTTTTGGCACCTCATATTTGGTCACTTGCCTTTTTCTTTCGATCCCCTGCCGCCTCCCAAACGGTGATACCGCTGATGCTAAATGGGACCCGCATGTCATCCTCTATGTACTATAAAACTTTCTTTTCTTGGATTTTTTTGGCTCCTGATATTTGGTCACTTGCCTTTTTCTTCGACCTCCTGCCGCATCTCAAACGGTGATACCGCTGCTGCTAAATGGGACCCGCATGTCATCCTCTATGTACAATAAAGTTTCTTTTCTTGGATTATTTTTGGCTCCTGATATTTGGTCACTTGCCTTTTTCTTTCGATCCCATGCCGCCTTTGAAACGTTGAGGAAGCTGCTGGCTCATGGGTCCCGCATGTCATCCTCTATGAACAATAAAAGTTTCCATTGTTGGAGTTATTTTTTACCCCTAATTTCTGGCTACTTCCTTTTTCTTTTGATCCCCTGCCGCCTTTGAACGTTGAAGAATCTGCTCGCTAATGGGTCCCACATGTCAGACTCTATGGACGATAAACCTTTCTTTTCTTGGAGTTATTTTGACCCCTAATTTCTGGCTATTTTGCCTTTTTTTTGGATCCCGTGCTGCCTTGGAAACGTTGAGGATGCTGCTGCCACATGGGTCCCGCATGTCATCCTCTCAGAACGATAAATGTTTCTTTTCTTCGATTTTTTTACCCACTGATTTTTGATTTATTTTTTCTTTCGATCCCCTGCCGCCTTTAAAACTTTGACGACGCTGCTGGCTCATGGGTCCCGATGTCAGCCTCCCCGTACAAGAAACATGTGATATCTTGATTATTTTACAGACAATAAAAAGTGTATTTCGCTCTGAGCTATTGCAAACGGATAAATTAAATCTTTATTTTTACATAAACGAACTAATATGAATCTCCTTGTTTTTGTTTTGTTTTTGCGAAGCATAGGACTTTCTTGTTTTGGAGTGGGCTGAAATTGTACGAGTCAAAAGACGTCCAGCAGGTTAGAAGGCCCAGATGGCCAGGCAGCCCCAATTTATATCTTCCTTATCTTGGATTATTTTTTGATCAAAAGGCCCAGCAGGGGTACATCCTTTTTCTTTTGGTCCTGTGTGCCGCCTTGGAAACGTTGTGGACGCTGCTGCCTCATGGGACCCGCATGTCATCCTCTATGAACTATGAACTCTAAAAGTTTCTTTTTTCTTGGATTTTTTTTCACCCCTCTGATTTTTGGCTATTTCCTTTTTCTTTTGTTCCCCTGCCGCCTTGGGACCCGTATGTCATCCTCTATGTACAAAAAACTTTCTTTTCTTGGAGTTTTATTCCCCCTAATTTCGGGCTACTTTCGTTTTCTTTTGATCTCAAGCCGCATATGAAACATTGAGACCGCTGCTGCAAAATGGGACCCACATGTCATCCTCTATGTAAAATAAAAGTTTCTTTTCTTGGATTATTTTTCACGCTCTGATTTTTGGCTATTTCCTTTTTCTTTCGATCCCCTGCTGCTTGGAAACGTTGAGGATGCTGCTGCCTCATGGGTCCCACATGTCATCCACTATGAACAATAAAAGTTTCTTTTCTTCGATTTTTTTCACCCTCTGCTTTTTGGCTATTTCCTTTTCATTTGATCCCCTGCCGCCTTGGAAACGTTGAGGATGCTGCAGCGTCATGGGACCCGCATGTCATACTCTATGTACAATAAAAGTTTCTTTTCTAGGTTTTTGGCTCCTGATATTTGGTCACTTGCCTTTTTCTTTCAATCTCATGCCGACTCTCAAAGGTACAATAAAAGTTTCTTTTCTTGGATTATTTTTGGCTCCTGATATTTGGTCACTTGCCTTTTTCTTTCGATCTCATGCCGTCCTTGAAACGTTCAGACCGCTGCTACAACATGGGACCCTATGTTATCCTCTATGTACAATGAAAGTTTCTTTTCATGGATTATTTTTTGCTCCTGATATTTGGTCACTTTCCTTTTTCTTTCGATCTCATGCCGCCTCGGCCCTCTGAAACGACGAGTAAGTTGTTGGCTCATGGGACCCGCATGTCATCCTCTATGTACAATAAAGTTTTTTTCTTGGATTTTTTACCCCCTGATTTTTGGTCACTTGCCTTTTTCTTTCGATCCTGTGCCGCCTTTGAAATTGTGGACGCTGCTGGCTCATGGGTCCCACATGCCAGCCTCTATGAACAATAATATTTCTTTTCTTGGATTTTTTTTACCCCTGATTTCTGGCTATTTGCCTTTTTCTTTGGATCCCCGACCGCCTTTGAAACGATGAGGACGCTGCTGGCGCATAGCTCCCACATGTCAGCCTCTAAGAACAATAAACATTTCTTTTCTTGGATTTATAGTTGACCCCTAATTAATGGCTACTTCGCTTTTTTTTTCGATCCCCAGCCGCCTTAGAAACGTTGAGGACGCTGCTGGCTCATGGGTCCCATATGACAGCCTCTATGAAAAGTAAAACATTTACTTTCTTGGATTTATTTTTGACACCTAATTAATGACTACTTGGTTCTTTTCTTTTGATCCCGTGACGCCTTTGAAACGTTGAGGGCCCTGCTGGCTCATGGGTCCAACATGTCAGCCTCTATGAACAATAAGAGTTTCTATTGTTGCATTTATTTTTGACCCCTAATTTCTGGCTATTTGCCTTTTTTCCATTGCCTGCCACCTTAGAAACGTTGAGGACGCTGCTGGCTGGGTCCCACATGTCAGCCTCTTTGTACGATAAAAGTTTCCTTTGCTGGATTTATTTTTGACCCCTAATTTCTGGCTATTTGCCTTTTTCTTTCGAACTCCACCGCCTTTGAAACGTTGATGACGCTGCTGCAAACTGGGTACAATATGTCAGCCTCTTTGTGCGATAAACCTTTCCTTTCTTGGATTTTTTGGACACCTGATTTCGAGCTACTTGCCTTTTTCTTTCGATCTCCTGCCCCCTTTGAGAAACGCCGAGAACGATACTGGTTCGTGGGTCCCACATGTCATCCTCTCTGAATGATAAATGTTGGGGCTGCGGCTGCAAGATACGTCCCACATGTCAGCCTGACTGTTGAATAAACGTTTCCTTTCTCGAATTTATATTTGACCCCTGATTTCTGGCTACTTTGCCGTTTCTTTCGATCCCCTGCATGTCTGCTACTCCACCGAAAAACAGACCGGCATGTATTCATCACAATACTGGTAGCTAATTTAGGAAAAATGTGTTCATCACGGGATTCAAACAAAGATCTTCATCTCTGCTAAATTTTGATTTCACCAAAAACCGAACAGCGTGTGTTCATGACTTTAACTTCACAAACACTATGGTTTCTCTATAAAATAAGGTCACCATCCGTTCCTTTATTGTAGGCATTTGCGAAAAGTGTCTTTGGCTAATGGGCACCAGTGCTCTGCTGTTTAAAAAAAAATCAAATAGCATACATATTTGTTTCAAAAAAATCTGAAAATGAATGTAGACATAATAAATAAAGTAACCTACAAGCGTGTAAAATTTTAATATGATATTCTTTATATTGTAGACTACACAAAAAAGACAATCTGTTGAAATTTGGAGATTTGAAATATGCATACCCAGATCCACACGTTTGTTACTTTTGTGTAGCCCAGAATTTTTTTTATTTGAAACTGAAATTTTGCACGTTTATGGGACAATTCATTAGCTACTCCATGATTTGTTTTCTAATTTTTTGAACAAATAAATTTTTTTTTTATTTTTTTCTAAAATAGCAGGAGCAATGGTGCCCAAGAGCACCAAATCTCTTAATAGGCATTTGCGCCTAATAGCGTGAGCTTAGCTAATTTTTGAAGAAAAAAAAGATGTCCATTGTGGTATTCAGGACAAAGATCTTCATGTCTGCTACTGCACCAAACAACAAACCAGCATGTATTCATCACAATACGGGTAGCTAATTTGTGAAAAATATGTTCAGCACGGGATTCAAACAAAGATCTTCATCTCTGCAAAATTTTGATTTCAGCAAAAACCGAACAGCGAATGTTCATGAGGTTAAGTTCACGAACACTATGTTTTCTCTATAAAATAAGGTCACCATCTGTCTCTTATTTCTCAAGGAAAAACAGGTGGAAGTGTTGGGACGAACCACATGGGTGCTTCGGCTCTATGTTCAGTCTTCTCTTTTTTGTACTGCAATCTTGAGCCTATGGCAGGACCTCCATTGACGTGCATTCTGCACCAATTTGGCCTTGGACGTATCCATGTATCACGGGCGCGATTGTGGGTAGCAAAGACACAGTCAGGTTTGAACAATTGGAAATCTGGTTCTGCAGCCTCTGCGTCGACTGGCGGGGGTAGCATGAAAATTGGGTGATTGAGTCCAAGAAATAAAGAACGCCCCTTCAAATTGTTCAATCTTTCCCACCTTGCCTCTTCTACAGGGTCCAAGGTATGGGCAGATCTCAAGAAAACGTAGCACCGTACCAAAGGATAAGACCTCAGCTTGTTACCCATATGTAATATTGGAGGACCGAGGATGGGCCGATAACCTTTAACCTGAATCCACGCGAGATCAGATTCACCAGTAATGGACTCTGCTCTCATTGGTGCCAGGAACCAAGTGCGCTGGTCAGAAAATCCAAGAAATACATCTTCATCTTCATAATTATGATTATCACCATCATCATCTAATTCTTCATCATCTAATTCTTCATCATCAAATTCGTCTTCTTCTAATTCTTCTTCTTCTAATTCTTCTTCATCAGCATCATTATCTTCATCGGCACCTCCATCGCCTTGAGCCACATTTGCTTCATCATCTTCCATGACAGCATCTCCCTCGATTTGAGCGAAAATTGCAGCCACTTCTGCTTCTTCATCTTCAATGACAGGGGCGTCAATGAGACGCGGGGCTGCATGTGTCCCTGCAATGCACAAAGATCAACCACAATGCAGCAAGTAGGAACTACACTGAAAATTATCTCTTCTCTTCTATCTTCTATTTTCTACTACTATAAGGCACCAGTTTTTAACAAGACATGTCGCAGCAATTCCAACTGTTGGTGTCCAAAATCTAACGGTTGGGATTAGAGGTATTCGCGTGAAAAAAATACCACACCAGTGTCCACGTGTTTCTAGAACCGTCATGTTTCCATTATGAAGAAAAATCAGAGCAGTCTCACACCGATATCACACGTCCCACTTGATAGTGATTAAGAAAGGTTCCAAATTTTTGTTCATATTTATAAACTGTATGCTCACACTTATTTTGATGGTATAACCAAATTATTAGTTGTATTGAAAGTTTGAACAACATTTAGAACGCAACTTTTATACATCAGTATTGCGAATCGTAATTGGTCCAACATGTGCAGCATGCCATTTACTAGTTAAGACATAAAACAAAGACTCACCACAGGTATATGGTTCCCAAACCAGAACATCTCCATACGGATATGTAACTGCGTATACACGATGTAGGTGTGAACTTGTACCATATCCAGGAATGCCCATGGCATCGACATAGCTGTTTCTATCAAAGAATTCAGGGTTTCTCAGGATATTCCACTCCTTTTCTAGGGGCGCTTGTAGGATAGCAATCAATTCGTCAAATACAACGATTACCTCGTAATGCCATGGCCCTGCTAGATCATCTTTGTACGGCCTCTTGACGATCCGTACTTTGAGCAGTTCCAAACTTTTATCTATTTTGTATTTGAACAGGAATGGTGGGCTGCCATGCCACCATTCACTAGTAGGGCCCAAAGAAATTCCTGCATCTTGCAGAGATGGAAGAGGTATAATAGTATCTGATATGTATATGTTGCGGATCGTCAAGTGCCCGTCCTGCTGGACAAATGCCACCCAGTCGCCGTTACAACCCACCCAGTGCATGGGTCCATGTCCATCCAGTTCCTCCTTGGTATGGATAAATGCTGGAACTGTCGGCTTGTCTAATGGCATCAGCAACGCGTGAATGCCCTGCAAATAGGATTTGTTTCAAAATTGTCTATGCATGCAAGGTATTCGACAGAATGAAGAGCGGATTGTGCAGAACTGAAGCACAGATGTAATGGATAAATAAAGCAATTCCGAAGAGTACATGTGCATAGTGAAGGCAGCAAACCTTACAGTACTCCCAAATCAGGTGATTATGTTGAGTCTAAATTCATGCATGATGTTTGGCAATAAGAAAAGTTGATTGAAAAAACACAAGCTGAAACGAGATGAGTAAATAAATAAATACTCTTACAGTATTGTCGCGGTCGTCTGGCCATGTCTCGGGGTCGCAGTGGAGCAGGCTCGGTAAACCGAACGGAACCTTATGCGCTCCGCGGATGGCATGCCGCATGCCGATCATGCCTCGAGCGAGGCGACCAGTGCTGAGGATATCCGCCCGCTCGGCTATGTTCTCCACCAGTGGGTAGTGGAGGTTGCCCCACCCCATGGACTGGTGGTAGCAATCAGGAATCTCCTCAATCTTACGCTTCTGCTTCATTGGAGTCGGTAATCCAATGCAAGGGAGAGAGGGGTGAACGGGAGAAAGAGACAGAAGAGGGTTTTTTTTGGAGAAGATGCAGTAGTAGTACTACGATACTAGGAGGTGGAGATGCGGGGCATGTTTCCGGGAGAGAGGAACCACTATTTCCCTTAAAAAAAATAACAGCACTTGCGCATTAGAACTTGGGGCGGGGATATAGCGGTAAGAGGTATTGACCAACTTTCCCTCACCTTGACCCCACGTGGTTGTGAACCCGAGATAATTCTTTTTGATGAACCCGATATACTTATTATAGTACTAAAATAGTACAAGTATATACCTTGTACTCCTATATACTAACATTACTATTTTAAGGACTTATGTTCCATGAGCAACAACTTCCCCCACTCCGCTCATCCGAAATCCTAGCCCCTCCAACTTCAAGGACCAATCAACATAGCTATGGCCTTCTAATTTGGCTCAAGTCGCCGCACACATAGTCCTCCCGCCGACAAGGAATAGGAGCATCAGCCCTTTCGTCGCTTGTTGTTACACATAATCATATACAGTACCATATATATTTCAAATTTCCATATCAAAAAATAGTTCAAATCTGAATTTTAACATCTCAAGCTAAACCCTCGCTTGCTCTTAAACATAAGCATACCATAGTTCTACTTTTGTCTTCACCGAACAACAGAACACAATTTCATCACAACATAGCCAACCGGAGTACCTAGTAATGTAACTAGAGAAGTGAACCTATAGTTGATCAAGCCTTCAACTTTAACACAATAATACCCCCACATTATGTGTTGAGGAGCCACACCCATATATTTAAGAGTACCATCAAGTAGACCACAAATGCATCAATGAAGAGAGGGGTATACTTATAGACCACCTCTTTACAAAACAGTTGTAACTAGTAGACCACAATTGCCTCGTTCATTAGCTATGAAATTACATACTATCAGTAGCTACAATGGCTGCAGGCCCTGTTTCAGAATTAAACATCACACTTGTTCCAATCCGGGGCGTTGGCGAAGTTTGGGATGAACCAAAGCGGTGTCTTTACCAGGTACCTATCTTTTTTTGTTTTGCATGTTTTCTCCAAGGCGTTGGTTTGGAAACCAACGGCGCAATCTTCACGATTCAGACTGAATCGGCATATTTCAGGCAGCTGCGAATTGCGAAGCCATGCTTCATTCGGCAAGGTGTACACACAATTTCTTCTCGTCAGACATCCTGGGACAACATCTGCACCGCCTAATGGCAGCATAATCGGATAGTTCACTCCAAGGAAAAGAGAATATTCTCCAAGGTCATCAATCTTTTCCCATGGAATACCTTCATTTAACTTACTAGTGTCCTTCGTGAACACCAGGCAACCAAACCCAGAAGCATAGTTGCCAACAGTGCGACCATGATGAACACGACGATCAGAAGCAGTATGGCAAACTTTACAGGAATATTCCCTTTCATCAGCAATGCCCAGTGTATGGATCAGAAGAAGTCTAGAACCATCTATAGATCTTGCTAACCACCACATGCCATAATCGACCTCGTGATCATGGCCAAGAGCATCATCAAGTGCACACCGCCATTCAAACACAATGGGCGGTGGCTCTACGATCAGCGGAGGACCTGCTTGAAAACGAAATTACTGTTAAGAAGGGTATGTTTGGTTTGCACAAATCTGAAAACGTAAGAATTGGGAAAACGCATTAGGATTCAGATGGGATGATATAATGGCATTTCCATTCAATAATACAGCATATTGGTGTATTTCAGTACATCACATGGGAAACCAAAGGATTCATTTCAAGAAGTTCAAGTAGAGGTCAAAATCCAACATAATTCAATCTGAGAATAAAACTCCTAATTATACAATCCTCAAATTTTTCTATGGTAATCATCTCGAATAAAAAGTCTAAATACCAATGAAATTTCATCCGAAGCAAATATGCCCCAAGCCTCCAAGTCAGATCAGTCAGGTTCGAAAATTAATAAGTTTGTGCATTAAAATTATCTTTACAGCCATGAATAATGAAGCTCATCATACACTACTTACGTCCGGAGGAAAATTACCAGCTTGCTGAGGATTCCATGCGTGAACAGTGCCAGTATGAGTTGTGGCAAACACAAGCCCATTGTGGAGAATTGCATCGCTGTAATTGTAAAAGATGTGGGACTTGGGCTCTGTAAGAACTGTCCATCCAGAATCTTCGCCGCAAAGGAGGGCAACTCTGATGTCAAAAACAGCAACAAGAGAGAAATTTTTGTACCCCCCAGCAGCTGTGGGAACTTGGCAAATATATATCTTGTGAAATATAATAGCACGAAGGTTGTGGTGGTATATATTTGGAATGTGGGTGGTTTCAAACGGCACAGGGAGAGGAATTTCACGGCGAGTGTAGACGTTGACAAGTTTCCATTTGCAAGCAGGAAAGCCAGTGTCAACCATGGCAACCCAATCTCCATTGGCACCTACCCACTGCTTACCCGTACCGTCTGGCATCACAGCGTCGGAGGAGAACCTGTCCAGCGGCGTCAGCTTGCAATCCCGTGCTACCTTCGTCGGGTGAGAATGAAGAACACATGGGAGGCCAAACGGGAGAGAAAAAGATAGAGTTGCACTATCATTTGCAGAGTCGAAAAATAGTTTGGACGAACCGACGAGGCTCGCGGCGGTGATGACGTCGCATCTTGTTACGAGTTCTTCAAGGGGACCTTCGGAAAAGACCTTCTGAAACAGTTCAGAGTCATCATTTTCCTTGTTCGATGCCGCCATCGCAGGGCAGGGGGTGGGTCTATGAGGTTTGGGTTCAACTGATTGGAGTTTAATTTGGGTTCGATGGCGGCAGGTGGCGGGGAAGATGAAGAACGGAGGCTCTCAAACTGGGCGGTGGAATTGATTCTAAAGCTGCATGGCGGCGGCACTGGCGTGTGCTATGGAAGGTGGTCGATTGGTGCGGGCGGGGGCGGAGGTAGACGATGGAGGTGAACAGAAATAGGGCAGGTGGGGGCGGGGCGCTTGACTTCGCTCCTCTACACTCTACAGCATCTCCTCCTGTTTCTTGGAAAGTGTATAGACCCATAATAAAAAGTCACTGTTCCCTCTGAAAAGGTGAAGAACAAGTCACTGGTCTAACGTGCAAATTTGGACATCCCAAGCTATGTGTTGTCATGTCAATTCAATGTCCATGGCAGTATTTTGAATTTTGCGTGACCAAAAGAAGTACGCCTTGGCCTTTCACAATCGGGGTTTCTTTAGAGCAAGAACAATAGAAGAGCCAACAGCTGGCAAAAGTATTGTCCTACTTCCTCTTGGCGTGATACTCCCTCCGTCCACAAATAAGTGGACGTGCAGGATTTTCAAGGTAAATTAGTAAAAGGAAAGAAAAAATGCATTGGAGCACTCGTATCTTAAGAAACACATGTACTCAACCACGGTTGTAGATTTTCTCGGCGCAAGACTTTTCCCCAGCAGTTGTGGCTTTCAGTTATTCGTGGGTGTGGGGAGGAGCTCCGCCGCATCGGTAAAAAGCAAAGAGGGACGGCGGCTCTCGATCGTGCGGTGTACTCGTAAATCACGTGTGACCCATGCCCTAATAATTCACAATGCATTGATGAGGGCTATCACTTCATCATCCAATAAAATGTACTTAGTAACTATGGTAATAATATTGTCTTCTCGCAAAAAAAATGGTAAAAATATTGTCTCTTAAGCCATGTACTAGTACAGTGCAAGATGCTTTAGAGAAATAAACCTATATTTTATTGCTACTCCGTAATACACATGGTTATTTATTCTAGGCAAATGCCTACCGAAAGATGTAGGAATAGGGAAATGTAGGATTGCAATGTCATGTCCACTCCAATCCTATAGGAATTCATAGAATCCAAACTTTGTTTGATTCCACCATAGGAAAAGTAAGGGCTCCTTTGATTTAAAGGATAGGAAAAACATAGGAATAGGAAAGGTATAGGATTGGAATGGCATGTCTACTTGAAACCTATAGGAAGATGAAGTTTGTTTGATTGTAGCAAAGGAATTTTTCCATGAGGTATGAGCTAATGCTTTTTTCCTATAGGAATCACACTACAAGATTCCTATAGGAATTTTTCCTATAGGATACGTTCCTATGAATCAAACAACATGTATAGGAATTTTTCCCATAGGAATCAAATCCTACACAATTCCTATGCAAATCCTTTGAATCAAAGGAGCCCTAAAGCATTCTTAAAAAGAGGTATGAGTAGATGTTTAATTTTCTATGGAATCTGTGCAAAGAAATCCTTAGGAAAAATTCCTATCGGAAACAATCCTACAAATCAAACAGCCAAGGATTCAATTGTACCAATTCCCTATGCAAATCCTTGGTGTTCACCCAATCCTCTCGAATACTCATCCAAAAAATGCACTAATACTTTGATGGGGAGTTTTTGTATTCTAGGCAAGAATAGAGGGTTTGCGGGGATCACTTGAGAAGTGTATTAACCAAAGAAGGCATAAGTAATACACCAACACACACTAACATGCCCTTAATGGATGTATCTCCATAAACTCCCTCTGTTCTTTATTACTACTACTAGTTTATGTACTTCTTAACTAATATGGGATAATCATGAAATATATTTTCTAACATTCAGCCAAAATATAGTGTTTCGACTTTTTAAAATACTGAAAAACTAGTAATTAAAAATATTTGAGCTATCAAATCTAGGAAGTTTGAAAATATTTTGTATTCCGTCTGAAAGTTGTGTTACTTGGTGTAAGATTCACACAAAAATGATGAAAATATCAAACCTTCAAAAAAATTGTAGTAATTCAAACGTTATGTGCGTTTCATAATTTTGCAAAATCTATTCTATTTGCAATTAAAACTATAGTAGTTGGTGGTCCCCGATCATCTGATTTGCTCTTAAACAGCTCAATCCTAAATTTGAAATTCCCTGCAACAGAACACGATAGTTGGTGGTTTGTGCGGAAAAAAATTACAGTTTTAAAAAGTGTTTTAAGCAAGAAGGCAGCAATAAGCGGTAGTTTGTGCAATTTCCTCGTGTAAACAACATGTAGCGTCGAAGTAATAGTACTAGCAGTACAGAAATCTTGTGTAATTTCTAGTTCTACATATTACTAGTGTCCACTGTTTGAGAGTTGATGGTGAATGGGTCTGATTTTCAATCGAATGAGAATTAGCAAATTGATTTTTATGACAAAAGCATACAAAGGGAGTAAAACAACATACCCGCATTCGCCGCTGCTACCAGCATGCGATGCCTCCACGAGTGCATTGACGGCTGCTGCAAATCCTCGGAAGGCATCTAGGTTTTGCAGATCGTCGATTGCCGCTGTCCGGCTAAGCTTAACCAGCATAGCTGCCGCCAAGATATCTCGGATTTGGACCACAGGCAGAAGCTGATTGGGGTCGAAGGATTGCCTGATTCGGAATTTGAAGTACCAAGCCCTCGGCTCCGATGATGGAAGTTTGGAACTCGGCCCGGCCAGAACCTCCCAAATCTGTGTGTGGCAGTGGATGCCCATCGGCATCCCCAATGCTGCCGACGCCGTGATGTGGTCGGTCGCACTTTGGTCCCCACTAAAGGCTGGGGCTGCAGCACGTCGCCGCCGCCCCCGACGTCCCCACGACGGCAACGCCATGGACCGAGGCGCTGAGTTTGTTGGCGAACCCGAAGCCCTGGATGGCAAGTGCTTCTTCACAATGGAAGCATCCTCACCCGGCGAGGTTCGCCCCCGGCGCATGCCTATGCTCCGACCAGCCCACTTTGCCGCTGCTGCCTGGGCTGCCGCCGATACCTGGGCCACCGCCGCTTCATGGGACCCCCTCCCTCCTCTCCCTCTCCTAGATCAAAGGGCGCCAGGAGTCTAGCCACAGCAAGACACAGAGCCGCCTGCTTCATCGCACACCAATGGCACACAGACATTTGCGAGCTTTTAGCGCACACCCCTCCGAGGCTGAGTCGTGGAGCCTGGGTGCACGGGGCTATGGCTGGAGGAGTCGCCATGGGACGAGGGGTGTCGAGTGCTCGGGCAAATACGGGAAAGGCGAAGTTTTGGATAACCTTATATGATCACATCAATGCTTCTCAAGGAGCCAAATACTGTATGAGAAACCGGAAAAGTTTGAACGTTTGAAAACTTTGCCGGCATAATGCATCCTTCCAATGCACGCCTACTAAGGTAGAAAGCCAACTCAATTGCTACTTTGTTGGCAAAATGTACCATGGCTCAATCTTGGGTCACACACATCTATCAATTGGTATATTTTGGTCATATTCAAAATTTTACTTGAAACTTGTTGGTCATGCCATTCTACTACTCGCCTAACACTTTTTCTACGCGGGAAGGAGGGGGGTATGATGCTACCCTGAATTTTTATGCCCATTTGTATCTTGGACAAATCCTAGGTTTGACCAAAATTTAAAACATGAAGATGAAAAATTAAGCCTGGATCCACTACAAGAAAATTTGCCAAACTTTTCTTGTAGTGATCCTTCTTAATTAGTAACTTCAAAATGAAGCTTTTGGAAGGTTTTTGAAATTTCCATGTCTGAAACCCAAAACACCTCTTCATGATTGACTTCATAAGACAAATCGAGTTTAGGGTTAGGGGTAGATACATGATTTTTCTAGTTTGAATATGTCTAGACCTGGCTTATCAACTTGAATGCTTAGTATATGACATAAGAAGATGTACTATGTGCATTGGTTTTTTATTTATTTGATTTGTTTTGAATTTTCATGCCAAATCAAATTTTGGTCAAATCATAGGTTTAACCAAGATTTAAACAAGTTTAAAACATTAAAATGAAAAATTAAGCATGGATCCTTCTCAATCACTCCAAAATGAAGCTTTTGGGAGGCTTTTGAAATGTCTATGTTTGAAACCCAAAACCACTTCTCTTCATGCTTGACTTCATCAGACAAATGAGTTTAGGGTTAGGGGTAGATACATGATTTTTCTGGTTTGAATAGGTCTAGACCTTGTTATCAAGTTGAATGGCTTACTATGTGACATAAGAAGACTATGTGCTTTGGTTTTTCATTTTTGATTTTTTCGATTGTTTTTATGCCCATTTGAATCTTGGCCAAATCCTAGGTTTGAACAAGAATTTAAACAAGTTTAAAACATGAAAATGAAAAGGTAAGCATGGATCCTTCTTAGTCAGTCCGAAATGAAGCTTTTGGGCGGTTTTCGAAATTTCCATGTTTGAAAACCCAAACCACTTCTCTTCATGCTTGACTTCATAAGACAAATTTAGGGTTAGGGGTATAGATACATGATTTTTCTTGTTTGATATGTCTAGATATTGTTTATCAACACTTGAATGCTTACAATATATGTGACGCAAGAAGACTATGTGTTATGGTTTTTCATTTTTGGGGGTTTTTTCGAATTTTTTATGCGCACTTGAGTCTTGGTCAAATCCAAGCTAGCTAGGTTTGACCAAGCTTTAAACAAGTTTAAAACATGAAAATGAAAAAGTAAGCATGTATCCTTCTTAGTCACTCCAAAATTAAGCTTTTCGGAGGTTTTTGAAATTTCCATTTTGTAAACCCAAAACCACGTATCTTCATGTTTGACTTCAAAAGACAGAGTTTAGGGTTAGGGGGTAGATACATGATTCTTCTTTTAATATGTTTAGATCTTGTTTTATCAAGTTGAATGTTGACTGTATGACATAAGAAGACTATGTTTTTGAATTTTTTATGAATCTTGGTCAAATCCAAGGGTTGACCAAGATTTAAACAAGTTTAAAACATGAAAATTAAAACGTTTCAAGTTCACCTTTGGTTCGATCTTTCAGTAACCAGGCGCATATATATATGGATGCAAATTGAGATAATTAATTCGTGAAACATTGGAAATGTCCATCGTGTGTCGTGTTTCCCCCTAACATGAAAATTGGATTGGTGGCAGACAAGTAAAAGCACATTTATGTGCGACAACCCAAAATGCACATATTTTGCTGAGTTTTCATGCATGCATTAAAAGTTCTGAATATATACATAAAATGCATGTGGGTCATGATTGAAAAGTTTGACATGTATATGGTTCTTGTGTAGTAGTAGTACTATAGTAGATTAGTAGGTACGCAAACTCCCATCCATCTTCTTTGTCAAGAGAAGACGCGCACCAGGATGCGTAGTGGAAGTCGTCTCTGGATCCTTCTGTTGTCCCTCTCACGGAAAAGAAAAAGAAAAAAACATCTCTCTCATTCTCGGCCTCGCTCGACTCGCTCGCTCGCAGCCTCGCACCTCCTGCGCACTGACAAACGCTGCACAACAGTCAACATCACCAGAAAAAAGATATACACCATAAATAATAAGAGGGGCCCCGTGACTGCTATCCCTTCTTCTCCTTCCGTGTGATCCCTCTTCCTCCGAGTTTCACTGGACGGGCAAACACACATGTGCTGCATAGTAAAAATAAAAAAGTAAAAAATCGACCTATGAATCTATGATTAAATAGGTAAAATCCTGGGTTTTATCAAGGTTTAAACAAGTTTAAAACATGAAAATGAATAGGTAAGCATGGATCCTTCTTAGTCACTCTAAAATGAAGCTTTCGCGAGGTTTTTGAAATTTCCATGTTTGAAACCCAAAACCACTTCTCTTCATGCTTGACTTCGTAAGACAGAGTTTAGGGTTAGGGGTAGATACATGCTTTTTCTGGTTTGAAAATGTCTAGACCTTGTTTATCAACTTGAATGCTTACTATATGACATAAGAAGGCTATGTTATTTGGTTTTTCATTTTTTTTCTGTTTTTTCTGATTTTTTATGCCCATTTAAATCTTGGTCAAATCCTAGGTTTGACCAAGAGTTAAACAAGTTTAAAACATGAAAATGAAAAGGTAAGCCTGGATCCTTCTTAGTCACTGTAAAATGAAGCTTTTGGGAGGTTTGTGAAATTTCCATGTTTGAAACCCAAAAGCACTTCTCTTCATGCTTGACTTCATAAGACAGAGTTTAGGGTTAGGGGGTGTAGATCGATACATGATTTGTCTGGTTTGAATATGTCCAAATCTTATTTATCAACTTTTGAATGCATGCTACTCTCTCAAAGAAAAACTTTTGAATGCTTACTATATATATGACATAAGAAGACTATATGCTTTTAAAATTCAAACATATGGTAAGCATTCTTATGTCATATAGTAAGCATTCAAGTTGATACACAAGCAAGGTTTGGACATATTCAAACCAGACAAATCATGTATCTACCCCTAACCCCTAATTAAATTGTCTTATGAAGTCTAGCATGAAGAGAAGTGGTTTTGGGTTTCAAACATGGAAATTTCAAAAACCTCCCAAAAACTTCATTTTAGAGTGACTAAGAAGGATATACAAGCTTCCCTTTTCATTTTCATGTTTTAAACTTGTTTAAATCTTGGTCAAACCTCTAGGATTTGACCAAAAGATTCAAATGGGCATGGAAATTCATAAAAAAACAAAAGAATGAAAAACCAAAGGACATAACATTATTATGTCATATATATATAGTAAGCATTCAAGTTGATAAACAAGGTCTAGACATATTCAAACCAGAAAATCATGTATATATCTACCCCTAACCCTAAACTCTGTCTTATGAAGTCAAGCATGCATGAAGAGAAGTGGTTTTGGTTTCAAACATGGAAATTTCGAAAAACCCTCCCAAGAGCTACATTTTGGAGTGAGTAAGAAGGATATATAGATGCTTAATTTTTCATATTCATGATTTAAACTTGTTTAAACCATGTTCAAACCTAGGATTTGACCAAGATTAAAATGGGCATAAAATTTTAAAAAAATCAAAAAATAAAAAACAAGGCACATAGTATTCTTATGTCATATATATAGTAAGCATTCAATTAAGTTGATAAACAAGGTCTAGACATATTCAAACCAGGAAAATCATGCATCTATCCCCTAACCCTAGCTAAACTCTGTCTTATGAAGTCAAGCATGCATGAAGAGAAGTGGTTTTTGGTTTCAAACGTTTAAGCCAAAAGCCCCTTTTCAAATATTTCAAACTTATTCAAATTTGGTTCAAATATGAAAGACATACAAGTTATAGCACACATAGTGCATACATTTTCACACATACTGCACTAGATGCTAACCCTATAGTTTGAGGCCATTTGAGTGACCTAGGTCGAAAAAATTCTTGGATTAGAATCGTGTTGTTCGAACCCCGTAGTTGGATATTTTTTAACCCTTGATCTGTAGAACTGGGCAAAACCCTAGTTTAACCTATTTAATTACAGATTCGTATATCGATTTTTCTACGAGTACTACCTTTTTATTATTACTATGCAGCACATGTGTGTTTGCCCGTCGAGTGAAACTCGGAGGAAGAGGGATCACTCGGAAGGAGAGAAGAAGGGAGAGAATTATGGTGTCTCCCCTTTTTCGGGTGATGATGTTGACTTTTGTGCAGGGTTTGTCAGTGAGCAGGAGGTGCGAGCGAGCGAGCGAGCGAGCAGGCGAGTCGAGCGAGGCCGAGAATGAGAGAGATTTGTTTTTTTTTTGTGAGTGACAACCGAAGGATCCAGAAGGACCCACAGACTTCCAATACGCATCCTTATGCGTCTTCTCTTGACAAAGAAGATGGCTTGGAGTTTGCGTACCTACTGCACTTGACTTGTGCTCACTGAAGTGTGGGACCTCACGCATGGGCGCCACACGTAAGGGCATGACAATGGTGATATCTTAGCGGTGTAGGATAAACTGAGGTGAAAGATAAAGACTTTCCTTCTCTTCTAAGAGATGATCTCTTAGCACAATCTCTCCAACTCCTGATGTTTCTTCTCTTGACAAAGAAGATGGCTTGGAGTTTGCGTATTACTGCACTTGACTTGTGCTCACTGAAGTGTGGGACCTCACGCATGGGCGCCACACGTAAGTGACAGACCTGTTGGCAATGTTGGTGTAAAAACACGGTTGATTATTATAGTGCATTAGAACAAAGTTTCCTATGGATTCAACGGCAGGAAATCCAAGTTAACTCATTTACATGACATTATTATTTCCATGAAGCAAAGTTAACACATCTATCGATTGGTACATTTTTGAGTGACTAAGAAGGATCCATGCTTACTTATTCGTTTTCACGTGTTAAACTTGTCTAAATCTTGGTCAAACCTAGGATTTGACCAAGATTCAAATGGGCAGAAAAATAAAATAAAAAACAGAAAAATGAAAAACCAAATCACATAGTCATCTTATGTCATATAGTAAGCATTAAAGTTGATAATAAACAAGGTCTAGAAATATCAAACCATACAAATCATGTATCTACCCCTTAACCCCTAAACTATGTCTTATAAATTAAGTCAAGCATGAAGAGATGTGGTTTTGGGTTTCAAACATGGAAATATCAAAAACCTCCCAAAAACTTCATTTTAGTGTGACTAAGAAGGATACACGCTTCCCTTTTCATATTCATGTTCTAAGCTTGTTTAAATTATCTTGGTCAAACCTAGGATTTGACAAGATTCAAATGGGCATCAATATTGAAAAAAATCAAAAAAAAAGAAAAAACAAAGGAAATAGTTTTCTTATGTCTTATAGTAAGCATTAAAGTTGATAAACAAGGTCTAGACATATTCAAACTAGACAAATCATGTATCTATATATACCCCCTAACCCCTAAACTCTGTCTTATGAAGTCAAGCATGTGAAGAGGAAGTTGTTTTGGGTTGCAAACATGGAAATTTCAAAAACCTCCGAAAAACTTCATTTTAGAGTTTCTAAGAAGGATCCATGCTTAACTTTGCATATTCATATTTTAAACTTGTTTAAATCATTATCAAGCCTAGCATTTGACCAATATACAAATGGGTGGGCACAAAATTCAAAAAAATCAGAAAAATGAAAACAAATTAAAGCACATAGTCTTCATATGTCATATCGTATGAATTCAAGTTGATAAACGAGGTCTAGGTATATCCAAACCAGACAAATCATGTATCTATACCCCCTGTCGATCTTATGAAGTCTAGCATGAAGAGAGAAGTCGTTTTTGGTTTCAAAAATGGAAATTTCAAGAACATCCCAAAAGCTTCATTTTAGAGTGACTAAGAAGGATACATGCTTCCCTTTTCATTTTTATGTTTAAACTTGTTTAAATCTTGGTCAAACCTAGGATTTGACCAAGATTCAAATATATGGGCATAAAATTCAAAAAAAAACAGAAAAATTTAAAACCAAGGCACATAGTCTTCTTATGTCATATAGTAAACAATCAATTAATTAAGTTGATAAACCAGTTCTAGACATATTCAAACCAGGAAAATCATGTATCTACCCCCTAACGCCCTAGCTAAACTCTGTCTTATGAAGTCAAGCATGCATGAAGAGAAGTGGTTTTTGGTTTCAAACGTTTAAGCCAAAAGGTAAGCATGGATCCTCCTTAATTAGTCACTGTAAAATGAAGCTTTTGGGAGGTTTGTGAAATTTCCATGTTTGAAACCTAAAAGCACTTCTCTTCATGCTTGACTTCATAAGACAGAGTTTAGGGTTAGGGGGTGTAGATCGATACATGATTTGTCTGGTTTGAATATGTCCAAATCTTATTTATCAACTTTTGAATGCATGCTACTCTCTCAAAGAAAAACTTTTGAATGCTTACTATATATATGACATAAGAAGACTATATGCTTTTAAAATTCAAACATATGGTAAGCATTCTTATGTCATATAGTAAGCATTCAAGTTGATACACAAGCAAGGTTTGGACATATTCAAACCAGACAAATCATGTATCTACCCCCTAACCCCTAATTAAATTGTCTTATGAAGCAGTCTAGCATGAAGAGAAGTGGTTTTGGGTTTCAAACATGGAAATTTCAAAAACCTCCAAAAACTTCATTTTAGAGTGACTAAGAAGGATATACAAGCTTCCCTTTTCATTTTCATGTTTTAAACTTGTTTAAATCTTGGTCAAACCTCTAGGATTTGACCAAAAGATTCAAATGGGCATAGAAATTCATAAAAAATCAAAAGAATGAAAAACCAAAGGACATAACATTCTTATGTCATATATATATAGTAATTAAGCATTCAAGTTGATAAACAAGGTCTAGACATATTCAAACCAGAAAATAATGTATATATCTACCCCTAACCCTAAACTCCGTCTTATGAAGTCAAGCATGAAGAGAAGTGGTTTTTGGTTTCAAACATGGAAATTTCGAAAACCCTCCCAAGACCAAGCTACATTTTGGAGTGACTAAGAAGGATATATAGATGCTTAATTTTTCATATTCATGATTTAAACTTGTTTAAACCATGTTCAAACCTAGGATTTGACCAAGATTCAAATGGGCATAAAATTTTAAAAAAATAAAAAAATAAAAAAACAAGGCACATAGTATTCTTATGTCATATAGTAAGCATTCAATTAAGTTGATAAACAAGGTCTAGACATAATCAAACCAGGAAAATCATGCATCTACCCCCTAACCCTAGCTAAACTCTGTCTTATGAAGTCAAGCATGCACGAAGAGAAGTGGTTTTTGGTTTCCAACGTTTAAGCCAAAAGCCCATTTTCAAATATTTCAAACTTATTCAAATTTGGTTCAAATTTGAAAGACATACAAGTTATAGCACACATAGTGCATACATTTTCACACATACTGCACTAGATGCTAACCCTATAGTTTGAGGCCATTTGGGTGACCTAGGTCGAAAAAATTCTTGGATTAGAATCGTGTTGTTCGAACCCCGTAGTTGGATATTTTTTAACCCTTGATCTGTAGAACTGGGCAAAACCCTAGTTTAACCTATTTAATTACAGATTCGTATATCGATTTTTCTACGAGTACTACCTTTTTATTATTACTATGCAGCACATGGGTGTTTGCCCGTCGAGTGAAACTCGGAGGAAGAGGGATCACTCGGAAGGAGAGAAGAAGGGAGAGAATTATGGTGTCTCCCCTTTTTCGGGTGATGATGTTGACTTTTGTGCAGGGTTTGTCAGTGAGCAGGAGGTGCGAGCGAGCGAGCGAGCGAGTCGAGCGAGGCCGAGAATGAGAGAGAGATTTTTTTTTTTTGAGAGGGACGACCGAAGGATCCAGAAGGACCCACAGACTTCCAATACGCATCCTGATGCGTCTTCTCTTGACAAAGAAAATGGCTGGGAGTTTGCGTACCTATTGCACGTGACTTGTGCTCACTGAAGTGTGGGACCTCAAGCGTGGGCACCACACGTAAGTGACAGACCTGTTGGTGTAAAAACTCGGTTGATTATAATAGTGCATTAGAACAAAGTTTTCTATGGATTCAAGGGTAGGAAATCCAAGTTAACTCATTTACGTGTTAAACTTGTCTATATCTTGGTCAAACCTAGGATTTGACCAAGATTCAAATGGGCAGAAAAATAAAAACAGAAAAATGAAAAACCAAATCACATAGTCTTCTTATGTCATATAGTAAGCATTAAAGTTGATAAACAAGGTCTAGACATATTAAACCAGACAAATCATGTATCTATACCCCTAACCCCTAAACTCTGTCTTATGAAGTCAAGCATGTGAAGAGAAGTGGTTTTGGGTTTCAAACATGGAAATTTCAAAAACCTCCCAAAAGCTTCATTTTAGAGTGACTAAGAAGGATCCATGCTTCCCTTTTCATTTTCATGTTTTAAACTTGTTTAAATTATCTTGGTCAAACCTAGGATTTGACAAGATTCAAATGGGCATCAAAATTGAAAAAAAAATTGAAAAAAGAAAAACCAAAGCAAATAGTTTTCTTATGTCATATAGTAAGCATTAAAGTTGTTGATAAATAAGGTCCATACATATTCAAACCACACAAATCATGTATCTATACCCCGTAATTAACCCCTGAATTAATTAACTCTGTCTTATGAAGTCAAGCATGTGAAGAGAAGTGGTTTTGGGTTTCAAACATTGAAATTTTAAAAACCTCCCAAAAGCTTCATTTTAGAGTGACTAAGAAGGATACAGACTTCCCTTTTCATTTTTATGTTTTAAACTTGTTTAAATCTTGGTCAAACCAAGGATTTGACCAAGATTCAAATGGCCCTAAAAATTCAGAAAAAATCAAAAGAATGAAAAACCAAAGCACATAGCATTCTTATGTCATATGTGTATTAAGCATTCAAGTTGATAAACAAAGGTCTAGAGACATATATATTCAAACCAGAAAAATCATGTATATATCTACCCCTAAAACTCTAATTAAACTATGTTTTATGAAGTAAATCATGAAGAGAAGTGGTTTTGGGTTTCAAACATGGAAATTTCAAGAACCTCCCAAAAGCTTCATTTTAGAGTGACTAAGAAGGATCCAGAAGGACCCACAGACTTCCAATACGCATCCTTATGCGTCTTCTCTTGACAAAGAAGATGGTGGGAGTTTGCGTACCTATTGCACGTGACTTGTGCTCACTGAAGTGTGGGACCTCACGCGTGGGCACCACACGTAAGTGACAGACATGTTGGTGTAAAAACTCGATTGATTATTATACTGCATTAGAACAAAGTTTCCTATGGATTCAAGGGTAGGAAATCCAAGTTAACTCATTTACGTGACATTATTATTTCCATGAAGCAAAGTTAACACATCTATCGATTGGTACATTTTTGAGTGACTAAGAAGGATCCATGCTTACTTATTCGTTTTCACGTGTTAAACTTGTCTAAATCTTGGTCAAACCTAGGATTTGACCAAGATTCAAATGGGCAGAAAAATAAAATAAAAAACAGAAAAATGAAAAACCAAATCACATAGTCATCTTATGTCATATAGTAAGCATTAAAGTTGATAATAAACAAGGTCTAGAAATATCAAACCATACAAATCATGTATCTACCCCTTAACCCCTAAACTATGTCTTATAAATTAAGTCAAGCATGAAGAGATGTGGTTTTGGGTTTCAAACATGGAAATATCAAAAACCTCCCAAAAACTTCATTTTAGTGTGACTAAGAAGGATACACGCTTCCCTTTTCATATTCATGTTCTAAGCTTGTTTAAATTATCTTGGTCAAACCTAGGATTTGACAAGATTCAAATGGGCATCAATATTGAAAAAAATCAAAAAAAAAGAAAAAACAAAGGAAATAGTTTTCTTATGTCTTATAGTAAGCATTAAAGTTGATAAACAAGGTCTAGACATATTCAAACTAGACAAATCATGTATCTATATATACCCCCTAACCCCTAAACTCTGTCTTATGAAGTCAAGCATGTGAAGAGGAAGTTGTTTTGGGTTGCAAACATGGAAATTTCAAAAACCTCCGAAAAACTTCATTTTAGAGTTTCTAAGAAGGATCCATGCTTAACTTTGCATATTCATATTTTAAACTTGTTTAAATCATTATCAAGCCTAGCATTTGACCAATATACAAATGGGTGGGCACAAAATTCAAAAAAAAATCAGAAAAATGAAAACAAATTAAAGCACATAGTCTTCATATGTCATATCGTATGAATTCAAGTTGATAAATGAGGTCTAGGTATATCCAAACCAGACAAATCATGTATCTATACCCCCTGTCGATCTTATGAAGTCTAGCATGAAGAGAGAAGTCGTTTTTGGTTTCAAAAATGGAAATTTCAAGAACATCCCAAAAGCTTCATTTTAGAGTGACTAAGAAGGATACATGCTTCCCTTTTCATTTTCATGTTTTAAACTTGTTTAAATCTTGGTCAAACCTAGGATTTGACCAAGATTCAAATATATGAGCATAAAATTCAAAAAAAAACCAAAAATGAAAACCAAGGCACGTAGTCGTCTTATGTCATATAGTAAGCAATCAATTAAGTTGATAAACAAGGTCTAGACATATTCAAACCAGGAAATCATGTATCTACACCCCCTACGTACCCTAGCTAAACTCTGTCTTATATTATGAAGTCAAGCATGCATGAAGAGAAGTGGTTTTTGGTTTCAAACGTTTAAGCCAAAAGGTAAGCATGGATCCTTATATAGTCACTGTAAAATGAAGCTTTTGGGAGGTTTGTGAAATTTCCATGTTTGAAACCCAAAACCACTTAAGACAGAGTTTATGGTTAGGTGTGTAGATACATGATTTTTCTTGTTTGAATATGTCTAGACCTTGTTTATCAACTTGAATTTTTTACTATATGATATAAGAAGGCTATATATATGTGCTTTGGTTTTTCAATTTTTGATTTCTTTCGATTTTTTATGCCTATTTAAATCTTGGTCAAATCCTAGGTTTAAACAAGTTTAAAACATGAAAATGAAACGGTAAGCATGAATCCTTCCTTACTCACTCTAAAATGAAGGTACTTGAAAATTTTATGTTTGAAACCCAAAACCCCAGTTCTCTTCATATGTTTGACTTCATAAGACAGAGTTTAGCTAGGGTTAGGGGTAGATATGATACATGATATTTCTGCTTTGAATATGTCTAGAGATCGACCTTGTTTATCAACTTGAATGCTTACTATATGACATAAGATCAAGGCTATATATATATATATGTGCTTTGGTTTTTCATTTTTTTTGAATTTTTCTGAATTTTTACTCCCATTTGAATCTTGGTCAAATCCTAGGTTTGACCAAGGTTAAAACAAGTTTAAAACATGGCAATGAAAAGGTAAGCATATGGATCATTCTTAGTCTCTCTAAAATGAAGCTTTTGGGAGGTTTTTGAAGTTTCCATGTTTGAAACCCAAAATCACTTCTCTTCATATGCTTGGCTTCATAAGACAAAGATTAGGGTTTAGGGGTAGATATATACATGTTTTGGGAGGTTTTTGAAATTTCCATGTTTGAAACCCAAATCCACTTCTCTTCATCCTTGACGTCTTCATAAGACAAAAGTATAGGGTTATATATATATGCATATGGGTAGATACATGATTTGTCTGGTTTGAATATGTACAAATCTTATTTATCAACTTTTGAATGCATGCTACTCTCTCAAAGAAAAACTTTTGAATGCTTACTATATGACATAAGAAGACTATATGCTTTTAAAATTCAAACATATGGTAAGCATTCTTATGTCATATAGTAAGCATTCAAGTTGATAAACAAGCAAGGTTTGGACATATCCAAACCAGACAAATCATGTATCTGCCCCCTGTCGATCTTATGAAGTCTAGCATGAAGAGAGAAGTCGTTTTTGGTTTCAAAAATGGAAATTTCAAGAACATCCAAAAAGCTTCATTTTAGAGTGACTAAGAAGGATACATGCTTCCCTTTTTATTTTTATGTTTAAACTTGTTTAAATCTTGGTCAAACCTAGGATTTGTCCAAGATTCAAATATATGGGCGTAAAATTCAAAAAAACAGAAAAATTTAAAACCAAGGCACATAGTCTTCTTATGTCATATAGTAAACAATCAATTAATTAAGTTGATAAACCAGGTCTAGACATATTCAAACCAGGAAAATCATGTATCTACCCCTAACGCCCTAGCTAAACTATGTCTTATGAAGTCAAGCATGCATGAAGAGAAGTGGTTTTGGTTTCAAACATGGAAATTTCGAAAAAACCTCCCAAGAGCTACATTTTGGAGTGACTAAGAAGGATATATAGATGCTTAATTTTTCATATTCATGATTTAAACTTGCTTAAACCATGTTCAAACCTAGGATTTGACCAAGATTCAAATGGGCATACAATTTTAAAAAAATCAAAAAAATAAAAAACAATGCACATAGTATTATTATGTCATATAGTAAGCATTCAATTAAGTTGATAAAGTAGGTCTAGACATATTCAAACCAGGAAAATCATGCATCTATCCCCTAACCCTAGCTAAACTCTGTCTTATGAAGTCAAGCATGCATGAAGAGAAGTGGTTTTTGGTTTCAAACGTTTAAGCCAAAAGCCCCTTTTCAAATATTTCAAACTTATTCAAATTTGGTTCAAATATGAAAGACATACAAGTTATAGCACACATAGTGCATACATTTTCACACATACTGCACTAGATGCTAACCCTATAGTTTGAGGCCATTTGGGTGACCTAGGTCGAAAAAATTCTTGGATTAGAATCGTGTTGTTCGAACCCCGTAGTTGGATTTTTTGAACCTTGATCTGTAGTACTGGGTAAAACCCTAGTTTAACCTATTTAATTATATATTCGTAGGTCGATTTTTCTACCTTTTTATTATTACTAGGCAGCACATGTGTGTTTGCCCGTCGAGTGAAACTCGGAGGAAGAGGGATCACTCGGAAGGAGAGAAGAAGGGAGAGAATTATGGTGTCTCCCCTTTTTCGGGTGATGATGTTGACTTTTGTGCAGGGTTTGTCAGTGAGCAGGAGGTGCGAGCGAGCGAGCGAGCGAGCGAGTCGAGCGAGGCCGAGAATGAGAGAGATTTGTTTTTTTTTGTGAGAGGGACGACCGAAGGATCCAGAAGGACCCACAGACTTCCAATACGCATCCTGATGCGTCTTCTCTTGACAAAGAAAATGGCTGGGAGTTTGCGTACCTATTGCACGTGACTTGTGCTCACTGAAGTGTGGGACCTCACGCATGGGCACCACACGTAAGTGACAGACCTGTTGGTGTAAAAACTCGGTTGATTATTATAGTGCATTAGAACAAAGTTTCCTATGGATTCAAGGGTAGGAAATCCAAGTTAACTCATTTACGTGTTAAACTTGTCTATATCTTGGTCAAACCTAGGATTTGACCAAGATTCAAATGGGCAGAAAAATAAAAACAGAAAAATGAAAAACCAAATCACATAGTCTTCTTATGTCATATAGTAAGCATTAAAGTTGATAAACAAGGTCTAGACATATTAAACCAGACAAATCATGTATCTATACCCCTAACCCCTAAACTCTGTCTTATGAAGTCAAGCATGTGAAGAGAAGTGGTTTTGGATTTCAAACATGGAAATTTCAAAAACCTCCCAAAAGCTTCATTTTAGAGTGACTAAGAAGGATCCATGCTTCCCTTTTCATATTCATGTTTTAAACTTGTTTAAATTATCTTGGTCAAACCTAGGATTTGACAAGATTCAAATGGGCATCAAAATTGAAAAAAAAATTGAAAAAAGAAAAACCAAAGCAAATAGTTTTCTTATGTCATATAGTAAGCATTAAAGTTGTTGATAAATAAGGTCCATACATATTCAAACCACACAAATCATGTATCTATACCCCCTAATTAACCCCTAAATTAATTAACTCTGTCTTATGAAGTCAAGCATGTGAAGAGAAGTGGTTTTGGGTTTCAAACATGGAAATTTCAAAAAACTCCCAAAAACTACATTTTAGAGTGACTAAGAAGGATACATGCTCCTCTTTTCATATTCATGTTTTAAGCTTGTTTAAATTATCTTGGTCAAACCTAGGATTTGACAAGATTCAAATGGGCATCAAAATTGAAAAAAATTCAGAAAAAAGAAAACCAAAGCAAATAGTTTTCTTATGTCATATGTATATTAAGCATTCAAGTTGATAAACAAAGGTCTAGAGACATATATATTCAAACCAGAAAAATCATGTATATATCTACCCCTAAAACTCTAATTAAACTATGTTTTATGAAGTAAATCATGAAGAGAAGTGGTTTTGGGTTTCAAACATGGAAATTTCAAGAACCTCCCAAAAGCTTCATTTTAGAGTGACTAAGAAGGATCCAGACTTCCAATACGCATCCTGATGCGTCTTCTCTTGACAAAGAAGATGGCTGGGAGTTTGCGTACCTATTGCACGTGACTTGTGCTCACTGAAGTGTGGGACCTCACGCGTGGGCACCACACGTAAGTGACAGACATGTTGGTGCAAAAAAATCGATTGATTATTATACTGCATTAGAACAAAGTTTCCTATGGATTCAAGGGTAGGAAATCCAAGTTAACTCATTTACGTGACATTATTATTTCCATGAAGCAAAGTTAACACATCTATCGATTGGTACATTTTTGAGTGACTAAGAAGGATACATGCTTACTTATTCGTTTTCACGTGTTAAACTTGTCTAAATCTTGGTCAAACCTAGGATTTGACCAAGATTCAAATGGGCAGAAAAATAAAATAAAAAACAGAAAAATGAAAAACCAAATCACATAGTCATCTTATGTCATATAGTAAGCATTAAAGTTGATAATAAACAAGGACTAGAAATATCAAACCATACAAATCATGTATCTACCCCTTAACCCCTAAACTATGTCTTATAAATTAAGTCAAGCATGAAGAGATGTGGTTTTGGGTTTCAAACATGGAAATATCAAAAACCTCCCAAAAACTTCATTTTAGTGTGACTAATTAAGAAGGATACACGCTTCCCTTTTCATATTCATGTTCTAAGCTTGTTTAAATTATCTTGGTCAAACCTAGGATTTGACAAGATTCAAATGGGCATCAATATTGAAAAAAATCAAAAAAAAAGAAAAAACAAAGGAAATAGTTTTCTTATGTCTTATAGTAAGCATTAAAAGTTGATAAACAAGGTCTAGACATATTCAAACTAGACAAATCATGTATCTATATATACCCCCTAACCCCTAAACTCTGTCTTATGAAGTCAAGCATGTGAAGAGGAAGTTGTTTTGGGTTGCAAACATGGAAATTTCAAAAACCTCCGAAAAACTTCATTTTAGAGTTTCTAAGAAGGATCCATGCTTAACTTTGCATATTCATATTTTAAACTTGTTTAAATCATTATCAAGCCTAGCATTTGACCAATATACAAATGGGTGGGCACAAAATTCAAAAAAATCAGAAAAATGAAAACAAATTAAAGCACATAGTCTTCATATGTCATATCGTATGAATTCAAGTTGATAAACGAGGTCTAGGTATATCCAAACCAGACAAATCATGTATCTATACCCCCTGTCGATCTTATGAAGTCTAGCATGAAGAGAGAAGTCGTTTTTGGTTTCAAAAATGGAAATTTCAAGAACATCCCAAAAGCTTCATTTTAGAGTGACTAAGAAGGATACATGCTTCCCTTTTCATTTTTATGTTTAAACTTGTTTAAATCTTGGTCAAACCTAGGATTTGACCAAGATTCAAATATATGGGCATAAAATTCAAAAAAAAACAGAAAAATTTAAAACCAAGGCACATAGTCTTCTTATGTCATATAGTAAACAATCAATTAATTAAGTTGATAAACCAGTTCTAGACATATTCAAACCAGGAAAATCATGTATCTACCCCCTAACGCCCTAGCTAAACTCTGTCTTATGAAGTCAAGCATGCATGAAGAGAAGTGGTTTTTGGTTTCAAACGTTTAAGCCAAAAGGTAAGCATGGATCCTCCTTAATTAGTCACTGTAAAATGAAGCTTTTGGGAGGTTTGTGAAATTTCCATGTTTGAAACCTAAAAGCACTTCTCTTCATGCTTGACTTCATAAGACAGAGTTTAGGGTTAGGGGGTGTAGATCGATACATGATTTGTCTGGTTTGAATATGTCCAAATCTTATTTATCAACTTTTGAATGCATGCTACTCTCTCAAAGAAAAACTTTTGAATGCTTACTATATATATGACATAAGAAGACTATATGCTTTTAAAATTCAAACATATATGGTAAGCATTCTTATGTCATATAGTAAGCATTCAAGTTGATACACAAGCAAGGTGTTTGGACTTATTCAAACCAGACAAATCATGTGTATCTACCCCCTAACCCCTAATTAAATTGTCTTATGAAGCAGTCTAGCATGAAGAGAAGTGGTTTTGGGTTTCAAACATGGAAATTTCAAAAACCTCCCAAAAACTTCATTTTAGAGTGACTAAGAAGGATATACAAGCTTCCCTTTTCATTTTCATGTTTTAAACTTGTGTAAATCTTGGTCAAACCTCTAGGATTTGACCAAAAGATTCAAATGGGCATAGAAATTCATAAAAAATCAAAAGAATGAAAAACCAAAGGACATAACATTCTTATGTCATATATATATAGTAATTAAGCATTCAAGTTGATAAACAAGGTCTAGACATATTCAAACCAGAAAATAATGTATATATCTACCCCTAACCCTAAACTCCGTCTTATGAAGTCAAGCATGCATGAAGAGAAGTGGTTTTTGGTTTCAAACATGGAAATTTCGAAAACCCTCCCAAGACCGAGCTACATTTTGGAGTGACTAAGAAGGATATATAGATGCTTAATTTTTCATATTCATGATTTAAACTTGTTTAAACCATGTTCAAACCTAGGATTTGACCAAGATTCAAATGGGCATAAAATTTTAAAAAAATAAAAAAATAAAAAAACAAGGCACATATAGTATTCTTATGTCATATAGTAAGCATTCAATTAAGTTGATAAACAAGGTCTAGACATAATCAAACCAGGAAAATCATGCATCTACCCCCTAACCCTAGCTAAACTCTGTCTTATGAAGTCAAGCATGCACGAAGAGAAGTGGTTTTGGTTTCCAACGTTTAAGCCAAAAGCCCATTTTCAAATATTTCAAACTTATTCAAATTTGGTTCAAATTTGAAAGACATACAAGTTATAGCACACATAGTGCATACATTTTCACACATACTGCACTAGATGCTAACCCTATAGTTTGAGGCCATTTGGGTGACCTAGGTCGAAAAAATTCTTGGATTAGAATCGTGTTGTTCGAACCCCGTAGTTGGATTTTTTGAACCCTTGATCTGTAGAACTGGGCAAAACCCTAGTTTAACCTATTTAATTACAGATTCGTATATCGATTTTTCTACGAGTACTACCTTTTTATTATTACTATGCAGCACATGGGTGTTTGCCCGTCGAGTGAAACTCGGAGGAAGAGGGATCACTCGGAAGGAGAGAAGAAGGGAGAGAATTATGGTGTCTCCCCTTTTTCGGGTGATGATGTTGACTTTTGTGCAGGGTTTGTCAGTGAGCAGGAGGTGCGAGCGAGCGAGCGAGCGAGTCGAGCGAGGCCGAGAATGAGAGAGTTTTTTTTTTGTGAGAGGGACAACCGAAGGATCTAGAAGGACCCACAGACTTCCAAACGCATCCTGATGCGTCTTCTCTTGACAAAGAAGATGGCTGGGAGTTTGCGTACCTATTGCACGTGACTTGTGCTCACTGAAGTGTGGGACCTCAAGCGTGGGCACCACACGTAAGTGACGGACCTGTTGGTGTAAAAACTCGGTTGATTATAATAGTGCATTAGAACAAAGTTTCCTATGGATTCAAGGGTAGGAAATCCAAGTTAACTCATTTACATGACATTATTATTTCCATGAAGCAAAGTTAACACATCTATCGATTGGTACATTTTTGAGTGACTAAGAAGGATCCAGGCTTACTTATTCGTTTTCACGTGTTAAACTTGTCTAAATCTTGGTCAAACCTAGGATTTGACCAAGATTCAAATGGGCAGAAAAATAAAATAAAAAACAGAAAAATGAAAAACCAAATCACATAGTCATCTTATGTCATATAGTAAGCATTAAAGTTGATAAACAAGGACTAGAAATATCAAACCATACAAATCATGTATCTACCCCTAACCCCTAAACTATGTCTTATAAATTAAGTCAAGCATGAAGAGATGTGGTTTTGGGTTTCAAACATGGAAATTTCAAAAACCTCCCAAAAACTACATTTTAGAGTGACTAAGAAGGATGCATGCTTCCCTTTTCATATTCATGTTTTAAGCTTGTTTAAATTATCTCAGTCAAACCTAGGATTTGACAAAGATTCAAATGGGCATCGAAAAAATCAGGAAAAAGAAAAACCAAAGCAAATAGTTTTCTTATGTCATATAGTAAGCCAATTAATTAAGTTGATAAACAAGGTCTAGACATATTCAAACTAGACAAATCATGTATCTATACCCCCTAACCCCTGAACTCTGTCTTATGAAGTCAAGCATATGAAGAGAAGTGGTTTTGGGTCGTTTCAAACATGGAAATTTGAAAAACCTCCCAAAAACTTCATTTTAGAGTGACAAAGAAGGATACATGCTTCCCTTTTCATATTCATGTTTTAAGCTTGTTTAAATTATCTCGTCAAACCTAGGATTTGACAAGATTCAAATGGGCATCAAAATTGAAAAAAATCAGGAAAAAGAAAAACCAAAGCAAATAGTTTTCTTATGTCATATAGTAAGCCAATTAAGTTGATAAACAAGGTCTAGACATATTCAAACTAGACAAATCATGCATGCATCTATACCCCCTAACCCCTAAACTCCGTCTTATGAAGTCAAGCATATGAAGAGAAGTGGTTTTGCTCCCAAAAGCTTCATTTTAGAGTGACTAATAAGAAGGATCCATGCTTACCTTTGCATTTTCATATTTTAATCTTGTTAAATCATTATCAAGCCTAGGATTTGACCAAGATACAGATGGGTGGGCACAAAATTCAAAAAAATCAGAATAATGAAAAACAAAAGCATGTAGTCTTTTTATGTCATATCGTATGCATGCATTCAAGTTAAACGAGGTCTAGGTATATCCAAACCAGACAAATCATGTATCTACCCCATGTTGATCTTATGAAGTCTAGCATGAAGAGAAGTCGTTTTGGGTTTCAAACATGGAAATTTCAAGAACATCCCAAAAGCTTCATTTTAGAGTGACTAAGAAGGATACATGCTTCCCTTTTCATTTTCATGTTTTAAACTTGTTTAAATCTTGGTCAAACCTAGGATTTGACCAAGATTCAAATATATGAGCATAAAATTCAAAAAAAAACCAAAAATGAAAACCAAGGCACGTAGTCGTCTTATGTCATATAGTAAGCAATCAATTAAGTTGATAAACAAGGTCTAGACATATTCAAACCAGGAAATCATGTATCTACACCCCCTAACGTACCCTAGCTAAACTCTGTCTTATATTATGAAGTCAAGCATGCATGAAGAGAAGTGGTTTTTGGTTTCAAACGTTTAAGCCAAAAGGTAAGCATGGATCCTCCTTATATAGTCACTGTAAAATGAAGCTTTTGGGAGGTTTGTGAAATTTCCATGTTTGAAACCCAAAACCACTTAAGACAGAGTTTATGGTTAGGTGTGTAGATACATGATTTTTCTTGTTTGAATATGTCTAGACCTTGTTTATCAACTTGAATTTTTTACTATATGATATAAGAAGGCTATATATATGTGCTTTGGTTTTTCAATTTTTGATTTCTTTCGATTTTTTATGCCTATTTAAATCTTGGTCAAATCCTAGGTTTAAACAAGTTTAAAACATGAAAATGAAACGGTAAGCATGAATCCTTCCTTACTCACTCTAAAATGAAGGTACTTGAAAATTTTATGTTTGAAACCCAAAACCCCAGTTCTCTTCATATGTTTGACTTCATAAGACAGAGTTTAGCTAGGGTTAGGGGTAGATATGATACATGATATTTCTGCTTTGAATATGTCTAGAGATCGACCTTGTTTATCAACTTGAATGCTTACTATATGACATAAGATCAAGGCTATATATATATGTGCTTTGGTTTTTCATTTTTTTTGAATTTTTCTGAATTTTTACTCCCATTTGAATCTTGGTCAAATCCTAGGTTTGACCAAGGTTAAAACAAGTTTAAAACATGGCAATGAAAAGGTAAGCATATGGATCATTCTTAGTCTCTCTAAAATGAAGCTTTTGGGAGGTTTTTGAAGTTTCCATGTTTGAAACCCAAAATCACTTCTCTTCATATGCTTGGCTTCATAAGACAAAGATTAGGGTTTAGGGGTAGATATATACATGTTTTGGGAGGTTTTTGAAATTTCCATGTTTGAAACCCAAATCCACTTCTCTTCATCCTTGACGTCTTCATAAGACAAAAGTATAGGGTTATATATATATGCATATGGGTAGATACATGATTTGTCTGGTTTGAATATGTACAAATCTTATTTATCAACTTTTGAATGCATGCTACTCTCTCAAAGAAAAACTTTTGAATGCTTACTATATGACATAAGAAGACTATATGCTTTTAAAATTCAAACATATGGTAAGCATTCTTATGTCATATAGTAAGCATTCAAGTTGATAAACAAGCAAGGTTTGGACATATCCAAACCAGACAAATCATGTATCTGCCCCCTGTCGATCTTATGAAGTCTAGCATGAAGAGAGAAGTCGTTTTTGGTTTCAAAAATGGAAATTTCAAGAACATCCAAAAAGCTTCATTTTAGAGTGACTAAGAAGGATACATGCTTCCCTTTTTATTTTTATGTTTAAACTTGTTTAAATCTTGGTCAAACCTAGGATTTGTCCAAGATTCAAATATATGGGCGTAAAATTCAAAAAAAACAGAAAAATTTAAAACCAAGGCACATAGTCTTCTTATGTCATATAGTAAACAATCAATTAATTAAGTTGATAAACCAGGTCTAGACATATTCAAACCAGGAAAATCATGTATCTACCCCCTAACGCCCTAGCTAAACTATGTCTTATGAAGTCAAGCATGCATGAAGAGAAGTGGTTTTGGTTTCAAACATGGAAATTTCGAAAAAACCTCCCAAGAGCTACATTTTGGAGTGACTAAGAAGGATATATAGATGCTTAATTTTTCATATTCATGATTTAAACTTGCTTAAACCATGTTCAAACCTAGGATTTGACCAAGATTCAAATGGGCATACAATTTTAAAAAAATCAAAAAAATAAAAAACAATGCACATAGTATTATTATGTCATATAGTAAGCATTCAATTAAGTTGATAAAGTAGGTCTAGACATATTCAAACCAGGAAAATCATGCATCTATCCCCTAACCCTAGCTAAACTCTGTCTTATGAAGTCAAGCATGCATGAAGAGAAGTGGTTTTTGGTTTCAAACGTTTAAGCCAAAAGCCCCTTTTCAAATATTTCAAACTTATTCAAATTTGGTTCAAATATGAAAGACATACAAGTTATAGCACACATAGTGCATACATTTTCACACATACTGCACTAGATGCTAACCCTATAGTTTGAGGCCATTTGGGTGACCTAGGTCGAAAAAATTCTTGGATTAGAATCGTGTTGTTCGAACCCCGTAGTTGGATTTTTTGAACCTTGATCTGTAGTACTGGGTAAAACCCTAGTTTAACCTATTTAATTATATATTCGTAGGTCGATTTTTCTACCTTTTTATTATTACTAGGCAGCACATGTGTGTTTGCCCGTCGAGTGAAACTCGGAGGAAGAGGGATCACTCGGAAGGAGAGAAGAAGGGAGAGAATTATGGTGTCTCCCCTTTTTCGGGTGATGATGTTGACTTTTGTGCAGGGTTTGTCAGTGAGCAGGAGGTGCGAGCGAGCGAGCGAGCGAGTCGAGCGAGGCCGAGAATGAGAGAGATTTGTTTTTTTTTGAGAGGGACGACCGAAGGATCCAGAAGGACCCACTTCCAATACGCATCCTGATGCGTCTTCTCTTGACAAAGAAAATGGCTGGGAGTTTGCGTACCTATTGCACGTGACTTGTGCTCACTGAAGTGTGGGACCTCACGCATGGGCACCACACGTAAGTGACAGACCTGTTGGTGTAAAAACTCGGTTGATTATTATAGTGCATTAGAACAAAGTTTCCTATGGATTCAAGGGTAGGAAATCCAAGTTAACTCATTTACGTGTTAAACTTGTCTATATCTTGGTCAAACCTAGGATTTGACCAAGATTCAAATGGGCAGAAAAATAAAAACAGAAAAATGAAAAACCAAATCACATAGTCTTCTTATGTCATATAGTAAGCATTAAAGTTGATAAACAAGGTCTAGACATATTAAACCAGACAAATCATGTATCTATACCCCTAACCCCTAAACTCTGTCTTATGAAGTCAAGCATGTGAAGAGAAGTGGTTTTGGATTTCAAACATGGAAATTTCAAAAACCTCCCAAAAGCTTCATTTTAGAGTGACTAAGAAGGATCCATGCTTCCCTTTTCATATTCATGTTTTAAACTTGTTTAAATTATCTTGGTCAAACCTAGGATTTGACAAGATTCAAATGGGCATCAAAATTGAAAAAAAAATTGAAAAAAGAAAAACCAAAGCAAATAGTTTTCTTATGTCATATAGTAAGCATTAAAGTTGTTGATAAATAAGGTCCATACATATTCAAACCACACAAATCATGTATCTATACCCCCTAATTAACCCCTAAATTAATTAACTCTGTCTTATGAAGTCAAGCATGTGAAGAGAAGTGGTTTTGGGTTTCAAACATGGAAATTTCAAAAAACTCCCAAAAACTACATTTTAGAGTGACTAAGAAGGATACATGCTCCTCTTTTCATATTCATGTTTTAAGCTTGTTTAAATTATCTTGGTCAAACCTAGGATTTGACAAGATTCAAATGGGCATCAAAATTGAAAAAAATTCAGAAAAAAGAAAACCAAAGCAAATAGTTTTCTTATGTCATATGTATATTAAGCATTCAAGTTGATAAACAAAGGTCTAGAGACATATATATTCAAACCAGAAAAATCATGTATATATCTACCCCTAAAACTCTAATTAAACTATGTTTTATGAAGTAAATCATGAAGAGAAGTGGTTTTGGGTTTCAAACATGGAAATTTCAAGAACCTCCCAAAAGCTTCATTTTAGAGTGACTAAGAAGGATCCAGAAGGACCCACAGACTTCCAATACGCATCCTGATGCGTCTTCTCTTGACAAAGAAGATGGCTGGGAGTTTGCGTACCTATTGCACGTGACTTGTGCTCACTGAAGTGTGGGACCTCACGCGTGGGCACCACACGTAAGTGACAGACATGTTGGTGCAAAAAAATCGATTGATTATTATACTGCATTAGAACAAAGTTTCCTATGGATTCAAGGGTAGGAAATCCAAGTTAACTCATTTACGTGACATTATTATTTCCATGAAGCAAAGTTAACACATCTATCGATTGGTACATTTTTGAGTGACTAAGAAGGATACATGCTTACTTATTCGTTTTCACGTGTTAAACTTGTCTAAATCTTGGTCAAACCTAGGATTTGACCAAGATTCAAATGGGCAGAAAAATAAAATAAAAAACAGAAAAATGAAAAACCAAATCACATAGTCATCTTATGTCATATAGTAAGCATTAAAGTTGATAATAAACAAGGTCTAGAAATATCAAACCATACAAATCATGTATCTACCCCTTAACCCCTAAACTATGTCTTATAAATTAAGTCAAGCATGAAGAGATGTGGTTTTGGGTTTCAAACATGGAAATATCAAAAACCTCCCAAAAACTTCATTTTAGTGTGACTAATTAAGAAGGATACACGCTTCCCTTTTCATATTCATGTTCTAAGCTTGTTTAAATTATCTTGGTCAAACCTAGGATTTGACAAGATTCAAATGGGCATCAATATTGAAAAAAATCAAAAAAAAAGAAAAAACAAAGGAAATAGTTTTCTTATGTCTTATAGTAAGCATTAAAAGTTGATAAACAAGGTCTAGACATATTCAAACTAGACAAATCATGTATCTATATATACCCCCTAACCCCTAAACTCTGTCTTATGAAGTCAAGCATGTGAAGAGGAAGTTGTTTTGGGTTGCAAACATGGAAATTTCAAAAACCTCCGAAAAACTTCATTTTAGAGTTTCTAAGAAGGATCCATGCTTAACTTTGCATATTCATATTTTAAACTTGTTTAAATCATTATCAAGCCTAGCATTTGACCAATATACAAATGGGTGGGCACAAAATTCAAAAAAATCAGAAAAATGAAAACAAATTAAAGCACATAGTCTTCATATGTCATATCGTATGAATTCAAGTTGATAAACGAGGTCTAGGTATATCCAAACCAGACAAATCATGTATCTATACCCCCTGTCGATCTTATGAAGTCTAGCATGAAGAGAGAAGTCGTTTTTGGTTTCAAAAATGGAAATTTCAAGAACATCCCAAAAGCTTCATTTTAGAGTGACTAAGAAGGATACATGCTTCCCTTTTCATTTTTATGTTTAAACTTGTTTAAATCTTGGTCAAACCTAGGATTTGACCAAGATTCAAATATATGGGCATAAAATTCAAAAAAAAACAGAAAAATTTAAAACCAAGGCACATAGTCTTCTTATGTCATATAGTAAACAATCAATTAATTAAGTTGATAAACCAGTTCTAGACATATTCAAACCAGGAAAATCATGTATCTACCCCCTAACGCCCTAGCTAAACTCTGTCTTATGAAGTCAAGCATGCATGAAGAGAAGTGGTTTTTGGTTTCAAACGTTTAAGCCAAAAGGTAAGCATGGATCCTCCTTAATTAGTCACTGTAAAATGAAGCTTTTGGGAGGTTTGTGAAATTTCCATGTTTGAAACCTAAAAGCACTTCTCTTCATGCTTGACTTCATAAGACAGAGTTTAGGGTTAGGGGGTGTAGATCGATACATGATTTGTCTGGTTTGAATATGTCCAAATCTTATTTATCAACTTTTGAATGCATGCTACTCTCTCAAAGAAAAACTTTTGAATGCTTACTATATATATGACATAAGAAGACTATATGCTTTTAAAATTCAAACATATATGGTAAGCATTCTTATGTCATATAGTAAGCATTCAAGTTGATACACAAGCAAGGTGTTTGGACTTATTCAAACCAGACAAATCATGTGTATCTACCCCCTAACCCCTAATTAAATTGTCTTATGAAGCAGTCTAGCATGAAGAGAAGTGGTTTTGGGTTTCAAACATGGAAATTTCAAAAACCTCCAAAAAACTTCATTTTAGAGTGACTAAGAAGGATATACAAGCTTCCCTTTTCATTTTCATGTTTTAAACTTGTGTAAATCTTGGTCAAACCTCTAGGATTTGACCAAAAGATTCAAATGGGCATAGAAATTCATAAAAAATCAAAAGAATGAAAAACCAAAGGACATAACATTCTTATGTCATATATATATAGTAATTAAGCATTCAAGTTGATAAACAAGGTCTAGACATATTCAAACCAGAAAATAATGTATATATCTACCCCTAACCCTAAACTCCGTCTTATGAAGTCAAGCATGCATGAAGAGAAGTGGTTTTTGGTTTCAAACATGGAAATTTCGAAAACCCTCCCAAGACCGAGCTACATTTTGGAGTGACTAAGAAGGATATATAGATGCTTAATTTTTCATATTCATGATTTAAACTTGTTTAAACCATGTTCAAACCTAGGATTTGACCAAGATTCAAATGGGCATAAAATTTTAAAAAAATAAAAAAATAAAAAAACAAGGCACATATAGTATTCTTATGTCATATAGTAAGCATTCAATTAAGTTGATAAACAAGGTCTAGACATAATCAAACCAGGAAAATCATGCATCTACCCCCTAACCCTAGCTAAACTCTGTCTTATGAAGTCAAGCATGCACGAAGAGAAGTGGTTTTGGTTTCCAACGTTTAAGCCAAAAGCCCATTTTCAAATATTTCAAACTTATTCAAATTTGGTTCAAATTTGAAAGACATACAAGTTATAGCACACATAGTGCATACATTTTCACACATACTGCACTAGATGCTAACCCTATAGTTTGAGGCCATTTGGGTGACCTAGGTCGAAAAAATTCTTGGATTAGAATCGTGTTGTTCGAACCCCGTAGTTGGATTTTTTTGAACCCTTGATCTGTAGAACTGGGCAAAACCCTAGTTTAACCTATTTAATTACAGATTCGTATATCGATTTTTCTACGAGTACTACCTTTTTATTATTACTATGCAGCACATGGGTGTTTGCCCGTCGAGTGAAACTCGGAGGAAGAGGGATCACTCGGAAGGAGAGAAGAAGGGAGAGAATTATGGTGTCTCCCCTTTTTCGGGTGATGATGTTGACTTTTGTGCAGGGTTTGTCAGTGAGCAGGAGGTGCGAGCGAGCGAGCGAGGCCGAGAATGAGAGTTTTTTTTTGTGAGAGGGACAACCGAAGGATCTAGAAGGACCCACAGACTTCCAAAACGCATCCTGATGCGTCTTCTCTTGACAAAGAAGATGGCTGGGAGTTTGCGTACCTATTGCACGTGACTTGTGCTCACTGAAGTGTGGGACCTCAAGCGTGGGCACCACACGTAAGTGACGGACCTGTTGGTGTAAAAACTCGGTTGATTATAATAGTGCATTAGAACAAAGTTTCCTATGGATTCAAGGGTAGGAAATCCAAGTTAACTCATTTACATGACATTATTATTTCCATGAAGCAAAGTTAACACATCTATCGATTGGTACATTTTTGAGTGACTAAGAAGGATCCAGGCTTACTTATTCGTTTTCACGTGTTAAACTTGTCTAAATCTTGGTCAAACCTAGGATTTGACCAAGATTCAAATGGGCAGAAAAATAAAATAAAAAACAGAAAAATGAAAAACCAAATCACATAGTCATCTTATGTCATATAGTAAGCATTAAAGTTGATAAACAAGGACTAGAAATATCAAACCATACAAATCATGTATCTACCCCTAACCCCTAAACTATGTCTTATAAATTAAGTCAAGCATGAAGAGATGTGGTTTTGGGTTTCAAACATGGAAATTTCAAAAACCTCCCAAAAACTACATTTTAGAGTGACTAAGAAGGATGCATGCTTCCCTTTTCATATTCATGTTTTAAGCTTGTTTAAATTATCTCAGTCAAACCTAGGATTTGACAAAGATTCAAATGGGCATCGAAAAAATCAGGAAAAAGAAAAACCAAAGCAAATAGTTTTCTTATGTCATATAGTAAGCCAATTAATTAAGTTGATAAACAAGGTCTAGACATATTCAAACTAGACAAATCATGTATCTATACCCCCTAACCCCTGAACTCTGTCTTATGAAGTCAAGCATATGAAGAGAAGTGGTTTTGGGTCGTTTCAAACATGGAAATTTGAAAAACCTCCCAAAAACTTCATTTTAGAGTGACAAAGAAGGATACATGCTTCCCTTTTCATATTCATGTTTTAAGCTTGTTTAAATTATCTCAGTCAAACCTAGGATTTGACAAGATTCAAATGGGCATCAAAATTGAAAAAAATCAGGAAAAAGAAAAACCAAAGCAAATAGTTTTCTTATGTCATATAGTAAGCCAATTAAGTTGATAAACAAGGTCTAGACATATTCAAACTAGACAAATCATGCATGCATCTATACCCCCTAACCCCTAAACTCCGTCTTATGAAGTCAAGCATATGAAGAGAAGTGGTTTTGCTCCCAAAAGCTTCATTTTAGAGTGACTAATAAGAAGGATCCATGCTTACCTTTGCATTTTCATATTTTAATCTTGTTAAATCATTATCAAGCCTAGGATTTGACCAAGATACAAATGGGTGGGCACAAAATTCAAAAAAATCAGAATAATGAAAAACAAAAGCATGTAGTCTTTTTATGTCATATCGTATGCATGCATTCAAGTTAAACGAGGTCTAGGTATATCCAAACCAGACAAATCATGTATCTACCCCATGTTGATCTTATGAAGTCTAGCATGAAGAGAAGTCGTTTTGGGTTTCAAACATGGAAATTTCAAGAACATCCCAAAAGCTTCATTTTAGAGTGACTAAGAAGGATACATGCTTCCCTTTTCATTTTCATGTTTTAAACTTGTTTAAATCTTGGTCAAACCTAGGATTTGACCAAGATTCAAATATATGAGCATAAAATTCAAAAAAAAACCAAAAATGAAAACCAAGGCACGTAGTCGTCTTATGTCATATAGTAAGCAATCAATTAAGTTGATAAACAAGGTCTAGACATATTCAAACCAGGAAATCATGTATCTACACCCCCTAACGTACCCTAGCTAAACTCTGTCTTATATTATGAAGTCAAGCATGCATGAAGAGAAGTGGTTTTTGGTTTCAAACGTTTAAGCCAAAAGGTAAGCATGGATCCTCCTTATATAGTCACTGTAAAATGAAGCTTTTGGGAGGTTTGTGAAATTTCCATGTTTGAAACCCAAAACCACTTAAGACAGAGTTTATGGTTAGGTGTGTAGATACATGATTTTTCTTGTTTGAATATGTCTAGACCTTGTTTATCAACTTGAATTTTTTACTATATGATATAAGAAGGCTATATATATGTGCTTTGGTTTTTCAATTTTTGATTTCTTTCGATTTTTTATGCCTATTTAAATCTTGGTCAAATCCTAGGTTTAAACAAGTTTAAAACATGAAAATGAAACGGTAAGCATGAATCCTTCCTTACTCACTCTAAAATGAAGGTACTTGAAAATTTTATGTTTGAAACCCAAAACCCCAGTTCTCTTCATATGTTTGACTTCATAAGACAGAGTTTAGCTAGGGTTAGGGGTAGATATATATGATATATACATGATATTTCTGCTTTGAATATGTCTAGAGATCGACCTTGTTTATCAACTTGAATGCTTACTATATGACATAAGATCAAGGCTATATATATATGTGCTTTGGTTTTTCATTTTTTTTGAATTTTTCTGAATTTTTACTCCCATTTGAATCTTGGTCAAATCCTAGGTTTGACCAAGGTTAAAACAAGTTTAAAACATGGCAATGAAAAGGTAAGCATATGGATCATTCTTAGTCTCTCTAAAATGAAGCTTTTGGGAGGTTTTTGAAGTTTCCATGTTTGAAACCCAAAATCACTTCTCTTCATATGCTTGGCTTCATAAGACAAAGATTAGGGTTTAGGGGTAGATATATACATGTTTTGGGAGGTTTTTGAAATTTCCATGTTTGAAACCCAAATCCACTTCTCTTCATCCTTGACGTCTTCATAAGACAAAAGTATAGGGTTATATATATATGCATATGGGTAGATACATGATTTGTCTGGTTTGAATATGTACAAATCTTATTTATCAACTTTTGAATGCATGCTACTCTCTCAAAGAAAAACTTTTGAATGCTTACTATATGACATAAGAAGACTATATGCTTTTAAAATTCAAACATATGGTAAGCATTCTTATGTCATATAGTAAGCATTCAAGTTGATAAACAAGCAAGGTTTGGACATATCCAAACCAGACAAATCATGTATCTGCCCCCTGTCGATCTTATGAAGTCTAGCATGAAGAGAGAAGTCGTTTTTGGTTTCAAAAATGGAAATTTCAAGAACATCCAAAAAGCTTCATTTTAGAGTGACTAAGAAGGATACATGCTTCCCTTTTTATTTTTATGTTTAAACTTGTTTAAATCTTGGTCAAACCTAGGATTTGTCCAAGATTCAAATATATGGGCGTAAAATTCAAAAAAAACAGAAAAATTTAAAACCAAGGCACATAGTCTTCTTATGTCATATAGTAAACAATCAATTAATTAAGTTGATAAACCAGGTCTAGACATATTCAAACCAGGAAAATCATGTATCTACCCCCTAACGCCCTAGCTAAACTCTGTCTTATGAAGTCAAGCATGCATGAAGAGAAGTGGTTTTGGTTTCAAACATGGAAATTTCGAAAAAACCTCCCAAGAGCTACATTTTGGAGTGACTAAGAAGGATATATAGATGCTTAATTTTTCATATTCATGATTTAAACTTGTTTAAACCATGTTCAAACCTAGGATTTGACCAAGATTCAAATGGGCATACAATTTTAAAAAAATCAAAAAAATAAAAAACAATGCACATAGTATTATTATGTCATATAGTAAGCATTCAATTAAGTTGATAAAGTAGGTCTAGACATATTCAAACCAGGAAAATCATGCATCTATCCCCTAACCCTAGCTAAACTCTGTCTTATGAAGTCAAGCATGCATGAAGAGAAGTGGTTTTTGGTTTCAAACGTTTAAGCCAAAAGCCCCTTTTCAAATATTTCAAACTTATTCAAATTTGGTTCAAATATGAAAGACATACAAGTTATAGCACACATAGTGCATACATTTTCACACATACTGCACTAGATGCTAACCCTATAGTTTGAGGCCATTTGGGTGACCTAGGTCGAAAAAATTCTTGGATTAGAATCGTGTTGTTCGAACCCCGTAGTTGGATTTTTTGAACCTTGATCTGTAGTACTGGGTAAAACCCTAGTTTAACCTATTTAATTATATATTCGTAGGTCGATTTTTCTACCTTTTTATTATTACTAGGCAGCACATGTGTGTTTGCCCGTCGAGTGAAACTCGGAGGAAGAGGGATCACTCGGAAGGAGAGAAGAAGGGAGAGAATTATGGTGTCTCCCCTTTTTCGGGTGATGATGTTGACTTTTGTGCAGGGTTTGTCAGTGAGCAGGAGGTGCGAGCGAGCGAGCGAGCGAGTCGAGCGAGGCCGTGCTTTGGTTTTTTTTTTTTGATTTTTTTCCGAATTTTTATGCCCATTTAAATCTTGGTCAAATCCAAGGTTTAAACAAGTTTAAAACATGAAAAGAAAAGGTAAGAATGGATCCTTCTTAGTCATTCTAAAATGAATGAAGCTTTTGGGATGTTCTCACAAATCGATCTAGTCTACATGACTTTGATAAATTTTAATTAAGAAGCAGCAACTTAACAATAATTACCCAAAATCTAACAGCTGGTTCGACAACAACCTGGACGTTACGCTAAAATGAACTGCGAAAACAACGAACAGCACTTTTGTAGTACTGTACTCGGTACTCCGTACTTGCTCCAGATAATCCCCATTGCTTCACTACTACAGTAGTACTACCCTGGCTCGCATTCATTGTTTCCCCTGACTATTCAGAGCTTTGGACGTCCATCAGAGTTGTAGTCAGTAGTACAGTACTGCTAGCTCGATTAATGGCGTGCTATAAAATTCTATACTAGCCGACAGATGTCCATTCCTCGGGTTGCGCGCCAGAGCCTTCGAAGAGAAGGTAGCCGCTCTGTCCCGTTGATTTACGGTGGACGGACAGGATACTCCGGACCGCTCTCGATTCATTTGCTTCTGCTCCCGCGTCCTGACCCTTGAGCCCCCTCTCGGCCGTTGATTTAGGATGGGCGGACCAGGTTGCTCGAAGCGAGGGCAGGAGACGGTTGTCTGGTTTTAATAGGGGGGAGTACTTCTTCCATCCCCTTCTTGCTTCACTTCCAGTCTCCTTCCACTTCCAGCGATGCCTCCGAAGTCAAGGCCACCATCTCGCTTGAAGAAGCACCATCTAGTGTTGACCAAGGACGCGGAGAGTTCCCGCCGGCGGTCTATCCAGATGCTGGCCGCGAGAAAGGGCCCGCCAGAAAACGAAGGCCCTGCTTCGCGCTCGTCTCGGAACGGCGTCAGTCGTGCGGTCGAAGATTCCTGGTTGGTTTCCATCGCCATGTTTCTTGATTCTTCCTGGCCCGGAGGTCCCAACTCTTTATTCCGTATTAATCCTTTTTATACATATCTCAGTGCCCCACGACGCACCCTGACATCTTCTCATGACGACTTCAACCCCTGTCTCCTGCGCTTAGAGGTTACCACTGATTGGACATTTTCGTCTTCCTCTCGTCACTTTGTTTCGGTACTGATGATATTGCCATGCAGGAAGCATCGGCGTGTTTCAGAGATGAGCTTAAAACTCTCGTGGAACTCGCCTCCAACTTTCGCGATGATGTCGATACTTTGAAGGACGAGGTCACCGGCCGGGGCAAGCTGCATGATGTGAGGGTTCCATCAAGTGAGGAAACGAACTCTGTCATCAAGAAGCTCAAGGGCGAGAATTTGATGCTTAAGATCGAGTGCGGCTTTCTTCGCGAAGAAAACGTCGAGCTATCAAACAGGTGCGTTCAAGCTCTCAACGGGAGCCTCAACACCCAACATGATGCGGTGAAGAAGATGATGGATAACAGCATCTTGAAGAAAAACAATATGGTGGAGGACACGCGCGGGATGGTCGATCCAATCCAGGCACCGCAGAAGGAAGTCGATGCGCTCCGAGTCCAGCCACCTTTGCGTAGGTCGCCGAGGCGCCCTCGCGCAGGTCACTGAGGAGCGCACGTCGCCGAGTAGGCTGGGGGATAAGGAATTCCAACGAGAGAAGCGGAATCACCACCTGTCCTGATGGAGGGCCACTCCGCCAAGTAGGCTGGGGGAGAGAAACACTGCCTCTCATTGTTCTTTAGCTAGTCCTCCGATCCATATTACTTGATGTTAAAATGGATGTATCTACAACTGAAATATGTCTAGATACATATATTTTAGTATCACAAAGTAAGTAGTATCAACGTTTATATTGCCCAAGTCTTATTATCCATCCCTAAGGTGGGTCGCTTTTGTAACTACTGATTGCAGATTCGACTCTTCTGCAGACCGAAAGATTTTTAGAGTGACTAAGAATGATTCATGCTTAGCTTTCCATTTTCATGTTTTAAACTTGTTTAAATCTTGCTCAAACCTAGGATTTGACCAAGATTCAAATGGGTTTAACAATTAAAAAAATCAGAAAAATGAAAAACCAAAGCACATAGTATTCTTATGTCATATAGTAAGCATTCAAGTTGATAAACAAGGTCTAGACATATTCAAAACACACAAAACATGTATCTACCCCCTAACCCTAAACTCTGTCTTATGAAGTTAAGTATGAGGAGAAGTGATTTTGGGTTTCAAACATGGAAATTTCACAAACCTCCCAAAAGCTTCATTTTAGAGTGACTAAGAAGGATCCATGCTTACCTTTTCATTGCCATTTTTTAAACTTGTTTTAACCTTGGTCAAACCTAGGATTTGACCAAGATTCAAACGGGCGTAAAATTCAAAAAAATAAAAAAAATAAAAACCAAAGCACATATATAGCCTTCTTATGTCATATAGTAAGCATTCAAGTTGATAAACAAGGTCTAGACATATTCAAACCAGAAATATCATGTATCATATCTACCCCTAACCCTAAACTTTGTCTTATGAAGTCAAACATATGAAGAGAACTGGGGTTTTGTGTTTCAAACATAAAAATTTCAAGTACCTTCATTTTAGAGTGACTGAGAAAGGATTCATGCTTACCTTTTCATTGTCATGTTTTAAACTTGATTAAACCTTGGTCAAACCTAGGATTTGACCAATATTTAAATGGGCATAAAAACTTCGAAAAAATGAAAAAAATGGAAAACCAAAGCACATATATAGCCTTCTTATGTCATAAACATTCAAGTTGATAAACAAGGTCTAGACATATTCAAACAAGAAAAATCATGTATCTACGCCTAACCAAAAACTCTGTCTTAAGTGGTTTTGGGTTTCAAACATGGAAATTTCAAGAACATCCCAAAAGCTTCATTTTAGACTGACTAAGAAGGATACACACTTCCCATTTCATTTTCATGTTTTAAACTTGTTTAAATCTTGGTCAAACCTAGGATTTGACCAAGATTCAAATAAGTAAAAACATGAAAATGAAAAGGTAAGCATCGATCCTTATTAGTCGCTCTAAAATGAAGTTTTTGGGAGGTTTTTGAAATTTTCATGTTTGAAACCCAAAACCACTTCTCTTCATGCATGCTTGACTTCATAAGACATAGTTTAGGGTTAGGGGTAGATACATGATTTTTCTGGTTTGAACATGTCTAGACCTTGTTTATCAATTTGAATGCTTACTATATGACATAAGAAGGCTATGTGCTTTGGTTTTTCATTCTTACGATTTTTTTCTTAATTTTTATGCCCATTCGAATCTTGGTCAAATCCTAGGTTTGACCAAGATTTAAACAAGTTTAAAACATGACAATGAAAAGGTAATCAATCCTGGATCCTTCATAATTAATAAGTTAGTCTAATTAAAATGAAGCTTTTGGGAGGTTTTTGAAATTTTTGTGTTTGAAACCAAAAACCACTTCTCTTCATGCTTGACTTCATAAGATAGAGTTTAGGGTTAGGGGTAGATACATGATTTGTATTATTTGAATTGTCTTGACCTTATTTATCATCTTTTAAATGCTTACTATATATATGACATAAGAAGACTATGTGCTTTAGTTTTTCAATTTTCTGATTTTTTAATTTTATGCCCATTTGAATCTTGGTCAAATACTAGGTTTGACAATGATTTAAACAAGTTTAAAATATGAAAATGAAAAGATAAGCATGGATCCTTCTTAGTCACTCTAAAATAAAGCTTTTGGGTGGTTTTTGAAATTTCCATGTTTGAAACCCAAAAGCACTTCTCTTCATGCTTGACTACATAAGACAGAGTTTAGGGTTAGGGGGTAGACACATGATTTTTCTTGTTTGAATATGTCTAGACCTTGTTTATCAACTTTAATGCTTACTATATGACATAAGAAAACTATGTGCTTTGTTTTTTCATTTTTTTATTTTTTTGGAATTTTGATGCACATTTGAATCTTGGTAAAATCCTAGGTTTGACCAAGATTTGAACAAGTATATAACATGAAAATGAAAAGGGAAGCATGTATCCTTCTTAGTCACTCTAAAATGAATTTTTTGGGAGTTTTTTGAAATTTCCATGTTTGAAACCCAAAACCATGCACTTCTCTTCATGCTTGACTTCATAAGATAGAGTTTAGGGGTTTGCGGATAGATACATGATTTGTCTAGTTTGAATAAGTCTAGACCTTGTTTATCAACTTTAATGCTTACTATATGACATAAGAAGACTATGTGCTTTCGTTTTTCATTTTTCTATTTTTTTATTTTATGCCCATTTGAATCTTGGTCAAATCCTAGATTTAACCAGGATTTAAACAAGTTTAAAACATGAAAATGAAAAGGTAAGCCTTGATCCTTCTTAGTCACACTAAAATGAAGCTTTTGGGATGTTCTTGAAATTTCCATGTTTGAACCCAAAACGACTTCTCTTCATGCTAGACTTCATAAGACAGAGTTTAGGGGTTAGCGGGTAGATACATGACTTGTCTAGTTTGAATAAGACTAGACCTTGTTTATCAACTTTAATGCTTACTATATGACATAAGAAGACTATGTGCTTTGGTTTTTCATTTTTCTATATTTTTATTTTATGCCCATTTGAATCTTGGTCAAACCTATATTTGACCAGGATTTAAACAAGTTTAAAACATGAAAATGAAAAGGTAAGCCTTGATCCTTCTTAGTCACACTAAAATGAAGCTTTTGGGATGTTCTTGAAATTTCCATGTTTGAAACCCAAAACGACTTCTCTTCATGCTAGACTTCATAAGACAGAGTTTAAGGTTTAGGGTTATAGATACATGATTTGTATGGTTTAAATATGTATAGACCTTGTTTATCAACTTGAATGCTTACTATATGGCATAAGAAAACTATGTGCTTTGGTTTTTCATTTTTCTGATTTTTTTAAATTTTGATGCCCATCGAATCTTGGTCAAATCCTAGGTTTGACCAAGATTTAAACAAGTTTAAAACATGAAAATGACCAGGGAAGCATGTATCCTTCCTAGTCACTCTAAAATGAATTTTTTGGGAGGTTTTTGAAATTTCCATGTTTGAAACCCAAAACCAGTTCTCTTCATGCTTGACTTCATAAGACAGAGTTTAGGGGTTAGGGGGTAGATACATAATTTGTATGGTTTGAATATGTCTAGACCTTGTTTATCAACTTTAATGCTTACTATATGACATAAGAACACTATGTGCTTTGGTTTTTCATTTTTAAATTTTAATGCCCATTTGAATCTTGGTCAAATCCTAGGTTTGACCAAGATTTAAACAAGTTTAAAACATGAAAATGAAAAGGGAAGCATGTATCCTTCTTAGTCACTCTAAAATGAAGTTTTTGGGAGGTTTTTGAAATTTCCATGTTTGAAACCCAAAACCACTTCTCTTCATGCTTGACTTCATAAGACAGAGTTTAGGGGTTAGGGAGTATGTAGATACATGATTTGTATGGTTTGAATATGTGTAGACCTTGTTTATCACCTTTAATGCTTACTATATGACATAAGAAGACTATGTGCTTTGGTTTTTCATTTTTCTGATTTTTTTAATTTTCTGCCCATTTGAATCTTGGTCAAATCCTTGGTTTGACCAATATTTAGACAAGTTTCTAGACCTTGTTTATCAACTTTAATGCTTACTATATGACATAAGAAGACTATGTGCTTTGGTTTTTCATTTTTCTATATTTTTATTTTATGCCCATTTGAATCTTGGTCAAACCTATATTTGACCAGGATTTAAACAAGTTTAAAACATGAAAATGAAAAGGTAAGCCTTGATCCTTCTTAGTCACACTAAAATGAAGCTTTTGGGATGTTCTTGAAATTTCCATGTTTGAAACCCAAAACGACTTCTCTTCATGCTAGACTTCATAAGACAGAGTTTAAGGTTTAGGGTTATAGATACATGATTTGTATGGTTTAAATATGTATAGACCTTGTTTATCAACTTGAATGCTTACTATATGGCATAAGAAAACTATGTGCTTTGGTTTTTCATTTTTCTGATTTTTTTAAATTTTGATGCCCATCGAATCTTGGTCAAATCCTAGGTTTGACCAAGATTTAAACAAGTTTAAAACATGAAAATGACCAGGGAAGCATGTATCCTTCCTAGTCACTCTAAAATGAATTTTTTGGGAGGTTTTTGAAATTTCCATGTTTGAAACCCAAAACCAGTTCTCTTCATGCTTGACTTCATAAGACAGAGTTTAGGGGTTAGGGGGTAGATACATAATTTGTATGGTTTGAATATGTCTAGACCTTGTTTATCAACTTTAATGCTTACTATATGACATAAGAACACTATGTGCTTTGGTTTTTCTGATTTTTAAATTTTAATGCCCATTTGAATCTTGGTCAAATCCTAGGTTTGACCAAGATTTAAACAAGTTTAAAACATGAAAATGAAAAGGGAAGCATGTATCCTTCTTAGTCACTCTAAAATGAAGTTTTTGGGAGGTTTTTGAAATTTCCATGTTTGAAACCCAAAACCACTTCTCTTCATGCTTGACTTCATAAGACAGAGTTTAGGGGTTAGGGAGTATGTAGATACATGATTTGTATGGTTTGAATATGTGTAGACCTTGTTTATCACCTTTAATGCTTACTATATGACATAAGAAGACTATGTGCTTTGGTTTTTCATTTTTCTGATTTTTTTAATTTTCTGCCCATTTGAATCTTGGTCAAATCCTTGGTTTGACCAATATTTAGACAAGTTTCTAGACCTTGTTTATCAACTTTAATGCTTACTATATGACATAAGAAGACTATGTGCTTTGGTTTTTCATTTTTCTATATTTTTATTTTATGCCCATTTGAATCTTGGTCAAACCTATATTTGACCAGGATTTAAACAAGTTTAAAACATGAAAATGAAAAGGTAAGCCTTGATCCTTCTTAGTCACACTAAAATGAAGCTTTTGGGTGGTTTTTGAAATTTCCATGTTTGAAACCCAAAAGTACTTCTCTTCATGCTTGACTACATAAGACAGAGTTTAGGGTTAGGGGGTAGACACATGATTTTTCTTGTTTGAATATGTCTAGACCTTGTTTATCAACTTTAATGCTTACTATATGACATAAGAAGACTATGTGCTTTGGTTTTTCATTTTTCTGATTTTTTTTATTTTCTGCCCATTTGAATCTTGGTCAAATCCTTGGTTTGACCAATATTTAGACAAGTTTAACACGTGAAAACGAACTGATAATCCCATTTGTTGACTCATTTAACTAGTTAATCCCATTTGTTGACTCTCTGTTGACCAGGCACTTGAGGTAAAACTGAGTATATTGCACTAGCCAGTATTAGTACTCAAGGGGAAAACCGAGCACACAAAAAATGCTACAGTATAAGACTCGAGAGTATATCTAAATTTCCAGGGTTAGACTCGAGTACGCGTGTTGCGGTGCAGAAGTGGAAGACGTGCAATTGTTGACGGGTACTGACGCGAGTCGCGGTGCAGAAGTCGAAGACGTGCAATCGTGGACGCGTGTCGCGTTGCAGAAGCCCAAGACGTGCAGACGTTAAATGGTGGACGCGTAGGACGCGGGTCGCATTAACCACCCCTCGCCTTTATAGACGCCTCCTCGCACTATCTCTGTCACTCTCACTCGCTCATGCAACGCCGCCTCTCACGTCCCATCATCTTCTCCAAAGCAAAAACCCTCTCCCTCTCTGCAGGCGAGATGGACATGGAGAATGCGAATCCCATCGTCCATGACGCCGTCGGCTCCAAGCGCGACGCCTCCCTCTTCGACGTCGTCCCCTCAAAGGCCGTCGCCGCCGCCGGTGGCGGTCGTATCCCGCCGGGATGGGACCCCTATGAGCCGGTGCCGTACATCTCGCCTCCGAACCCCTACGACACCTTCATGGACGACCCATGGAACGAGGTAACTATGGTTTGCTCCCTTTTTTCTTCGCCCATTCCTTTTTGAACCCTATTTTTGCTGGTTCCCTAGTAACTATTAGTGCCGATCTGTAGATGGTTGAGTATTGGGTTAATATTTGCGCCGATCGATTTTATTCCATTTTGCTTTGATCCCTTCTTGATTTCGTTTAAGATTTGGAGTTCGGCCGTTCGGTTAATTTATGCAAGTAATAATGGGATCTCAATCAGTTAATTTATGGGATCTCAGTCAGTTATTTTATGCAGGAATCAAAAGATATCAACCGTTTAATTTTGCAAATATTCTGGAATCTGTTCAAAATCAGATCTGGAATCTGTTTCTTTGCCTATGATGAATCGTTGGGCACAAATTTTTACAGAGTGGGTTCAGCGAACCATTGCTGTGTACAAATCTGTTGTGCATGAGCTATGGTTCGCTAACACCATCCCTGTAGACATATAATCGTGTCCACTCTAACTGAGGCTGGCTCTGTTTTTCCTTACTTTGTTATCATGCACGTTAGTCATCGTTGCATCTCATTCACTAATAGTTCCCGTTTGATATGGATCAGCTGTCTGGCAGCGACGTCGGCAGCGACGACGAGCACCATGACGTCAAGACTCGCCAGGTGCTGCGGAGGCTGCAGGTCGGCCAGTACGTCTCCTACTTCGCCAAGGGTGTCTACAGGTGCCCCTTCTGCACTAGGAGGCTCGGCCGCACTGACTTCAACTGCCTCCTCACGCATGCCGAGAACATCGGCAACACCAACCCCAAGGTCGGCGCGTCGGTGAACCCCCACTCCTTCCGCGCCAAGCACATGGCGCTCGGCATGCACCTCCGCAGCATCCAGCGGGTGGAGATCTCCGCCGGGCGCATGCCTCCGCTCAAGCCCAAGGCTCCCAAGGGGAGCAACAAGTGGAGGCAGATGGGGTAGGCGGAGTCCCGGACGTGTGCTGCTGCTGCTGCAAAGCAGCTTCTATTTTGTTGTTAGCTAGGGATCCCTTGTTGTTATGTTGTTAGTATGATGGTGTTGTGAAGAACCTCGAACCTGTTGGCTGCTGTGTATGCAGCTTATTATCTAGGGAGGGATCCCTATTATCTATCCCTATTCTACTGGAGTATATTTTGTTGGCCCTACTTTGTTTTCTCGATTTACTATTACTGCGAATTTGTCGTACGGAGTACATTACCCTGGAGATTTGCTTCTAGATTTAACTACATACATATGGACCAGAGGGAGTACTAGATTTGCTGCCATATTGGGCAAACAACGAGGGCCAAAAGGCACAAATAATTGAAGAAAGACAGAAATGCAAGCTTCTCTAGATTTGATACTTTTGGTTAATAAAGACAAAGAGACAGAGGGGGAAAAGGTGCTCTTAAAAATGCCAATTCGCGCCGAGAGAGACAGAACCCAGCTCCTGCTCACGTACAACCAAACGCGGTCTCGTCCTGTCCCACGCGGTCCCTTTCTACTAGCCCCACACGTCAGCACGGAACGGTCAACTAAACTGGAATCCTCCCGTCTGAGCTCCTTCTGCGGGTAACAAATAAGGGCTTGGCGAAAACTGAGGAAAAACATAAGGCAATCTTATTGACTAATATAGCTGTTTAATTAATAAAAGGATTAGCTACAACGTGCTCAGTTTGCCCATTTATTAAGGTATAAGACTGGCAGGAGAGAAAGTAATCGCTAGTTTCCTCATTTTGCCCCTGCATGCTCGCACGATTAAAGCTCCTTCCGCACGCGCTGGACTCCTCGTTTCCTTAAACCTCCTCGTTTCTCGGGATAGACCAACAGTTTTTCAGGTTTTTTTTTTGACAATCAATACCACATATATTCATAGCAAAAATAGTACATGGTAGAGGGCTACATGACGACTAGATATATCACCAAAAAGGGTGATGCATGTCTCCTTCACCAAAACAGCTGAAACAAGCAGTACACGGACGCAAGTACACCACCATAATAATACTACTACATTAACACAAGTACGAGTAATAAAGTAAGAGTACTACTCCCTCTAATCTAATTTAAACCAAAATAAAACTTAAACTTCATCCTAAATTTGAACTAGTGCCTCGTCCTCGTTCTTCGCTCATTTTCTGATCCAAGACGGCGCAGAGTGCCAGAGTGCATGGCACGGAACTCTTCATCGGTGGCATGCCATGGGCATGTCACCGGATGCATGATTTTTTTCGCAATGTTTTAAATTTGAATTTAGGCCGCATGTCACACGGTGACATGGAAAAGGTGCATGTCACCTGGTGGTGGTAGGCAACTACCCTTATTTACGGCGGCGTAGGCGACTGGACGCCGCGTGGCCAGCCGCTGCCTCGTGGCCGCCTCGGTTTCCACGCGGGAGACCATTAAACGCCGACGACCAACCTTCCCGCGTCACGGTTAGCGACTATGACTATAAGGGCAAAACGCTAAACTCTCTCGTTCCATTCACTTTCTTCCTCTCTCCACCTAACAAACATTTGTTCGTCGCTCTCTCCTCCAGCAATGTCTTCAAAATTCAGGTCGTCGGCGGTCAAGTACGCGGAGAAAAAACGCCGGCTCGAAATTTCGAGAGACGCTTCCAGAAACCAAGTGGGCTCGCCGTCGCCGCCGCCGCCGCCGAAACGCGTCCGTGCTGTGCTCACCGGGTTAGTTTCCTTCGCCATGTACTTTCGTTTCTTTCGTCGCTCTCTCCTCCAGCAATTAATGTGTTCAAACTTCAGGTCGCCGGCGGTCAAGTACGCGGATAAAAAACGCCGGCTCGAAATTTCGAGAGACGGTTCCAGAAACCAAGTGGGCTCGCCGTCGCCGCTGCCGCCGCCGCCGAAACGCGTCCGTGCTGTGCTCACCGGGTTAGTTTCCTTCGCCATGTACTTTCGTTTCTTCTTGCCCGGGCTCAAGCTCTTTAAGAGTCTCTATGGTTATACATCTTAAAGGGTTGGAAGTTCCAACGACGCCCCTACTGCACCAACTTCCACGACCAAGGAATCATCGTCGTCCGATGATTTCAACCCGGCCCTACCCCGGCGAAATGAGGTAGCACCAACTTCTTCTTCTTCTTCTTCTTCTTCTTCTTCCTTTGCGCTTACTTGCTACCGATGATTTCGCCCTGAAGGAAGCGGCGCCGACTATCGACACCACTGTCGCCATCTTGATGGAAAAAAACGAGGAGCTCAGCTTAGAGTGTGATCGCCTCCGAGACGATTTGGCTGCCAAGAAGAAGAATTCGAAAACTCTTGTGGAGCTCATTTGCAGCCTTCGAAATGAGCGCGATATGTTGAAGAACGAGCTGATTAAGCAGAAAGCATCAGCGGAGAAAGCCAGCAGCATACTCAAGACTGTGTGCCTCGACAGAGACAAGTCTGATATAGAGTACAAAATCCTTCTTCAGGATAAAGTACAGCTCCAAAAGTTGAACCTTGAATATGCTGACATCGCCATCCTTGCCCTTCTCGAGAGGCAGAAGGCACAAGATAAGTTGATGCACCTGATGTTGGAGAGCTGCAGTGAAAGAGAAGAGACATTGAAAGAAGTGAGCAGTTTGGTGGGATACATGAGTGACGTCGGGCGTACTTCGCAGAATCCGCCCCGGCTGAGCTCAAATTCCAGCGGAACCAGCTTTCAGCAATGCATGTTAGGCGCACCTACAACTTCTACTCATTGATTAGAGGTCGCACGACATGGCATTTTCCCTCGAAATAGTAGTACTGTACTAATAGTTGTACTACTTAATATGTACCTTTTTGTAAAATAATTTCTTACATGTATTAGAAACTACCCCTCTCGTTTCTGGATGCACCCGGGACATTGTCATCCGGCCCTCTTCTGGACAAACCCCCTCGGGAAGGGCGGTATATTTTGCACATTTCGCTACTAGTACTTCTAATTCCACCGCTTATTTTTCTAATCCGTTAAATCGTTAATTGGATGACCAACTGATGGAAGCTGCGATAGATTAGACCAACAAGTGGTGAATTGTGCAAAAGATATGTCCGTGTTTTATGCAAAAGAGTGATATGGGGATCTGGTGGAATCTTGAATTTCCTCTTCAGTGGTAGGCATGCTTCACTTATAGCTGGAGTACATTGCGGACCTGGTGCATTTCGTCAGTACCGATCAGCTATTTTTGCTTATCCGGGAAGAAAAGGTAGTACTAGCCTTTTCTGTGAGATGTCTTTTCAGTGCTACGGAGTTGTCTGTTCACTGCTTGCTTTGTCTGTCGGTGACTTTGCCAAGCTGACTTTGCCATGACTTTGGGTGACTGATATGTGGACCACAGTTGTAAGTGACTCAAAGTCACTGACTTTGGGGACTCGTGAATGCTTCGTATATTTCTGACGGTTTCTGAATTATGTACTCCGTACAACTTTTGTAATATTGGTCAAACTAGTTTTGACCAGGGTTTGTGTAGGGTGTTTTTTTTTGGTTGGTCCAAATGGTGTTGTGTGGTCCAAATGTGATGTATCATCACACCACCATGTGCCCCCCTCCCCCCACCCCACCCCTAGGTTTTGGTAATGCCATTCTGATACATGCTTCTTAGAAGGAGTACATTTTTTCCGTTAGGGCATGACAATTTTGAAAAATTCAAAAAAAAATGGGAAGACAGAATGGTAACATCATTTTCCATGTGATGATGCACCCCTGTGCCAAATTTTGGTTCATTTTAAGAATGTAAGGTGACAAATTACTCGAGGAAGCTAGTTGGAGTAGACGGGCATGATCGGATTGGCATAGGCGATTTATTTTTTGAAGGATGTTATTTTTCATAGACAATATCTGACACAAAAAATAAAATGTTAAGGTCTCATATTATTCTGAATGATTTTGAATTACTTATGACGTTTGGAAGTATTGGTATACATGAGTCCCAGATGAAGTTAAATGGTCCAAAAAAAAAAGTTTCGTACACGTCTCCCAGAAAGTGGAAAGTCGAGTACATGCATGACTTCACGCGTCCACTACTGGATACAGGGGGTCGGAGGCTATAACATAATCGGCCTCATCATCTCTCGCGAGCTCGTCCTCTCCACTCCCCCAACTTGCCTCCCCCACACTGTGAAAACCCCCATCCACTCACCGCACCTCTGAGGCATCGACTTTCCCGTTTCCAACCACAACAGCATGAAGATAGGTATTGCATACGAGGCGGAGCAATAGGCGACCGCCCACGCAGAGGATGCCTCTACGGTAGTGGCCGTCGTGGTGGGTGAGGCTTCACCGGGCACCCAAGCCGCTCGTCTCCTCTGCTTGTCGGATTCTTCAACCTCGGTCGAAATGGGCATCCTAGCCGTCACGACGGGTGAGGCTTCACCGGGCACCCATGCCGCTCGTCTCCTCTGCTTGTCTGGTTCTTCGACCTCGGTCGAAACGGGCGTCCTGGCCGTCGAGCAGAAGGTGGATACCAACGTTGTTTATCCCGCCGAAGATGTGCACGGCGTTGCAGGCCACCACGGCGAGGTCTTCCTAGGCCCGATGCTGGACGCGAACCTCGACCCCTTCGATGATTTCGGCCCAAACGTTCAGTTCCAGGAGGATGTTGAGGGTGATGACGAGGAGGTACTTCTCTTTTACCGAAACTGTCCCAACCCTCTTTGTGTCATATTGCTGTTCACATGGTTTGCACGAGCCTGGTTCTTGATTGATTTGATATCCTACCTTGTTCTTGTAGATGTAATTGATTCTACGATTCGTAAGATCAGATTCTAGTTTAATTTCGACTAATCTGCCATGTAGTCATATAATCAATTTATGTGTTCATACTTAGTGGACTTGCAATTGTTGTGGCTAATGTTCATGGTTGTTCATAGGGTTTCTCATGATTTATTACGATTTCTTCTGCCATTTACTTGTTCTACACATTTAATTTTAGGGTTTCTAAGGTTTGATTATGTTAGTGGAGTATTTATTCGATCTGTCATAAAAACTTGATTATGTAGTACTTAATAATTCATAGGAGTATTCTGATGACATGGACAACAACAAGGTGCGCAGGGACCGGAAAAGCCGCTATGTTCTCAAGCGGCTGAAGGGTGGTGAAATTCGTTTCTGCATACGCGCGGGGAGCTATTTTGCCCATTATGTGGCAAATTTCTCTAGAAGGACATCCACAGCCTGATCCAACATGCGATGGGTGTAGGCCTAAGTACATAGGGGGAAACACCGCCCTGCAACCAAGGCCAAGTACGCATCATATGGCCTCTTCCTCCAGAATTACGTCTTGCCTAGCTTGCTCCACGTCAACGCCCCTGCTGCTGGCCCTCATGCTCCTGGTCATGTTTAAAGTTCATATGTGTAATCTTAATCCCTTTGGAAGTTCAGCATTAAACTCTACTAGTACAACCGTGGTGGTCTTGTGATGTAGTACTCTTTTGATGCATTTGTGATGTAGTAGTACTTTTTTTTGAAATGATATAGTACTATCTAAGAAAAGTACTCCCTCCGATTCACATTCATTTCACATCAAGAAATATGGATCAGAGCGAGGGAGTAAATTAAACATGGCATCTCGTGCATGAAGCTTGACATATCGATCAGGTTGGCTAGAATAGCAATACAATGTTGCTCATTAGGCAAATGCATGCCATGTACGATAGTATACATCCAGTAAAGAAGTCTATACTGACATAAAAAAACTACTTTGGGGATGAGAGTCAATTGGGGCATCTACAATATAGAAAATCTTGCTCGTAGATGATTTTGGCTAAGAGGGTTTTACTCACATTACACGTGCCACTTTCCTTGTCTGCAAAACAAGTTCCAATAAAGGGAGAGGAAAGAAGAGGGTATTGTGGGCGAGATTGAACACCTTTTTTATGTGTTAATCTGAGGCCTCGTTTAGATGAGGATTTCGACTTATGCCTAACAGCTCAACACATCCACAAATAACTCTGCTTGCGCACACCACCGTTCATTAAAAATAACAATATTAGCTCGCAAGATTAAGAACAAAGTGAATTTAAGTAACTTGGTAAGCTTTTCAAGCAATATATTCAGAGAAAGAGCACACATGTTCGGCTCAAAATAATCATAAGAGAAGAACAATAAATCTAAGACACCACATGGATTCATACCTTGAGTCGACGCTGGCTCGTAGAAGGGCGGCCGCGCCTCGAGGATGCCGGGGACGTCTCCACCTCGGTCTCACATGTGACTGCTTATCGGCGGGTGGTGCGCCGCGCCATGTAGAAGATCTATCAAGAGATGAGAGCCCGATGACGCTACCGACGCCTCAACCTTGATAGCACCGACTTGTTGCTCCGCACCGAGATGCGCCACGTGCAAGATTTAGCGGATGCACTAATTTTAGAGATATGTCATGATCATTGTAACAAATTTCAACGTGATGATGATTTGATCTTGTACTCGGCCTTGAACATAAGAACTAGTACAATCTCACCTTTTTTTATCATTATCCTTTGCGAGATTTAGCGGTTGCGCCAAATTCAGAGAAATATCATGATCATGGTAACACAATTTTCAATATAATGATGATTTGATGTTGCACTCGACCTTGAACATAAGTACTAGTACGGTCTCACAAATTTGTATCATTATACTTTGCAAGTTTTAGTGGATGCGCCCATTTTCAGAGGTAGATCATGATCATGGTAAGTTGGTAACAAATTTTCAACGTGATGATGATTTGATTTTGCACTCGGCCTTGAACAGAGGTACTAGTACGGTCTCACAATTTTTTATCATTATACTTGGACGGTGGCCAAATTCAAAATCTCATAGCGGCAAAACTTCCCGCCCACAAAATACAAAAATTTCACACGCTTCCAAATTCCCATTCTACCCCTGTGGAGATGGCAGCAAAGTCGGTTGGTGGGGGGGTCTGCCCGTCATTTTTTGGATCACCACCTCCCTAGCCCGGAAACCCTCCCAAAAAAATTCATTTCCCTCAGACCACCCACCGGAACTTCCCAAGTCCCTCTCTCCCACCTCCACGACCACCGCACCGGAACATCCCCGCCGGACTTCCCTGGCCTACCCGAGGCCTCGCGATCCTCGTCATCCGGCTGCCTGCCGGAGCCGCTTCATCGACGCCGTCATCAACCGGACCGGATCATCCCCGCCGAACCTCGAAACCATATGCTCATCCAGCAGTCTACCGCAGTCGCTTCAGCTGCGGTATCGTCCACCCCGCCGGAGCCGCTTCGCCGGATCCGTCGTCCACCGCATCGGATCTTGCTCACCGACACCGCTGTGCATGAACCGGATCTGCTTCACCGGCGCAGTGCATGATCTAAACTCTTCTACTGTCGCTTTTCTATTGCTTGCCTGCAAGTTCTTGTTTAATCTTGGGGGAACCTGTTTGTGCTAACGACGCGCCGTTACGTTTTTGCAGATGAGATGAGTAACCATGAAGTGTAATGGCCGTCTCTCCAACCCCAAGTAGCACATGTAGCGTACTTCATCACCGGATCTATCAACCCCAGGAAGATCTGCTGTGACTCCCACAGAGTGCTTCTCCTAATGTAAGTCCCTTGTTTTAGCGCCATGTTCTGGGTTCAGTTTCTTGTTTGTCTGAAGCTCTTTTAGTTCATTCCTAGCTATGACCGTAACACGTTGCTATTTTCTACTTCATTGCTAACTTTAAGCGATTGAACATTTTGGTTTGCATTCCCTGCTCTGTAGATGTAGCCATCATAACTTCTATCTTGCTCAGTCGTTGTTACAAAAATTATACTGTAGGTATTATAGTAACATCCTGCTATTATTTAGTTCATGGCCAATTTTAAGTAATTGCACATGTTGGTTCGCATTCCCTGCTCTATAGCTTTTGGCATCGTAACTTCTATATTTGGTTTACATTCCCTGCTCTGTAGATCTAGCCATCATAACTTTATCTTGCTCAGTCGTTGTTACAAAAATTATGGCCTGCTACTATGTTGTTTGTGCCAATTTTTTACTCCATGAACATGTTGGCTTGCATTCCCTGTACTACAGGTGATGCCATTGTTTTGTATCTAGTTCATTGTAAGCTAACAAAGTAAGGACTTAGTTTGGCATGCTATCACTCTGCTATCTAGCCTGTAGTACAAATAAACTTGTCATATACTACTAGATAATAATTTTGCGTGCCATCTTGTTCTTCAAAAGCTGCATTATTGACTTGTTTCTCTGACTTGGCATGACGCTCACATATGGAAAGCTGAACATATTGGTTTGCATTCCCTCTTATACAAGTTCACAGGTGATCCCACTATATTCTGTATCTGGTCCATCCTAAGCTCCAGCATTAACTATCCTCTATGTGTTGCTCATTACAAGTTTATATCCCGAAACATCTTGATTTGCATCCCCTTCACTATAAGTTCAGGAGTATTATTTAGTTCACGGGCAAAATGAAGTAATTGCACTTGGCACATGTTGGTTCACATTCCCTCCTCTTTAGCTTTTGCCATCGTAACTTCTATTTTTGGTTTACATTCCCTGCTCTGTAGATGTAGCCATCATAACTTCATCTTGCTCAGTCGTTGTTACAAAATTTATAGCCTGCTACTATGTTGTTCATGCCAATTTTGTACTCCCTGAACATGTTGGTTTGCATGGGACTCGACAGTAGTAAGTCTGCTGTTTCATTCTAACATGCTCTGTTATATTGGCTGTTGGTATGCGGCATGCACTCTTTGTTTGCTTATTGTGCGCATTACAATGATCTTGTTATAACGACGAAATGATGAGTTCCAAATTCTTTGGCAAACAATATTGTAGTGTCTTTGCCTTTCCATTGTTGCTGTCTTAACTTGTAATGTCTTTGTTTCAGATATAGGTGCTGCATGGACAACTTAAAAGATTGCCGGATCGCTTCATTGTATTGCTAGGTTTAATTACCATTCAATTTCTCTGGGTTCTGTAATATTTTTTCAATGCCTTGCAGCTGATGTAATATTTAGTTAGTTTTTATAGTTCTTTCGCGCATTTTTTCTTTGGTGCTTGTGGTAAGTGAGGCTATCCGACAGAAATCAATGCTGCGTAAATATTCTCAGTATCTAAATCACGAATTCCCATCCCTTAAACGGCCCAATTAATCGAAATCACATATGTGCCTGCCCGCAAAATCCTAAAGCGCATATTATGCCGGCATATAAACAGCAACTAAACGGGCTGGCCCACTTACTTCTTGGGCCAGCCCATGTGAGTTACGGTGGACCCCACACTCTAATTGGGCTGGCCCACTTGCTTTAAGGTGGACCCCACCCACTACTGGGCCGGCCCACTAATTAGTTGGGCCAGCCCATTTGTGGTGGACCCCACATACTAAACGGCGGCCCTTCAAGAGGAAAGTGGGACCCACCTGTGTTTTTGGCCCGGCCCACTATCTTGTTGGGCCGGCCCACTTGCGTATGGTGGACCCCACATACTAATTGGGCCGCCTTTTAACGGAAAGTGGGGCCCACTGTGCTTTTGGCCCGCCACTATCTTCTTGGCCGCCCACCTATATGGTGGTCCACATGGTAAATGGGCGGCCTTTAATAGTAAGGTGGGACCCATGTGTTTTTAGCCCGGCCCACTATCTTGTTGGCCGGCCCACTTTCTACATTGGACACGTAACAAATGGCGCCCAATAACGGGAATGTGGGACCCACATGTGTTTTTGGCCCGGCCCACTATCTTGGTGGGCCAGCCCACTTGCTATATTGTGGACCCCACATACTAAATGGGCCGGCCCTTTAAGGAAGGTGGGTTTTGTGTTTTTGGCCGGCCCACTATCTTGTTGGGCAGCCCACTTGCTATATGGTGGACCCCACATACTAAATGGGCCGGCCCTTTAACAGGATAGTGGGACCCGCCATGTGTTTTTGGCCCGGCCCACTAGCTTGTTGGGCCGGCCTTGCTATATGGTGGACCCCACACACTAAATGGGCGGCCTTTTAACAGAAAGTGGGACCCACCTGTGTTTTGGCCCGGCCCACTTGCTTCTTGGGCCGGCCCAGTTGCTGTAAGGTGGACCCCACATGTTAAATGGGCCGGCCCATTTAAGTTTTGACCAGTCAACCTTAGAGGTTAGGCCCGGCCCACGTAACTAATGGACCAGCCCAGCTATAAAGTTGACCGGTCAAACTATGTCATCTGGCCCGGCCCGCTTAAGACGTGGCAGGCCTCGTGTGGGCCTACCATCTACCACGGGGTTTCAGCCGCTGCCACGTGTCAGTTTGCATGACGTCAGCAGTCAACGGGCTCCCGAAAACACTTCCGCAACGGTCCGATTTTCCGTGGCGGAAGGGCGCCCAAGCGCGACGGACCGAAAAAATCGTCGTTGGACTTTGCCTGACGCAGTTTCGACAACGGAACCCATATCGTCGGGTTAGGCCCATAGGCGACGAAAAATGCCCCTTAGTTGACGATTTTGGGACGTTGTCTATCAGAACTTTTCTTGTAGTGTACTCTCCATAGTTTCCCGCACTCTTTTTGCTGAGGCTATCTTCTCTCTCCCTTATTGACCCCTTCATCCATCTCCTCTTCCCAAGGTTCCTTGTCTTTGTTGTTGGAGACCATGGTGCTTCTAGATCAAAACAGATCCTGGCAGAAAACAGCTCGAAACAAAACACGACGAGAAAACGATATACGGACCTCTGGAGATCCGGGGGATTATATAGCAAATATTTTTACGACAAAAGGAAGGTTCCAGGCCGAAAACGAGTGGAAACGGGACGCCGAGGGGCTGTCACCATAGGGCGGCGCGGCCAGGGTGGGGCCCGCGCCGGCCTATGGTGACGGGCCCTCGCGCGTCTCCTCCACTCCGTTTCGATCCCGTAATTTTTCATATTTTCCAAAAACAGCAGAAATATTGTTCGGAAAGCTAAACGCGGACTTTTTATTACTAAAACTGTTACCTATTCAAAGTCGGACTCTGCAGGACTGTCAATTTGATCTTTGATGAAAGCTTCCGGAGTTATCACTTGAATAATATCAATATCTTCATTATAAGAATCTCCAGAAATATAATGCTTGAGTCTTTGTCCATTCACTACTTGTGTGGCGTTACCTTCCAAAGAGCTAATTTTTATTGCTCCTGAACGATATACTTCCTCAATAACATATGGTCCTTCCCATTTTGAGAGTAATTTCCCTGCAAAAAATCTGAGACGAGACCGATACAATAGAACTTTATCTCCAACATTAAATTCTCTTTTAATAATTCTTCTATCATGCCACTTCTTAACTTTCTCCTTAAAAAGTTTAGCATTTTCATAAGCTTCACTTCTCCATTCATCTAAAGAACTCAATTGTAGCAACCTCTTCTTACCGGCAAGTTTAAAATCTTTATTAAGTTCTCTTACAGCCCAATAAGCTTTGTGCTCTAGTTCTAAAGGTAAATGACAAGCTTTTCCATAAACCATTTTATAAGGAGACATTCCCATAGGGTTTTTATAAGCAGTTCTATAAGCCCACAATGCTTCCTTTAACTTACTAGCCCAATTCTTTCTAGATTTATTAACAGTCTTTCCCAAAATAGCTTTAATTTCTCTATTCGATAATTCTACTTGCCCACTAGTTTGAGGATGATAAGCTGAAGCAATTCTATGATTAATACCATATTTGGCAAGAGTTTTTCTAAAACCACCATGAATAAAATGAGAACCTCCATCAGTCATAATATATCTAGGTACTCCAAATCTAGGAAATATAACATCTACAAGCATAGAGGTCTCACCATCAGCACTTTTTGTAGGTATAGCTTCTACCCATTTAGTAACATAATCAACAGCGACAAGTATATGAGTATTACCTTCTGAAGAAGGGAAAGGACCCATGAAGTCGAATCCCCAACAATCAAATGGTTCAATAACAAGAGTATAATTCATAGGCATTTCATTGCATCTAGAAATATTACCAACTCTTTGACATTCATCACAAGATAAGATAAACTTCCTTGCATCCTTGAAAAGTGTTGGCCAATAAAAACCTGATTGTAAAACCTTTTGTGCGGTTCTATCTCCGGCGTGATGTCCTCCATAAACACTACCATGGCATTTACTCAATATCTCTTGTTGTTCATATTCTGGAACACATCTTCGCATAATACCATCCACTCCTTCTTTATATAAGTGTGGGTCATCCCAAAAATAATGCCTCAAATCATAAAAGAATTTCCTCCTTTGCTGAGCTGAAAAGGTTGGAGGCAAATACTTCGAAACAATAAAGTTAGCATAATCAGCATACCAAGGGCTCTCTCGCGAGCTCACCTTTATTACAGCCAATTGTTCATTTGGAAAACTATCATTAACAGGAACATGATCATAAGTAATATTTTCCAATCTAGACAAATTATCAGCAACAGGATTATCAGCACCTTTCCTATCTACAATATGTAAATCAAATTCTTGCAAAAGAAGAACCCATCTAATAAGCCTTGGCTTAGCATCTTTCTTTTCCATAAGGTACCTAATTGCAGCATGATCAGTATGAATTGTGACTTTTGAATCAACAATATAAGGTCTAAACTTGTCACATGCAAAAACTACTGCTAATAACTCTTTCTCAGTTGTAGCATAATTTCTTTGAGCAGCGTCTAGAGTTTTACTAGCATAATGAATAACATCAAAAACTTTAGAGTTTCAAAAGCTTCCTTACAATCATCATCAAAAACGAAAGGTACATCTTTTTGAAGAAGATTAGTAAGAGGCTTTGAAATTTTAGAGAAATCTTTAATAAACCTCCTATAAAAACCAGCATGACCAAGAATACTACGAATACCTTTAACATCCCTAGGATAGGGCATCTTCTCAATTGCTTCAACTTTAGCTCTATCAACTTTAATACCTCTCTCAGAAATTTTATGTCCCAATACAATTCCTTCATTAACCATAAAGTGGCATTTCTCCCAATTAAGAACAAGGTTAGTTTCTTCACATCTCTGCAAAACTTTATCAAGGTTTCGCAAGCAATTATCAAAAGAATTCCCATAGACAGAAAAATCATCCATGAATACCTCAACAATCTTTTCACAAAAGCCATGAAAAATAGCAGACATGCATCTTTGAAAAGTAGCAGGAGCATTACATAAACCAAAAGGCATACGCCTATAAGCATAAGTTCCATACGGACAAGTGAAAGTGGTTTTCTCTTGATCTTTAGCTCTAACAGCAATTTGTGAAAACCCAGAATATCCATCAAGAAAATAGAAATGAGTATTTTTAGACAACCTTTCTAACATTTGATCAATAAAAGGTAAAGGGTAATGATCTTTCTTAGTAACTTTATTAACTTTTCAAAAATCAATGCACATTCTATACCCTACAACTACTCTTTGAGGAATAAGCTCATCATTATCATTAGGCACAACAGTTATACCTCCTTTCTTAGGAACACAATGCACAGGACTAACCCATCTACTATCAACAATAGGATATATAATACCTGCTTCAAGAAGTTTTAATACCTCATTTCTTACCACATCCTTCATCTTAGGAATTAGACGACGCTGATGTTCAACAACGGGTTTTGCACCATCTTCTATATTAATAGCATGTTGGCAAATAGCGGGAGAAATCCCCTTCAAATCATCAAGAGTATAGCCAATAGCTCCTCGGTGCTTCTTCAGTATTTCCAATAACCTTTCTTCCTCAATATCTGAAATCTTAGCACTAATAATAACAGGATATGTTTTCTTATCATCAATATAAGCATACTTAAGATTATCAGGTAATGGTTTCAAATCAAATACAGGATCTTCCTTTGGTGGTGGTGTTACACCTAAATCTTCAACCGGCAAGTCATGTTTAAGAATAGGTTGACGAAGGAAAATTTCATCAAGCTCATCCCTTTCTTCCCTAAAAACTTCACTCTCACTATTCTCCAAATGTTGCTGCAAAGGATTACTAGGAGCAAGAGCAATAGATGCACATTGTTCAACTCTAAAATCTTCATTAGGCAAATCAGCTTTATAAGGAGTTTTGGCAAATTTAGAGAAGTTAAACTCATAAGATTCACCAGCAAATTTAGTAACAATTTTCTCTTTCTTGCAATCTATAATAGCTCCACATGTATTTAGAAAAGGTCTACCAAAAATAATAGGACAAAACTTACTAGCAGCAGAACCAAGTACCAAAAAGTCAGCAGGATATTTAATCTTACCACATAAAACTTCAACATCTCGAACAATACCAATGGGAGAGATAGTTTCTCTATTAGCTAGCCGAATAACCACATCAATATCTTCAAGTTCACAAGAACCAATTTCATGCATAATTTCCGTGTAGAGCTCATAAGGAATGGCACTAATACTTGCACCAATGTCGCATAAACCATAATAGCAATGATCACCAATTCTAACAGAGAGCACAGGAACACTGGCTTTCATAGACTTATTAGGATGCGAAACAATATTAGAAGCATCTTCACAAAAAATAATATGACCATCTTCCACATTTTCAGTAACAAGATCTTTAACTATTGCAACAGCAGGTTCAACTTTTATTTGTTCTTCAGGTTCTATGGGTTTCTTTGCACTTTTATTAACTACACTAGTTATAACAGAATACTCCTTCATTTTAGCAGGGAAAGGAGTTTTTTCAATATAAGCTTGAGGAAGAACATGATCAACAGTTTTAATTTCAATACATTTACCTTTAGGCGAATCAACTTTATCTTTATATGGTTCATGATACTTATCAAAATTCTTCCTAGGCAATTCAAAATGAGAGGCAAAGGCTTTATAAATATTTGCAACAACTTGAGAGTCAAGACCATATGTAGCACTCATATTACGATATTCATCGGTATCCATAAAAGTTTCAATGCATTCATAATTATAATTTATACCTGACACTCTACCTTTGTCGTTCTCCCATCCTTCAGTATTTTCTTGGATTCGATCAAGAAGGTCCCATTTAAACTCTTCTTTATTGCGTGTGAATGATCCAGAACAAGAAGTATCCAGCAAGGTTTTATCTTGAAAAGACAGTCTTGCATAGAAATTATCAATAATAATATTACCAGGAAGCTCATGAATGGGGCATTTGAGCATTAAAGACTTCAATCTCCCCCACGCTTGGGCAATACTCTCTCCATCATGAGGCCAGAAATTATATATTCGGTTGCGGTCTTTGTGAATTTCACTTGGAGGATAGAATTTAGAGTAAAATATAGGCACAATATCCTTCCAATCAAGAGAACGCCCATCCTTCAATAGTTTGTACCAATGCGCCGCTTTACCAGATAACGACATAACAAATAATTTCTTCCTAACTTCATCCATTGAAATACCTGCACATTTGAATAACCCGCATAATTCATGTAAAAATAGTAAATGATCTCCAGGATGAACAGTTCCATCCCCTTCATAGCGATTATCCACAACACGTTCAATAATTTTCATAGGTATTTTATATGGTATTACTTCCTCACCTGGCGCCTCATCCACTACCGTTGCAGTAGTAGTAGATTTCCCAAATAGAAATTCAAGGGAGGATCTCTCCATAATGACTTATAGTAGCAAGCAGAAACAAAATCAGCACGTACAGTAAAAGTTTCCTTACCAATTCCACTTACCAATTGTAACATCCCAGAAATTCAAAACAAAATAAATAAATTCCCCTAGTTCCCAATTTTGGAACCAACAAAAACTTTTATTAAATTAAGATTGGTACATAATAATCTTGCTTAATTCTTGTGTTATTGCCATGATTGCTTGTTATTAGTATCTGAAATAATCTTAAACCCTAAAACCTCACCCCTCTTCTCACCATCCTAGCTAAAATAAAATAAAAGGAAATTAAATGAGAAAAAGACATATGTGCCTATGGCTATAATTATAAATCTTTACCCTAGACCTTCCCACTTTATTTAGAGGATTGGAAAAGCTTTATAAACCTTATATAGTACTTCTTAAATCATTTCCAAGTTGAAACCAAAGAAAATAAAAAGAAACTAAAAATGCCATAGAGGCATATGAGAGTAAAATAGCAAATATGGGAATTTAAGAAAATTGACCCTAGGACTTGTTGTGAATGGTTGGATCACCTCCATATACCATTCCAACACTCAACAACACCAATTGGGTCAAACCAAGTCAAATTAGAAATCAAATGCAACATATGCATAGAAGCCTATGTGACACATAGCCAATTCACTAAACCTTGACCTATGACTTTAAACCTTGACCAAATGGTGTGAAACCATCTCTAAACCTACTATAACACTAAATTGATCCTAACCCATGTCCAAGTAAAGCAAGATCAACCATTTCCAAGTTTAGTAAAAAGTGACACATCATCTCTTATGTATTAAGGCCAAATTTGCAAATCTTTGAACAAGATCATTTGAATTGGGTTCAATGCTCTTAAAATGTTTCTAAACTAATAAGAACCACATTAGAGTCAACAAAAGTCAAATCAAATGGAGAGAATTCAAATGGTGAGGTATTTCCATTTTTACTCACATACACCATATGCCAATTTTGCAAATCTTCAACCAAGGCCACCATTGCTTGATCTATTGTTTGTAAAACTCTTAGATATGATAAATAAACACAATTGCATCAAAGAAACCAAAATCAAATCAAAGCAAATCTCAAAATCAACATACATGTGATAATGGTCATTTGGCCATTTTATAAAATGTTCCTGTTGACGTCAGAAACCCACCGGCGGGCAGCGACTGGTCAACACCGTAGAGCCGGGAACAACTAGGGCTGCGGCTGGCCCCAGTCCCTCAGAGCGACGGCCCGCAAAGCCTCCTGGTCGCGCGCCGATGCAAATTGGGCGTGCCACCTGACCTATACCTGGTCAGGAAGGTGTGGATGATGCCTCGCTTAGTTTCCTGCAGGGCACACACGTACACGTTAAATACGAGCCTCGATCGGCTCTCAGGTTATCCTGTGAATCGGCTCGAGGAGCCGATCCACCCATGATTCGTCCAAGGTGGCCGAACATATGGTGGTCCTGCTTGATCAAGATAAAGCATATGAGATCCACGACGATTTAGGGTTTTCACCGCATAATCGGATCATCCTACTCACGATTGGGCCTCGCGCTCGCGCACGGTGATCGTAAGCCAATCCTAGACAAGGCCTAAAAACCAACACGAGGTTGATCCTCGGAACATCCTGTCTAGGGCCAGCAAACTACACCCTACGCGCCGCTGGATCCTCCAACCCTTTGTAAGGCCTAACTATTGCAGATGTTAAACTAATCCTTGATGAATCAAGGAGCAACCGTAACGGATCAGATCTACTAAATAATGATCAAGCGGGGTGCCGCCCCTGCACCCATGATGAGGTACAAGGACGGCTAGATGCGCAAGGGTTGCACTACGACAGCATATGATACTAAGAACAATGCTAACCCTAACACATCTATGATAACTACGTTGCTCGCCATCAAAAAGGCTTCAGCACGAGCAACGCATGAACAACGTAGGCAGGCTCGTGCTGCCTAGATCGCAAGATGCGATCTAGGCAGCATGGTGCTTACCGGAGAACCCTCGAGACGAAGGGGTTGGCGATGCGCCGAGATTGGTTTGTGTTGAACGTTGGTTGTTGTTTATTCCATAAACCCTAGATACATATTTATAGTCCAGCGGACTTTCTAACGTGGGCGTGCACCAAACCGTGCACGAGATAAATACACAACCTACTATAAAGATACACGGGCTAACTAGCCCAAACTTGGTACACAAGGCCGATTCACATATCTCTTCTATATGTATATCTTCAAATCCGTCTTGATCGCGGCCCACCTCTGACTTGGTCAAAGTCTGGTGATAACACATGCCCCCCTGGTTTTTATAATGATAATTGCAAAACCATCGCATTCTTCGAAGGGTCATGTCGTGGCAGAACCGCAGTTTTCTTCATGATGACGTAATGCCTCCTCGCCTTCTCTGCACGACTTGACGGTTCTGGCACCACGTCCTCGGGAACTGCTTAGGCATTAAACCATATATTCCCCCTTTTATTCGGCCACTTCTCGTAGATCTCTCCCTCATCCTCTTTGCACTAGTACCCTCCTTCACCACCATGTCCTCTTCTTCGTCGGATCTTCTGCGCAGTCCTCCCCCTTCCGCGAGCCGACGCCGGAGTGGAACCCGGAAGAAGCCCATGCGGCCAACATCCGCCGCGCCATTGAGGCCGGGGATGAGCCAAGCCACGACTTTCCTACCTGGTCAGAGGACGACCAGTCCCTGACCGACGGGGAGAGCGACCTCCGCTTCCTCGCCAATGAGGAGCGGTGGAGGAAAGCGACGGCGACCACCTTCTCTGGGACGGGGCCCCCTCCTCCGAAGAGGAGAGCAGGAGGAGGAGGAAGAAGATGACAACTCCTCCGACGAGCCGCCGGCCAAGCGCCACTGCCCCTGGCCCGGCAATCTCAGCGATTTCGACAGCGACGACGACGATGCTGATGAAGAAGACGAGGACAACGAAGGTCCTGCCGGCGGTCGCCACAGCAGCGACGATGAGCCGGCGGGAGCAGCGCCGACGACGGCGATGATGGCGACGACGACGAGGCAGCAACGGCCCCTAGATAGGTTCTTAGCTTAGGGCCAGCAGTAGAGACGGGGCAATGTAGCCCCTAGGGTCCTCTTTTGAGAGCAATCAGCTCTTTATGTAAGAACTCTAGTTTATCAATGAAGAATTTCCCCAACTCGATTTTGTCGACCTTCTTCATGGTAATTTAGCCGATTGCCCTTCGTACTGAGCTTGCCGACTGCCAATCTGGTCGGTGCTTAAGGAGCCGATGGCAATGCATCGGACTCTCATGGCAAATTCGAGGGAGATCCATCCGGACCTCCACCTTCCGGACGAGCCACAATCGTGCGAATCCTAGATCCTGGAGATGCAGATTCAATTTAAACGGAATGTTAGACTTTAGCGGCATCCTCGTCTTCCGGATCCTCTTTTCCTTCCAGAGGTCTTAGGACCATCGTTAGAACAACTCCAATACTGAAGCTAATACTTTTGCGGAACAGGCGGTACTCGTCCACAACTGCCCTTGTAATGCTTCATTTCTTTGTAGTCACATCTGGTCCAGAGCCCGTCAACGATCGTTGCCTCCTCCCATTACCTCCAGCCATTCCCTTCTGCAATAGTTCACCCTCTCTCGTCGAGTTGTGATGCAGAGCAAGCCGATTTTCAACCAAATCGGCTCAATAGAACAAGGAACCTAAAGAGCGGGCTGCCCCCCGAGCCTTAGTCCAGGCGAGGATAAAAGCAGACCAGCCGATTGAGCCACTATCGGCTTTCCAACTGTAGCGCTGCGTTAGCTGAATTCCACAAAATCGGCTCTTCAGATCATCAATGCTTCAAAGCTAGCTGCCCCCCGAGCCACTCCAGCTTAAAAAACAAGGCAAGAACGCTTACGCTCAACGAGCCAGCACCTGGCAGGTTTTGGAAAGGTCAACAGCTCCCTTGAATCAAAGATCCTCAATGTAGTGGCCTTTCAGCCCCTCCCAGCTCCATTCACGCACCTTGCTGTTTTGAGTGGTTCATCATCTCGGGCAAACTGATGCAGCTTCTGGTGCGAATGGCTCGGCTCTAGGAGACCATCAGATGATCATTGGTTGTTCTCATGATCCTAACCTGATCCGCAGGCTTGCGCAAACACTGCCGATTTGGTGATGGCTGCTCCATAAGACCTCTGCTTGTAACGCTACGCGTCGGCTTTGCCCCATGAGACCTCAAACAAGATCATGACTCTTACCAGCCAACCCAGCGGGCTGGCCATCTGGTTCCGGGCAGGTGCCTACAACAGAGCCCTGTGCGTGTCACTCAAATGACTTGTATGTGGAAACTGATATTTTTGGCGACATCAGCACCGTTCCTCAGACAAGCTTCTTCCGTTTAAGTTCCACGTCTCGCCGATCATATTGGCTCATCATCTTTGGCAGGCTGACGCAGCTCCTGGTGAGGACGTTTCCCTGAAGTCGATGGCCGTGCATCGGCTTTGGATTCTCAAGTCGATGCCTATGCATCGGCTGTGCTCAAAATTTTTTGAATTTTTTACGGCCGACTTGTGCGTCGGCCCCCATATCTGATAGTGTTACCTCATATCCTCGTGTTTTATCCATCTAGGTGCCCCCCGAGCCGATTCTGTCAAGAAAATTGATGGTATCGGCTTTTTAGGTAGTCCCTGCTGGGTCAAATGTTGATCCCAGGCAAAATAGATGGTGAGGATAATTTTGGCCGATTGCTGGAATCGGCCTCCACGTTGCTTGCTCGGTGAAGGTTTTGTAATGTTCCTTCACAAATTTTCTGGGGCCGATCACAAGGATTAGCCTCGCCACATTCGTCCATCGATGGCGTTCTTGCTACATGGTCAGACCGGTGGATAAAACCAGCCTTACTCCGTTCTTCGTCACATCGATGCGCTCGCAGTCGTCCAAATTGATGCCTGAGAGCGGCTCCTGGTCTGATGTCTCCCAAACGTCCATGCCGGCTGTTGAAATCTCGGCTGAATCATCCGCGTGGACGACTTCATCTCCATCCCACTGTATTAGGCATTGGTGCATCGTGGATGGAATGCAACAGTTGGCGTGGATCCAATCCCTCCCAAGTAGTACAGCATAGGTGCTCTATCGACGATAAAGAACGTCGTAGGGACAGTCTTCCTTCCTACGGTTAGGTCCACGTTCAGAACACCTTGTGCGTACGCTTGGCCGTTGAAATCGCTCGTGTTACATTGGTTTTGATCAAATCCGAGCTGGAGCGTCCCAACCGCCGTAGCATGGAGTATGGCATAATGTTAACTGCCGCTCCGGTGTCCACCAACATCTGTTGACAGCTGCCCATTGATGTAACCTCGCAGTACAGGGCCTTCAGATGCCTGTAACTCCTTTCTCGTGGCTTCTCGAAGATGACCGGCCGTGGGCCAGTTGTGCCACAGGTGCTTCATATAACCTTGGAGCGCTAAACTCCGCCGGCAGGATGAAGACCATGTTTGTGCCAGCCGACGTCTCACCATCGGCTTTCCTTTGCTTGGGGCGCCACTCTTTTCTTTGTGGCCGACCTCCTTCGTCCAGGGTTCGCTGAATTTTGGCGGCCAGGTCAGGCCGTGCCTTCCTCAACGTGTGCAGATATAACCTTTCGGCTTCTTCCAACGCACGTAGTCGCTGAACCCTTCGTTTTTGGGAGTGGCTGAGCCCATCAGGACACCAACGTGGCCGATGATACTTATCCTCTTCATCATCGTCCTCTAGTTCCTCGCGATTTTCCATCTGAACGGACTCAGCATGCTTGCTCCAAGGCGGGAGAGGCCCTAGACGCTCGAACACGGACACCTTAGCTGTACCCTTCTTCTTTTGTTTACATTTTGGGCAATTGCCGATCGTTGGTAACCGGCTCATTCCGGAATCCAGCGTGTCGAAGAAGGGGCAGTCCCGTGCCTATCCACGTTGTCCGGCTCCCTTGACCCTCCCTGGCGTGACGTTCGTACCGTCGTTGTGGCCGCTGTTCTGACGATACCTCCCTGTTTGCATCGACCCACGATATCCTTCATCGTCGTTATCGTAGCGGCGACGTCGGTCGTACTGCTGTTCATATTTGCTGAGGAGATGCTCGGATAATGGGCGTGGACGCCGTATGTTTCTCACCTCCTCCTCGGCCAGGTATCGTTTATCGTCGTCTTGGGGCCGGTCACGTGGAGCGGCCTCCTCTTTCTCTTTGCCACGAGAGTGGCTGCTCTCTGCCGCGTCATGGCGAATCACGAACCCTGCCATATTGGCATCGAAAGAGAACCCTGGTTCTCTTATGGAGTGGCTGAGATCGACCGTGTTGACATCAGGCAACGGACGTGTGTCTCCGTTGAGCTTGATGCCGTGCGAACGGGTCTTCTCACAGGAGCCGACGAGTTCGGTTCCGAGGACTGCCTTGACCTTGTTATGCTTCTTCTTGAGCTTGTCAGCCAGGTCCTCGTACTTGACCGGAGTGCTTTCCGCCATCTCAGATGTAGATGGCGATGTGGTTGAGGTTGAGGATCGTCCCACCGGGCGTGCAGAATGTGTTGACGTCAGAAACCCACCGGCGGGCAGCGACTGGTCAACACCGTAGAGCCGGGAACAACTAGGGCTGCGGCTGGCCCCAGTCCCTCGAGCGACGGCCCGCAAAGCCTCCTGGTCGCGCGCCGATGCAAATTGCAAGGGCGTGCCACCTGACCTATACCTGGTCAGGAAGGTGTGGATGATGCCTCGCTTAGTTTCTGCAGGGCACACACGTACACGTTAAATACGAGCCTCGATCGGCTCGGGTTATCTGTGAATCGGCTCGAGAGCCGATCCACCCATGATTCGTCCAAGGTGGCCGAACATATGGTGGTCCTGCTTGATCAAGATAAAGCATATGAGATCCACGACGATTTAGGGTTTTCACCGCATAATCGGATCATCCTACTCACGATTGGGCCTCGCGCTCGCGTACGGTGATCGTAAGCCAATCCTAGACAAGGCCTAAAAACCAACACGAGGTTGATCCTCGGAACATCCTGTCTAGGGTCAGCAAACTACACCCTACGCGCCGCTGGATCCTCCAACCCTTTGTAAGGCCTAACTATTGCAGATGTTACACTAATCCTTGATGAATCAAGGAGCAACCGTAACGGATCAGATCTACTAAATAATGATCAAGCGGGGTGCCGCCCCTGCACCCATGATGAGGTACAAGGACGGCTAGATGCGCAAGGGTTGCACTACGACAGCATATGATACTAAGAACAATGCTAACCCTAACACATCTATGATAACTACGTTGCTCGCCATCAAAAAGGCTTCAGCACGAGCAACGCATGAACAACGTAGGCAGGCTCGTGCTGCCTAGATCGCAAGATGCGATCTAGGCAGCATGGTGCTTACCGGAGAAACCCTCGAGACGAAGGGGTTGGCGATGCGTCGAGATTGGTTTGTGTTGAACGTTGGTTGTTGTTTATTCCATAAACCCTAGATACATATTTATAGTCCAGCGGACTTTCTAACGTGGGCGTGCACCAAACCGTGCACGAGATAAATACACAACCTACTATAAAGATACACGGGCTAACTAGCCCAAACTTGGTACACAAGGCCGATTCACATATCTCTTCTATATGTATATCTTCAAATCCGTCTTGATCGCGGCCCACCTCTGACTTGGTCAAATTCTGGTGATAACAGTTCCCCACTTTACCCCTCTGTATTTCTCATTTCTTAAACTAAACTTAGTCAACTATTGCCATGTCATCCAAGACCATGTCAAGCTCTACAACTTTCATGTTGACCACACATGCTAACTTTGACTAGGTTGACTAGTATGATTTTGACAGGTGGTGATGTTGAAACTATGTGAAGATCATACCAAATTTGAAATCTCACAAACTTTAACCAAATCCACCACCACCACCACCAATCTTTCACATTATTTATATGATTGAGCTCCACCAAAAAGAATTCCAAAATTCCAACATTTTCTTCATGCGGCCATTGTGTCGAACACCTTGCAGGCATAGTTCAGAATTTTCAACACATGCTATTAACCTCTGGTCCAAAGCCTAAACCACTTTCATTTGGTGATCATCACACCCCTCTGCAACCCCTGCATCATTGCCATGTCCTTGCACCACCGTTTCAAGTGGAGAAAATAAGAGAAAAGTTCACACCATGCACCATGCCGGCCACCTTTGGCATCCCTCTCTCTGGCCCTCCCCTCTCTCCAAAACCTTGTCCTGGAGCATCTACAACACTCAAGGACTACGAGGGTACACGCCCCAGCCACTCCAACGCACGCTACTGGCCAGAACACGCACGCTCTGCACGACCAAAACCATGCCAGCACGCGCGGTGACCACGCTCTGGCATCGCCAGTACACCACGCGCTCGAGCACCCCCGTCCTTCTCTGGCCAAGCTACGCCTGCATCGAGCACCGCCTCCCCGCCCTCTACACGCTAGACAAGCCCCCAGGCCTGCCCCTGCACCGTAGCCACCGCCATGATCAAGATCGTCCGCCACGGTACTGCAAGGACACCATCGTCGCCAGCTCGCCACAGACCATCATTGGACGCGCCATCAAGCGCGCTAGCACCGCCTAGACGCCGCCTACAAGATGCGCCTCCTAGCTTGCCCCTTCGCGTCCTGGAACGACCTCGCCGTCGTCGACCCTTCCCAGCACCCCGCGGCCACCACGCGACACTATAAATGGAGACGATCGGCTCCTTCTCTCTGCACACCATCCACTCCCCTCCCCTCACTGAGCCTCCTCCACCGGTCAATTTCATCAGCCATCGCCGGAGTCGCCCCAATTTGAAGCTCGGAGCCGCCGGAGCCCGCAGATCCTCGCCATCGATCCGCGCCTCCCCAAGCTCCGCCACTGTACCAGGAGCCTCTCCTACCTCGCGTCGCCTCAAACCTCGCCATCGACCGCCGGCGACCTACAGCGCCCTCCGACCCCCTACCTCTGCCGCCAGCACGCCCTCCTCTCGCCGGAGAAGAAGACGACGCTCGACCGTGCGATCCTCGTCTGATCCGACGGCCCTCATTCGCAGGTACCGATTCGGTGTTTACCACTCACTGACGTGTAGGCCCCACCCCTGACAGCCCACCAAGCGCCGAACCGTTACTGGGCCTGCTTCCTCTGTTCAAACCATTTCGGCCCAAATATTTCCCGCCTAGCCCACGAATGCAAATTTAGATTTAATATTTATTCCAAAAACCCTGCAGATGCTTTAGTAATTTTTGAATAGTTTGAAAACTACCAAACCAAATCTAGCCAATTTTATATATTTGGAAAGCTCATGAAATTATCTAAATAATGCCACTAGCCTCATGTCCAAATTCGAAATTAAATTTAAATGCTAAAAATAACAAGGCAGGGCCTTTTCTGACTTCAAATAAATATTAGAAATTATCTATAAATGATTTTAAGTTGATTACAACTCTAATAAATCACATTGGACATAATCTAATTGTTTATATAAAAATATATCATAGTTGTTTTGCATGATCATGGACTAGAGTTAAATAATGGCTATGGAACCATTTCTAGACTATTTAATACACACACCTAAACTTATTCAAATAGTATGAGGGCCTCTCTCTCATTTAAATTGTGATCTTAAGTAATTCAATTAAAGGTACTGACCTTGGTCAAGTAAGTCTCATGCTTAGTTACTTATAGATTTTAAATCATTTAGAGGATAGTTTAACTTATATGAGGTATAGTTTCACACCTAAATCATTAGTCCAAATAGTTCAATAAGAAGTAATAACATATGTATTAATGACCCATAGGTTCCTATTTGAGAATATTTAATCATTCTCATAAGTAGTATTTAAATATTTCAAACCTATTTATTAAATCATATAATAGACTTTGGTCTCATTTAAATCTTACCTCAACCAAATTCCATATAAGGTAGACCCCATGGTAAATTAAAACTCACCTTAGATTAATTAATGTTATTAAACCATGGCTAGGTGTTATTAAAATGGTATGAGGTGCTCACCTCATTTAAATCATCTTTCTCAAATAATATGAAGTAATGTGTTGACCTTTAATTTCCTAGGCTCATACTTGCTCACCTATAAATCTTAAATCTAAATAATATTTAAATTTTCCAAAGATTAATTAAATCACATGAGATGATGAATCTCATTTAACTCACTTTTCTCAAATACTAAGTGTGAAGTGTTGACCTTGGTCAACATGGGATCATCCCTGGTTATTTAAGAATATTAAATCACCTCAAGAGTAGTCCTTTAAATTAGTTACCACTCTGTGTCAAATCATATGAGAGATATTTCTCTCATCTAAATCTTGTTCTCAAGTGATTCAACATGAGGTAGTAATCATGGTCTATGTAACCTCATATTGAATTATTTGGTGGCATTAAATCACCACCATGTTAGTATTAAATTACATGAGGTATGGAACCTCATTTAAATCATTTTCCCAAATGATAAGTATGAACAGGTTGACTTTAGTCAACCTAGGTCATATATTATTCATAAGAGAAATTAAATCTTAAAAGATTCAATGAGAGGAAATTATTTCTCACAAAACCAAAGAGAAACCCTAACATCATTTTCAATAAGAGGAAATTATTTTTCTATTACTAAATAAGGAAACCCTAGCATAATCTTGTGATAAATGTTAAGTAGTGATGCTAGATCATTGTGTGAGCCACTAAGGCTAATTAAGAGAACTTAAGTATTGTTTGGTGATTGTATCCTCGTATTCGTTTATAGACGCTAGTACCGGAGACTATCAAGAGGAGGAGGTATTCTACCAAGAGGAAGAAGAAGAATACCTTGATCACTTCACCCATCAAGGCAAGCTAATATTAATGCCAGCTATTACCAGTGCAAGCTAGTATTCTTGCAAGCTAATATTCTTGCAAGCTAGACTAATGCAAGCTACTTTGTTGGCAAGCTAACAAACTGGCTAACCATCATTGTGCAAAGCTCTACCAGAGCAAGGCACCATTACATTTTACTTTATGAACCTATCCCAAAGTTTTTACTTTGCAAGTTTTAATTGATTTTATTTATCCAAGTTACTTTTTGGTTTATGATTCACTTGGTTGAATTATAGAGTAGTACAAGAGAATCACACTTAGCCTAGTAAGCTCCAAGATACTTAGCACCCCTCATGAAATAGCTGCTAGCGCTAATCAATTAAAATTTGACTACTCTAGATGGGAACATGTGATTTTGAAATGAAGTTGAAACCTTGGAATGATGGTTCATTCCATTGAATGACTTTGAAGGTGAATATGACCAAGAGAAGATGGTGATGTTTGATATAAAACTGATGGTTGGGTTCGGATGCGATACCATTCCAATTTGAAAGTACCCCCACAATACCCAACATGGGTAAGGGCTTAACTAGAAATTTATGTGCTTTAGTATGGGTTCCCTCTAAACAAGCGTCATCGGGGTTAGGCTGAAGGCTGCCTCTACAACAAAAGAAGTGATGTGATATGACGTGAATGAGGTGAATTGTCCGGCCCAAGCCCTGTGCGGTTCCCGGCTGACTGTCGGTCTTCACGGGAGGCCAAGCTCATGGGGAGAGGTGCCTGTACTAGAGTATATAAGTGAAAGGTTATGGTTGGTAGTCCGCATACGGAGTATGATAAATCAGGGCCAGTTAACCCTGACGGATTATTGCAAATATTGTGGCACAAGTGTACGACCTCTGCAGAGTGTAGAACTATTCGAATAGCCGTGTCCACGGTTACGGACGATTGGAAAGGCCATATTGTTCCGTCATCAGACCATTTTCAAAAATGTGACATATGACTGGTGACTTGAATTTGAAAGGTGAATGGTGGCATTTGAATTGAATCACAACAGAGTTGTGGGAATGACACTAATGTTCCCACTTGAGTTAGTCTAGTGATTCAAGCATCTTTACTAAATGTTTATGAAATAAACTTGGCTTTATGCAAATAAACCTAGAGCTTAGTATCCCCGTACCACAATTGATAATGCTTACACTAGTATTAGTTTGCGAGTACTTTAAAAGTACTCATGGCTTTGTCCCTGGCTATTCAAATGGCCAGACTATGAAGGTGAACAGCTGTACGAGGAAGATGGACAGTTGGACGTCTACGACAACTAGGACCGCTCCGACGTCAAGCGTTGGCCTGTGGACTAGATAGTCCGTTACTACTTCGCTTCCGCTATTTGTGATGTTCGTTGATCAATAGATCAACTACTACTGTAATATTGGATCATGTGATCCCTCTTTGTAAAACGATTATGTGTTGTAATAAATGATGACTCTATGATATTCAACTATTATGTCTCGCAACAACAATATTCCTGGGATTGCGATGTACGGCATAATAGGCACCTGGACGTAAAAATCCGGGTGTTGACACCAATAGCGCTTCACTCCCCGGCAACGGCGCCAGAAAATAGTCTTGATGACCCACAAGTATAGGGGGTGTATCGTAGTACTTTCGATAAATAAGAGTGTCGAACCCAACGAGGAGAAGGTGTTGACAAGCAGTTTTGATGAAGGATTCACTGTAAATGCTCACAGACAAGTTTTCAGGGGGTTTTGATATAGCAGATAAATAAAGTACAAGTAAATAAAATGCGAGAGAAATAATTGCGAGTGGCCCAATCCTTTTAGCACAAAGGACAAGCCGGTGTGTTTACTTATAATGACCAAACGTTCTTGAGGACACACGGGGATTTTAGTCTAGTGCTTTCGCTTCATATATTGATTAATCTTCATTGTTTTGATAAGTGTTGTGTGGGTGAACCTATGCTAATGCACCGCCCGTCCTAGGACTAATACATACTTGTGATTATAACCCTTGCAAGCATCCGCAAATACAAGAAAGTAATTAAGATAAATCTAACCACAGCCTTAAACTCTGAGATCCTGCTATCCCTCCTGCACCGATATACTAACGGGGTTTAGGTTGCTGTCACTCCGGCAACCCCACAATTAGCAAACGAATACAAGATGCACTCCCCTAGGCCCATAAAGGTGAAGTATCATGTAGTCGATGTTCACATGACACCACTAGAAGAGTAACACCACAACTTAAATATCATAACATTGAATACTACTCAACAATAATTCACTACTAACATTTAGACTTCACCCATGTCCTCAAGAACTAAACGAACTACTCACGAGACATCATATCGAACATGATCTGAGGTGATATGATGATGAATAACAATCTGAACATAAACCTTGGTTCAATGGTTTCACTCAATAGCATCAATAACAAGTAGTAATCAACACCGGGAGAGTTTCCCCTATCAAACAATCAAGATCCAACCCAAATCGTTACAGCGGTGACGAGATGCAGCGGTGGAGATGGCGGTGTAGATGGTGGAGATGATGGTGATGATGATGGAGATGATGTCCAGCTCGATGATGGCGATGGCGTCGATTCCCCCTCCGGAGGAATTTCCCCAGTTCCCCCGCCGGAGAGCTCTTTCTCTCTGGTGTTTCTCCGCCCCGCAGAGGCGGCTCTGTCAATTCTCCGTAACTCTCCAGGTCTTAGGTTTTCGGGACGAAGAAGTACGCGAAGGAGAGGCGACCAGAGGGGGCTGTGGGCCCCCTCCCCACAAGGCGGCGCGGCCAGGCCAGGGCCCGCGCCGGCTATGGGGGGCCATGGTGGCCCCTCTCGGCTCCTCCTTTTGGCTCCCTTCATTATCTGGAAAAATAGGATTTCCGTGTAATTTCATTCCAATGTTGATCTTCCGTATGTGCCTGCTTTTTCCAGCAGAGAATCCTAACTCCGGTGAATAATTCTCCAATGATCATGAAACATGCAAAATAGATGAAATAACATAAGTATCGTCTCTAAATATGAAATATATCAATGAATAACTGCAAATTATGATATAAAATAGTGATGCAAAATGGACGTATCAGTGACACACGAGGCTTAACAACTTTCAAGTCATCTACCACTTGATACAGAAACACCTCGAACGTAGCATTTACATCATCATATTCAAAACAAATGACATTGCCGATCTCAATATTGTAAGCTGTGCCAAAGGACCTCCAGTAAGGTCCACATATTGTTGTCCTTGCTTCTTGTTTACGGAGGTAAAAATCGAATGTGCTCGTTTCAGACTTGGCAGCCATCCAATTCTTCCCATTGCACATGGGGTTCATTGGATCTTTGAACTTGCAAGGAACAATCTTGGAAAAAATAAAATACCCAGTGAACTTGCAAGTAATATTACTAAAAAATAGATCAAAACAAATAAAAATTCATATGTACAGTATGTTTATATTGAAAATTTAAAATTTACTAGTTGATAACTATTGAAGGATGTATTCCATCATTGCTTAATTAAGACCTTGATAACTTTCACAGCATATAAAAAATGACACAACAAACATTTAGCAACCTTCAATCTAGCAACCTTGTCTTGACGCTACATCAAAAAAACAAATGGAAGAAAAAAATTCATTTAAGATGAAGAATACTAAAAATATGTAATTGTCTCAAAGAAAATTAAAATAAAAATGCATAAAAGCTTATTACTATATCATACATGTTTCGGGCATTTAGGAGCAGTATTGGTTTCAATCTATATTTCAAAACTAGCTGCCCCTCCAAACAAGTTGAAATTTACAGCAAGGTGTGGCTTCAACTGATATAAGTGACAAACAAAACAAATGCATCAGCTTGCAAAAAAATACCACAAGAAAATACAGACAACAGAAGAATACACATACAAAAACAAAGAAAAATCATCAGTTGATATCATAATGAGAAAAACTGAAAGAGCATTTCATGATCTCTAAGGTTTTGTGTGTTTGTTAACAACACCGATGACAATCTAACTGTGCTAAGTGAGTGACAGATATAGAAAAGATATCATCTGATAAATCTCGACCCACTCAAAAAGGAAGAAAAGACAAGAAGCTGAAGATTACCTTGGCTGGCACTGCCGGTGACGTTGGGCCGGCACTGCCGGTGGATGCACCTTGGCACTGTCGGCGGTTCGACCCCGGCACTTCCGGCCTGCCCTGTCGACCAGCTGGACCAAGTCTTGGCCGGCACTGTCGTCGTGTCAAGGCCGGCACTGCCGGCGATACCGCTCCAACGGGCAGAAAAGCTGGTGGGGTATAAAAAGGACCCTTCCCCTACCATGGAAGGTTGCTCAAACCCTGAAGTCTTAAACACCATTGTTGAGCCACCAAGAACACCAAAATCGTCAGATCTCCTCCCTCAACCACCCAAATCCCTTGTGCTTTGGAGAATCGAAGGAGAAGACCCCGATCTACATCTTCACCGAAGCGATTTGCATTTCTCCCTCATTTTGTTGAGGGCCCCCTTGCTAGTGTTCCTCTTTGGATCCCTAGTTGGTTGTTGTTGATGTATTCTTGTTGATTGTTGTGTTTTTACAGATTTGGGAGCCTCCAATTTGGTTGTGGATGTGTGCCCCAAGAACCTTGTAAAGGCCCGGTTTCCGCCTCGAGGAAATCCCTTAGTGGAAGTGGGATAGGCCTTCGTGGCGGTGCTCACAGGAGACCTGAGTGAAGCCTTCGTGGTGTTGGTCTGGCTTTCGTAGCGACCACACTCCTCCGAACGTAGATGTACCTTCTTGCAAAGGAAGGTAACTACGGGAATCAACTCCATGTCTGCGCGTGCTCCACTCTCGATTACCTATATCCTATTATCTCCTCTATATATTGCGTAGCTATATCTTGCTTAGTTGTTGACCTTGTCATATAGGTAAATTCACATAGTTGCATATCTAGAGCATTTACCTTTGTGTCAAGCCTAAATTGAAAAAGAACTAAAAATTGGGTAGCACCTATTCACCCCCCCCCTCTAGGTGTGGCATACGATCCTTTCAATTGGTATCAGAGCCTCGGCTCTTATTTCGGGCTTAATTGCCTAAGAGTATGTCGGACGACGCGCCTGCGGAAGGGGACGCAAAGATGGTCTACATGGATGATCTCAAGTCGATGGAAGCATCCTTGAGGTCCTCCATGGAATCTCAAATGGAAAGCATGAGAAAAATGATTTCCGAGCTTTTGACTCCGGTTCCCCACATGGCTCCCGTCATAGAGGAAAAGGACAAGGGTGCGGCAGAAGAGGGAGGTGCTTCGGCATTACCCTCCTCTACCAAGCCCTTGGGTGGTGATCACTTAAACACCATTAAAACCCCCATTGCTTATCCTAGGGCAACTAGTGCGGGTGTGAGCTACAATAATGTGGCTCCACCTTTTCGCTCTCCCGATACCCCGGTTCCCCATCCTCATATAAACACTAGGGGTGATCCACCCAAATTCAATGATAAATATTTTAGTACATGGAAATTTGAGTTTAAATCCTATGTGTGCAGTGCCTCCAATGAACTTTGGAGAATTATCTTGGAAGGTTACAAGCCTTACAACCCCGAAAGGTTGACTAGAAGAGAAGAAGTTGATAACCAACTCAACTCAATTGCCTTGCACATGATTCAAAATAGTGTGGGGACACAAGACTTGTCTCTTATTCGGAACTTCACAACCGCCAAGGAGGCATGGGAGGGTTTGGACACAAGCTTCATGGGAAGTGAAAGCATGAAGAGAAACAAGTATAGTGCTCTTCGGAATCAAGCCGAAGGTTTCATGAGGTTGCCGGATGAAGATCATCAAGTCATGTATAGAAGACTTATCACAGTTGCCGATGCTTTTCGGAATGTGGGTGCCAAACATATTGATGATTTTTGGATAAAGGATAAGTATATTGATTGCATGATGCCGTTTGAGCCCATTGATGTCAAGACTCTCGTTGGGAGAGAAAGCTATTCTTCTCTCACCTCACAACAAGTTGTGCACGAGTTGCAAGCTCTCAAGGTGCTAGAACAAAACTCTCAAGATTCTCGCAATCGTGCCATTGGGAATTCAAGAGGGACCAACCTTGCCTTGGTGGTCAATACCGTGGAAGAAGTGAACCCACAAGAACCATATAGGACATCTTGGAGTATGTCCTATCCGGAAGATTTGGAATATCACTACAATGACCACATGGCATTCCATGCAAAAACCTTTTGGGTTGATCCATCCAAGGCCAAGGAAGACAACATCAAGAGAAACAACTCAAGTGGTTTCAAGAGTTTGGGCCCAAAAACAAGATCTTGCTACAGTTGTGGTGATAAGAATCATTTCATCGCCCAATGCCCCTATGAGCATAGGGAAACTCGTGGTGGAAGGCTCATTCCCAAATATAAGAGCAAAAATCCAAAGGCCCCCAACAAGAAATTCTGCAACAAGAGAAAGAAGGACAAGAGGCCATCAAGAATTATGCTTGTGACTAAGGAAGAGTATTCTTCCGATGAAGTTGAGAGTAGTAGTGACGAAGAAGAAACTTCAAGGGAAGTGGCCGCCATTGCCACCACCAATATTCCCTCTTCATCTCGGATAACCCAAAAGTATAGGGGATCGCAACAGTCTTCGAGGGAAGTAAAACCCAAATTTATTGATTCGACACAAGGGGAGACAGAGAATACTTATAAGCCTTAACAACTGAGTTGTCAATTCAGTTGCACCTAGAAAAGCACTAGCAACAGGGGTGATGTGAAAGCAGCATTAATATGAGAGCAATAATAACGATTAACAGAAGCAGTAGCAGTAACACAGAGGCAATGGCACCAGAAAATAGTTGATACTACTTCTAATGGCATATAGGACCGAGTGAGTATTTGATGATGAAAGATGGACCGGGGTTCCCAGCTATCTACACTAGTGGTAACTCTCCAATAACAAGTGTTGGGTGAACAAATTACGTTGGGCAATTGATAGGATTGAAATAGCATTTAAAGAACATCAAGTTTATTAATCATATAGGCATGTTTTCCATATATAGTCATACGTGCTCGCAATGAGAAACTTGCATAACATCTTTTGTCCTACCAGCCGGTGGGGCCTCAAGGGAAACTACTGGTAATTAAGGTACTCATTTTAATAGAGCACCGGAGCAAAGCATTAACACTTGGTGAAAACATGTGATCCTCATATCTAAGCCATCCCCTCCGAGTTATCCCGATTCTTTGTCACTCTGGGGCCTCGGGTTCGGACATAGACATGTGCAAACAACTTGTAGATACAATCTAAGCAATAATTATAGAGTTTAAATCTAAGATCATGCCACTCGTGCACTAGTGACAAACATTAAACACAACAAGACTGCAGCAACAATAACTTCACAAACTTTATAGATAGGTGATCATAATGTAACAATTCATCGGATCCCAACAAACACAACACCGATTACATCAGATGGATCTCAATCATGTAAGGCAGCTCATGAGATCATTGTATTGGTGTACATGGGAGAGAGAGTACCAACTAGCTACTGCTAGAACCCGTAGTCCATGGGGGAACTACTCACGGAGCATGATGGAGGCGGTGGCGTTGATGGAGAAGGCCCCGGGGGTCGATCCCACAGAACTTCCGACCCCGAAACTAAGTTTCGCGATGGCGCGGTGCTCGGGAGTCTTTACGGAATATGATCTTTATGTAGGGTTTCGCGTCGAGGGAATATATAGGCAAAAGGGCGACGCGAGGGGGTGCCCGGGCCCACCCCATATGGCGGCGCCCTCCTTGGTCGCCCCTATGGTGTGGAGGCCGTGGGCCTCCCACTCGGCTTGCCCTTCTGGCTCCGTGTGTCCCTCGAAGAAATAGGAGGTTTGGCTTTTGTTTCGTCGAGCCGAGAATATTGCCCGAACAGCTTTTCTGGAACCAAAAACAGCAGAAAACAGGAACTGGCACCTCGGCATCTTGTTAATAGGTTAGTCCCGGAAAATGCATAAAAACATTATAAAGTGTGAGCAAAACATGTAGGTATTGTCATAAAACTAGCATGGAACATCGGAAATTATAGATACGTTGGAGACGTATCAAGCATCCCAAGCTTAGTTCCTACTCGCCCTCGAGTAGGTAAACGATAAAAATAATAATTTCTGAAGTGACATGCTACCAACATAATCTTGATCAACACTATTGTAAAGCATATGAGATGAATGAAGTGACTCAAAGCAATGATCTATAGTTTTCTAACAAAAAGATAATGACTAAACAACTGAATGATATAGCAAAAACTTTTCACGAATAGTACTTTCAAGACAAGCATCAAAAAGTCTTGCATAAGAGTTAACTCATAAAGCAATAAATTCTTAATACAAAGTTTTGAAGCAACACAAAGGAAGAGATAATAACTTTTGAATTGTTTAAAGGTAGCACATGAAGTATTTACTTGGAATGGCAGAAAAATACCACATAGTAGGTAGTTATGGTGGACACAAATGGCATAGGTTTTTGCTCAAGGTTTTGGATGCACGAGAAGCATTCCCTCTCAGTACAAGGCTTTGGCTAGCAAGGTTGTTTGAAGCAAACACAAGTATGAACCGGTACAACAAAACTTACATAAGAACATATTGCAAGCATTATAAGACTCTACACTGTCTTCCTTGTTGTTCAAACACTTTTACCAGAAAATATCTAGACCTTAGAGAGACCAATCATGCAAACCAAATTTCAACAAGCTCTACGTTAGTTGTCCACTAATAGGTTTAAACTACATGATGCAAGAGCTTAAACATGATCTATTTAAGAGCTCAAAACAATTGCCAGGTATCAAATTATTCAAGACAATATGAAGCATTTCTTGTTTCCAACCAAATAACAATAAGTGATGCAGCTTTCAGCTTTTTCCATGAACATTAAAAGTAAAACGAAGAACACAAGTGTTCTAATGAAAAAGCGAAGCATGTCTCTCTCCCACACAAGGATTGCTAGGATCCGAATTTATTCAAATACAAACAAAAATAAAAGCACACAGACGCTCCAAGTAAAGCACATAAGGTGTGAAGAATTAAAATATAGTTTCACTAGAGATGACCTGATAAGTTGTTGATGAAGAAGGGGATGCCTTGGGCATCGCCAAGCTTAGACGCTTGAGTCTTCTTGAAATATGCTTGGGTGACCCACTGGGGCATCCCCAAGCTTAGGCTCTTCAGTCTTCTTGATCACATTATAATACCCTTCTCTCTTGACCCTTGAAAACTTCTGCCACACCAAACTTCTCATAAATTTCATTAGAGGGGTTAGTACTCAAATTTTTTTAATCCACTTTAGTTCTGTAGTGACACATTGCAAGAACTCAATAAAACATTAGCTACAGCTCTCCACGTCTAGAAAGCCTTACTTAAAGTCCACAGGAGACAATGCAAAAAACAGAGATAAAATCTATCAAAACAGAATAGCCAGTAAACATGAATTTTTTTGAGGTACTTCCGTTGCTCAAATCAGAAAACTCAAAACTAATGAAAGTTGCGTACAAATATGAGGATCACGCGTGAATTGTTTCAGAATTTTTAGATTCTCCTACAGAGAGAAAAACTCAAATTCGTGACAGCTAAAAATCTGCTTCTGCGCAGAAATCCAAATCTAGCATCAACTTTCTATTAGAGACTTTACTTGGCACAATAATGCGATAAAATAAAGATACAAAGGAGTAGTTAAAGCAAAATCCTTGACTCAAATAAAAAAATTACAAAAATAAAACAATGGGCTGTCTCCCATAAGCGCTTTTCTTTAACGCCTTTCAGCTAGGCGTAGAAGATTTTAATGATGCTCACATGAAAATAGAAAATGAAGCAAAAGGAGCATCAAGAAGCAAATTCGAAACACATTTAAGTCTAACTTCCTATGCATAGGAATCTTGTACACAAATAAATTCATGAAGAACAAAGTGACAAGCATAGGAAGATAAAACACAAGTAACTTCAAAATTTTCAGCATGTAGAGAGGTGTTTTAGTACCATGAAAATTTCTACAACCATATTTTCCTCTCTCATAATAATTTCCAGTAGCATCATGAACAAACTCAACAATATAACTATCACATACAACATGCTTTGCATGATCTACAAACACATAATTTTTATCAAGCTCAAAAATAGTGGGATCAAAACTTTCAAACCCACTTTTATCAATAATATAATAGGATGATTGATCAATCTCAAGAGATATGGGACTCCTAGATAAAGTCAAGACCTTTCCAATCCCATTTTCATTAGTAGTACAATTAATATTATCAAGTAACATAGGACCATCATCTAGAGCTTTATCATGAACATTTGCTAAGCAAAACTCTTTAGTACCATGCATTTCGATATCAGGCACAAACAAAGCATTATCATAAGAATTATCAAAATAGCATGGATTATCATAGATAACAGTATCATAATTATTCTCACCAGTTTTACTCATAGGGAATATTTCAAGAGAATCTACAGGAACATAACATTCATCCTCCTTTGGTAAGCATGGAGGACAAGCAAATAGTGTAAGAGATAAAGAGTTACTCTCATTAGAAGTTTGGTATGGGTAGCTAATCCATTCTTCCTCCTTTTGTTCATCACTCTCCTCCTCTTTTTCATCCAATGAGCTTTCAGGTTCATCAATTTCTTCTTCCACAGGTTCCTGCAAATTGTGAGTGCATTCTTGTGCATAAATGATTCTCTCTTTATAATCAATGATATAAGGATTATTGTTGTAATGTTCTATGCAAGAATCAAGGATAGAAGAGACATAATCTTTAAGTACAAGCAACACAGGTTTCATAATTTTTAGACATGAAGGATTCTATTTTGGAAGCTCCCATAAAATAAACAAATTGTTCTACTTCTTCGAACCCAAGATGAATATAGTTATTCCAATGATAGTTCACAATTAAAACTTCTTCACTAAAGCCACATTGACATTTAAAATGTTTAGTATCCTGTTCAGAGCAACAATTTATATCATGGCGTTTAAGCAAGATTTTAGCAATTGTATTCAATTTTTCTAACACGGCACTCATGACTTTACCCTTTCTTGATTCTCTATAATTCATATATAATTCTATAAGCTCCATACAGGTTGTGGGTTCTTCCATAACAACAGTTTTTAATTTTTCGGTTTTCAAATTTTTATGGATTTTCGGGTATATAAGAAAATAAAACAAGACAAAACAAACTAGACAAAAGTAAACTAAGCAAAATAATACTAGACAGAAATAAACTAAGCACAAATAAACTAGACAAAAGTAAACTAAGCAAAACAAAATAAAATAAAAACAGAGAGAGAGGTAGAGTGTACTCCCCAGGTGAACTTATGAGTAGAGCTATGCTCCCCGGCAACGGCGCCAGAAAATAGTCTTGATAAGCCACAAGTATAGGGGATCGCAACAGTCTTCGAGGGAAGTAAAACCCAAATTTATTGATTCGACACAAGGGGAGACAAAGAATACTTATAAGCCTTAACAAGGAGTTGTCAATTCACTGCACCTGAAAAGCACTAGCAAGGGGTGATGTGAAAGCGATAATATGAGAGCAATAATAACGATAACACGCAGCGATGCGATAACACAGAGGCAATGGCACCAATAGTTGATACTACTTCTAATGGCATATAGGACCGAGTGAGTATTTGATGATGAAAGATGGACCGGGGTTCCCAACTATCTACACTAGTGGTAACTCTCCAATAACAAGTGTTGGGTGAACAAATTACAGTTGGGCAATTGATAGGATTGAAATAGCATTTAGACAGAACATCAAGTTTTTTAATCATATAGGCATGTTTTCCATATATAGTCATACGTGCTCGCAATGAGAAACTTTCATAACATCTTTTGTCCTACCAGCCGGTGGCAGCCGGGCCTCAAGGGAAACTACTGGTACTTTTAATAGAGAATCGGAGCAAAGCATTAACACTTGGTGAAAACATGTGATCCTCATATCTAAGCCATCCCCTCCAGTTATCCCGATTCTTGTCACTCGGGGCCTCGGGTTCCGGACATAGACATGTGCAAACAACTTGTAGATACAATCTAAGCAATAATTATAGAGTTTAAATCTAAGATCATGCCACTCGTGCACTAGTGACAATCATTAAACACAACAAGATTGCAGCAACAATAAATTCACAAACTTTATAGATAGACTGATCATAATGTAACAATTCATCGGATCCCAACAAACACAACACCGATTACATCAGATGGATCTCAATCATGTAAGGCATCATGAGATCATTGTATTGAAGTACATGGGAGAGAGAGCACCAACTAGCTACTGCTAGAACCCGTAGTCCATGGGGGAACTACTCACGGAGCATGATGGAGGCGATGACGTTGATGGAGAAGGCCCCGGGGGTCGATCCCCGTCCCGGAAGGGTGTCGAAACAGGAACTTCTGACCCCCGAAACTAAGTTTCGCGATGGTGGCGGCGCTCCGGAAGTCTTTCTGGAATATGATATGTTTATGTAGGGTTTCGCGTCGAGAGGGTATAGGCGAAAGGCGGCGCGAGGGGTGCCCGGGGCCACCCTATATGACGGCGTGCCCCTCCCGCGCCCCTATAGTGCGGAGGCGTGGGCCTCCCCCTGGCTTGCCCTTACGCTCCGTGTCCCTCGGAGAAATAGGAGGTTTGGCTTTTGTTTCGTCGAATTCTGAGAATATTTCCCGAACAGCTTTTCTGGAACCAAAAACAGCAGAAAACAGGAACTGGCACCTCGGCATCTTGGTAATAGGTTAGTCCCGAAAAATGCATAAAAACATTATAAAGTGTGAGCAAAACATGTAGGTATTGTCATAAAACTAGCATGGAATATCAGAAATTATAGATACGTTGGAGACGTATCAATCTCTCTTTGAATCCCCCAATGAGAACCCTCAAATCAAGAATGCACATTGCTTCATGGCAAGGTCCTCCTTGGACACATCTATTGTGCTATCAACTCAAGAAGAATACACCTCCGGGGATGATGATGATGATGATGATGATAAAGAAGATGAAACTTCAAATGGATTGGTTGCTCTTGCTTCCCTCTCCACCAACTCCTCATCACCAAGTGAATTCCCCAATGAAGACATTCATAAGGGGGAAGAAAGTTGCCTCATGGCTAAATCTTCCAAGGTATCATCCCCTAACCCCTCTATGCCTAACATATCAAATGATCTAGGGGTTAATCATGCTAGTTTAAAGGTGAAACAAGAAATGCTTGATTTTGATGAGTTCATTCTTAACTTACAAGGTGACACTAAAAGGCATGTTTCAAATCTCATGATTCGTCTAGCACAACTAGATGATACTCTTGATAAAAAATGTCAAATAGAGAGAGAGGACTCTCTTGAAATACATGCTCTTAAAAATGCTCTTGAGGAAAGTCAAGAAACTATAGCTTCTCTTGAGAGAGGCTAGAAACTCTTGAAGAGCCTCAAGATGAAATTAACAAGCTTACTAAAGCTAGAGATCTTCCTAGAGCTAAAGCAAAAGTGCTTAAAAAGGAAAAGGCCAAATTTGGTGTTGATCATGAGAAACTTGTGAAGGATCTAGATGAACTAGACAAGGCTCACAAAGCTTTGAAGAGTGAATACTCTCTCCTCTCCAAGTCTAATGAGCAACTTCAATTAGGCTTGCTTCATATGACATACCTAGTTCCTCTACATCTTCGTGTGATCATGCAAATATTGTTGAGGAAAATGCTAGGTTGAAGGATGAACTTGCTAAGGTCTCCTCTCCCCAAAGTAAACTTTCTTTGGATGACCTTTTGAGTAAGCAAAGGTTAAACAATGGGAAGGAGGGCCTTGGCTTTAATGCCAAGGCAAAGAAGGCAAACAAGAAGAAGGCCAAGCCCACACAAGGAAAGAAGAAGGTCATCACTAATGGTGATGCCTCCAAGGGCAAAACTATTAATAGTGATAATGCGGGAATTGCTAACCCTCACTATGTTTTGTTTAAAGATTATTATGGTGATGTGTATGCAAAATATGTTGGCCCTTATGATGGTTATATTGCTTGGTCTATTTGGGTCCCAAAGACCCTTGTTGCTAACTGATACGTCTCCAACGTATCGATAATTTCTTATGTTCCATGCTACATTATTGATGATATCTACATGTTTTATACACATTATATGTCGTATTTACGCATTTTACGGAACTAACCTATTAACAAGATGCCGAAGAGCTTCTTTGTTTCTGCTGTTTTTGGTTTGAAATCTAGTAAGAAATATTCTCGGAATTGGACGAAATCAACGCCCGGGGTCCTATTTTTGAAGCTTCCAAGACCGAAGGAGAGTCGAAGTGGGGCCACGAGGTGGCCAGACGATAGGCGCGGCGCGGGCCCTGGCGCGCCGGCTGTCATCTGGGCCTCGTGCGCCTCTTGACTGCCCTTCCGCCTACAAATAGCCTCCGTCGCAAACCCGAGAGAGCCACGATACGGAAAACCTTCCCGAGATGCCGCCGCCAATCCCATCTCGGGGATTCGGAGATCGCCTCCGGCCCCTGCGGAGAGGGATTCATCTCGGAGGACTCTACACCGCCATGGTCGCCTCGGAGTGATGAGTGAGTAGTTCACCCTGGACTATGGGTCCATACAGTAGCTAGATGGTCGTCTTCTCCTAATTATGCTTCATTGTTGGATCTTGTGAGCTGCCTAACATGATCAAGATCATCTATCTGTAATACTATATGTTGTGTTTGTCGGGATCCGATGGATAGAGAATACTATGTTATGGTGATTATCAATCTATTGTTTATGTGTTGTTTATGATCTTGCATGCTCTCCGTTATTAGTAGGCTCCAAGTTTTTGCTCTTAACTCCAAGAGGGAGTATTTATGCTCGATAGTGGGTTCATGCCTTCATTGACACCGGGACAGTGACATAAAGTTCTAAGGTTGTGATGTCTTGTTGCCACTAGGGATAAAACATTGATTCTATGTCTAAGGATGCAGTCGATTCATTACGCACCATACTTAATACAATTGTCTGTTGCTTTGCAACTTAATGGAATGGGGTTCGGATGATAACCTGAAGGTGGACTTTTTAGGCATAGATGCATTGGATGGCGGTCTATGTACTTTGTCGTAATGCCCAATTAAATCTCACTATATTTATCATATCATGTATATGCATTGTTATGCCCTTCTCTATTTGTCAATTGCCCGACCGTAATTTGTTCACCCAACATGCTTTTATCTTAGGGATTTCTATTTTCGTGCCCTCGGGTCCTTAGTTGTACTCAGTTTTCCCCAGCTCCTTAGTTTTTCCTCGTTTTCCCCAAGCCCTTGTTTGAAATGAAGCAGCTCAGACGGCAGGATTCCGTTTAGTTGACCGTTCTGTCACGTGTGGGGCCGCGTCTTGTGGGGCCGCGTCGTGTGGGCCCGCGTCGCGTGGGGCTGGTAGAAAGGGACCGCGTGCGATAGGACGAGAAGCGTTTGGTTGCACGTGAACAGGAGCTGGGTTCTGTCTCTCTCGGCCCCAAATTGGCATTATTAAGTGCACCTTTTCCCCTCTTTCTCTCTGTCCTTTTCACCAAATTAGTATAAAATCTAGAGAAGCTTGCATTTCTGACTTTCTTCAATTATTTGTGCCTTTTGGCCTCGTTGTTTGCCCAATATGGCAGCAAATCTAGTACTCCCTCTGGTCCATATGTATGTAGTTAAATCTAGAAGCAAATCTCCAGGATAATGTACGATAAATTCACAGTCATAGTAAATCAAGAAAACTAAGTACGGCCAACAAAATATAGTAGACTAGGGATAGATAATCCCTAGATAATATGGATAGATAATAGGCTGCATACACAGCAGCCAACATAGTAACAGGTTCTTCATACTAACATAACAACAAGGGATCCCTAGCTAACAACAAAGGGATCCCAACAACAAACTAGGAGGCAGCAGCAGCAGCAGCACACGTCCGGGGACTCCGCCTACCCCATCTGGCTCTGCCTCCACTTGTTGCTCTTGCTCCCCTTGGGAGCCTTGGCTGAGCGGAGGCATGCGGCCGGCGGAGATCTCCACCCGCTGGCTGCGGAGGTGCATGCGAGCGCCTGTGCTTGGCGCGGAAGGAGTGGATGTTCACCGTCGTGCCGACGTTGGGGAAGGTGTTGCGATGTTCTCGGCATGCGTGACGAGGCAGTTGAAGTCCGTGGCGCCGAGTCTCTGGTGCAGAAGGGCACCTGTACATGGCGAAGTAGGAGATGTCTGGCCGACCTGCGCCTCTCATGACTTGGCGAGTCTTGACGTCCTCCTCCTCTTCGTCGCTGCCGCTGCCGGACATCTGATCCATATCAAACAGAAACTAGTGAATGAGTTGCAACGATGACTAACGTACATGATAACAAAGTTAAGAAAAACAGAGTCAGCCTCAGTTAGAGTGGACATGATTATATATCTACAGGGAAGGTGTTAGCGAACTAAAGCTCATGCACAACAGATTTGTACACAGCAATGGTTCGCTGAACCCTCCCTGTAAAAATTTGTGCCCAACCATTCATCATAGGCAAAGAAACAGATTCTAGATCTGAACTAGATCTGAACTTGAACACATTCGAGATTATTTGCAAAATTAAACGGTTGATATCTTTTGATTAGTGCATAAAATAACTGATTGAGATCCCATGATTACTTGCATAATTAACCTGATTGAGATCCAATATTACTTGCATAAATTAACCGAACAGCCGAACCCCAAATCTTAAACGAAATCAAGAAGTGATCAAAACAAAATGGAATAAAATCGGCGCAAATATTAGCCCAATACTCATCCATCTACAGATACATCTACACCAGCAAAAATAGGGTTCAAAAGGAATGGGGAACAAAAAGGAAGCAAACCCGTAGTTACCTCGTTCCATGGGTCCTCCGGGAGGTGTCGTAGGGGTTCGGGCGGGACGTACGGCACGGGGTCGTAGGGGTCGTCCCATCCCGGGATCTGACTGCCACCGGCGGCGCAGCCTCCGATGCACCGGCGGCGGCGGCGAGCGGCGGCGTCATCGTCCGTAGGGGACGTCGAAGATGGAGGCGTCGCGCTTTGAGCCCACCTCGACGATGGGATTGGCTTCTCCTTGTCCATCTCTACGGCGGAGGAAGAGGAAGAGGGAGAGGGAGAGGGTTTTTGCTTTGGAGAAGATGATGGGACGTGAGAGAGTTGGCGATGCGTGAGGAGAGAGACAGAGAGAGTGCGAGGAGGCGTCTATAAAGGCGAGGGGTGGTTAATGCGACCCGCGTCTCGCGTGCACAGTGCACGTCGCACGTCTTGGACTTCGCAACGCGACACGCGTCCACGATTGCACGGACTTCTCCACCGCGACCCGCGTCTACGCGTCAACAATTGCACGTGTCCTCGAGTCTAACCCTGGAAATTTAGATATACTCAGGTATACCCTCGAGTCTTATACTAGCATTTTTTGTGTGCTCAATTTTCCCCTCGAGTGCTATTGGCTAGTGCAATATACTCAGTTTTACCCTCAAGTGGCTGGTCAGAGAGTCAACAAATGGGATTAACTAGTTAAATGAGTCATTTAATGTGCAAAAAATCCTAAAAAGAGTGGCACTTACTCATGGAGTCTTTACCACAAATTGTCACTTCTCAAATCATAGATAAATCATAGATAAATCAAGTTTTACCACAAATTGCCACTTCTCAAATCACCTAGTAGCTATGAAGGTGCATGGTTTTCCACAATAAGCCCTTCCCAAAACAGCTTCCCCCAAATCATACTTTGTCTAAATGAGGCCACAATTCTCACACTGATGTATATTGGTATTGCAAATAGTTTGAGGTAGGCCAAGATGGGTTTCATTGTACAAAACACACATTTTCCATTTTTTAAATCTCAAATTTGAATCCCTTAGTCTGTTTACTACTCAGGTGCCCTTGGTTTCTTGATAGTACTCAGTTTTGCCCTCTCTCTTCACAAATTCTCGCAGACGTGCATCATCGCCCTGATTGGTCTAGCCCATGTCACGCGGATCGTGCCCGCCGACCGTTGATCGTATGATATAGGGAACGGGCAGGATAACCTCTCTCTCTCTCGTTGGCGGTTAATTAGCTTCCACCCTCTAAGTATGCTGAAGGGCGGTTTTCTGTATTATTTTCACGCGCTAAAAATTATAAACTATTTTAGGCGTTACTTTTCACGCAAAAAAATGATAAACCATCACCGATTTGTTGTTGCCATTACTTTTCACGCAAAAAAATGATAAACCATCACCGATTTGTTGCTGCCATTACTTTTCACGCAAAAAATGATAAACCATCACCGATTTGTTGTTGCCATTACTTTTCACGCAAAAAAATGATAAACCATCAACAATTTGTTGTAGCCATTACTTTTCACGCAAAAAAATGATAAACCATCACCGATTTGTTGTTGCCATTACTTTTCACGCAAAAAAATGATAAACCATCAACAATTTGTTGTAGCCATTACTTTTCACGCAAAAAAATGATAAACCATCACCGATTTGTTGTTGCCATTACTTTTCACGCAAAAAAATGATAAACCATCAACAATTTGTTGTAGCCATTACTTTTCACGCAAAAAAATGATAAAGCATCAACAATTTGTTGTAGCCATTACTTTTCACGCAAAAAAATATGATAATTAAACCATCACCGATTTGTTGTTGCCATTACTTTTCACGCAAAAAAAATGATAAACCATCACCTAATTTGTTACAAAAGCTGGTTTCAGTGACCTAACCAAGTTTGGCATACATGATGGCATACCTATAACAACAAGGAATATCTAAAAGGGAAAGTTTCAGAAAATTTGAAATTTAGGGTGAAATGATGCCATACATGATGCTGTTTTTCGAGGTTTTGACCTGAAAATCAATTGGGTATTATAAAGGGAAATAAAAAGTTCGAAAAATGTAAAAACGAAACAATCTATCTATCTATGTATAGAAGATCAGCTGTATGAAATTTGAGGTTATTTAGAGAAGGTAGAAAAAATCACCTTGTTAGAAAAGTTTGGCGAGACGAAACGGCATGCGCTTAAGCAAAGTGATTTTTCGAACATCTCCAAATGACCACAAATTTTCCATACATGATGCCATACGTGTAACAACAAGGAACCCTATCTAAAAAGTGTCAAAAAAGTTTGCCAACCGTATAGCTCTATCAAAAAGAACCTCACCATGGCGCTAGTATAATTTTGGGATAGTTACAAACTTTCGTTACCTAACCTTCAACATTAAACTTGTTTCAAATTCATTTTGGCCTACGAGAAACAAATCCCAACTTGATTCGAGCACCACAGCCTCCAAACGATGCCGATGCCGATATCGGCATGGTCAAGCGGCTATGCTGCTTTGCTAGGTCAACGTCGGGATGCACCCTCAATCCCGTCCCCTCATTCGATCACTGACACACCAGAGATACCGCCGAGGCCAATGCCGAACGTACATGCTGATGCCAATGCCGAACATGCATGCACGCCGCTGTGGGCACGGCCACGCCGACCCGCTATGCTGGACGCCACATACCGCTGCTCCCATTTTCGCCATAGGCTGGGTGCTGCACTTGGATCTGCCGACTGTGTTGGGTGAGTTTGCCGTCCGCCAGCGCTGCGGCTGCTTGGAGTTGTTGCTGTGCTGGGAACTGAAGGTTCACTTTTGTTTTTTTGTTTTTACTTTCAATTGATCATTCATTTGTTCCTCTTGCTGCGTTGGCTCCATTTGATTGTGTTTTTTGTTTGTTGTGTGCTCTTTTATTTGCAGGCTGTTGTGCAGAGTTGTTGGTGGCCGCTGGCTTTGTTTGATTTTTCGGTGGTTATGCTGACGATTTTCTGCTTCAGCGAGGCGTGATTTCCTTTGATTCAGTCACTTGGTTAATCGCTGACTAGATGGACCCAGCGCGCTCTGCCGCGCCGTCCTATGCTCACAACGTTTAGATTTTGCGGGTGACGCTACTTTGCAGTCGTGTATACATTGACATTTCTACACAGCTTTTGCACCATGCTTGTATCTTAAATCTGTAAAGCCAACCATAAGGATAAAGAATCATACCCATCAAATGAGAAGATGGCCAGCATACAGAGCAATTCGTAGGACTGGCACTCTTTGACTGTGCAACTAAATGCATCGCCATGTTCAACAGCTCCACAACTCCATAGCTACATTGATCACATGAGCCAAACCACCTACCGGCGTCAGTGTGTGCAGAAGCATGATGCTCTAATTGGATTGCCTGGAGGAGGACCCCTCCAACACAAAGTACATAGACAGACCCTCGTTCAGAATAGAACCCATGTGACCTAGAAATACATGGTTTCTCAAATCGCAAAATAGCCATCTCAGTAACATATCTCCTTCCAACCAGCCTTGCTATCTTGGGTAGAACGGTAACATTTCTCATCAAGAACTTAGTCACAAGCACACCAGTTGGCTTTCCAATTAAGTACTTTGCAATGTCACCAGACAAAACCACATCGACCACTTTAAGAGATCTTGTACCTGAAATGAGAGGCAACACCAGTCAGGAAGATGAAGTATAGAAGAAAAACCTGGAATGCGTACACAAGCAACATCACCAACCAACCGGTATGATCGCTCAAGGGAAAAGGAGGAACCCGGTATATACACACAGCTACGCCCACGGGTGTGCCACAAAAGCAGTCCCCCCGGTCGGAGAAACCACGACTTGCCATTCATATGGAGCTTAGAGCTTTGAGGAGATGGTGTTGCCAAACAATAGATAATGGTAGGTGGTGTGTGTGAACAGTAGAGCTCCACAAATGTGAGTTTAAATTTGCTTCATTTAATATGAGATGGTGCTAATTTATATTGTCATGTGCAATCCATTTTGATATGAGACTCCATGGAAATATAATAGAGGAGATTGATGAATAATAGGGTAGCATAGCAACTCTTACATTTAAATTTTCTTCACGACAACAGTCATAAATAATACTGACTAAATTGCAAACTGCTAGCATTCATGAGTATACTGCAAAGTGCTTTCATGAAGATAATCAATCTGTTAATGATTTGCTAATAATATACTTGCAAATTGGTTTCATGAGTATACTGACTAAATTGCAAAGTGGTTTCATGAATATTACCAATCCCTTAATGTTTTATACTTGCAAAGCTGCACTAATAATTATATACTTCCCTAACTAACAAGCAAAATTTGAACATTGTTGCCAAGTCATGTCCTAGGACTATCTTCGCTGAAATCTAACATAAACATGGTGAAACTATTTCAGTTGCAGTACAGTTAAGAAATAAGTTTGTGCATTCATTGTTTACTGAAACATCTCATGGAGTGTTGTTATTAACTATAATCCTAATTTGTTTGGTGGTGATCAAACTACGACTAAAGTGTTGTTATCACCTATAAATACATTTTGTAGGAATTAATAACCAAGAACTCAAAGTATGCAAGAAAAAGCTGAATAATTTCAATACAAAAAGTGCAATTAAATACTATTTTATCCTTCGAGAAAGAGCTGGCAGAGTGCAGTCACAAATGCTTTTTGACGTTTGGATTTTTTTCCCAATTTAGAAAACATAACTTAGAACTTGGATCATAGCTTAGGGAAAACTGACTTTAATGCCTACGAAATCATGACACAAAAAGGACAGAGGACTGTCATGTTCTATTAGAAGGCACACCATTATCATTTTTTTTGGCATACAAAAAAAGCACTTATAAAACTGATGGATTTATCCTTGACAAAGCAAATTTGGGGTATTTTATTTCTAATCCCCAGGGTGAGGCACCGTAAGATTATTTCATTGGTTGGATGAACGACGGAGCAGTGTACATTATTTATCCTGTATATGCAACCTTAGTATATCCCATACAAAAGGCAAAGCTAACTACGCCTACATATGTTAATACGACATTGGAGATAGATGCTAGGTGAAAAGCAGCAACAAATACTCATTGAAGCTTAAGATTTCTATCACATAACCATTTTCTTCCCGTCAAGTGGTTGAATTTTTTCATTTCAAAAAGCAATCTCAAAGGACAAACAACCCTGTGACTGGAGAGTCATCTAGTAACTCTCAAAGTGTAATCCATATCCTTAATGGAACAAAGGAAATCTACAATGACAAACAATAAGAATATATTCAACAACTTCAGTTACTTCAGAATCAAACTTTGAAAGTGTAGATACTTTTTCATGTCTAGAAGGATTCAAGTAAGAGCATTTTTCGTATACTTAAAAGTTATAAAGCTCAATCTTCCGTCAGATTATATGGGGATTAAGAAAAAGCTTTAAAGCTCAGAACATAATTAATAGTAATTCGTGAAAACAAAGTAACCAATGATAACCAGTTTGAGTAGTGCATTAGATAGGATAGTTATTCGCATGATCAGGACATGAAGGTGTTCTAAGCTTGATAGGAAAAAGAGAGAAAACAAACAAAAGTCGCGTTTTGTTGCAGTTGCAGGTCACCTCATGCAAGCCGTTGCCTCATGGCCCCTCCCGCCGGTTGTCCACACCTTCACCTTCTGTGAAAGATTTGCAGCGCACCCAATCAAGACAGCTATCCCAGCTCCTAGTAGAACCTGAGTTGGCGGATGAAATCCAAACAGAATGCTGCAACCATGGACGAAGAATGAACCATAGACAGAAGGGAACTGATCAGCAGAACAGAGAAGCAGAGAAACAAACCAGGTAAGAGAGAAGGACTGGTTATTTTTTATAACTTTCAACTGAGATGTATTTTTCAAGAACATGTGGTTTGCTAATATTGCGCAATGCACCGAGAGAACTTTTTTTATTGCCATGAAAATGATATGTAGCCAAACAAAAAATGGCTCTAGCCAATCCTGCATTCCTGCATTGCACTTACGACTACTTTCTTGAGAGAAATTAAGAAATCCCGAGAGAATTAAGAATTGAGACTTGGGAAGCCCATAACCGTTGTTCTTTTTGCAGCCAAACCAGGTCTCATCATTTCCAAAGGAACCAACAGTAAGAAATACATGGAGGTCTAAAATTCAGAAATACATTTAGCATCTCTATATATGTGTGTGCTAATGACAGGAATCACTACTTACATACCAGGACTTGGATACAGGAAATCCTACTTACAGCTCTGGACTAAGTAGAAAAATATGCAGCGGCCCAAAGTACTAAGCAATTGGGCAGTATGACACAACCAAATAGCACGCACAATCAATTATCTTCTACTTGCATCATCTCCAGAGTATAAACCATATTTTTGTAGCAGAAAAACATGCAATAACCAGACATATTAGCCAGTTCAACAGCGTGACAAACAATCTTATAGGATGGAAGACCAAATATTTTCTACCTGGATCACCTTCATAGCAAGAGTGCAAGACAGATCAAACCAACCCAGCACAGAAACATGAGCACTAATATAGTATGTCGTTAGGCACAAGCCAAGCTTTAGTAAGTAACTGCAGCCTGGTTATATCCTCTTGTTAGAACATAAAGTTGTAGTCGTGACAACTCCCACTGTTTCTTTCTGATTAGCAGTCATGCAAAATTTGTTGAGGTTGACCTGTCTTAACCGCTTCTCACATAAAAGGACATACAAAATTAATACATGTAGGACTGCAGTTGTGAGCACTACTTTCTCTAACGTTTATTGATATACAGATCAAACTAAAATAAATAAAAACTAACAATATTGTAACTACTCTTGGTTAACTGAATCAAACACTCACCATAGTAAAAAAAATCCATTGCAGCATCCTGCCAACTGCCAAACTGTGTTGCAATATATAAATCCTATACAAAACGTAAATGAATATATAGCTTGATAGCTCTAGAAATTGATGAAATAAGGAGATGCTAATTCAGAATTTTGCATGTGCATATAGATTAAATAAAATAAGGTAATTGTCTCGTTTATGAAGAGGAAAAAATAATCTCCGCAATCTCATTTGGTGTGCTACGTAAGTGCAATTTTCAGGAAAAACAATCATACAGAGGATATTACTTTCTACAACTTGATGTTTATTGGAATGCAGATTCCATTAGAATTACTTGCATCTTGAAAGAGTGCACTGTGTACATTTTTATTTGTCATCAGTCAATACAGTAAAGTTGTCCCACCAAGTGTAGTTTACTATGCATATATATCCATAGAATTACACTATAAAAAGGTGTAGGTTTCTTTATCCATTCCCCTATGATCGTCAATAGTTTCTAGAGAACAACATTCCTTCTATCTAATCGAACCTTTTCTTTCATGGTTCACAAGAAAAACGTCTAAGGGGGAGTTCAAAGATGGTTACAAATTTACATGCATTAAACTTTAGAGAAACTACAACGCTCAGGTGAAAAAAAGAGCAGGACCATACCTTTAAATTTAAAATTCAGTAACCTGACAAAAAGTCAATCACCTGACATTAAAGAACCTTTGTTACACAACCTGCTATGCAGCATGCGCATTATATGTCAACAAGCAAACAACCGATTAACTTACCACACCAAAGTTGTGTGGCGCGAGGAGAAGAAAGCCTAAACAATGAGGTACCAGTTCATGTAATCGTTGGATGAGTAACACAAGACGCACATGCTCACAACCATGCTCACCATCACCAAAGGCCACACTGCTGTAGAGCTCTTGGTGACAGCCAGCCGTGCAAGCCCTCCAACAATTCGAGGGACGAACCATACCAACGGCAGACCCGACGCAATACGGACATACGCATGCGGTCAACTTGTAAGGAAGCCGCGGTGTGCTCCTGTTCTCTCCATCTTCATCCCCTCTCTAAGATGCTCCCGCCGCTCCAACTCTTTAACCTGCGGAAGCCATTGGCTTCATAGAAAGGGACATCTACTTGAAATCCCCATCCTCTGAAATTCACTGGCTAGACAACAGAAGAATCCTAAGCATTGGAAAGATATAGAAACAAAATTAAACAAAATCGAATTTAGAAGGGGATTTGTTTGACGGGTGAAGAGAAGAAATGGGGAATTCAGCGGGAATTTTCTAACACCTTTCTAGGCATGGCAGCGGCCCTTGATCCCACCAGCTGCGGCAACCATCGGCAACCATGGTTGACCTCAATCTGGCCGCCCGGCCGCCGACTGCTCTAGGGTTTCCCTCTGCCGCCTGATTTTGTTTGGCGAGGGAGATGGACAGGGTAGCCTCATCCGACCATTGGTGTTCCAGATGGAGCCGGAGGTCGAGGCGAACACGCAGGGAGGCGCGGTGACGGTCGGTGCAGGCCGGGCGGTGGCGGTGTGCGAAGGAGAGGAAGACAGGCTCGAAGAGAAGAAAACCGACCTCGCTCGAAGCTGGCAGGTGGGACCGAACCCAGTGACACGTCACGAGCAACCACAGGCCAGCAGAACCCTGGGAGCTTAGTGCTCTTTAGAGATTGCTCTTTTGCTGCAATGGATCATGGTTTAGCTTTATGGCCATGTTTGTTGGCATTGGTCTGGCCGATACTTTTGGCTGAGAGCTTCTAGCAACATGATGATTGATTAATTTATCTACTATCAACACATGCGAATCAATCTGGATTACTAGAGGCACATGTCATGCCTTTGCTTCTTTCTGTTATTTTCCAATCGCACAGATCACAGGGAGGTTACATATGCGTATATATATCAGCTAACCTAGCTCTGACTAACTAGGATTGTAATACTAATTCATAACTAGCTCTTGACATGTCCAGGCTTATAAATTCAATAAAGAAATAGACAACGATTAGGTTGGATTGTACATTATCCCTGGTATGGTTGTTTAGGTTTGCTATTTTATTCGCATCGGTTCTATGCCTATCCGCTAGCAATGGTTCTCATCATGCTGATATTGTCGCGTTGCAAGGCAAAGGCAGGTATGTGCTTGTGCCTACCGATGTGTGCAATTGACCGTCCAAGATTCAGATGCTAATCGCCGCTCATTTTTGATGTCAGGTTCCATGGCACAAATCACCCATTAGCTGTTGAATGAGAGAGAACACTGGTTTCAATGAAATGGGATCAGGACAGCAACGGTGATTGTCTGAGGCATCTGACACTTTCTTTGATGGCTGAATCATACGGCCTATCTAACACCTTGCCCACTGAAATTGACTTTCTGGTTGGAAGGAAGTATGTCTTTGATGTCTTCGTGTTGTGCTTTTCGTTTCAGCAGGAGAACATCACCTTCCAGGTCCATAAATTTTACCTCAAGGTCAGCAATGTTTTTGTTAGCTTTGGGGGGAGAAACAAGTATTTTCGCTAAGTCTGATCCTGGAGAGGCATCTGCATAAGATGTGCCTACTAGGAAAGACACAGGCATAGGTGCTTCTGAGGTGTGCCAAACTTCCTTGGTTAGTAAGTCATTTCTTACTGTAAACATCATATATGCCTTCTCATGATTCGTTTGGATTAACTTTGCACGGTGTTGGTGGGAGCTTGCCTACACACACCTTTCATACTGCTGTTCCATATGGGTAGTCTACTCCGCTCCTTCTATGGTTTGCATTTGAGATTTTAACAGATGTTATTGTGTTCTGTGTTTTCAATTCTGATGGCATGGTGTTTGTGTAGGAGGTAAAGGAGTTGGGGCTGGTACAATGGATGATGTGAATTCCAATGTAGGGAATCACCCTGGCAAAAATGTAGTTGACATGATGTTTCCGTCAAAAAAAATTATACCTTGGTGACGACAATTTTCTTTTTGTACTCACTAGCAGTTTTGCAAATCTTCAACTTCGAAACAGCTTTTCAGTGGTAATCTGGATGGATCTTCTGACCGTTATGCCAGAAACAGAAAATATTTACTGTGTCTTGCTCCATCCATTCAGCCAATACCACCGGTTCTAAAACTGTTGTTTGTTCCTATAGGAACTGTGGTGAGTAGACCTCCCGGTAGCCGGTACTGCTCTGCCTTGGTTGGTATCCCGGTGTTGAGTTTTGTCAGGTGTTCGACACACATTTCCCAACTGATGGATGGAAGCACACTCGTGGAGTTAATAATAGCTCAGTGACAGCTGAAGCTTTTTTTGCTTTTTGTTTTGTGTAGCTTAAGTTTAGTTTGTGAAACATTTAGTCTATGCCTAAACAAATATGTTCGCTTAGTATTTTGTTTAGATTTTGCCGGTAATATATGTATGGATTACCTAGGTAGTGTTTCTAGGATACTCTTGGGAATATAGTGAGTTCTCCGTCTCTGTGATTGTCCTGATATAGCCGAGATGGAGCTCTAGCTCCTTTTCAAGTGTCCTTCTAAACCATGCTGCTTCTGATGATTCAGTCTTTCATGGGAGGCATGCAGCCAGCCGCGTCTATCGAAACGGACCCTGGTGGACAGACCCACCAAACTCTATCCCCAAGGCCTTTCCTCTCGAACGAGGGTCAAGGGAGGGGCTCCTTGGGCCTGCCCAGCTCCTTGTGTTCTTGGGCAGCCCAGCTGCCCTGCACTCCCCTATCTTTTGTCATAACTCTTTCCTATGTTCTTCCTGTTGGATATAGTGCCCTATAGGCAAATAATATATACAAAATAGTTCATAATAGTTTCATGCCATGCTATAACTGCATAAATCGGGAATATTGATACACATGTGGTACTGTAAATAAACCAGGGTCCCTGGTGAGCACACCTGTGAACAACTACATGATTATATCAACTATAAAACTGCAAGGTGCCACAAGCACACTGAGAAACAACCCAACAAGATAGTAGATCACCCAAGTCCACAAATGTAACCGCTTGCAAGAAAAAAAGTAAAGCCAAAGTTGGAAAAAATAGCTACTTGATTGCATAATTACTAATCTAAGATGATACACACCCTAAAAAGTTATCTATCTTTGAAAAAAGGGGCACACAGTTAGTTGGCAGAAGAAACACTACAACATAGTATTGATCAGTGTCAAGAGTATATTAATCAAGAGAAGCTTATGAACCGACATTAGAAAAGTATTATAAAAAAAGCAAAATAATATATAAAGCGTAGCCTAACATTGAGAATTCAGCTAGAGCTTTTGTTTATTGAGCTTTCATTGTCATATTTATTGTTCATATAGGATTCAAAACGCAAGGGATATCTCCCTGCTGTAGGTAATCAGAAAGGAACAATAAGTAAAAATACTCTTACAACATGACGAACAACGTTTCAGCTCTCACAAACTAACTAACAAAAACAAACAGAAAAGATTCAATGGAAGCTTTTGACTTTTTAACTGGAGAATTTCATTAATTAGCAACACTTTACAGAGATAGATCTGAACGGCAGCCGTGCATGTTCTGAAAGAACAACTCTCATTGATCATAACCCAGATGTTGGAGAATAACTTAAGCCCTAAAAGCAATACTTCTATCAAGCAGCCTAAGTGTCAGCCTAACCTGATGATACACTCGATAGTTGTGGTGCCTCGGAATGTGATAGATCCTCCTGTGACTGAATGATGAACTATTGAATATGGCTGCTAACTGGGGAGCGATCTTCCATTGACCTGGAGCTGATATGAAATCATTGGCTGCAGCAGCGGTAATATCACTCTATTGTCCATGAACAAATCTTCATCTTGGATGCATAGAATTGCTCCAATATGAGTTCCGAGTTGCAGCCCAAATGCTTTGGGTTGAAGTGCCAAAGAGACCTTGGGCGAGACTACAGAGACATGGAGTTGGGATCAGTGTGGAGTTACAAAGTTTTGGATGACAATTACCAAACCTATATGTGTTGTTTGTTGACCCGAGTTAAGCTTCCAGACTGCATCGACTTGTATAAGTGGGCATGCTAAAGTATTCAAAATTGAGCTGAGGCACCAGGTTGAATGAGTTCTTGACGATCGCCAAGACTTGGGGCTGAAGGGGCTTGCAAGAGAGCCACCGTTACCTGAACCTGAAGCAGAAATAAACAAAATTGTCGCCATGAATTATTTCAGAAATTGCACAACCTGAATACTTTATAACTGATATGCAATGATGGCATGGAGCATTTATATGCTAAGGTTTTTTCATAATTATAAGCTCACGAAAGTGCCAAAAAGGGAAACAACTCATAAAACTCCTTCAACCAAAAAAAGGTCGATAGCTCACAAAAATGCATTAATAAAAAATCTGAGCATACTATTCTAGTACTGAAATCTACAACCTAGACAACCATTAGAATCAAAGTTGGAAGTATAATTTAACTGCTAACTGAAAAATCAGAAGTTAAGTAGAAAAATAATTAAGAAGTCACACAAATATGTCAGCGAGAGCACATGAGGACTATAGACCACACTTGGTTTTGCCAAGAAATACCAGATCAGATCCAATGTTGGAAGAAATCAGAATGACCAAATAAACATGTGATGTGCAGTAGATCTAGCAACCTATTGCACTCATCACGTGGTTATAAAATGAGAAAGAACCATCTCTCTAGACGAATCATCCATGTCTATATTTCGAAAAACAATAAAACTAATAAATCACCGAATCCCGTGGCACATATTAGATAATCTGACCTGGATCATTTTGATTCGTTTCTATGGTAGTTCAGTTGAAACGTCACAGTTCTGTCGAAAAATTGCAAAAACAAAAATATACTGCAGATTTCAGGGAAACAATTGCAGGCCAAAGTGTTCGTACAGAAACACTACCATAGAGGGTAGACTCTAGAACAATCACCTCTCCTATGTATCGCATACAAAACCAATAAAAGAATCTCAATTCATACTGCGTCAAGCATAAATCCATAAACAGCTACTATATTGCACAACTATGACTCAATATTAATTGGCTCTCAACCCAAAAAAGCTACTGAACACATAATGGGAAAGAGACCCAAATGGTTGCCTCTCAACCCAATAAATCCATAAACAGCTACTATATTGCACAACTATCACTGCAGAACTAAACCAGTGCACAAAAAAATATTTCAATTTCAATATTTTGAATCACTGAATGTAACTCACGAAAATATAGGACACAGATTACTGATACTGCACCGACATGATCCTTCAAAAGTTGTAACCACCAAATGCAACATTCAGTGTCACCACGACAAACAAGAGGACATCAGACTATTATAAAGATAATAATGAAGTAATACAAAAATATAGGAATTTGTTTGTTTACCAAATAGAGTGTTCCGTAGTTGCACTAATTATCTTTCTTAGGTTGGTACTACCAATATCATCTTTTGAGTAATTGTTTGTATCCACATACAGGGAAAAATAAATCATTTAATCATCTAACAGAGAAATGTGTAGTGATTTCTTTGTCTCCCAACTAATATCTTACTTCAACAAATAGGAGCTGACCATCCCCTTATTGAAGTGTTTCAGAAGCATGGTCGTGACTTTCTTCATGCTAACTCATGCGAAAGTATACGCTTTCAAATCTTAGAGAGCTAAGAGCGTACAAGTCATAACACTAATTCTTAGTTTTTTTCTACTTTTCATATCATAATCGTATAAAACAAAAGAAAACACATACAGTAGCTTATATTGGGAGACCAGCAATAGGTTTAGTATTTGACTAATCATATGATCGTGAGATGTTGCACAATTGGAACTCTTACCCACAACCCTTTAAGATAATAATGTTAAATCTCTCAAAAAAGATGAAAACCCTGATTTACTTACCCTCACCATAAATATCAATATTTTGAATCACTGAATGTAACTCACGAAAATATAGGACGCAGATTACTGATACTGCACCGACATGATCCTTCAAAAGTTGTAACCACCAAATGCAACATTCAGTGTCACCACGACAAACAAGGGGACATCAGACTATTATAAAAGATAATAATGAAGTAATACAAAAATATAGGAATTTGTTTGATTACCAAATAGAGTGTTCCGTAGTTGCACTAATTATCTTTCTTAGGTCGGTACTACCAATATCATCTTTTGAGTAATTGTTTGTATCCACATATAAGGAAAAATAAATCATTTAATCATCTAACAGAGAAATGTGTAGGGATTTCTTTGTCTCCCAGCTAATATCTTACTTCAACAAATAGGAGCTGACCATCCCCTTATTGAAGTGTTTCAGAAGCATGGTCGTGACTTTCTTCATTCGAACTCATGCGAAAGTATACGCTTTCAAATCTTAGAGAGCTAAGAGCATACCAGTCATAACACTAATTCTTAGTTTTTGTTTTACTTTTCATATCATAATCGTACAAAACAAAAGAAAACACATACAGTAGCTTATATTGGGAGACCAGCAATAGGTTTAGTATTTGACTAATTGTATGATCTTGAGATGTTGCACAATTAGGAACTCTAACCCACAAACCTTTAAGATAATAATGTTAAATCTCTCAAAAAAGATGAAAACCCTGATTTACTTACCCTCACAATAAGCTGATGTCTAGCCCAATTTTCCGATGATAGGCCTGAACGTCAACATGAGAAACGGATGATAGTAGAAATAAATCGCACGTATCTCTTGGATCAACCTGTCCTATTTAATCAGTAGTAAGATGAATGTACAGTCAAGTCTGGGATAAAAAATAAGAAATACACGAAGCTTACGTATGATAACTGAACTGAACACAAATTTTATAAGTTTCAGCAATATATAAGTTATTTTCAGAAAATAGTGTGACCTGTGGATGGTAAGTATAATGTGGTACACCGATCTAGCTCAGCGTGCACCAAAACTATGCATTGGCTAGTACTACTCCATTACCTGAGAACAACTCAAAGAACGCAAAGATCGATAGTGTGCAATATGGCCCTTGTGACTCAAGGAAGAAGGGGCTTACTCTGGGTGTACATACTGTTCTGACAATAGAGCGCTCCTCCATGGTACACGCCAGGCAGCCAGCCCAGGACGCGAAGAACACCCGGCGTCGGTGGCGCATCTCCCCCGCGGCTGCCTGCCGGCGACGCGCCTCCCCGGCAGCGGCGGCTCCTCCTCCATGGTACACGCCAAGCAGCCAGCCGAGGCCGGGAAGAACACCCGGCGCTGGCGGCGCGCCTCCCTCGCGGCTACCTGCGAGCGGCGACTCCTCCTCCGAGCGCTCCTCCATGCTACACGACCCCTTCATCCATTTTCCCTCTCGACCCCTCTCCTTCTGGTGCTCTTGAGTAGGGTCAAAACCCTAACTTTTGGGGATTCTGTAGTACTGTGACAAGGGATTATCAATTTGAGCAGGGACGGACGGAACGGACAGCACCGTCCAAGGTAGGAGCGCGAGGCAGCTGTTCCCGCACAGGCCCACAAACCACTGGCCCATCAGCAGAAATCGCTGACCGCTGAAAACGCACCGGCAAAGCGCTGAGGATGCACCGATTGCAACAGGGTTATACATGTTAGTAATGTGTAAACAAAAGAGAAGAGGGATGATCTACCTTGTTGGTAGAGATAACGTCCTTCATGGGAGCCGCTCTTTGAAAGTCTGTTTGACAACGGGTTAGGCATTCTACCATTCGTTGACAACAAACATCTCTCAAAACTTTATTTTTATGCTCTCTATATGATTTCAAAACTTGAAAAGCTCTAGCACATGATTTAATCCCTGCTTCTCTCGAAGGGCCTTTCTTTTACTTTATGTTGAGTCGGTTTACCTACTTCTTTCTATCTTGGAAGCGAACACATGTCATGTGTGCATTGATTCTTACATTCTTGCTTATTGCACTTATTATATTACTTTGTGTTGAAAATTATCCATGAGATATGCATGTTGAAAGTTGAAATCAATTGCTGAAACTTAAATCTTCCTTTGTGTTGCTTCAAAACTTTGTATTAAGAATTTATTGCTTTATGAGTTAACTCTTATGCAAGACTTTTTTATGCTTGTCTTGAAAGTACTATTCATGAAAAGTTTTTGCTATATGATTCAGTTGTTTAGTCATTATCTTTTTGTTAGCAAACTATAGATCATTGCTTTGAGTCACTTCATTCATCTCATATGCTTTACAATAGTGTTGATCAAGATTATGTTGGTAGCATGTCACTTCAGAAATTACTCTTTTTATTGTTTACCTACTCGAAGCGAGAGTAACTAAGCTGGGGATGCTTGATACGTCTCCAACGTATCTATAATTTCCGATGTTCCATGCTAGTTTTATGACAATACCTACATGTTTTGCTCACACTTTATAATGTTTTTATGCATTTTACGGGACTAACCTATTAACAAGATCTTGAGGTGCCGGTTCTGTTTTGTGCTGTTTTGGTTCCAGAAAAGCTGTTCGGGCAATATTCTCGGGTCGACGAAACAAAAGCCAAACCTCCTATTTCTCAGAGGGACACACGGAGCCAGAAGGGCAAGCCGGGGGGAGGCCCACGGCCTCCAGCCATAGGGCGCGGCCAAGGAGGGACGCACGCCGCCATATGGGGTGCGCCGGGCACCCCCTCGCGCCGCCCTTTCGCCTATATATTCCCTCGCGCGAAACCCTACATCAGAGATCATACTCAGAAAGACTCCGGACGCCGCCGCCATCGCGAAACCTAGTTTCGGGGGTCTTTGTTTCGGCACCTGGGAGATCGACCCCGGAGCCTTCTCCATCACGCCTCCATCATGCTTCGTGAGTAGTTCCCCCATGGACTACGGGTTTGCAGTAGCTAGTTGGTACTCTCTCTCCCATGTACTTCAATACAATGATCTCATGAGTGCCTTACATGATTGAGATCCATCTGATGTAATCGGTGTTGTGTTTGTTGGGATCCATGAATGTTACATTATGATCAGTATATCTATAAAGTTTGTGAAGTTATTGTTGCTGCAATCTTGTTGTGTTTAATGCTTGTCACTAGTGCACGAGTGGCATGATCTTAGATTTAAGCTCTATAATTATTGCTTAGATTGTATCTACAAGTTGTTTGCACATGTCTATGTGAACCCGAGGCCCCAGAGTGACAGCAACTGGGATAACTGGAGGGGATGGCTTAGATATGAGGATCACATGTTTTCACCAAGTGTTAATGCTTTGCTCCGGTGCTCTATTAAAAGGAGTACCTTAATTACAGTAGATTCCCTTGAGGCCCAACCCTTGTAGGACAAAACATGTTATGCAAGTTTCTCATTGCGAGCACGTATGACTATATATGGAAAACATGCCTACATGATTAATAAACTGGATGTTCTGTGTTAATGCTATAATAATTATGTCAATTGCCCAACTAAATTGTTCACCCAACACTTGTTATTGGAGAGTTACACTAGTGTAGATAACTGGGTCCAGGTCCATCTTTCATCATCAAATACTCACTCGGTCCTATATGCCATTAGAAGTACTATCAACTATTTTGGTGCCATTGCCTATGTATTGTTGATGTTGTATTCTTGTTACTATTGCTCTCATATTGCTTTGCTTTCACATCACCCTGTTACTAGTGCTTTTCCTGTGCACTGAATTGATAACTCAGTTGTTAAGGCTTATAAGTATTCTTTGTCTCCCTTGTGTCGAATCAATAAATTTGGGTTTTACTTCCCTCGAAGACTGTTGCGATCCCCTATACTTGTGGGTTATCAGGGATGTCTATGATGGGAGAGATGAGGTTCTTTCTTGGTCTTGAAATCAAGCAATTGAGAGAATGGACTTTCATCAATCAAGCCAAGTATCTCCAAGACATGCTAAAGAGGTTCAAGATGACGGAAATGAAGGGTGTAGCCACTCCAAAGGTTACTAAATGTCATCTTGCACTAGATCCCAATGGTAAAGAGGTGGATCAAAAGGTATATCGCTCCATGATTGGATCCTTGCTTTACCTTTGCGCATCTAGACCAAACATAGTGTTGAGTGTTGGTGTGTGTGCAAGGTATCAAGCTTCTCCTAAGGAGAGCTACTTGATGGCTCTCAAAAGAATCTTTAGATACTTGGTTGATACCCCAAGATATGGTCTTTGGTATCCTAAAGGCTCAAGTTTCTTTCTCAATGGATATACCGATGCGGATTGGGCGGGAGACAAGGATGATAGGAAACCAACCTCCGGGGCTTGCCAATTCCTTGGTCGGTCCTTGGTGTGTTGGTCTTCTAAGAAGCAAAATTGTATATCTCTCCACCGCCGAAGCCGAATATGTTGCCGCCGCAAGTGGATGCACTCAATTGTTATGGATGAGGCAAACTTTAAAGGAATACAATGTCACTTGTGACAAAGTGCCTCTTTTATGTGACAATGAAAGTGCCATCAAGATTTCTTATAATTCGGTGCAACATTCAAGAACGAAGCATATTGAGATTCGGAATCATTTTATTAGGGTTCATGTTGCCCGTGGTGATATTGAGTTATGCTATGTTCCTACCAAAGATCAACTTGCCGATATATTCACGAAGCCTCCTGATGAAGCAAGGTTTTGCTATTTGAGGAATGAGCTAAATATCATTGATTCAAGGAGTATAACATGACCATCTTGCAAACACACTTTTGTCTCAAAACTTTATTTAGTTTAGATGTGGGCATGGAAATAGGGGAGTGCGGTTTTGAACTATTGAGCTATCCCTCCCCCATAATGCCGATAGTAAGAAATCATTCTCTTTATATCATACATATTGATATGTGAGCTTCAATGGCGAGTATTGGTTTTGGGCCCAAGATATATCTTCGCGGTGCCAAACCATAACACTCCTACATGGTGGCCTAGGCCACCACACTCTTCTTTGTGAAGAGTTGGGGTTATCTGGATCTTTCATGGATTTTATTTGACTTTCGCTTGTTCTTATGGGAAATCACTCATGTTTGGTCTTGTTTGCAATGCTGGCAAATATGGGTGATAACGTACCATCTAGAGTGTGATATTTCTATCCTAAGCCCCATCTTTCCTCAGAAACCATTCCATTCCTAATACACTAAAATTCTGAAAATTTTAAGGGTTTTTGGGCTTGGGGCTGGCTTGCCGGCACTGCTGGTGGTTTCACCCCGGCAATGCCGGCGGTTGACCCCGGCACTGTCGGTCGCACCGGCACTGCCGGCCTCGGCTGAGCGGCAATGCCGCTGTCGGGTGGGGTCAAGTGACGGGCCCGGGGGAGAAGTTAGGGCAACTGCCTCATTCTCTTACCCCCGCGTCCCTCTCCTCTCACCCGACGACCCAGCCGTCGCCGCTGCCGCCCCTGCCCTTCGGCCGTCGTCCCGTGCCCTCCCTCCTCCCCTGGTCGGTTGGAATCGGGCAGGACGCTCTCCTCCATGGCTTCATCCTCCGGTGAGCTTCCTCTCCCTCTCTCTCCCTCTCTAGGATGGGTTGACCTACCTAGAAGAAAGACAGTTGGATGAATCACTCCGTAGTTTTTTCCATAGAGGTAGATGATCTCTTGCATCATGTGGTGAAATTTTGAGGAACAATGTGTGAGTCTGCAGCATATCTGGGCTTTTCCAGTGTTGACTGGCACTGCCGCCCAAACCACCCCGGCACTGCCGGCGTTGCTGTTGCCAGATCTTCCCTAGCCTCTTCATTTGTATCTCGAACATTTCATTCGCCATGCATTGATTGTCAGATTTTCTCTCTTTTAGTGTACCTTATCTTTTTTTCCATCTATCCCTTGCTATCTCAGGTGCAGGTGGTCCTCATCGATCGAGCTCGGGCAAACAGGCTGTCCCTACTGACTTTGAAGTTGAGATCTTACCGGTTAAGAAAGCATCTCGTTGGGAGAAGGGCATGGCTGCAACTGAACCTCGCAGTGCCATCATCAGAAGGCTGAGAGGCACAACCGTTGGGAAATGGCCTGATCATGAGTATGCTCGGTTGCGTCAGACTAATATCTACATGGCACCCAAGGCCGACAACTATAACGAGCTGTTCTGGACTAAATATCAAGAGAAGACTTATGCCTATCTCTATGCTGATGCCACTTATCGAGTTGCTCCTATGCATCATATTAACTTTGCTCACATGGATAAGCATGCTCAGTACTTTGCCGAAGCTCGAGAGGTCTGTGAGCAACTTGGTCTTTTTCCCTTGATGCAGTTTCATCACCCTTACTGTGTTGATGTTATTGGTCAATTCTTTGCCACAGTGTATGTTGACAATGATGATGCCAAGACGATGACTTGGATGACCGAGGGTCGCATGTTACATGGCACTTGGGATCAATTTGCAACATGTCTTGGCTATCCAGTGCTTTCTGGCAATGAGGAAGGATACTTTCGGGCTCACAATTCTCCCAAGCCCATTGATAAGGCTCTTCTTGCCGGTCTTTATCTTGAAGGAGAAGTGGTGTATGGCTCTTAGAAGTTTCATCACCAAGTTTATGACATCCTTCTTCTCATTTACCGAGAGGTCCTCAAGCCCAAGGTTGGCTGCATTGATCGATCAAATTTATGGATATCTTGGAAACCTTCTATATATATCTCACTCACCAGAAACGTGACACCGGTCTTCAGCTTGATGTGATGGATTTTCTATGGAATGAGTTTTGGTCTTGCATCATATCTCGCAAGGCTCCGGCGTTTGCACCCTACTTCATGTTCTTCATTTGCTCTCGCTGGGAAAATGCTGGGTGTGGCAAACTCACTGATCATGTTACCCTTCTGCCTCACAAACCCAAGGATCTTAAGGTCAAGAATCATCCTCTTCCTCCTCGTCTTCCCCGTGATGATGATTCTGCTGAAGAGGATTCAGACACGGAGTATGTACCCCTGCTGACAGTGGTTGGTTTGCCCGTATTGAGTTCAAGCTGACCAAGAAGTTTTGTCTCAAGTCTGACATCAGCAGGCGTCAATACCAAGCTCATAGGAAAAGGAAGATGGATAGGAGGAACACCAAGCTCATTATGCACAAATTGGACATTCCTGTTGAGAGTGGGTCTGAAGAGGTTATTACTCCAGAGGAAGAATGGCTGTCAAAGCATGGCAATGTGACTGAGTTTCAGCAGATTGGGTTACCCGGTCCCTCTCGCCGGCAGCGATCCCCCAGTGATGATACAGTTGATGAGCCTGAGCCTACAGAATCAGAAGATGACGAAGAGACCTCCGAGGATGTCTGAGCTTCCATGGGACGTTGTAGCATCGCTTCTTTTCTCCTTTTTGGTGTCTTGATGCCAAAGGGGGAGAAGAAGGTCTAGTAGGACTTGCACGAGATTTGCTAGGGTTGAGGCACAAGCATTTGCTTTTTATCATTTCGTTAAAGCTTGTGTCCTCCGTTTATCATTTGTGCCTATGTTGAACTTTATCGTGTGTTTTATGTTGTTTAAACTCTGTTATATGTATGGTGGCAAGACCGTTTAGTGTGTGACATATTGCTATGGTTTTCGGTATTCAATATGGTTGAGATTGTCGTTATGAAAGGGTATGATCATCTTATATATCTCTCAACTTGTCTATGGATTTATCTCAAAATGATACATGATATGATTATGGGACTCTTGTTCGAGATTATACATAGTTGAGGATTTCCTTATGGAAGGGTATGATCTTCACATCTCAACTTTTATTATCTTCCATCTATTATCTGTCATATTTGTCTTATAAGCATTGTGTTTACTACCTTTAAAGTTACAGTTGCTCTATACCTAATGTGTGCATCTATATTCAAACACAAAATTCATGTATGCACACATCTAGGGGGAGTTTCTCTCTTTTGTCGAACACAATGCTATTCTTGCTCTCTACTCTGCGAAATCTCGGTATTGTCATCAAACACCAAAAAGGGGGAGATTGAAAGAGCATTTCATGATCAAGGTTTTGTCTGTTTGTTAACAACACCGGTGACAATCTAATTGTGTGCTAAGTGAGTGACAGATATAGAAAAGATATAATCTGATAAATCTCGACCCACTCAAAAAGGAAGAAAAGACAAGAAGCTGAAGATTACCTTGGCCGGCACTGCCGGTGATGTTGGGTCGGCACTGCCGGTGGATGCACCTTGGCACTGCCGGCCTGCCCTGTCGACCAGCTGGACCAAGTCTTGGCAGGCACTGCCGCCGTGACAGGGCCGGCACTGCCGGCGATAACGCTCCAACGGGCAGAAAAGCTGGTGGGGTATAAAAAGGACCCTTCCCCTACCTTGGAAGGTTGCTCAAACCCTAAAGTCTTAAACACCATTGATGAGCCACCAAGAACACCAAAATCGTCAGATCTCCTCCCTCAGCCACCCAAATCCCTCGTGCTTTGGAGAATCGAAGGAGAAGACCCCGATCTACATCTTCACCGAAGCGATTTACATTCCCCCCCATTTTGTTGAGGGCCCCCTTGCTAGTGTTCCTCTTTGGATCCCTAGTTGGTTGTTGTTGATGTATTCTTGTTGATTGTTGTGTTGTTACAGATTTGGGAGGCTCCAATTTGGTTGTGGATGTGTGCCCCAAGAACCTTGTAAAGACCCGGTTTCCACCTCGAGGAAATCCCTTAGTGGAAGTGGGCTAGGCTTTCGTGGCGGTGCTCACAGGAGACCTGAGTGAAGCCTTCGTGGCGGTCGTCTGGCTTTCGTAGCGACCACACTCCTCCAAACGTAGACGTATTACCTTCTTGCAAAGGAAGGGAACTACGGGAATCAACTCCGTGTCTCCACGTGCTCCACTCTCGGTTACTTCTATCCTATTATCTCCTCTATATATTGCGTAGCTATATCTTGCTTAGTTGTTGACCTTGTCATATATATAGGTAAATTCACATAGTTGCATATCTAGAGAATTTACCTTTGTATCAAGCCTAAATTGAAAAAAACTAAAAATTGGGGAGCACCTATTCACCCCCGCCCCCTCTAGGTGCGGCATACGATCCTTTCAAAAACAAAAGTTAACTAACCTCGAGATTCCCATAACCAGATCCATCCCTCTTCAAACCAGCATCAAGGACGGTATCAACATCTTTTTTTGACCATATATTAACAACAAATCGACCATCTGGCAGATCAAGGTTAAGCGAGCTAATATCCAATGAGTCAACATACAGTAACTGCACATGGAACAGGCAACCTCCATAAGGCTTACCAGTACAAAGATCCTATTGCAATCTATCGCAAACAAACTGACAAAGGTTCATGTTCCGAACATTGCTAATGTTGTCCTGCAAAAAAATATAAACGCCGCATAAAAATGATTGTTCACATCAAGGAAAATATGATAATGTAACAATTAAAATAAGAACATGTAGTAAAAAAATACTAATTGAATGGTTGTTTAAAAACCTATAGGATAACACATATACCAGTATAGGATAACATCTATTGTTGACTTTGTTCGATGTTGTTGGTGCAAGCAAAGTACAAACAAGGTACATCATCCAAACTTGCTTGAAAATGTCATCGTCCTGAGTCATCTCTAACAGCATTGTGAACACACCAGTAATCTTCGGCGTACTGCTATCGCCCGGAAATAACAAAGGACCTAGACGAGTCTCGATACCAGAATCCATTGCATACACAATAGGAATATCCCCTCGTGGAAGACCGAGTGTGCGGTAAATAGAATCAGCATTAAGAGGGATTCTTCCACGTCCAGGTATGACAAACTCTCGAGAATGACTATCATACAAAGGAGCAAGCCATCTTATCAAAGGATTGTGAAGAACATGGCACTTGATGTCAAGTATTGAACCAAGATCTATATCCTCAATCGATTTCTTCTGATCATAACTTAGATGATCATATAACCTGACAACAGGAAAAGGAGACACGCCATTATCTCATCAATATCCGGCACTGTATAATATCATTCAACATAAAAATGTGTTAGTATCTACTGTTTTGACCACTCAACCTCTCAATATCTCTTTTAGAAGAGGGTTAAATGATAATAAGTGGGTACAATGGTTACATCTATGCCAACGATTGATTACAATTGATTTAACTTCTGAACCTGATAAGTTTATTTGGAAGCTTACGGATTCCGACATTTTTTCAGTTAAGTCTATGTACCTTGATTGGATGAATGGCCATAATGTTTATCTTCGCACATATCTATGGAAGTTGAAGATTCCTTTGAAAATAAAAATCTTCATGTGGTTTCTTAGTAATAAGGTGTTATCACCAGATTTTGGCCAAATCAGGAGATGGGCCGTAAGGGAAGATGGGCTTGAAGGATATACACGTGGAGCGTCTTTGAAGCGGCCTTGCACGAAGAGTTTGGGCTAGATTGCCCGTGTATTAAATATAGTAGATTGCATCTTAGTTTAGAATTAAAAGATAGAGTTTAACTCGTGCACGGTTAGGTGCCCACTTAGAAAGTCCCTTGGACTATATGTATCTAGGGTTATCGAAAAGGAGGACAATCACATTCACAACAAACACAAATTAGGCGCCACCCCTTCCTTCGAGGGTTTCTTCCGGGTAAGCATCATGCTGCCTAGATCGCATCTTGCGATCTAAGCAGTTTATTCATTTACCTTGTGTTGCTCGTCTTGAAGCGTTGTTGATGGCGAGTAGCACTATTTATCATAGGTGTTTTGGGGCTTGCATGGATGTTTTTCTTATACATGCTTGCTTAGCTATGCTTCCCCTCTATAGCTGCCCTTATACCTACCTAGGTATAAGGGCAGCACCTTGTTCGTTATTTAGTAGATCCAATCGTTATAGTTGCTCCTTGATTCTTCAAGGATTGGTTTAATATCTGTATGGTTGCAAACGGGTTGAACGATCGGTAGTATGTAAGTGGTTTGTTAGTCCTAAGAGGGATGTTCCGGAATTAACTTAACGTTGGTTTTAGGCCTCTTTTAGGGTTAGTTTTCCATTATCTTTCGTGTCTATTAGGCTCAACTACGCGCAGGATGTTCCGATCATGCGGTGAAAACCCTAAACAGTGATTAGATTAACTTTATATTGATCAGCGGAGCCCGGGTCACCGTTAACCGACGTAAGCCATGGGGCGATCGGCTCTTTGAGCCGATCCACAGGGCTGAGAGCCGATAGGGCTCGTATTTAATGTTTACGTGTACCATGGAAACTAATCGAAGCAATCCAACACCTTCACGACCGGTATGGTCGGGTGGCATCTTGCAACCCGGGACGTGTGCGGAACATTTGCGGGACGACGTCGAGGGACCAGGGCCCCTGCGGTCTTGGAAGCCTCCCGGCTCTTCGTGTTGCTTAACCCTTTCGCCGGTGGGTTTCGCGCAACACATTCGCACGCCGGTGGGACCATCTTCGCAACAACCACGTCAACATCAGAGATGGCGGAAGAAAAGATCAAGTATGAAGATCTGCCTGCTGAGAACAAGAAGAAATATGATGATCTCAAGGCCATCTTGAGCCGATCTCATCGGCTCTTTTGAGAAGACCCGTTCGCACGCATTAAGTTCAAAGGGTTCCAACCCGAAGGCGCGTTAGAGGGACTAGATCTATCTCTCCCTTCGGAGGAACGTACCAGAGCCCTGCGACAGGAAACTAACTATGCCGTTGCTCATTCTCTACATCGGCATTCTGAGAGCCTGAACACTTTGGAGCGTGTTGCGCTTCGCGTGGTGCAAGAAATCATGAAGCATCAGTATTCTCCTTCAGGACCTGCTCTAGGAACTCACCAGGGAGAGATACCGTTCTACACTCGACCACCACTGCCATACACGGTGGCAGCTCCACAACAACAAGGTTCACCGGCTTACGTCGTCTACAAGGTTGGAGGTGATCCGGGCGATTATCAGTTCTTCTATGAGCCGCCCAAGGAGATCCCGCATGGATACGTGTGCACATCCGTGACTGCAACAATTGGATGAGCTAGGTTACGAGGGAGGCCCCTTGCCACGGCGGAGGGTTGCCACATCGGGAGGCAGTTCTGGAGCAGATCTTGAGAAACAGGCGTGGCTAGCTAAATATGCCACGGAACAAGTCATGAAAGCTCAACCTCTGCAGCTCCTACGGTGGATCGGATTGCAATCTTGAGAGACCAGTTCGGTATCCTGTGAAGAAGAGAATGATCGGCTATTCCAAGCCGTATCCCAACGAGTATGACCTAATCCACTACCACCTAAGTATCGGCTCCCTGACTTCACAAAATTCAGTGGATCAGAAGGAACCAGCTCAATTGAACACGTGAGCCGATGTTGCACGAGTTGGGCATGGTCTCAGCTTCAGATGAGCTACGTGTGAGGTTCTTTTCACAATCTCTCACGGGCCGGCCTTTGGGTGGTACACCTTGTTGCCACGACTCGGTTCGAACGTGGAAGCAGCTGGAAGAGCGTTCACATACAATATCATTCGAAGCTACGACGCATTGCCGATCGACGGAGGTTCGGCGGGCGAGGAGAGGCGGTGTCGAATACATTCAGCACTTCGGACCGTCGAGAACCGATGTTATTCGGTTCGTTTATCTGAGAAGGAAGCAGTCGAGCTGGCGATAGCAGGCCTGTGCGCCGCTCAAAGATGTGACCTTCCAACAATTCACTGGCGCATATGGTTCAGAAATTGACATCGTATGAACAGCGCCACCCAGAATTGTACCATGACAAGTTCAGGCGCGTCGCCCTGATCGAGATGGAAGAAGATGAAGATTTTGCAGGAGATCAGGAAGTCGCTGTAGCTGAATGGACTCGGGGGGCAAAGCCCGTGTCTTGCAAGTGGGTGAAACACCAGGGCCTGCAAAAGGGTTTGACTTTGATTTAAGCAAAACGGAGCAAATTTTTGATTTGCTGCTGAACGAAAAACAGCTGAAGTTACCCGAAGGTCACAAAATCCCCACGTTACAAGAGATGAACGGCAGGCCATACTGCAAATGGCATCACAGGTTCACCCATACCACCAACGCAAAGTGTTGCGCGGACCGATTCAAATGGCGATACAACAAGGCCGATTACTCTTCGGACAGTTTGCCATGAGAGTTGACACGCATCCGTTTTCTGACGTCAACATGGTGGATCTCGGTCACACGCATAAGGCGAGCCAGGTTTCTCTTTTGATATCAACATGGCGGGGCTTGTAGATCGCCATAGCAAGGATAAAGCTGAAAGCAGTCACTCCGTGGCAAAGATAAAGAGGAGGCCGATCCACGCGACCGGCCCCAATATGATGACAGACGGTATTGAGCGAGGAAGAAGTGAAGCGTGCGGTATCAACGACCACTCCCCGCACACCTCCTTAACAAGTATGATGTATGGACGTCGGCGCTACGACGTGGCGATGATAGATATCGTCGGTGCAGTGCGGACACGAAATACCGTCGATACGAAGGGTATGAGCGTCACGCTAGAGGGAGGTCAAGAGAGCAGAGGGACATGGATAGGCATGGGACTGTCCTTTCTTCAAACATTGTTGGGACTCAGGAATGAGCCGATTGCCTACAATCGAGAACTGCGCGAATGTAGACGAGAAGAGGGGAACAAATGAAGTTTCAGTGTTCAAGCGTCTAGGACCTCTCCCACCTCAGAACAAACAAGCTGAGTCATCTCAAGATGAAGACTTCGAGGAGTCAGAGGAAGAAGATAGATATCACCTGCCAAGGTGGCGCCCTGATGGACTCAGCCACTCCCAAAAGCGCAGAGTACAACGGCTACGAAACTTGGAGGGCGAGGCGCAGTACATGTACACGTTGAGGAAAGCACGGCCGATCTGGCCGTGAAAATTCAAGACGTTGGAGATGGAGCTCGCCACCAAAGAAAGTGTGGCGACACAAGCGGACAAAAGATGCAGAGGCATCGGCCGATACAAACATGGTGTTCATCCTTCCGTCGAGTTTTGTGCTCCAAGAGATGAGGAAGTGTCGGTGGCACAGTTTGATTGCGGTCCACGACCGGTTATCTTTGAGAAGCCACGAGAGAGGAGCTACAGGCATCTGAAAGCCCTATACTGAAAGGTTATATCAATGGGCAACCTATCGGCAAGATGTTGGTTGACACGGGAGCGGCGGTCAATATAATGCCGTACTCCATGTTGCGACGTTTGGGACGTCCAATGAAGATCGATCAAGACCAACGTCACACTAAGCGATTTCAACGGCCAAGCGTCGAAGCAAAGGGTGTTCACGAGCAACTGAACTGTGGGCCGAAAAACCATCCCTACATCGTTCTTCATCGTCGACAGCAAAAGCACTGCTTTGTCCTGCTAGAGAGAGATTGGATCCAGTTGTTGCATTCCATCCACAATGCATCAGTGCATCATACAATGGGATGGAGATGAAGTGGAAGTTTGTCATGCAGATGATTCGATCGAGATCTCGCTAGCTGCCATGAACATGGGAGGCAAACGACCAAGCCGCTCTCTGGAATTGTCTGGATGGCTGTGAGCGCATCGAAGCTTCAAAAAACGGGGTGAGGCTGGTCTTATCCCGGCCTGACGAGTAGCAAGATCCAAGTCTATGGACGTGTGTGACAAGGCCGATCCCTGCGATCGGCCCCAAAAATAAAAAGCAAGGATCTCACCTCAAGCATGTCACGTAGCCATAGCGAGAAACAAGAAGTGGTAAACCCTCATTAAACATTGCAATGGAAAAGGAGGCCGATTCTAGCAATCGGCCAAAATTAGCCTCAACATGCCTTCTGTGTTCAGCATGGTTTAGCGAGGAGATGGAAAGGCTGGGGTATGGGTTTACATCAGCTGATGAACTAGAAGAGATTGACATTGGTCTGGGATAAGCCACGACCAACATTTATCGACAAAAAGTCGGATCCACAGCCAGACATTGATATACATTGAAAGATTACTCATTTGCATGGGATTATGGGTGAAGTATAGACCTTTACTACACGATACAACGCAAGGAAGCCGATTCAGCAATCGGCCAAAATCATTCTCACCACACTTGCTAGTGTGTGCTATTTAGCATGGTGAGTGGTGTGACAGGCTTATAGTTGGTTTGGAAAGCCGATATCTTCAATCACTTGAAGGATTCGGCTCGGGGGGCATACACACAGAGAAGGTACGAGATCACGAAGTATGTACCCAGGAGGCCGATTCATGAAATCGATCGGCTAATAAAAAAATCGAAAATAGAAAAATTTAAGCTTGATGCTCGGACATCGACTTAAGAATAAAAAGCCGATGCACGCCATCGACTCTATGATACGATTTGAAGGCCACTTAGAGCAACGTCACGAGCCAGAGCTTCAACTGCAGCGTCACCGGGACGTGGGGCTGGATTTCTTCAAGGATGTTCTTCACCTCCTCATAGTTTCGATCAATGTTTCAGTGGGCGAAGAAAGCAGAGCTTTGAGGCGGTGGAGTTGGGCAGCGATGACGTTGGGACTTGGTTCATCACATGCTGTGGAGGGGCCGGCTCGATAGATTCAGGGTCGAACGACAGCAAACCTGAGAGATCACAACCCTGACCATGGGAACATACCTCTCATAGGACCATGGGAACAGTCGATGACGAAGCGATCGGCTGTGGCGTTTTTCCTGGGGTTTGGCCAAGGAGCGACTTGGTCGATGTCACCTTTAGAGGTTGTTACGTCCAGATGTGGAGGGCATCGGAACTTCATCAGCATCCCCACTAGAAGCTTCATCGGTCCGCAAGAAAAAGATGGTGAGCCGATCTGACGCAAAGCACAATGCAGTCGGCAAAGATGGTGCCCTGTTTTGATGGGAGCGGAGGACAGCGGGTTCGAGGCTGACCTTTTCTTGGAAGCCGATGGTGGCACATCTGGCTGGTTTTACGTGGTGGTGTCCTCGAGGTGCCCAAGCTTGAGCCTCGTCGGCTGGATTGCGTCTCCTCGCTGATATTATCTTCGGTAGAGGTCTACAAGAGCAGGATTAATGAACTAATATGCTAGAAGGATGTCGCCCTTCAAAGTTTTCCTGGCAACCATCTTTCTCACTGCTGTTCTCGCCTTGACTGAGGCTCGGGGCTGGCTACGAAGATTCTTTGCTCTTGGGAGCCGATTTTGTTGGAATGGTGACTGTATTACAACCTTTTAAAAGGTGGTGAGTTCTTGCGAAGAGAACCACCGGATCTGGTGGGAAGAAGTTGAAGAGGGAGCCATCATCATTGATAGGCTCTGGGCCATCTTGTTGCTGCAAAGAAACAGAGCGGGTTATAAGCATCACTGTAAACTATCACAAGGAAATTTGTGGGCAAGTGGTACTTGTTCTGCAGAAGTATCAGCATCAAGTTGTTTCAGCTACGGTCCTAGAGCTCTCTTGAAGGCATTAATTCGGGAGTTTTGCCGTTAAATCGAACATTACGCTCAGGTGTTTTGGAGTCCAAATGGAATTCGCGCGGCTGTGGGTTGGACCTGTTCGATTGGAAATTTGGATCTGAATTTGAGCAAGGGTTGCAGGTTACCGTTTGAGGGGATACTGAATTGACCTGTCTTGCAATTTATCGTGGAGGCGATGCGTTGCCATCGGCTCATTGAGCATTGATCAAGTTGACAATCGGCAAAGTCGATGAGGGAAATCGGCTAAAGGAAATCGGCAAAATCAAAGGGAGTTCTTCATTAATAATGAGATCTTCAGAGCTGATTGCTCTCAAAAGGAAGAGCCAGGGGATACATTTCCCCATCTACTACTGATCCTATGCTAAGGATCCTAGCTATGGGCGTCGCTGCCCTCGTCGTCGCCGATCGTCGCCGTCAGCACTACTCCGTGAGCTCGTCGTCCCGCGCCGCCGGCGGGCCTCGTTGTCCTCGTCTCCTCGTCGGCATCGTCGTCGCTGTCAAGTCGGCCGAGGTTTCCGGCCAGGAGAAGCGCTTGGCCGGCGGCTCGTCGGAGAGGTGTCGTCCTCCTCATCCTCTTCCCCCTTCTCCTCCTCGGAGGTGAAGTCGCCCCGGGAGAAGCGATCGTCATCGCTCTCCTCTCCGTTCCCGTCGGCGAGAGCGAGGTCACTCTCCCGTCGGTCAAGGATTTGTCATCCTCGGACCAGACGGAGGAGTCGTGGTCTTCATTGTCCCACGCCGTTGGGGCGAGGATGTCGTACGCCGCTGCGTGCCCCACTCTGGTGTCGACTCTCGAAGGGGAGAGGACACGTAGGAAGAAGACCGACGAAGAGGAGGAGGAAGAAGAAGACATGGTGGCAGAGGAGGGCTTTGGAGTGCTAATGCGAAGGGGATGAAGAAGGGAACTGCAAGATGCGGTTAAAATAGGCGATATAGTGGAGATTTAATGCTCGAGCAGTTTTCGAGGATGTGGTGCCAAAAGTCAGTCGTGCAGAAAGAGAGAAGGCAAGGCATCATGATGAAGAATACTGCGACGATTCTGCCACAACATGACCCTTCGAAGGAAAAAAACAGGTGGTTTTGAAATTATCATTACCAAAACCAGGGGGCATGTGTTATCACCAAATTTTGGCCAAATCGGGAGATGGGCCGTAAGTGAAGATGGGCTTGAAGGATATACACGTGGAAGCGTCTTTGAAGTGGCCTTGTGAAGAGTTTGGGCTAGATTACCCGTGTATCGTAAATATAGTAGATTGCATCTTAGTTTAAAATTAAAAGATAGAGTTTAACCCGTGCAGGTTAGGTGCCCCGAATTAGAAAGTCCCTTGGACTATAAATATGTATCTAGGGTTATCGAAAAAGGAGGACAATCACGTTCACAACAAACACAAATCAGGCGCATCGCCACCCCTCGAGGGTTTCTTCAGGTAAGCATCATGCTGCCTAGATCGCATCTTGCGATCTAGGCAGCACGTTTATTCGTTTACCTTGTGTTGCTCGTCCTGAAGCATTGTTGATGGCGAGTAGCACTATTTATCATAGGTGTTTTGGGGCTTGCATGGATGTTTTTCTTATACATGCTTGCTTAGCTATGCTGCCCCGATATCTAGCTGCCCTTATACCTAGGTATGGGCAGGCCTTGCTTGTTCGTTATTTAGTAGATCCAATCTGTTATAGTTGCTCCTTGATTCTTCAAGGGTTTATATCGTATGGTTAGGCCTTGCAAACGGGTTGAACGATCCGGTAGTACGTAAGGTATGGTTTGTTAGTCCTAAGAGGGATGTTCGGAATTAACTTAACGTTGGTTTTTAGGCCTCTTTAGGGTTAGTTTTCCATTATCTTTCGTGTCTATTAGGCTCAACTACGCGCAGGATGTTCCGATCATGCGGTGAAAACCCTAAACTGTCGTAGATTAGATTAACTTTATATTGATCAAGCAGGAGCCCCATGTCATCGTTAACCCGACGTAAGCCATGGGGCGATCGGCTCTGAGCCGATCCACGGAACCTGAGAGCCGATAGGGCTCGTATTTAATGTTTACGTGTGCCATGCAAGAAACTAATCGAAGCAATCCAACACCTTCCGACCAGGTATAGGTCGGGTGCCCTTGCAACCGCCAGGACGTGTGCGGAACATTTGCGGGACGACGTCGAGGGATCAGGGCCCCCTGCAGTCTTGGAAGCCTCCCGGCTCTTCGTGTTGCTTAACCACTGCTCGCTGGTGGGTTTTGGCAGGCAACATAAGGTGCTTCTAACTAAATATAATTTAACTAAACGGAAGTGGAAGGGATGTCAAAATTGTTGTTTTTGTGATTCCACAGAAACCGTTAATCATTTATTTATTGAATGCCTTTTTTCTAAGATAGTTTGGCGTATGATGTACCTTACTTATAACATTCCTCCGCCAGCTAATATTACTAATATGTTTGGTAGATGAAATGGAGTGAGGAAAGATGATAAATTGAAAATTCGAATTGGTGTTTCTACCCTATGTTGGGCTATTTGGAGAACTAGAAATGATATTATCTTTAATAAACAATCTGGAACAAAAAATTTGCAGGCTATCCGGCGAGCTGCTCATTCAATCCAGCAATGGGTTTTGCTTCTCTCAGTGGAATTGCGGGAGGATATGGTTATTGGATGCAACCGGATGCTAGCGGTTGCCCAGGACTTCTTTTTCCAGGCTACTAGGTGGCGGCATCTTAATAGGATTGCAAATGCATAGCTTTTCTATTTGCCATATTTTTAGCTGGTTGATTCATGTATCGACCCTAGCTTTTCCGTGATTGTAATAACTGATATTGGATCCTTTGTGACTTGATACTTAGTTTTTTAATAAAGAAAGCCGTGTGCATCTATTGATGCAGAGGCTGGGGCTATGCTCCTTTATCGAAAAAAAAGAAAAGGAGAGGCCCTATTCCTAGCATGCTATCTAGCATTCGACATTTTGCGAACAACTAACTGATCACCACCATGTTTCTTTTTGCCCTCCATGGAAACAACAATGCTGCAATACAACAAAAAACAAATGTTAAAGCATCAAATGCAAGCAAAAAAAAATTGTAGGAAAACTCCATTACACATTCAACAAAAACACAAATTGAGGGATACAGTGTGTTCATTATTACTAGATAACAAAAAACATGATAATGAGAAAATTTCTTAGTGACATCAATGATAACAAGTCGAAAATCAAATAACAACCCAAAAAAGGGGTTGGTTAATATATCAAGCCCACCCAAAATACCCACTGTAAAGAGAAATCAGCACCAGCAACAACATATGGAGGGGTACAATGTGTTCATCATTACCAGGTAACAAAAACACATGATAATGAGAAAAATTCTTAGTGACATAAATGATAACAAGTCGAAAATCAATAAATAATGCAAAAAAAGGGGTTGGTTAATATATCAAGCCTACCTAATCCCCACTGTAAAAAGAGAAATCAGCACCACCAAGAACATATGGAGGTCTACAATGTGTTCATCATTACCAGATAACAAAAACACATAATGATGATAAAAATTCTTAGTGACATCAATTATAACAAGTCGAAAATCAATAAAAACCCAAAAAAAGGGTTGGTTAATATATCAAGCCCACCCAAATCCCCACCGTCGACAGAAATCAGCACCACCTCTGACTAGTTGCTGCTACAAACCCTAGAAATTATGCATGAACTGCAGTGCAACGGGCCAAGCATATCTACAGTGAACATGAACATGGAACGGAGACAACAAAATTACAGCCGCCCCAAACAGAGGTTTGTGAACCGAGCGATGGAGCAGGAACCTAGGCGGAGAATAAATCCGCCCAACAAATTGAACAAATAACCACATATATCTACACAAAAATCCCATCAATTTTTGATATATGGTGGAACAAACCTCGCTGGACAACCAAATCGGCCGCCGACTACTACATCGAACCAGATCTGGCAACTAGATCTCGTTCGAATACTAACCTTACAATGGCGGAAACGATTGACCCTTGCTTCTGAACTGAGAGCGAAAGAAATCGAGGTCGCGCGCTCTAGCCATAGGGAATCGGCCCCTCGCCGTCGCCCTCTGTGTCGGAGCTGAATGGCAGGAGAACAGGGGAGAGAAGAGAACTGACGGAAGGAGGGGAACGCGATTTCCGATTCAAAATATTTCGAAAAAGGCGGGCCGAAAAAGGAAAGTCGAACGGTTACCAGAAAAGGAAAGAGACGCGGCGCGGCGAAACGGAATTGAAGTCGCGCTGTCACGGGAGCGCTCCGCGATGACAGAAACCAACCGCTCGAGCTGTTGAGTGCCAAGGAGGGGATTCGCTCTTTGCCATCCACATCAGATTCTACTCTGCGCAGTAACGAGGAAAGATGATAAAACCGTCTCGATCCAACTCACATAATAATGTCTCTACACTTGATCCAGCTGTAGATCATTACTTTCCATACACATTATCCAATTAATTACTCACATAATGTTAATAAGAGTAGAGTCTAGCTATTTCAAAAAAAAAAAAAAAGAGTAGCTACTATGTAAGATAAGATACATTCGGATGGTGAAACGACATTTTAGACTAGCCTAAAAACGAACAACTCACTCCCACATTATTCAGTCATCTACCTACTATCAATTCAAGGATATTAAATTAACTATGGCCTACTAGCTCAACTATATGCCTAAATTTTGCATGCATGCCCTCGTGCGTGCCACATCCCCCGTCAAAGGCACGGTATGAACTCACACTCTCTCCAGGCCTCAACCCTCGGTCTAAACCTCCCAACTACCCATGGTCTAAGCGTGTGTCCCTGTTTCCTCCAGTTTTCCAAGCTTCAGCTTTTTTTTTTTTAAAAAAAAGGAGGTTTTACCGTCAGCCTATGCATCCGAAACAGGTGACATCACGCAGTCACCGTTTTCCTTCTTGACTATCATTTCATATTTGGGTCAAACAGTATGTCTGTATGTGTGTCGGTAAGGCCTCATGTCTCAATAAGTATATCCATGTGTTCACGTACTGAAATGACGAACTAGTCAATACAAACGTACGTAGAGGAACACTGATATACTAATTCACTAGAGCCTTGACACGATCTGAGTTTTTCCTTTAATAAATATACTAGCAGATGAGGGCGCGGCGGCACGCCGCGCTAATTATGGAGATGATGGTTGAAATATGTAGGAACATGTTTGATTTTTTTTGTTTAAGTAGTGAGTTGTAGGATGGTTGTTCATAATATTTGATACTCGAGATGATGGTTGTAATATTTAGGACCATATTTGTTTATTTTGTTTATGTAGTGAGCTGTAGGATGTTTGAAATCATGTTAAATTATTGGCTATGATGTGGAGATTTGATAGTAAACAGACGATAAGCAATGTATTAAAATAGCCAGAAGTGAGTGGGCTATTGCTTTTTATGGTGGAAAGATCCAAGGAATGGAACTAATCAGCTTATTTTCACAAAAAGTGGGTATAATAGGGACTTGACTAAGGATTCATTTTATTTTCACAAACAGTGGGTACAATAGTGACTTTTACTATGGATTTTACTAAGTTCGGTACATAGGAAGCAACCGAAAGCTGCTAGCATAGCTGCCTTCTTTCCTTTGAATAGTTCTTCAGGGCTTTCATCATCCTTATTTCCATCATCAACGCTCTGTCCTTATGCTATCTTGACAGTACTTGATCATGCGCATCTAGTTCTTCCAAAACCAACATGAAACCAGTATGTGCTTACTTCCATCATCAACTAACTTTGCTGTCCACACCAACATTGGTCTTCTATGTTCGACTGCAATTGATTTATCACTTGTGTAGTAGCATCTGGACAGATCAGGCGCCATCTCTGGAGAGTTCGATGAGGTTTAATCCATTGCACCAACATTATTTTGTAAGTAGTCATCCCAAGTAGGAACTATTTGCCTTTCAACTAAGATTTAAGAAACAAAATTGATAGTCATTAGTAGCAAGAAGGTGTATGCTTTCAACCGAGAATTAGCAAATATGTTTCACATAGTGGGCACATGTGAGCCGTCGCTAGCTTTGTTTTTCCCGATTCAAATTATGTGTTTTACCATGTAGCCTATCTAAACTACATACTTATGGTCACAGTAATGCATATTTATTTTGCCCGTCAAAAAATGCATATTTATTTTGCACCAGTGGTGCATTTCTATATACACCCTATGTAATCGCCTTTATACATGACTACCTTTGAGCTTCAGTTTCGGCAATTTGTGCAATTTTAATTCAGTTCATAGAAATTGCAACTTTAGCAGAAATCCATGAACAAATGATAATACCATTTTAAAGTATATCTTGTGTGCGAAGTATCCACTAAATCATAGGCCAAACATATCGAAAATGTCTGCTACAAAAACAACAGTAAAACTGAATCATATGCCTGAAATCATCAGAATTTTGGACATGTCGGAAAACATGTCTGAGGTGTAATCTGAATAGTTTGTCAAATAAAAAAATGTAGTTACTTTTTTTTTAAGAAAACGCTATGACATTGTGTCTCTTTTCATTGCATAGAAGAAGAGTACATGACTCCTAGGAGGGGAGAAACATCAAAGAACATTAAGATTGAAGCTAAAACAACATTAAGATTGAAGCATCAGACTCCGTACCTTGCAGTATGCCCGCACAAGGTAGCACCAGTTTCTGGTCTAGCTGGCACAGGTCCAAAGAACATCATTAGGCGCAGAGGGCTCAAAGAATGAAGCTAAAACAACATTAAGATTCAAGTATCAGACTTCATACCTTGCAGTATGCCCTCAGAAGGTAGCACCTCTGGTCTACCTGGACACAAGGATCAAAGTAGAGAAGCAAGAAAACAAAAGATAACTTGTAACATTTATAGCAATAAATTTAACATCTGAAACAAAGTAATTCAATTGAACACTACAATAATTTACAAATGAACATAATATGAAAAAAGAAACCATATAGCTTTTGTTTGACCTCTCTTCCTATACAGATCACATAAGATAAGAAATCATATTAAACAATGTTCAAATACCAGAAGCACATCATTTTTTATCTTATGAACTCATGTACTTAAGGCAGGTATGAAGCAAAAAAAAAAAAAGGAAAGAAAGTCATTTTTTCTTATCTTATGAATTCATGCACTGTGGGAGGTCCACACCGACATTCAATTTTGCTTTCGAAAAATTAGTGAATAAAACTTATATGATAAACTAAGAATAAAAAATACATACCATTTCAATAAATTAAGATAAAGCAAGTAAATGCATTAATACATATAGAGATTCAAATGCGTAAGTATTTTATATGTGATAACGAATACTTTTAAGCTGACCATTTTCTTCGTGTCATATCTAGTAATAGAACCAACAGTCGAATCACATTGTTGTCCAAGCCACAAAGCTTCGCTACCGAGGAAGAGGTTCTCCGTGACATTGAAATGCACAGGTAAAATATCTATGCTTATGATCAAAGTATCGAAATGGCTGAACATAAAAAGATTGACCCAATATACCACCCAATATATTGACTGTTTAGTTGTATGTTAAACTGAATACAGTATGAAGTATGAGCAAAGCAGTATCCTCTATACAATTTTCATATCATCAGGCTATTCAACAACTCTTCAGGCGGCGATCTGAAAAGTGTCTCCTTATATGTCAATTTTCTGTTCCTGAATATATAGTTAGGAAAGGATGGTTAAGATTCTTGCCTAACTATCTTAACATTCCCGCTCATTCTTAACATAACTATGTTCTGAAATCTGAAAAGTGGGTCCTTATATAGATACAACACATTGCGTATAGTTACACGACGTGATTAAGAAGTTATAGTTGTGGGAAGAGTACACACATTAGCTGTTCGTCCTTATATATTTTCCTACAAGATTATAGCTAGTAGGATTGTGTGACATAACCGTTAGATTAGCTAGTGCTATAACTTACATTGCTGCTTCATTACATAGAGCTACCTAACTGGCAGATCAGCTAGTGGTACCGATGTACGCTTTTTTTTTAGATGGTACTGATGTACGCTGGTACTTATTACTTATCAGATTAGGTAAGATGGGCGCTCCAGTTATTTTTGTGTCTGAGTTATCAATGGCTGGAATTGCAGTTTGGGATGGGGAAGCAAGGACAGGCGCAGAATTTTGTCCTTACTGGAAGGCATGGTGAGCGGCAGGGGAAGGTGCTGCATTGGGCTCATCTTCTCCTTGCATGGTCGTGGGAGTAATGTTTTGTGCGTGCACATAAATGAACTAAAATCAGAAGAGAAAAGCAAGCAGTAAATATATAGAGACCATGGCTCAATACTAAGTTAACTGATTACAACGGTAAGGAATAATATAAAGACATATGAGACAGAAGATAGTCTTCAGTACATTGATTATAACCACACAGGGCAACACAAAGTACAAAAAAGAAACTACTTGTTTGACTACAACATATAAAGACTGCCTCAGAATACATCCTGAAACAAAGGAACAACAAACTACTTGTTTGACTACATACCATATGTATATTGCAGAACATACCTCTACATGCAGGGTGCAGCGAGATTTACCGTGAACAGTCAATTACTTTATGATATATCACGTTTCCTGTCTCCAGGTCATTCACCGTCCCCATCTGTTACGTCAAGGCTGATTGCGGCAGTCGATATATACCAAGTTAAAACAACCTCCAGCTACCCTCTCTATGATGCCAGCCCAAGGGAGTATGAGGAAAGAAGAAACCAGGTAGTGATGCAAATTAGTTTAACAGTTGGTCACAAAGTTCAACTTTTATATGAGCTAGTATCGAGGAAAAGAGATCACTTACTGATACTTGTGCTTGCATATTGCCTCTGAATTATTTCCGGGAAGCCAATAACCCAGTTTGCAACATTTTCAGTAGCTCGGCCAGGCTGGTAAACTGATAAATCTTCTCCCACAATAACAGAAGACCCCAACATTACTATCAGGCCTAAATGCTTCTGCTGGTATCAAATAGACAGTCAGATGTTCCAAATGACTGTAACTGTTTGAAAGAGAGGTTTGTGTTATGCTGGCTAAATACATTCATACTTAGAAAATATATTATGTAGCTTCTATACCTCACATGAAATTTCATAATACTATCTAGTTAGTGCATACATGTATGGACCTAAAGGACTAAAATATTCTGAAGTTGCAGTTTGTGTATAGTCAGAGCAGTTACGGATATAATTCATGGCAATTACTGATAGTGGTGTACAGTCTGAGGTGCAGCCTCAGGATGAGGGGCTCTGGCTAGTTACATCTTTATTTCTCCAAAACCATCACTATCAGCAAGACATCTTTGTGGTATATCAGATACTTCATGGCCAGAAGAAGGCATGGAAAGAAGGAAAGATAACTTACCAAATGGAGAAAGCCTAAAAGTAATGGATCATGCCCCTGCTATCCATGCAAGTAGGTTGCAATAATGGGCTCAAACTTAGGATCATTAGGTAACAATGAAAACTCAAGGTAAAAATTCAACGGCTCTAAAAACCTGAACAGAGTTTTGATCTCACTTCCACGTGTTCTACACTGCAAATCTAGCTTACAACACTAAAGATAAGACCAATCATTTACTTTGTTGAGATAAGAGAAAAGAAACTAAATATCATATAAATTAACAATCGGAAAACTAATCACACATCAAGAAAATATATGAAGAGTTCAATTTCCTAATGTAAAAGACTCTCTGCTACATATGAGCAAAAAAAAGGAAAAGCAATACAGGGGAAACATTCTGAACAAAAAATTTACAACAACACAATACCTGCAAAAATTAAAATTTATAACCACTGTTGTTCTTGTGTTAAGGTACCATAGTTGTTGAAACCTGTCGATCTAGTTCTTGAAAAAGTATTCTCAACTTGTTTTGATGGTAGGTACACACACTGCCTACATATTATTCTGGCTGAATCTCTATTGCACACTAAGAAGGAACATCAAACCATGAAGGAAACTAAAATCGGAAGGATGCCACTGTAGTAGGTAATAGCACCAGCGCTGCAGGATGGTCTTCAGTTAATTCAGAGTATAATAAAGTTCTAACTAACTTGAGTTGACCACAAACGATCATACGACAACAATGTATGGGCGTTGGAAAAAAATGTGAGCAGTAGCATAAACATGCACCAAATAGAACTTCAGTTTCAGTTTTTACAACTTCAGTTTTGCATGCAGTAGCTTATGTTAACAAAGCAAATGACAGAAACTTATTAAAAGGAGGAAAATCAGGCTAGTGCACACAATGGACCAGAGAAGTCATTTCACCATAGAACTAAGTTGGCTTAGGATGATAAAATCAAGAAACCCCTGGATGATTGACTCCAGCTGCCTTGTATAACCGAGCAGTCTACAGTTGCATTCTTTCCAAAGAAAAGTAAGGTAGAGACAAAAGATCAGAAACGAAACTTGCTTGAAAAGATCAAACCAGAACAAACTAATGAAGGGAACCATAATCTTTTTTCTTGCCAATATGCATCCATGTCTAAAAACAAAGCATAAGCTTCCAGCCCCTTATACATCCATGGCAAAAGTTTCAGAGGTAAACCTGATTGCTTTAATATCTCATCTGAATCTCCTGGAGCTGTGGCTGCAAATTCTGCATGGCCAGGGTCGATTCGACCTTACAGCAGATAAGAAGCACATTTGTCAGTTCACGGACATGTGTTAGAGAATGTGCATCGGCTTGATGCAAATCAGCCTAGAACGTTCGTCTGCTGCTTTGTTTACGGTATACCTTGAGTACGACTTCCATGGCGTCGGAGATGAACCCCAGCCACCCACCACTCTTCTGCACCGCCTGCTTGACATCCCCTCCCGCTCCCTGGCCCCGGCGACGACGGCATCAGTGTCTTGAAAACCGCAATGCCGGCGAAAGGAGGGTGGCCCCGCCGGCGACCACCACCACGATGCACGCTCGTGGGATTGCCTACATCCAAAATAACAGTCCACAATAAGGAAACACTGAACCAATGCTTACAGCAAGGAATTTGTGTAGGATAACGTAGCATAGAAAACAAAATTTTTCCTACCGCGAACACGAAATCCAAGCCAAGATGCAATCTAGAAGACGGTAGCAACGAGGGGATGATCAAGACTAACCCTTGAAGAGATTCCAAAGCCTATAAGAGTAGGCTCTTATTGCTGCGGTAGACGATCACTTGCCGCTTGCAAAAGCGCGTAGAAGATCTTGATCACGATCGCTTCCGGCGCCACGAAAGGCAGCACCTCCGTGCTCGGTCACACGTTCGGTTGTTGATGAAGACGACGTCCACCTCCCCGTTCCGGCGGGCAGCGGAAGTAGTAGCTCCTCTTGAATCCGACAGCACGACGGCGTGGTGTCGGTGGTGGTGGAGAAATCCGGCGGAGCTTCGCTTAAGCGTGCGGGATGTGGTGGAGGGAGAGACCGCTAGGGTTTGGGGAGAGAGGGGGGTTGGGCGCCGGCCCTCTAAGGGTGCGGCCAAGGCTGAGGCTTGAAGTGGTCAGCCCCCTCTATGCCCCTCATTATATAGGTGGAAGCCCCAAGAGTTCTAGTCCAAGTCTTCGAATAAGACCCCAACACTAAAACCTCCCAAAAGTGGGAAACCTACTCAGGGGGAGTCCTACTCAAGGTGGGACTCCCACCTTTTTGAGGTGGGGCTGGCCACCCTAGGGGAGTCCACCTTGGACTCCTCCTTTAGGGTTGGCTGGTCATGCAAGTGGAGTCTCTTTGGGACTCCACTTTCCAAAGTGCCATTCTTCCGGACTTTTCTAGAACCTTCTAGAACCTGCCATAAATGCACGGATCATTTCCAAACTTGGAATATGACTTCCTATATATGAATCTTATTCTCAGGACCATTCCGGAACTCCTCGTGATGTCAGGGATCTCATCCGGGACTCCGAACAAATATTCGAACTCCATTCCATATTCAAGTTCTACCATTTCAACATCCAACTTTAAGTGTGTCACCCTACGGTTCGTGAACTATGCGGACATGGTTGAGTACTCACTCCGACCAATAACCAATAGCGGGATCTGGAGATCCATAATGGCTCCACATATTCAACGATGACTTTAGTGATCGAATGAACCATACACATATATTACCAATTCTCTTTGTCTCGCGATATTTTACTTGTCCGAGGTTTGATCTTCGGTATCACTCTATACCTTGTTCAACCTCATCTCCTGACAAGTACTCTTTACTCGTAAGTGGTATGTGGTCTCTTATGAACTCATTCATATGCTTGCAAGACATTAGAACGACATTCCACCGAGAGGGCCCGAGTATATCTATCCGTCATCGGGATGGACAAATCCCACTGTTGATCCATATGCCTCAACTCATACTTTCCGGATACTTAATCCCACCTTTATAGCCACCCATTTACGCAGTGGTGTTTGGTGTAATCAAAGTACCTTTCGGTATAAGTGATTTACATGATCTCATGGTCATAAGGACTAGGTAACTATGTATCGAAAGCTTATAGCAAATAACTTAATGACGAGATCTTATGCTACGCTTAATTGGGTGTGTCCATTATATCATTCACACAATGACATAACCTTGTTATTAATAACATCCAATGTTCATGATTATGAAACTAATCATCCATTAATCAACAAGCTAGTTTAAGAGGCATACTAGGGACTTCTTGTTTGTCTACATATCACACATGTACTAATGTTTCGGTTAATACAATTCTAGCATGATATATAAACATTTATCATAAACATAAAGATATAAATAATAACCACTTTATTATTGCCTCTAGGGCATATCTCCTTCAGTCTCCCACTTGCACTAGAGTCAATAATCTAGTTTACATTTGTAAAGATATAACACCTTGGCCTTATGGTGCTTTATCATGTATTGCTCACGGGAGAGTTTTTAGTCAACGGATCTGACGCTCAGAAACGTATGTATTTTGTAATTCATTTGCGTCTCAACGCATCACTCATTTCCAAATGAGTTGGCATTAAATATGTTTGATCTTATGGTGGAACCTTAATTCCGCGGTCTGAAATAAGTCACTAATATTGTCATATACAATATAGCTTCAAAGTTCGACACTATCGGAACTACACCAAGTTCTCAAAGAACTTCTTGACTCAACATCCTCAGTCATTTGTCAAAACAAATGACATACTCTGCCTTCGTTTTGTAGAATCCATCACAATATTTAGAACTCTTCTAAATCTAACATAGACAACTTCTAGTTCATTGTGCTACCTTTAAAACAACACTTAGTCTAATTTGAGATTGAAATTCTATTTTGATATGTGACAAAATAAATATCGGTGTAACACCTTACAGCGATTTGTTTGTCATTTCTTCATACAAAAATATATATGTATATCCTTAGTTCTTCTAAAGTACTCAAGGATATTCTTACTGTCGTCCTATGATCATCTTATGAATCATTCCGGTATATGCTCATAACATTTTAGAGCACAAGATATCTGATTTTGTACATTTTATTTGTGATCTAAAATCACTCATGTATTTTTACTCATCGAGTGTCAGATACACTCAAGTCTTGTCAAACCTTCACATGACAAGAATATTTTCTTAATATTTCTATATTGAACTATTTCAATATCCATTCTATGTACTTTGACTTAAACTTATTATGTGTTTCAATCTATCTTCATAGATCTTGACACTAAATATGTTTTAGTCCATATCCTTTCATTGAAGTTAATTTTCAATGAAACCTTTTAATCAAGTATATAATTACATCATTTATAACCAACTATATGTCATCTACATAAAGTATTATAAATATGTCTTAGCGCTCCCACTTAATTTCTTCATCGTTTTTGATGAAATCAAAACTCTTTGACTATTTCATCGGTGAAGATTCTAACTCCGCGATACTTACTTCATCCATTGAAGTTCGTATACCTATCTAGTATTCCACGGACCAGCAAAACTCTTGGTTGTATCTTGTATACACCTTTAATACACACTTCTGTTAAGTAGTGTATTTTGCCACTCTACTAACATATCTCACAAAAGAAATATGTAGTGATTACTAGAATAATCCACATAGACTATAAGCATTGCTACGGAAGATTTAATCTTATCGTAGTCAACTCTTTGAACTTTGTCGTAAACAACTTTTCGACAAGTTGAGCTTCTTCAAGGATATTTCATCCAAGTCCATCAATTTCATAGATCCATTTACTTTCAAAAAGTATTCATCTATCTTGGATTTCATGGCGTATAGCCATTTAACGAGTCAGGGCCCATCATAACTTCTTTGTTTGTAGTTGGTTTATTATTGTTCAAAATCAATCCTTTGTCCACAAATCTTTTATTTGATCACAAAGTAAACCATACCTACAAGGTTCAATATGTACTTCGATCTCCATGGCTAAAACACTTTGTAGTCATGGGAGCCATGATCGTCGTGCTTCGAAACCAATTCCAATCTTTGCTATTATTCGATCATTATGCTCAGGTTCATAAACCTTATCAAATTATATTGTCCTCCCACTCAAAAACTTCACTAGAAACAATTTCTTGGAAATAAGAAACATTGACAAACACTTTTGTCTTTGTCTCGTGGGAAGAATTCCCAATTAAATCTCTGGGATAACCAACAAAGACATTCATCCGATTTTGGTTGTAAACTCTTAGACCAAAATTTAAAGAAAAGACTATTAAGGTTTATACCCATGTCATAACTTGTATGATGTCATTTCATCGGATCATGATGATGCTCTATTCAGTGTAAAAGCGGTAGTCACTAAAGCATAATCCACAAAAATATAATGGCATCAATATTTTATCTCATCATTGATCCAACAAGGTTTGGATACATATCTCGGATACTATATCATCATTATGATACTCCAAGAAATGTGAGTTGTAGAATAATTTCATAACTCTCTTAGATGTTCGCTAAAACTCGTAATTCAAATATTTCCACCATGATCCAATCATAGATATTTGACTTTTCTATTACGTTGATTTCCACTTCATGTTGAAATTTATTTGAACCCATTCAAATGTTTCAAACTTCTTCCTTATCGAATATATCCATATATATACTCAATTCATTGTTGAAAGTTTTCATGAAGTAGAAGAATCTCCACACAACTATGCTCGGTGAACCATATACATCATTATGTATTTTTCCACTAAGTTTGTTGCCCGTTCAACTCTTGGCCTATGAACGGTATTTTAATCATTCTCTTTAGAAAAGATTTGCAAGCGTCAAATGATTCAAAAATCAAATGACTCCAAAAATCCATTTGCATGGAGTTCCTTCATGCGTTCCTTTCTAACATGACCTAAATGGCGGTTCCACAAATAAGTGGAATTCAAATCATTTGCCTTATGGCATTTTAGCGTCAGTTTTATGTATGTGTGTTTCACCATTAAGATTTATAATAACTTATCCATCGTACATGGAGTAATGTCATAATTTGAACAACTCATTGTTTTCATTTGACCAGAGCAAAATAACAATTATTAAGTTCTTTATTATAAATTCTAAGGGCTAGATAGAATGCCAACGACGAACATAATAACACTTTATTTTGTTCCAGACGTGCTTCTATCATATTCCTTGTCAGTCACTTAGGCCATTGTATTCTTGTATTGCGTTGTTTTGTATGACACTTCATACCAACCAATATGGTACTAATACCCAAGAATTTCATTGTGTGACTTAACTAGGAATACAACCATAACATGTATATCATTTATACACACCTGAGCTAGACTTTCTAGTCTTTTCTTTTCTTTTTGCCAAAATATCTTTTGCAGTTTCTCTTTTAGCTTTCCTCATTATTCAGAAAAACACTTCAACATTAATAACTTCTAGGTTTGTTGGTCAAATACCAATAACCTTGAGGTTCTTACTTTGAAGTTGATCATCATATGACAAGTGTTCCAGATTTCACTATTAGTAACTTTGTAATATGATGAACAATTTCACTCATAATTTTATCCATCATATCATGACGACTTTCCGAGACCATGTCTGTACATGCTAGGCTCGTAAAGTTTTAACCTTAGTATTTGCATGTGCAAATCTAGGTTGCACCCGTTGTATGCACTCGTAGAATCTATCACACCGATCATCACGTGATGCTTGAAACGACGAGTCTTAACGGTGCATATTAGATGGTCACTTCATGGATATGCGAATATTGTTAGTGCCCCAATAGTTGGAGGAGGGCCAGCGTCTTCAACCTTCATACATTCCCATAAAACTTATAGTTTATGTAGTCTCACCAAATTATATTCTATCTTGTAATAAGGTCTTAGATATCACATATATCTCATACCTTGATTATTTCTAAAACTAAATTTTCAGCTCCTTACTTTTCAAACAAATTTGAACTTCAAGTTTGACGGAGACAAGATAACTTTAGGTACTAATTGAAAACATAGCTCTTTGAATCAACAATGTGAGGTTTACTAAAAGTTTGCAATAGGACTTAATCAATTCTTGATTCTTTAACAATACGGTACCAATCCGTAAATTCTTGTCAGATTTTAACAGTATTTCTATCTCAATAACAAGACTAGCGCATGGTAGAAAACGGATGCCAATACTACAAAATTAATTCAAAATACTACTCAGACTATGTTTATGATAATAAGTTCATGTTTTAATCTAATTACTAATGAACTCCCACTTAATACAACATCCCTCATAGTTGTTAAGTGGTACACGATCCAAATCCACTACACCAAAACCGATCATCACGTGAGATGATGTAGCTTCAATGGTGAACATCAACATGTTGATCATATCATCCATATGACTCGTGTTCAACCTTTCGGTTTCCGTTGTCCAGACCATGTCTGTACATGCTAGGCTCGTCAAGCAAACCCAAGAGTATTTCCGCGTGTGCAACATGGCTTCCGTTATGTGAATCGTTGAATCTATCACATCCGATCATCACGAGATGCTTTGATCGACGAACTGTTACAACGGTGCATCAACAAGGGGAGAACACTTTATTATCTTGATATTAATGTGAGGGATCATCTTATAATGCTAACGTCGCGATCTAAGCAAAATAAGATGCATAAAGGATTAACATCACATGCGGTTCATATGTGATATGATATGGCCCTTTTGTCTTTGCGCCTTTGATCTTCATCTCCAAAGCAAGGACATGATCTCCATCATCAACGGGCATGATCTCCATCATTGTCGGCGTAGCGTCAAGGTTCATGGCGCCGTCTTCATGGTTGTTCACCTCATGTAGCAACTATTACAACTACTTTGAAATACTACTCAACATGAAAATTAAAGACAACCATAAGGCTCCTGCCGGTTGCCACAATACAATAATGATCATCTCATACATATTCATCATCACATTATGGCCATATCACATCAAACCATGCAAAAACAAGTTAGACGTCTCTAATTTGGTTTGCATATTTCGTGGTTTAGGGTTTCGTGTAAGATCTAATCTACCTACGAGACATGAACCACAACGGTGATACTAGTGTTGTCAATAGAAGAGTAAGTTGAATCTTCACTATAGTAGGAGAAACAGACCACCCGCAAAGCCTCTTATGCAATACAAGTTGCATGTCGAACGAGAACAAGTCTCATGAACGCGGTCATGTAAAGTTAGTCGAGCCGCTTCATCCCACTATGCCACAAAGATGCAAGTACTCAAACTAAAGACAAGAGCATCAACGCCCTAACCATTGTGTTCTACTGTTGCAACCATCTATGCATAGACACGGCTCGATACCATTGTAGGATAACGTGGCATAGAAAACAAAATTTTCCTACCCTTTTGAAATCAAGCCAAGACCAATCTGAGGAAACGGTAGAGGATGATCAAGACTAACCCTTGAAGAGATTCCAAGCCTATAAGAGTAGGCTCTTATTGCTGCGACGATCACTTGCGCTTGCAAAAGCGTGAAGATCTTGATCACGATCGCTTACGGCGCCACGAACGGGCAGCACCTCGTACTCGGTCACACGTTCGGTTGTTGATGAAAACGACGTCCACCTCCCGTTCCGCGGGCAGCGGAAGTAGTAGCTCCTCTTGAATCCGACGGCACGACGGCGTGGTGTCGGTGGTGGTGGAGAAATCCGGCGGAGCTTCGCTAAGCGTGCGGGGTGGTGGAGGAGAGAGACCGCTAGGGTTTGGGGAGAGAGAGGGGGGTTGGGCGCCGGCCCTCTAAGGGGTGCGGCCAGGCTGAGGTGCAAGTGGTCAGCCCCTCTCTATGCCCCTCATTATATAGGTGGAAGCCCCAAGAGTTCTAGTCCAAGTCTTGAATAAGACCCCAACACTAAAACCTCCCAAAAGTGGGAAACCTACTCAAGGGGGAGTCCTACTCAAGGTGGGACTCCCACCTTTCCTTGAGTGGCTGGCCGGCCACCCTAGGGAAGTCCACCTTGGACTCCTCCTTTGGGGTTGGCTGGTCATGCAAGTGGAGTCTCTTTGGGACTCCACTTTCCAAAGTGAATTCTTCGGACTTTTCTAGAACCTTCTAGAACCTTCCATAAATGCACCGGATCATTTCCAAACTTGGAATATGACTTCCTATATATGAATCTTATTCTCCGGACCATTCCGGAACTCCTCGTGATGTCCGGGATCTCCTCCGGGACTCCGAACAAATATTCGAACTCCATTCCATATTCAAGTTCTACCATTTCAACATCCAACTTTAAGTGTGTCACCCTACGGTTCGTGAACTATGCGGACATGGTTGAGTACTCACTCGGACCAATAACCAATAGCGGGATAAGATCCATAATGGCTCCCACATATTCAGCGATGACTTTAGTGATCGAATGAACCATACACATATATTACCAATTCTCTTTGTCTCGCGATAACTTGTCCGAGGTTTGATCTTCGGTATCACTCTATACCTTGATCAACCTCATCTCCGAAGTACTCTTTACGTACCGTGGTATGTGGTCTCTTATGAACTCATTCATATGCTTGCAAGTTAAACGACATTCTTGAGAGAATTTGAAGTATATCTATCTTAGTCATCGGGATGCATAGACAAATCCTTTATTCGTCCATATGCCTCAACTCAACCTTTCCATACTTAATCCCACCTTTATGGCCACCCATTTGTGGTTGGTGTAATCAAAGTACCTTTCGGTATAAGTGATTTATGATCTCATGGTCATAAGGACTGAGTAACTATGTATCGAAAGCTTATAGCAAATAACTTAATAATGTGATCTTATGCTACATTAGTGGGTGTATTGTCATTATATCATTCACACAATGACATAACCTTGTTATTAATAACATCCAATGTTCATGATTATGAAACTAATCATCCATTAATCAACAAGCTAGTTTAAGAGGCATACTAAGGACTTCTTGTTTGTCTACATATCACACATGTACTAATGTTTCGGTTAATACAATTCTAGCATGATATATAAACATTTATCACAAACATAAAGATATAAATAATAACCACTTTATTATTGCCTCTAGGGCATATCTCCTTCAATTTGAGTAGCAGCAGCTAAGTCAGCCTCGCGCGTGCGCGAGAGTGAGAGAGCAAACAACGGCTAGCCCAGGGCGGGGCCAGGTTTCCCGGGCGCGCGTGTAGGGGCGCGGCCGAGCACCGAGATGGCATGGAAACGAAAGAGGAGGAGGCGCAGAGCTGGACGTGACCTAGCGCCATCCTCCGCATCCGCTTGCCGTGGGGTCCGGACACGCCGGCAGCCACTGCAGCTCCCGCTCGCCGTGATGAAGTACCTACGAGGGGCACAACCCCTACGGGGGTCACAACGCCTATGGAGGCGGCAACACCTTCGACAACCGTGGAGGCGGGAACGGCGGCGGTGGCCGCAACGGAAGCGCCGAGGGACCGCTTTGACCAAGGCACCGCTTTTGCACACATCCAGATCCCACCACGCAACAGTACAAGAAATGAGTATGTCCACCCAGAAGTAAATACCACAGGAAAAACCACATGTCTAATTAAAATAATCACAAACTGCAAGGCATCCCCAGAAGTACACACAAAACAGCAATTGAGCACAGTTAGACACGTGTCAGCATGGAAAATAGGCAACAAAATAATCCAAAAATCTGAGAAAAAAGGAAGCTGTTAAGGTTTAGTATAGTAGTTATATGGCCCTTCCGCAGGCTCCGTGTGGACACTGATTCGATGTCTAGCCCCTGAGTTTGGTCCAGCGCTACGAAGATTGGCGGTACCACAGAAGCTGAGCCAAAATATAACAGTTCGTTGCTACGAAGCTTGACGGTGCCGCAGAGAAGGGACACATAGCATATGGCTGAATCTACATCAACGTGAAACACTTGACTATGCACTCTGATCATACATATAACACACTTGAAAACATTTGCACGTTGTGTGATCAGACAGTGGATCAGCGCAAGAATATAATTTTTCTACCACCTGGTGGATCATTGTGAAGATAAAATGCAACAACGGTGAGCGTTCCGCCAGTATCAAAAGTGGATTTTTGCTCTGCTGGTTAAAGACTATTGCTTCCGAGCGAATTCTTGCTGAATGTGTGTATTGCTGGTTTGTCGCAACTATTACTTTCAAAGATGCCCACATTCACTAGTATAAAATAATTCAGTAGTGGCGTTGAGATTTCATATTTGGTGGCATTGACATGGCATTCCACCGACATGACGTCACTATTGCGGCGTACTGGTGGCGTGGCGTAGCAATTTCGAGTTATGTCAAGAAATAATTTCGTGCAGCAATACAGGTAGTTTTTTTTGGTTCTTTTCATTGATTTATATAGGGGATACATACTGCGTCCAACACGACTCACATGCCCAATACGACGTAGCCTAGTACAACTCTGGTTTTAAAAAATTGACTCATACGTAGTATGAAAATAGACTTGAACACAACCTTTCCTAACACAGCATGCACGAACCGTCCTAACTTTAGTTTCCTAACATCACTCATCGCTATTTGTACTATGTTATTGCTAACATCATGCAGGCTCGTGGTAAATTCACAAGAAGAGGACATGATGGTCCTTACAAAAGTTGCTATCCCAGTATGCAACTTGACGCTGAGCTTGAGAGCTCTTCTCTTATTTTATTTGGTGTATCGGTCTCATCAAACCCCGTGGTTCCATTTGCTGCGGAGGAGTGATCACCGTCCTCGCTAGAGCACTTCATATCAACATAGGTAACTTGCAGCGGTTGGTAGGTTTTTGTCGTCTCGGTTTTGTTACTCTCAATGCTTGCGGCGTGGTTAGGAAGAGGAAATGTAGATATTTTCTTATCAATCTCTCCTTTACCTAATGGTCTATACTTTATCGAGGATGCGCGTTTGCATTACGATACACATGTTGAAGCAAATCTACCCCAACAAGAGGTACCCGAAGAAGATGATGAAACAGAAGAAGAACAAGGACGACCCGAGCAGGAGCAACAGCCGTCAACCTCGCCATCGACCTTCGACTCTCCATTGCAAACCTCGTGCCCCAATTCAACCATTGGAGTGATCAATGGAACTTGAAGGACTTTCCTCCACCACAATAATGAGCATGAATAGGGCTTGCAACAGCCTAAGCTTGGTGATGTGTTCCATAAGCATTTTATTTGCGTAATAATAAAGTTGTATTTCAGCTCTACATGAGATTTGAAACACTCATGTTGGACTTGTTCCAAAACTTTTCTTTCTTACTTGTTTTTTGTTTCGTTTTTCGTTTGTTTTCTTTATCTTCTTTTTGTCAATCTTTTCTTTAAACCCAATTATAAGAAAATACAAAAATATTTTTCCTTTTATCTTTATTCGTGAGAAGTGGATCGCCATTTGCCTCGTTGCTTCAATATTATTAATGAGAGTGATATACTTTGATTTTTCAAGGAACACGTCATAAGGAAGAGAATTGTGAAGTCACTTGCAACGTATGTCCACTTTGGATGTGAGAAATGTTTATGCTAGGTAGTAGTATTTGTAAGATATTGTGCTAGTGGAAGTAAACTAAGGGAGTTATAGTAAAACTTTTTATTTCTATGGATAATTAGTTGTTTAAGCTCTTACTCTAGTTCTTGTAGTTAACCGAGTCTTGCCTTAGAAATAATATTACCAAATAAATATAACAAGAAAAAGTCTGCAATTATAACTTGTACATTGAGGAATTGTCTTACGAGTTTAACCTTGTAGATACTCAACCCATAAATATGATGATAGACTTGATGATACTTTTGAAAGGATTTTTGTTTGATGAAATGAATGTTTAGTGATGATTAAGAGCATGCCAAAATTTGATCTGTTAATCAAAATATGATATTGCTTTATGCATACTCGAATCTCTTTCGCGCCCCTGGTTGCCACAATTCACCTAGCCTACGAACGATCCCCACATAGAAAACTCTTGGATTTCGGCTATTAAGTTGAGTAACATTCCTGGCAGCAATGCTATAATAATAGTGAAAAGTATGCCACTCTCATGGTTTGCGTTGGAAACAAAAAGTGAAACATCACTTTCATGATCGAAGATGGTTATATAATTTTTTTCTCCAAGTCTATTCAGTCTAGTCAAATACACAAAGTTTTGGCATGGTCTCATTACTAATGAGTTGAATTTCTTGAAAAGCAAAAGAATGAAAAGAATTATTTGCTAGCCTTGATTTGTTGATGTGGGTGTTGATAACGCGTGAAGCACACCGTTGGGGAACCCAAGAGGAAGGTGTGATGCGTACAACAGCAAGTTTTCCTCAGTAAAGAAATTAAGGTTATCGAACCAGTAGGAGATGAAGAGCCACGTGAAGGTTGGTAGAGGTGTAGTGTGGCGCAACACAGAAGGTGATTAAGCGCTCTTTGGTGGAACCTGCACAACACAATCCACGTACTTTGCCCCAACCCAACAATTGAGGTTGTCAATCTCACCGGCTTGCTGAAAACAAAGGATTAAACGTATGGTGTGGAGAATGATGTTTGTTCGCGAAAAACGAAATTATAGTAGATTGTATTTCAGATGTAAAGGAAAGGACCGGGGTCCACAGTTCACTAGTGGTGTCTCCAATAAGATAAATAGCATGTTGGGTGAACAAATTACATGAGTAATTGACAAATAAAGATTCATATACATATCATGATGATCACTATGAGATTTAATCAAGGCATTACGACAAAGAACATAGACCGCCATCCAGCATGCATCTATGCCTAAAAAGTCCAGTTAGCATCACCTTCAATTATTAAGTTGCAAACAGGACAATTGCATTAAGTATGGTGCGTAATGTAATCAACACAAATATCCTTAGATAAAGCATTGATGTTTTATCCCTAGTGGCAACATCCATCACAACCCTTAAGAACTTTCTGTCAACATCCCCTGGATCCCAGTGAAGGCTGAACCTATCGAGCATAAATACTCCCTCTTGGATTCATAAGTTCAACTTGGCCGAGCCTCTACTAGCAACGGAGACTATGCATGCAACACATAAACAACACATATATGATAGATCAATAATCAACTTGACATGGTATTCTATATTCATCGGGATCCACAAACACAACATGTAGCATTCCACATAGGATGCTCTTGATCATGTTGGGCAGCTCACAGGGTACAACATGAAGCACAAGGAGAAGACAACCATCCAGCTACTGCCTATGGACCCATAGTCCAGGATGAACTACTCATCGATCTGGGAGGCGGGCTGGTGATGAAGGCCCTCCCGATGATGACTCCCCTCTCCCGGCGGGTCTCCAGGAGCGATCTCTGAATCCCAGGATGTGGATTGGCGTGAGCGGCGTCTACGGAACTTTTCGTATCGTGGCTCTCGGTAATAGGGTTTCGCGACGCGGAGAGTTTAAGTAGGCGGAAGGGCGGCGCGGGGGGCTCGAGGGGCCTGGCTAGGGCGGCGCCGGAGCCCCTGTGGCCACGCCGCCTTGTGGTGTCGCCACCTCGTGGCCCCATTTCGTATCCCCTCTTCTAGAAACTCCATGGAAAAATAAGACCATGGGTGTTTGTCCAATTCTAAGAATATTTCCTTTGTAGGATTTCTGAAACCAAAAACAACTGAAAACACAACTAACGCTTCGGCATCTTGTTAATAGGTTAGTGCGGAAAATGCATCAAAACATCATAAAGTGTGAACAAAACATGTAGGTATTGTCATAAAACTAGCATGGAACATAGGAAATTATAGATACGTTGGAGACGTATCAAGCATCCCCATTAGTTCCTACTCGTCCTCGAGTATGTAAACGATAAAAACAATAATTTTTTAAGTGACATGCTACCATCATAATCTTGATCAACATTATTGTAAAGCATATGATATGAATAGAGTGATTCGAAGCAATAGATTGCTAACAAAGAGATAATGACTAAACAACTGAATCATATAGCAAAACTTTTCATGAATAGTACTTTCAAGACAAGTATAAAAAGACTTGCAAAAGAGCTAACTCATAAAGCAATAGATTCAAAGTAGAAGGCATTGAAGCAACACAAAGGATGAGATTAAGTTTCAGCAATTGCTTTCAACCTGTAACATATATCTCATTGATAATTGTCAACATAAATGTGTCTCTATAAATTAATAAGTAAACATGTGAATCAATGCACACAGGTTGACACAGTGTTTGCCTTCTAAGATAAAAGTAGATGGCGACTCAACAAAGTAAAGAATGGCCTCATGAGAGGAAGCATGGATTACTATTTTTATGACTAGAGCTTTTATTTGAAAACATAGAAACAATTTTGTCAACGTTATTAATAATTCATATGTGTTATACATAAAACTTCCTATATTGGGCGCCTCATGCATCGAATACCAATAGTGCTGCACCTTGTCCTAATTAGCTTGGATTTACATATATTTTCATTGCATAACATATGTTTCAATCAAGTGTCTCAAAGTACACTCATGCCTCTTGTACAAAGGTCCAAGGAGATAGATCGCATTTGATTTCTCGTTTTTTATGCATCTCAACTTAGGACCACCGGGACAACATAGAAAACGGATAATGGACTCCTCTTTAGTGCATAAGCATGAGATAATATTCGCAGAGATTGAGGATGAATGTTCAACCAAGCTGAAAACTTCCACCATGATCCATGGTTTGTGGCCCAATGTTCTTCTCTGGCATAATTCATACTCAAACCATTTGATCTTTGATAGATACCCATACTTGATTGACAAGACGAACATGCACCATCACATGAAGTATTCAACAAAGGTGTAAAAAGTTGATGGCGTCCCCGAAACATGGTTATACGCAACAAGCAACTTATAAGAACTAAGATACATAGCTATATATTCATCACCACAATAGTTTTAAGCTATTTTCCCATGAGCTATATATTGCAAAGATAAAAGATGAAAATTTAAAGGTAGCACTCAGAAGTAATTTAGTTTGGAATGGCAGAAAAAAATAATGCTATGAGGTAGATATGGTGGACACAAATGGCACATGGGTTTGGCTTCAAGGTGTTTGGATACTAAACATTTCCTCTCTCGATTAAGGCTTTGTCTAGAGTTGTTGAAGAAAACACAAACATGGGCAGTCTCTGTAAGGGGAAGCTTACAAGTACATGCAAGCATTATAAGACTCTACCTTTGTCTTCCTTGTTGTTCAAACACTTTTACGAGAAAAAAATATCTAGACCTTAGAGATATCAAACCATGCAAACCAAATTTCAACAAGCTCTCTGGTAATTCTCCACTAATAGATTTAAACTACATGATGCAAGAGCTTAAACATGATCTATGAGAACTCAAAACAATTGCCAAATATATCAAACCGCTTATTCAAATGATACATATGATATATCGTTGGATTCGTATAGAAAAACGATCAACGAAACAATTTTGACTTTCTTATGAACATTAAAGCATAACTAAGAACACAGGTGTTCAATGAAAAAGCGGGGCGTGTATATCTCCAATACAAGGATTGTGGGATCTGAGATTTATTCAAACAAAAAACAAAAGAAAAAACAAAGCAGACGCTCCAAGTAAAGAACATAAGATGTGATGGAATAAAAACATTTTCACTAGAAGTGACTGATAAGTTGTCGATGAAAAAGGGGATGCCTTAGGCATCCCGAGCTTAAAATCATGAATCTTCTTGAAATATGCAAGGATGAACCACGGGGCATCCTCAAGCTTAGACACTTGACAGCATTCATGTTATCTCATCCTCTCTTGACCCTTGAAAACTTCCTCCACAAACTTATAAACCAAACTCATTAGAGGGTTAGTGCATAATCAAAAATTCATATATTAAGAGGTGACATAATCTATACTACTGAACCATTGCACAAAGCTACGAAAGTTAATGAGACAAAGAAATCCATTCAACATAGCAAAAGGCATGTCTGATAAGCGGTCATCAAAACGGAACTTGATCTAGTAAAAACCAATTTTCTAGAGCACTTAACTTGCTCGGACGGAAAAACTCAAAACTAACACTTAGTGGAAAGGCTAGCGTGGCGCAAATGGACCACGTGACATATCCAGGTCGCCACGGTTACTGCAAACTGAGCCAGAAAGTGCGCGGCGCATATGCGTGCGCCACGGGGTGCTACAACTCTAGTAACCTTCTATTTTCAATATCTTCTGAAGATGTTAATACAATCAAACTTACGTGGCGCACCATGCCAATATAACGCACGAATTTTCAATTTCAAAAGTGTGAGATCTAGAGTCCAGCAGAGCCTAGTTTTTGGACTAGTGTCGTTTTTTTGTGTGGTGGTGGTGGTGGTGGGTGTTGGCGGAGTGGAGGAGGTGGTGGTGGTGTTGGTGGTGATTGTGGTGGTGGTGGCCGGGTGGTGGTGGTGGTGGTGGTGGTGGTGGTGGTGGTGGTGATTGTGGTGGTGGTGATGGTGGTGGTGGTGGTGGTGGTGGTGGTGGTGGTGAAAGGTGAGGTGGTGGTGGTGGTGGTGATGGTGGTGGTGACGGGAGGTGGTGGTGGTGGTGATGGTGGTGGTGGTGGCGAGGTGGTGGTGGTGTTGGTGTTGGTACGAGGTTGTTCGTCGGAGGGTGGTGTGGTGATATTGAAGTGTGGTGATCGCGGAGGAGAAGGTGGTGGTCGGGAGAAGGGAGGGAGGTGTGTGTTGGTGGTGGGAGGAGTAAGGAGATATAAGTGAGATGGTGGAGAGGTGGAGGAGAAGAGGTGGAGAAGATGTTGGCGCCGGCCAAATTCAAAATTTTCAGGCAAACTTACGTGGCGCATGGGGCGAGAATGCGCCACAGAATTTTTTTCAATTTTTTTCTGTATTTCAGGAAAAAATCTTTAAATTGCCGTATTTTTTTACTCTTTTCGAATTTGGCGATTCTAAGAATTGTCCAACCGGGCAAGCCCGAGTGGATTCGGATGTAGAATTTTCTTGGGAACATTTTGATATATTGTGCGTTTTTTTCGAGGTTCGTATGTCTAACAATCTGAATTTCAACTTTTTTTTGCAAAAAGTCAAAATTCATATTTGTTGAATTTAGGTGGTGCTTTGCATAACATACAAGAATCTCGAAGGATTTTATTTTGAAATTTCTATCTATTTCTTTTATTTTTTAAAGAAAAAGGCGATCCACGGGGAGTGCATGGAGGAAAAAAAATCCTGCAGAATTCTGTGCCGCATATTGTTGGTGCGCCACAGAAATGATTAATCTTCTATGGCGCACATGCCACCATGCTTCCTGAAGTGCAGGCTCTGTGCGCACATTCCACCATCTTTGTACAATTTTGAATACAATAGCGCATATGCCATGCACGCGGGCAGCCGAATCCATTTGCTCTGCATGCGCGTGTGTTGATGTGTGTGGGCAGTTGGGCACGGTGCTCCCTGAAAGTGACATTACCGCTGGCATGGGCAACAGTGCGCCCACGAAGCGGTCAAATTTTGGCCAGGCGCATGAATGTAGTGCGCCACGAAATATTTTGTGGTAGCATGGGACAGTTTCGTGCGCCCGGTTATTTGTTTCTACCTATAATGGTTTTCCTAGTGTAATGAAAGTTGCGTACATATCGGGGATCACGCTCGTAAATTGGAGATTTTTTTGATTTTTCTAGAGAGAGATCTACGCAAATTCGTGACAGAACCGACCAAATCTGTTCTGCTTGTGAGTAATCAATCTGTATCAACCTTACCTATCAGAGACTTTACTTGTTTAAAACATGATAAGGAGAGGTTGCTCAGTAGTAAACAACTTGTCAACAAAACAATAGTAAAAATAAAACCATGGGTTATCTCCCAGAAGTGCTTTTGTTTAACACCTTTCAGCTAGGCGAAGTGCAAATCAAGTAACAGCAAGGAAAGAAGCATCAACATCATAATTTTTCTTACAAACACAACTTGTTGCAGGAGGGTACCCTTAGATGCTCCATTATCTAAATTTCTCGTGGTGGTACTAAGGGCTTTATCAATTTAGGCCTATAATAATTCTTTGGTTTAGTCACCTTACATACTTGAATTTTTGCTCTTTACCCATAAGCTTTCTCCTTAAACTTAGAGAAGAAAAAGTTGAGCCCAAGGTTCCCAGCTTTTTCAAGTTCACTAATCTGTTGGTTTGATTATCATGGATAACACAAGTTTCTAGAATAACCAATTCTTTCATTAATTCCTCCTAGAACCTTTTATGCATTAAAGTATTATTCCCAATTTAGTCTCAACGCTTGGAAAATTTTTCTCTATGGCTTCCAACATTATAACATCCTCAGAGAGATTTCAATTTTAACTTCATTAGCAGGTGGTGTTCCAACTCATAATGATGCAACTAGCTTCTAAAGCGGGGAGTACCTAGGAAATTACCCTGAAAGAGTATGAAGAACATACCTATTCCAGCTAATATATATACCAACATAAAAGTTCCAAAGAAGGATAATATTGGAGTGTTTCTTAATGCACATATGATGAGCATTACTAGTGTACCAAGCATCTTTAAAAACTTTCTCACCTTGTTGCTTAAAAGAACGAACTTCCAACTTCAGCATTACTCATTTTAATAATAATAAAGTAAACTAAGCAAGTAAAGTAGAGCAAATAGAATAAAAATAAGTAACTAATTTTTTGTGTTTGATGTAGAGAAAGTAAACAAGGCAATGAAAGCAAATAATTTTTGTGTTTTTGATATAAACAAACAAACAAGTAAAGTAAAGTAAGCAAGACAATAAACAATGTAAAAAGTTAGTCTGCGGAGAAGACTCCTTGCGACGATGTCTTGATCTCCCACGGCAACGGCGCCGAGAAAGAGCCTTGATAACGCGTGAAGCACACGCCCCGTTAGGAATCCCAAGAGGAAGGTGTGATACGTACAGCAGTGAGTTTTTCCCTCATTAAGCAAGGTTATCGAACCGGTAGGAGATGAAGGCCACGTGAAGGTTGTTGGTGGAGGAGTGTAGTGTGGCGCAACCCCACCGGTGATTCCGGCGCCAACGTGGGATCACACAACACAATCACATTACTTTGCCCCAACTTAACGGTGAGGTTGTCAATCTCACTGCCTAGTGTGAAAACAAAGGATTAAACGTATGAGGTGGAGAATGATGTTTGTTTGCCAAGAACAACAGAGAGAACGAAGATTAGGTAGATTGTATTTGGATGTAAAAGAATGGACCGGGTCCCACCAGGTTCACTAGTGGTGTCTCCAATAAGATAAATAACATCTTTGAGTGAACAAATTACGGGTGGGCAATTGACAAATAAATATTCATATATATATCATGATGATCACTATGAGATTTAATCGAGGCATTACGACAAAGAACATAGACCTCCATTCAACTGCATCTATGCTAAAAAGTCCACCTTCAGTTAGCATCCGCACCCCTTCGGTATTAAGTTGCAAACAACGGACAATTGCATTAGTATGGTTAGTAATGTAATCAACACAAATATCATGACTGATGTTTCCATCCTAGTATGTGACACGTGATGACCCTGATATGAGGGTGTATCGCTGGTATCTTGATAAGTAAGAATGTAAGTCAACAAGGAGCGAAAGGTGTTAACATGAGTTTAGATGGAAAAGTTCTGTAAATGCTCACAAACAAGTATTCAAGAGGTTTTGATGTAACACAGATGAATAAAGTGTGAGTAAGTAAAATGCGAGAGAAATAATTGTAGTGAGTACGTTCAATTTGCATCACTATTTTGTATCATAATTTCTTGTTATTCATTGATATATTTTATATTAGGACACAATACTTATGTTATTTCATCTATTTTGCATGTTTCGTCATCATTGGAGGATTAAGCAGGAGTCGGGATTATAGCTGAAAGCACCGTGAAGCCCGCAATGGCCCGGAGGAATCACGCCATGGAAGGGAATTTCACGAAAATTCCTATTTTCCAGAAGACGGATGACGACGAGGAAGGGGAAGAAGAGAGAGCCACTTTATTGGACGGACCATGGCGGCGCCGGCCGGGGCTGGCCAGCGCCACCTGTGCTGGGGCCCACGACCCTTCGCCTCCTTTTCTTCGTACTCCTTCGTCCGAAAACCTAAGCCACGGAGGGATCCTCACGAAGGGTTCTGACCGCCTCTGTGGCAGGCGGAGAACACCGAGAGAGAAAGGCTCTCGGCGGGCGAGTCACTTGGAAATTCCCCTCCCAGTAAGCCCCTTCATACGCCATCGTCATCGAGCGGGACATCATCTCCATCATCATCATCATCTCCACCATCACCACCGCCATCTACCACCGCTGCTCCTCGTCATCGCTGTAGCAATTCGGGTTAAATCTTGATTGTTTGATAGGGGAAACTTTCCCGGTGTTATTCTATACTTGTTGAGCTAGTGAGTGAAGCCATTGAACCAAGATTTATGTTCAGATTGTTATTCATCATCACTATACCTCTGATTGTATTCCATATGATGTCTCGTAAGTTAGTTCGTTTTAGTTCTTGAGGACATAGGTGAAGTCTAAAGTTAGTAGTGAAGTGTGGTTGAGTAATATTCAATGTTATGATATTTAAGTTGTGGTGTCATTCTTCTGTGGTGTCGTATGAACGTCGACTACACGACACTTCACCATTATGGGCCTAGGGGAGTGCATATTCGTTTGCTAATGGTGGGGTTGCCGGAGTGACGAAAACCTGAGCTAGTATATCGATGCGGGAGGGATCGCAGGATCTCGGAAGTTTAAGGGCTGTGGTTAGATTTATTTAATTACTTTTTGTAGTTGCGGATGCTTGCTCAGGGTATAATCACAAGTATGTATTAGTCTAGGAAGGGCGGTGCATTAACAAGGTTCACCACACAACACTTATCAAAACAATGAAATTATTTAGCCACTTGAAGCGAAGTACTAGACTAAAATCCCCATGTGTCTTCAGGAACGTTTGGTCGTTATAAGTAATCAAACCGGCTTGTCCTTTGCTAAAAAGGATTGCCACTCGTTGCAATTATTTCTCTCGTATTTTATTTACTTGTGCTTTATTTATCAATATCAAAACCCCTGAATACTTCCTTGTGAGCATTTACAGTGAATCCTTCATCGACACCTCATATGCTCCTCGTTGGGATAAACATTCTTACTTATCGAAGATACTACGATACACCCTATACTTGTGGGTCATCAAGACTATTTTACGGCGCGCGGGGGGTGAAGCGCTATTGGTAAGTGGAATTGGTAAGGAAAACATTTACTGTACGTGCTGATTTTTATTTCTGCCTGTTGCTATAAATCATTATGGAGAGATCTTCTCTTCAATTTCTATTTAGGAAATCTACTACTACTGCAACGGTAGTGGATGAAGCGCGAGGTGAGGAAGTAGTACCATATAAAATACCTATGAAAATTATTAGGCATGTTATGGATAGCAGCTATAGAGGGATGGAGCTAGTAATCACGGTGATCATTACTGTTTTGCATGAATTATGCGGTTATTCAAAGGTATTTCTCTGAATGAAGTTAGGAAGAAACTATTCACTATATATTTGTCATAAATATTTTTCTCAGGTATAAATTGCTGAAGAATGGTGATTCTATTGATTGGGAGGACATTGTGCCTTTATTTTATTCCAAATTTTATCCTCCAAGTGAAATTCACAAAGATCGGAACGGCATATATAATTTCTGGCCTCATGATGGAGAGAGTATTGCCCAAGCTTGGGGGAGATTGAAGTCTTTAATGCTCAAAATGCCCCATTCATGAGCTTCTACTGGTAATGTTATTATTGATAATTTCAATGCGACTCTCTTTTCAAGACAAGACCTTCCTGGATACTTCTTGTTCTGGATCATTTACACGCAAGAATGAAGGGTTTAAAAGGGACCTTCTTGATCGGATCAAGAAAATACTGAAGGATGAGAGAACGACAAAATAGAGGAGCGGATAATTTATGATTGTAAATGCATTGAAGCTTTTATGAATACTAATAAATTTTCGTAATAGGAGTGCTACATATGGTCTTGATTCCCAAGTTGTTCTTTGCAAATCTTTATAGAGCTTTGGCCTCTCATTATGAACTGCCTAGAAGAATTTTGATAAGTATCGTGAACCGTATAAAGATAAAGGTGATTCATCTGTAAACAAATAGTGATTGAAAATGTTGATAATGTTATTCCTGAAACATATTGAAAAAACTCCTTTCCTACTAAAAGAAGTACTCTGTCATATCTAGTACGGTTAATAAAGAGTGAAAAGAAACCTAAAGAACATCAGAAGAACAAATTAAAATTGAACTTGCTGTTGCTATAGTAAGATCTTGTGACTGGAAATGTGGAAGATGGTCATATTATTTAACCCAAAGAAGACCAAATTGTTTCACATCCTAATTAATCCAAACAAGTTAGTGTTCCTATATTATGTTAGAATTGGTGATCATTCTTATTATGGTTTATGATATTGGTGCAAGTGTTAGTGCTATTCCTTATGAGCTTTACGTAGATTATGCACGAAAGTGGTTCTTGTGAACTTGAAGATATTGATGTGGTTATTCATTTGGCTAATAGAGAAACTATTTCTCAATTGGTATTGTTAGAGATGTTGGAAGTTCTATGTGGTAGATTAAATATCCTGGCGACTTTTTGGTACTTGGATTCCTGCCTTGCTAGTGATCATTGTCCTATCATTTTGGTAGACCTTTTCTAAATACTTGTGGAACTATTATGGATTGCAAGAAACTAGATTTACTGGTGAACCTTATGAATTTAACTTTTCTAAATTTACCAAAACTCATTATAAAAAGCTGACTTGCCTAGTAATTATTTTAAAATGGGCGGTGTGCATCTATTGTTCTTGTTCCTAATAATCTCGGCAACATTTGGAGAATAGTGAAAGTGAAGCTTTGGAAAGAAAGAGATGAGCTTGAGAAATTCATCGCCAACCTATTCTCAAGCATGATTCACGGGTGGAAGATTTGGGTACAACACGGCCACCAAAAGGAAGATCCTGTTTTTGATCTAAAGTCTTTACCATCTTAAATATACTCATATTGATGATAAAGAAAATATATCCTGTTATTATTAGTTCTAAGCTTTGAGAGATTGAGGAAGAAGGTTGTTATAAAATATTGAAGAAACACCGAAGAGCTATTGGCTATACTCTTGATGATTTGAAAGGATTTCTCCTTCTATTTGCCAACTTATGCTATTAATATGGAAGGTGATGCAAACACAATTCATTTGAACATCTACATCGCCTAATTCCAAAGATGAAGGAAGTGATAAGAAACAGTTATTAAAACTCCTTGAAGCTGGTATTATATATCCTATTGATAGTAGATGGGTTAGTCTGTTCATTGTGTTCCTAAGAAAGGAGGAATAGGCTGTTGTGCCTAATGATAATGATGAGCTTATTCCTCAAGAATAGTTGTAGGTTATAGAATGTGCATTGATTTTGAAAGTTAATAAAGTTACTAAGAAAGATCATTACCCTTTACCTTTATTGATCAAAGAGAAGTTGTCTAAAAATACTCATTTTTGCTTTCTTGATGGTTAATCTGGGTTTTCACAAATTTTAAAGCTAAAGATCAACAGAAAACCACTTTTACTTGTCCTTATGGAACTTATACTTATAGTATGCCTTTTGGTTTATGTAATGTCACCATTTACTTTCAAAGATGCATATCTTGCTATTTTCATGGTTTTTGAAAGTATTGTAGGGGTGTTCATGGATGATTTTTTATTTTGTCTGTAGAATTCTTTTGATACTTGCTGCAGAGCAAATAAAAGAGTTTCGCGAGAGATGTGGAAGAAACCTTGTTCTTAATTGGAAAATGCCACTTTATGGTTAATGAAGGGTGTATTGGGACATAAAATTTAGGAGAGGTATTGAAGTTGATAGAGCTAAAGTTGAAGCAATTGAGAAGATGCCCTACCCGAGGGATGTTAAAGGTATTCGTAGTGTTCTTGGTCATCCTGGGTTTTTATAGGAGATTTATTAAAGATTTCTCTAAAAATTTCAAACTCTTACTAATCTTCTTCAAAAAGATGTACCTTTTGTTTTTGATGATGATTGTAAAGAAGCTTTGAAACTCTAAAGAAAGCCTTAACAAGTGCTCCTGTAGTTTGAACCTCCTGGTTGGAATTTGCCTTTTGAAATTATGTGTGATGCTAGTGATTTCTCTGTGGGAGCGGTGTCTTGGACAGCGATTAGATAAAAAATTAAATGTTATTCGTTATGCTAGTTGTGGGTCATCACTTGCTCAAAGAAATTATGCTACAACTGAAAAGTGTTGTAGTCTTTAGCTTGTGACAAGTTTGAACCTATTCCATTGATTGAAAGTTACAATTCACTCTACGGTCATCATCTTTTCCAATTAGATACCTTATGACAAAGAAAAGATGCTAAGCCAAGGCTTATTAGATGAGTACTTGTTGCAAGAATTTGATTTGCATATTATAGATGGGAAAGGTGCTGATAATCCTATTGCTGATAGTTTGTCTAGATTGGAAAATATGTCTTATGTCCTGTTAATGATAGTTTTTCCAAATGAACAATTGGCTGTAATAAAGGTGAGCTCGCGAGAGAGGTCTTGGTATGGAGATTATGCTAACTTTATTGTTTCGAAGTATTTGCCTCCAACCTTTTCAGCTCGAGACAACGGAGGAAATTCTTTTATGACTTAAGAACATTATTTTTGGGATGACCCCCTTATATAAAGAAGGAGTGGATGGTATTATGCGAAGATGTGTTCCTGAATATGAACAACACGAGATATTGAATAAATGTCATGGAAGTGTTTATGGAGGACATCACGCTGGAGATAGAACCGCGCAAAAGGTTCTACAATCAGGTTTTTATTGGCCAACACTCTTCAAGGATGCAAGGAAATTTATTTTATCTTGTGATGAATGTCAAAGAGTTGGTAATATCTCTAGGCGCAATGAGATGCCTATGAATTATACTCTTGTTATTGAACCATTCGATTGTTGGGGATTCGACTTCATGGGACCTTTCCCTTCAGTTGATGGTAACACTCATATACTTGTCGGCGTTGATTGTTACTAAATGGGTAGAAGCTATACCTACAAAAAGTGCCGATGGTGAGACCTCTATAAAAATGCTTGTAGATATTATATTTCCTAGATTTGGAGTACCTAGATATATTATGAGTGATGGAGGTTCTCATTTTATTCATGGAGGTTTTAGAAAAACTCTTGCTAAGTATGGTATTAATCATAGAATTGCTTCTGCTTATCATCCTCAAACTAGTGGTCAAATAGAATTATCAAATAGAGATTAAAAATACTTGGAAAGGCTTGTCCGCATCTACAAAGAATTGGCCTAGCAAATTGAAAGAAGCATTATGGGCTTATAGAGCTTATAAAAAATCCTATGGGAATGTCACCTTATAAAATGGTTTATGAAAAAGCTTTACCGCTAGAACTAGAGCACAAAGCTTATTGGGCTGTTAGAAATTAAATAAAGATCCTAAATTAGCGGGTAATAAGGTTGGTGCAATTAAGTTCTCTAGATGAGTGGAAGTAGAGAAGTGAAGCTTATGAAAAATGCTAAACTCTTTAAAGAAAAAGCTAAGAAGTGGCATGATAGAAGGGATAATTAAAAGAGAATTTAATGTTGGAGATCAAGTTCTATTATATCGGTCTCGTCTCCAGATTCTTTGCAGAGAAATTACTCTCGAAGTGGGAAGGACCATATGTTGTTGAGGAGGTGTATCGTTGGAGCAATTAGTGGCTCTCTCGAGGCAATGCCCTGATGAATGGACAAGACTCCAAGCATTATCTCTCGGGTGATTCTTATAATGTTGATGTTGATATTATTCAAGTGAAACAGGAGGCTTTCATCAAAGGACAAATTGACAGTGCGCCAGAACTCGACTTTAGAATAGGTAACAGTATAGGTAATAAAAGTCCGCGTTTGCCTCCGAACATTACTTCTGCTGTTTTGGAAAATATGAAAATTACGGAATCGAAACGGAGTGGAAAAGACGCGCAGTACACTGAGGCGGCGCGGGCTACCTGGCCCAGCGGGCCTGTGGTCTGGCTAGCCTCGGCGTCCGTTTCCACTCGTTTTCGGTCTAGCTTCCTTTTGTCGTAAAATATTTGCTATATAATCCCCGGACCCCTGGAGGTCCGTAATTGTATATCGTTTTCTCGTAGTGTTTTGTTTCGAGCTGTTTTACGATTTGTTTTGATCTAGAAGCACCATGGTCTCCAACAACAAGGACAAAGAGTCTTTGAAGGAAAATATTCAAGACCGGGAGCTGAAGAAAGAAGATGCAAGAGAGGATGAGGAAGAAGTGGAGGAAGCGAGGAAGCTCCGCAGGAATGCCAACAAGCCACCGTCGCAAGTATTGGCGTGATATCAAGTCCATCCAACATCAAGAGGAGTGCGCGAATCGCACTGGAGAAGCGGTTCCACGTCATTACTTGGCTCCAAGGACATCTTCTCAAGGCCATTACTGTGCCCCACACAATCTAATCTCGATCGTCAGCTTAGAAAAGGCCCCAAGGTAGTGTTGCCAAGTAATTGGGATATAAATACGTTCCCGACAACTGCGGGAGAGAAGGAGCACAGAAATTTGAAGAGTGGGGGGAAATGCTCCAAGAGTTGGGATTCATGATGGACGGACATATTAACAACGTCGACACAATTCGAGAGATGATTAACGTCACAAAAAGCCTACGAGTTCGACGAGCTCGGGGGCTTATTGAGAAGCTTGTCAGAATTCATCACCACCATATCCACTGAAGAGTAATTCATCATCGATATTGGCATCCCTTGGTTTGTTCCAAGCTTGGGGGAGTGGCGCGGTATCACATCATCATCACCTTTATCTTTTACTATCAAGTAGTGTCATATCATGGTTGCAGTGTGGATAGTATGCAATGTGGAGGTATCTCTCTTAGTTAGTTATCTATGTATCCGTTGTGTGTGAGTTATCGTTATGGAATATTAATGAGAAGTCTTATCATTTACTTTTTGCACACCTTATTTTAGTTTGCAATCTCCATTATATGATTACACTTGACATGAGTATTGATATCACTTTGGGAGCATCAAGTAAATCTATTTGGTTTTGGCAAACTTAGCATTGGTCAATAGCAACAACATCTTGATGTTTAATGAAGAAATACACTTAGATACCTTCCTCTATTATCTCTATGCTTAGTATTCTAAAGTTAAATTGCTTGTGCTAGAAAGATGCCTGATTGTTTCTATCATATGTGTATTTGTTTGTTTCTATCATATGTATATTTGCTATCAAACCTTGCTAGCCAAAGACACGTACTGAGAGGGAATGCTTCTCATACATCCATAACCTTAGACAAAACCCTATGCCATTGGGTGTCACCATACCTACATGCTGGTATTTCTGCCATTCCAGTAAATACTTCATGTGCTACCCTTTAAACTAATTATTCAAACTATACTACCCCTTATTTATGTCCAATGTTTTAT